>CM052542.1:104406138-104678912 GCA_028533065.1 Trachops cirrhosus
CAAGCAAAGAAGTCTATACAAAAAGAAGAGGAATGCCAAAATACTATTAAAATAAGAGGTGTACAAATAATGAAATAATGATAATAGAATTATGCAATTACTTGCAGGTCCAAAAAAAAAAAAAAAAAGGAAGGAACCAAGCAGACGATGGAAGGAAGAAGAGATAAATTTGGAAAGCAAGGGAGCAGGGTCAAGAGGGTGTCACCACAGGGTGGCAGAAAGAAAAGCATAAAGAATTGATAGATCAAAAAATAATAGGAATTAAAATATGAAAGGTTACTTTAAAATAATTAAAAGAAAACAAAAACAAAACAAACACACAAAAAACAAACAAAACAAAACAAAAAACACCTATTGTTGGTTTAAGACTGGCCAAACTGGTTTTCTAGCTGACTTCAGCACACTGAGGGGTGACTGGAGACAGTTTTTGTCTGTTCCCATTCAGGACCCAGTCAGCCTCTGGCATACTGTTCATAGTGTAGGTGCGTGTTCTCCCCCAAGCCTGTCTGGTGCTTCCCAGAAGGGATCTGTGTGTGGGGGCTGGGTGCAGCTATGTGCATCCTTAGGGATTCACCGCAGTGTGTTCTGATGTCTTGTGGAGCACCCGTACCTTTTCCGGGTTCACGGGTGCGCACGCTCTGGGTCCCGAGGGGCGGCCACTTCTCCTACCTTCAGGGCCTGGGCCTCACAGGTCCCACGGAGCACCTGCGCCTTTTCCTTTTTCAATGCTGTGGTTTCCGAGACTTTCACCAAACCACGCTCTCTCTGCGTTGGGGGTGCGGGCATAGAGGCGGGTGTCTTTGGATGCACCAGGTGGGTTGCACACTTTCACCAGGGCTTTGTGTGGGTGCTTACAGCCCCTGTGTGGTTGCCTCTTCATCCTCACTCCTCTCTCTGTGCCCTCCGGTAAACTGGCCTCCCCCGGTGCTGCTCAGTCCTTGTTTGGCCAGGGAGGGAGTGGATAACTCAGCTCTCTCCCGGGAGCCCAGCAGCCAACCCGGCATGCGGGGCCTGGAGCTGCAAGCTCCCTGGTCCCCGTGCTGATCCACGTAGTCTCCTTACCGTCGGGTTTTTCAATGTCCGCTACAATTTGCGATCTCCTATTTTCATTTATGACATGATAATGTTGGCTCTTTGCTCTGTTCCTACCTAGAATGACTAGGATTTTTTTCCTGGTTGTTGGAGAGTAGACTCTGCAGCATCCTACCACGCCGCCATCTTGGACTCCCGCTTTTAACATACTTTTAACCTATGGCATTTTAATTATGATGTGTCTTGGAGTGGGCCTCTTTGCATCCATCTTATTTGGGACTCTTGGTGCTTCCTGGACTTGCATGTCTGTCTCCTTCACAAAATTAAGGAAGAATAGAAACTACATTCTATTTTTTAAAATAGATTTTCAATTTCTTGCTCTTTATCTTCTGCTTCTGGCACCCCTCTGATACAAATATTGGTAGGCTTGAAGTTGTCCCAAAGGCTGCTTACACTATCTTTGTTTTGTTTTTTTCTAAATTCTTTTTTCTTCTTGTTGTTCTGATTGGTTGTGTTTTGCTCCCTTATATTCCAAATTATTGATTTGATTCTTGGCTTCATCCAAACAACTCTGCTGTTGTTTCTCTGTACATTGTTCTTTATTTCAATTAGTGTATCGCTCATTTCTGACAGGGTCTTTTTTAGGCTGTTGAAGTCCTCACCAAGTTCCTTAAGATCCTTATAACCAGTGTTTTCAATTCTGCCTCTGATAGAGTGCTTATCTCCATTTTGTTTAGTTCTTTTTCTGGAGTTCTGTTCTTTCTTTTGGGCCATGTTTCTTTGTCTCCTCATTTTGGCAGCCTTCCTGTGTTTGTCTCTATGTACTTTTCTATGTGTTAAGGAGAGTTGCTATCACTCTCTGTCTTGGTAGTGTGGCTTAAAGTACTGTAGGGTCCAGTGGCACAGCCAACCCTATCACCCAGGCTAGGTAATCAAGGTCTGCCCTTCTCGTGGGCTGAGTACACCCTCCTCTTATAGTTGAGCCCTGATTGCTGCTGGCAGGTCAATAGGAGGGATTTACCCAGGCCAGTCAGCTTCAAGGACTGGCTGTAGCCATGATCACCAATCTCTGCCCTGTGGACGATCAGCTGTGCAGGGGCAGGGTAGTGGTGCTCTGATGTGGCCTGTAGCTGTCCACCAGGTGCACAGGCTCTGGGGTTTCCTTGGTGGTGCAGGCCAAGGTCAGCCTCCACCTGTGTTCTGCCCAGGGCTACCCTGCATGAGCTATAAGTAATCTGAGATGGCTGTTAATTGTGCTGGCCTTGGATATTCTCAGGCAAAGCCAAGCTGTGAACCTAGACTGACTGCTGCTTGTGCCAGGCCTGGGACCACTTATCAAGAGGTATGGGGGTAGGGGCTCACTGTGACTGGCTGCTGCTTGTTTGAGAGGATTTAGAAAATTGTGAAGCGTGAGCCAAGACCAGTCATTCATATGGAAAAGCCACTGTTAATAGCTTGGGTGGGCCTGTAAGTTGGGCAGGAAGGAGCCTCAGAGGATCTCCAGGGCAGGGTAGAGATTGTTAGCCAGGTGGATGGAGCCTCAGATATGGCCCCTGCCTGCCAGCTCTGTGGTTGTGTGGGGTAGTGGGGTTCAGAAAAGGAACAATGGCCTCTGTCTGCCTTTCTGTCTGGGAGAGATTTCTCCCCTAGCTCTTGCCCTGATGCCAGACATTTCAGTTCCTCCCCATATGCCATTGGTACCTTTCAAACTGCTGCTCCATTGCTGGAGCTCGGAGGGAGTGAGTCTGAATAAGTCTGTGTGTGGGTTCTTTAAGAGGAAATGCTTGGGACTCCAGAAGTTTCTTCCACCAACTCAATCCCTGTTGGGTTTTGCAGCCAAAAATTGTGGGGACTTATCTTCCTGGCACTGGAACCTGGGCTGGGGTGTGTGGTGTGGGGCTATGACTTCTGGTCCCTGAGTTATCCCTCCCTGATTTTTATCCACCACATGTGCGTGGGACCAGCCCATTCTGCATCTCTGCCCCTCCTACTAATCTGGAAGGATGTGATTTCTTTCATTACATAGTTGTTAGACTTCCATTCAGTTACTGACAGTTCTGAGCAATGGTTGTTCTATAGTTTAGTTGTAATTTTATTGTGGTTGTGCAAGAAGGTGAGCTGTGTTTACCTCTGCCTCCATCTTGACTGGACGTCCCCATTAAGATTCTGACAATAATCTCTTCATCTTACTTGATGTTTAGGGAGTTCCCATTCCTCCCTGCTCTGAATGGCATTACACATCTCTTCTGTTAACAATGATAATGAAGGGCATCCTGTCCAAATCATTTCTCTAATGTGGGTTTCTCCTAGTCCACAGGACTGGTGGGGAGACATTTCAGTTTGAAGACAGACACACAGACACACACACACACACACACACACACACATACACCCTAGATCTTTGTCATGTCTGACCTCTCACAAGTCTCCCCATTCCTAACCACACTCTGGAAACTTCCTTTGCAAGAAATCATTCTCCCTCTACATCTATCTTTCTGGATCAATGTATCCAGATGCCTGAGCCCTACTGTGTAAGCCAGGGGTCAGTAAAGTGGTCTGTAAGCTTTTTCTTAAAGGGCCAGGTAATAAATCATTTAGGTTTTATGGGACAAGAGGCAAAACTGAGGCTATGATGTAGGTACTTATATAATTAAAAATGTAATCACTTAAAATATCAAGACTATTCTCAGGTTATAGGCCCAAACAGAGGAACCTGGTTGGATTTGGCCCTGGCCTTGTCATTTGCAGACCCTGGTGTAAACAAACCAAAGGGGTCCCTAAGGCATCTTCCACCAGGCTCTTCCTCAGAGGTCTGTGTGGGGGTGGGGTGAGGTGGAGGACAGTTTTGCCTGTGACCTCAACTTGACCAGTCAGATGCTCTCTACCAGAATATGATACCATAACAGGAAAAAAACTTGGAATTCATTCTTTTTTTTTTCCCTACAGCTGTGCCTGATAAAGCTACTATTTCTGCTCCTAAGCCAGTTTGGAGCAGTGTGTTATAAGCTCATTTTCCTTTCTTTCCTCTCAGCCTATCAACTCACCCACACCCTACCAACAAATGCCTTTTTTCTTCCTCTACAGCAATCAGAGATGGTTTATTTCCTGGCACCCTGAGCTCCCTGGCTGACATGCACACTAGTAGTGTCACTTTGTGCAGCCACGATGGAATTTTCTGAGCAGGATCTTTAGGAGCAGGGACTGAAAAAAGCCCAGGATGCTGAACCCCATGATCCTCAGCCCTGGGATGGTTGTTGTGGTACCAGGCCCAGAGACTCTACCAAATTAGACCCTGGAGTCTACAAGTGCCCAAATTCCCTCTCCTGTGGACCCTGGGAAACTCACCGTTCTTCTTGGGGGAGGATGGCACAGCTGGGAGAAGGGATGGCTAACCCCAGCTCCACCTAAGTCCATATCTCTCTCATGGCTCTTTCATGGATTTATCCTGCCCCCATCAGTGCAGCAACTGTTGGGTTAAGCCAACCAAAAAGTAAGAGGCTGCCTTTGTCAGACTGTTTCTCTGGTGGCTACAGCAGTGCCTGGCAGAGAGAGACCTAATTCAAATGAGCTTAGAGGAAAGAAGACTCACTGGCTCATATAATTGAGGAAGACGTGAGTGTGACTGGGAAATACTAGGACTAGGGTCTCCATGCTACTTGCCTCTTTATCTCTGTCACTCTTCTGTGATACTCTTTATATGGCAATTTCATGGTCTCTAACTGCAGGCTGCCTCTCCATGTGGTCTGAGACATGACAACCAGCTACTGCCAGCCTCACATCCTCACAGCTTCATGGCCAGAGGAAAACAGTTTCTCTACCCTAGCACTAGAATGAAAAGTCCTAGGGAAAGATTCTGATTGGTCCAGCTGGGATCTGGGATTTTGCCCAACCAGGCATTGTTGACTGGAAAGGGTTGTGTCAGCTTCCATGGAACCATGTAGTAGAGAGTGGCTGGCTGTGGTAGACTGCAGTTGTCTACCCTGCAATTTCCTTCTTCCATAGATCTTCACAATGTGATGTTGAAGCTCTCATCAAGAGGTGAAGTCTATTTCTGCATGTCTTGAATCTGGGCTGGACTTGCTTTGACAAATGGAATGAGGTAGAAGTGGTATTGTATCAATTCTCGGCTTTATGAAGCCTTGTGCATATCTTTTTTTATCTCTCAGAACCTGCCACTACCACTTGAAGAAGCCCAGGCTAGTTTGATGGGTGAGGAGACACGTATGGCTGTTACCCCATCACCCCAGTTGACTATGAGCCAGCTATCAAACACATGAGTGAGGCAACACTAAACTAACCTGCACACTGACTACAGACTGCAATTAGATGAGCCTGACCTGGATCAGCAGAGCAGCTCACTCAATCCACAGACTCATGTGCAAAAATAAAGTACTCATTTTAAGCCATTAATAATAAATAGCTGTTTGACATGCAGCAAAAGCTAACTGGCTAAGTAGTCATAAAATCCATATGAACTGACACAACCTTCCCTTTCAGTCTACAATGACTAGTTTAGGAATCAGCTTCAGAACACAGCTGGACAAATCAGAATCCTTCCCTAAGAGTCTGTCTTCCAGACTACATTTACCTTCTCTCTGAACTCGTTCCCTGTTACCTTTGCACTTAGGTATAGACATGTGATTGAGCTTCAGTCAACTGAAAATGGGCCTGGCCCACAAACTCCCTATGGGGCATCCTTTGTGTTTCTCTATCTACCAGCCAAATACAGAGAACTCTAGAACTGAGAGGAGGGCAGAGCTACAAGATGAGAAGAACCTGAGTTCATTAAGTGACCACACAGACAGTGTTCAACCAGGAATACCCACACTGAGCTGTGACATAAGCATTGTATTAAGCCACTGGCAGTTCAGTGTTTATCTATTACAGAAGCATAGTCCAGCTCTCGTATCAGAGATGAGTAGAAAGAAGAGCCGATTAATTCCTGAAAAAGAAGGTACCTCTCCCTTTGTCTGTTGTCAGAAGAAAGGAGGGGTACTGGGCAGGCAGGACATCAAATATCCCCTCCAGGAGCTAGGACCCACCTCAAGTGTCAGACTACAAAACCACTTAAAGACAGAGTCTGGGGAGCTGCCAAGGGCAGGAATTGTGGGTCCATGTGTTATGTCACGAGCAGTGCTCCAACTGGGCAGTCTTTCCTACCTCACAGGAACCACACTCAGTCCCAGACAGGGAGCAGTAGTAATGGGGAGAAAGGGCCACTGGTGGGCCCTCAGAGTCTCAAGCCCACTGAAGCCGATACCTTATCTTTATTTGACATGTTTTTCCACTGTAACAGGCATCTTTCTCATTAAAAGCAAGATATCACCTTTTGGTCCAGTGACGGGTCAGAAGACTTGACTTTTGATATCAGACATTTCATAAGAAGGAATAAGTAGACATGAAGTTTAGAGGGGAAGGAATACGTCTCGGGAATATATGGAGCCTAACAACAGCCTTTAGGAAGAGTTCTAACAGGAGGTTAGGCTTCCAGCCCAGTTGGGGCCAGAGGTGGCCATCCTGTAGTCTTTGCACCTCAGGCCAATTTCTTGAGTGAGGGAAATAATATGATTTGTCCCTGGCCAGCTAATCCTTTGGGTCATGTGTCCATCCTGGTCTAGTGGGCTGAGGGCAAGGGGAGTTTGGTCATGTGGGCCACACATGGCCACCCTTTAGCAGAGGCAGGTAGCAATTTCCAGGGAAGGACTGTAAGGGTGGGCAGGAACTTCCAGGAGTCCAATGTGGCATTCCAGGACAGGGGGCAATCCATCCACGTGCTTCCTTCCCAGTCCTCCTGTCCCTGATAGTCTAATCTTCCTTCTTCCAGGCTTCTGACCAAGTTGCTAGGCCATTTGCCACTGAGTGTAGTTACTCTACATGTATATCTTTTTCTCAGGTCACTTTTCTTCCCATGCCAAGTGGATGACCAGATGCACTGCCCACATCTCTATATGTTGGGAAGATTCTCTTTCACCACAGTCTTTCAGGGCTACCCTGGAGGGGAGCTGCAGTGCAGGCTCAGTCTACCTGTGGCTTGCACTCACATACCAAGTTGTCTCAGCCATGCATAAAGCTCGGAAATTTTTCATTGGTCAGCTGGTTATAATAAACCCTCCATGTGGCAATAGATATTTGCCAAGGGGAAGACATTGGTGCAACTGTCCCCATCCTAGGTCTTGAGGTCCCCTCCGTCCCTACCAGGAGCCTGATTTGGGACTAGGAGACCTGTCCTAACAGAGTATTCAGCCCTTTCTGAGGTTCTGCTACTCTTACTTGAGTTCTCATCTGATACTCAGGCTTCCCTCTAGCTGTAGAAAATAAATGTGTTTCAGTGCTTCAGACCAAGAGGTTTTCTCATACTCTCACAATTTGTTGTAAAGCACCGTTTGAGATCCTGGACTTTAATTTCCTTTCTTTAGTGAGCCAGTGACACTTAGAAATAGCCACTCAGTTCTGTAGTCTTAACGGTTACCCTTTCCTTTTATCTCCCAAATGCCAGAGAACCGTACCAGCTGGCACAGCCTCCTCACTTGTGTGCCATTCCAGTTTACTGCAGGTTAAAAGTTATAGTGGGTGCATGGTTACCCCATGCCTGTGACTATCACCAGTGATGGGTCCTCATTGCCACCTGGTCAGTGATCCACCTCCAGCATCCTAACCTCAGAGGCCTTCCAGGACCATGCCTGGCACCCTCTGTTTTTATCTGATTCCCAGGAGCAGAGTCTGAGACAGGCCTTCCTAGGAGAAACCCGAGATTAGGGAGGGAGTGAGACAGAACAGGGAAGGAGAAAGAATTGAGCAAACATGCGACCTCAGGTGATGTCCATCCCAACCTCATCCACAAGAAAGACTCTGGAACACAAAGCACACTGCAGCACAGAGTGGTCCTCTGATAGTCTTTAGGCCGTGGACCTCCTGGGAGGGGTGTCTGTGTACATGTGCCTCCCTATGTGCTGAGTGCAATTCTCTGGTGAAGAGCAGTGGTGAATTGCTGGCAGCCCACACTGTCAGTAGTGGAGGGATGTGTGCCAACAGGTAAAGGAGAGCTCGAAGGATCTCCCCAATACCTACAATAGCTAGGACAGGAACCCATGATGATGGCAAAGGAAGCATGGTCACAGGGACTCAAGCAGAACTGAAGACCCCAAAGATGGGGATGTTCTGGAACCTCAGAGAAGAGAATTTCAAGGAAGAAACGGCAGCAGTCAAATGCAGTGGTGAGATGAGCTTGCAAGAGAACCTCAGAGACTTGGGCTGCAGGATGTTGAAGATAACAGATGATCAAGGAAAGACAGTAGTAAGCACAGGTAGTTTCTTTGACTGAGAGTCTTTGTAAAAAGAAGCAGAAAGCCTGGACAGCAAAGGGTGGGGATGCAGGCTGTTAGACCTCATGATGCCAGGGCCCAAAGCTTCAGATCTGGGAAGGGGTTTGGGGGAGGGTATAGAAAAAGTGCTGGCTGATGGAGTGAAGTCCCTTCTAGAAGAGAATGAGGTGATAGTGTCAGGGGCCAGGGGAAGGGACACCACATCCTGTGGGCCTGGGCAGAAGAAGATAAGGCTGGGGGAGGTTAGCAGTAGGTTTGTAGGTGGAGGGGAGTTTGTAGGGTTTGTATGACGGGTGGATAACCTGCTTAGAGTGAAGTGGGCATGGTTGAGCAGGAGGCTGGAGCAGAGGACAAGGGAAATGGGTGAGGGGACAGAAAGACTATGCCCTGAGGTCTCAGGGATGCCAGAGACTCTAATTTGTCCTGGCATTCACCTGCGGGGCCTAATGACCTTCCCTAATAGCACCCTACGGCTCTATGTGGAGGGACAGCCATTGGATTCAGGGTGGAAGATTTGTACGGTGGGTTGGGAGCAACAGAAACCCAAGATGACCCATGCGCTAGAGGATGTGATGTGTGGACCCAGCTTTGGGAGGTGAGAGCAACAGAGGATGGGGTGGGCGAGCTGAACTCTAAGCAGCCCCAAGCCAGGGCCTCCACTGGGCTTTTCCCGTGGACTTTTCTCATTCCAGGCACACGTGAGGAGGTAATGGGTCTCACTGGGCAGTGGGGTGGGCAGCTGGGTCTCCATGCAGCCTTGCACAGCAGCCACAGCTCTGTATTTAGTTACATTGGTGGTTTCAGGCTAAATGCTAGGATTCAGGAAGGTTTGCTTATCTTGAAGTTAAGTGAGCATACTGCCCTGTTTCTCCTGCCCCACCCCTCTGCCTATTTCCTGCCTTTAAGGCAATGACACTCAAACTTTTTGTTTTTAACCACAACTCACAAGTAAGAATTAATTTTACATCATGATTCAGCAGACGCATGTATACACACAACAGCAATTACATTTTATCAAGCAATCTCGCCCTTATTTTTTCAGGTGCTCTAGATGTTTCTAGTACTTTCAACTATTTCATTAAAAAGTACTGATTATAACCCACCAAACTGATTTCACGGGTCACTCAGTGATGGGTGAAGATCTAAGGCAATGGGGAGCAGTGTGTGGACAAAAAAGGGGCCGCACACCAACCCGACCAGCTCAAGAGAGGCTGGCGTGGCAGCCTTGCAAGCTCAGAGACTGAGAGTAACCACGATGGTTGATCTAAAATTAAAAGTTTCTAACTAAAAGTGAGTCGTGGCTGGTAGTCATATCCTAGACTGGTATCTTCCTTGACAAATGTCAGTCTTTACCTTAACTGAGCCTATTGTTTTCTTGCATCTGCTATAACATAACTTTAGAGTGTCAAGAGTAATCTTTTCTAGACTCCTCAGGGCACAGCCTCCCACCAGAGCACGAGACCACTCTCGTTGTAATCTAGTTCCCGGATACCATCTCTCTGTGCTGTAGATGTTAACTACCCTGTACCCATCAATGTAAAAGAAGCGTCTGTTTAGTGTACTTTTTGTCCAGTCTCAGAGATTTCCTTGCTTTGCTTTCTCCTGCCTCCCTAATCTACCACCAAGTGATTTCGTGTAACTTCCTTATGTCTTGTCCTTTGATTCTGATGTATAAAATAAGTGGTAAAACTGCTGTTTTCCAGAACATTTTCTCAATGTGTCGTGATTTTGCTTCCCAGCAACTGTGGTCAGGTTGGCTCATATAGACTCATAAAAATTCTCTGCAGGTTTGGACGTTTCTTACATCGACAGGGGGTGGCCCCTTTTCAGACACACTCTGTTATGCCCCTGACCCCTCCTCTCTGAGGAGTGTCTGTTCTCAGAGAACGCGCTTCCTGCCCTGGCAACGCGGGCAGAAGGCAGTGCCTGCAGTTTACCAGTGACCAGGATTCCACTTCTAATGCAAATTCTCCTTCTCCCCTTCACCTTCCACCTCTCACCAAAAATAGAAACTGGACACCTTGGAGAAGCCCCAGAGGTGGGGGGGGTCTCCCCAGGCAGCAGTTAACAGCTGACCTGACCATGCACCCCACACCCCGCACCATGTATTGCTCCTGCATACACACACTCCCCCTCACACTTAGAGCACATGCTCTCTTGACTCACATTCCTACACACGCACCAGGGGATATATTTTGGGGGACCTGCCAGCTCTCACGTCCATGTTTGGACCTGCCCTTACCCAGGCCCTGCAGGGGGAAGGGCAACTCCCTTTTTTCCTATCACAGGAAGCCAGAGCCAAGTGGAGGAGGGGCAGCGATCGGCTGCTGGGCTCTGAGGATCAGATTCACTTCCCCAAACCTCCATGAGCACAGGAAGGGCAGTCAGTTTGTGTTGGATGCCAAGGTTATAAGGAGAGTTATAACAGTGGCCAGCGCAAGAGAAACCCCAAGAACAGTGCAGTCACAGGAAAGAGAAAACCCAAGGTTCCCTTAGAGGGGAAGGGGAGGAGTGCTGAGAAGTTGGGTGGCCAGAGAAAGACAGTAGAGACAGCACAGAGACGGCCAACAGAGAGTGGCTGACTCAACACTATAGGCTCTGCGGGGGAGCCTGTGCTTCCAGTTGGATTCTAGACGGCTTTGGACAGCGCCCTCTGGGGCTGAACACGAGGAATAGGTTCCTGCTCCTTAAATCCAGAAAACCCTCAAGGTTGCTTGCTGCCAGAGCCTGGCCAGCACCCCACATAGGGCTTGGCCCTGTTCAGGCCCCTGCTCCCCACCTGCATGTCCCACCACCAGGGGCAGGGCCTGCTGGAGACTGGGGTTGCCCCAGGAGGAGGCAAGGGCCCTGGACCCTAAGCGCTCTCACATTGCGCCAGGTTTCAGGGCCTCTTCCAGGGATACCCACGGCAGGGCTCCCCCAACTCAACACCCAAACCACCTGCTTTCTTTCTGTTTTTCTTTGCAGGGTGATTGGGCAGGGGTGGTGGTTTCAAAGCAAAAATGAAAACACCCAAACCACTCCTTAACGGTCACAAAATAGCTAATTTGCCAAACCTTCATTTTTGTCAATTTATTTAGAAAAAAATTAACATGGGCAAATGAGATACCTCAGTGTTACAACAGAGTATAGAAATGTCTAGCAATAGTCAAATAATTTGATCTTTAAATACAAAATAACCACATGAACACCTAATATACAGGTTTCATCTGAATACATATTTATTAGATAAATATTAGAGGTTGTCACATCATCTAACTACATACAGCTTTGCAAGACTAGAAATCACAATGACTTTTCTGACCAGTTCAAAGTATGAAATGATTGCGCTGCACGGAGGCGTGCAGAGACGATGAAGACTTCTGTGGGAGCACGTCAGGCTGCACTGCGGGTGTGTTCATGTGTGTGCGCGTGTGAATCACCTGTGATCATGATATCAAAAATTATACAAAGTATGAATTTGGTTACAATTCTCTTCTGAAATCCCCATTTCTTTTCATTATTTCCATAGCACCCTAAAAATACACAGGTGGCAGGACTAGTACACTGAAGCTAATAGTACATGTAGGTAAAATAAAAACAAAACAACAAAAGTTCCTTTCCACACAGGGTCAGAGTATATTACATGAGTGAGACAGATGTGGAGAGAGACCTCACAATTGCTAACAAACAGGATCTAGTTTTTCCACGTTAAGATGGAGTTCCAAGCCTTTTGTTTTGTAAAATAAAAACAATACACATTCCAAGGGAAATGAATGCATCTGTTAACATGTCTCTATTTCTCATTTACATATGTACATACGTCCCTTGAGTCGCTGCTGCCGACATCGTCCTATCTGGATGGGTCAGGCCGAGGGAGCAGACTATAGCTCTCGGGGCAGGGTAGGGGTGGGGGAGGGTGTTAGGGCTTCCATTAGGGAGAAAGTATTAGAAGTTTCTTAAAAAATAAAATGGTAACAGGGAACATGATACATGGGTAAAGCTTCAAACCAAGAAGATGGGGTGATTGCCTGTACTTGGGGCTTCCCGCCTGCCTGCCAGCCCCTGTCCATCTTGTGGAGTGGCAGCGGAAAGGTGCCCATGGCCTGGTGGGTGCCTGTCATGGAGAAGTGGCTTGCTGAGGCCTCATTTTTGCTGAGGTTACTTATGGCTCCAAGTAGTTGTCCAAAAAAGGATCAGGGAAGCGTCTCCTGAGTTCAGAACTGACCCTGATAGGGGAGGCTGCCATCACCTGAATCTGTCCCCAGCTGGAGCTTTTCTAGCCTGGATGCCTTTATGCCTCCCTGTCACCCCCTGGCCTGGCTCCAAACTCGCTCTGGGAGAGTATGCCTCCAGAATGTGGGCTTCAGGCTCCACGGGTCGGGAAGTTCTTTGCTGAACTTGCTGGTGGAGGTCCACTTGAAACGGGACCCGGGAAACCTGTCTCAGGTGCTGAGACCATGGCTTCCTTGCAGATGGATGAAGGAGGTGCCTGGAGTCTGGGCTCTGGGGGGGCCTATTGGCCTTCTGCACTACACATCTGTGGACAGGTCAGTGAGCAGGGGAGGAACACCCGATAAAAACCAGATTGAAACCCAGGCCTTTCTGGGAAAATGTAGCATGGCAGGAAGCAGGAACTTCTAAGGAAGGCATCTGTAAGTCTGTCTGGGCTAGAACATTCCCACATGGCCTGGTACAATGTGGCCACTGGCCGGGGCTATTGGCCTTTGGGCAAAGATGGGCACATGCTACCTGGTGCCATCTTGTCCCCACCAGACGACTGGGGATGGCTCCGAACAGTGGACAGCCTGGTCGTCCAACTCCGGCACGGCCACCCCTGCTCTTCGTCCCTTCGTCGGTACAAATAGCCCTGGTTGCTTTTTTGTTTTTGTTGTTTTTTTTAAAAAAGGACTCGGTCTTTGTCGTTGAGTCAAGGTTTTTTAAAAACACCAGCAAAGGCTATAACCAGGTCATGAAAATGTTGCATATTATCAAAGACAATACTAAAATATTCACAAAGATATTTACAAAAGCAATTCTTAAAATAACCGATTTGCATACTGAACACCACACTGTTTGAAAAAACCGCAACAACGGGACAAAGGAAAAAGGCCGCACAGACAATGGCAGCTTCGCTTCAGAGAACCTTGTGCTGGCCGTCTGGTGCAGTGACTGAAGGTCAACAACAGCTGGGGCCACCATTCCGGTCAAATCCAGAGGAGTGCTGGGGACCACCCACCACAGAGAGGGAGACGGAGGTTGAGGACACAGATGGTAGACAGGAGAGCAGGAGGGGACCCCAGGCAGTAGCAGGGAGGGTGCAACGAATTCACAGACATGACACAAGTTACCCAATGGCCCAACAGCATCCCATGCCCTGCGGCTTACGGGAGCACAGAGGAGCCGGAAAGGGAAACGGACACACATGCTACCCGGGAGCCTCACAGAGCAGTGAGCTGAATGGAGCAAAGTGGTGGCAGGAAAACCAGAGGTGCTGTGGTCTGACCCAGCAGGAGTGTGGGCTGAGCTTTCCATGGCAGAGGGAGACGGAGGGGGGAGACCAGCAGCCAAGCTGGTGTCTGAGGAAGCCACAAAAGCATCCCTCAATGCTTGTGGGTACATCCCAGCACACGTGGGCAGCCTCGAGCACCGGGGCAGACAGACTGTGTGGCTGGAGATACCGACACAGGAGTTCCCGTTGCTAAGCCCACACATGCGCTCAACCTGCATCTCCCATTCCTTTCCACCCCCCCCTTGCCATCTGGGGTCGGAGGACAAAGGGAAACCAGCACAGAGGGAAGTGGGTATCTGACATAACGGTTTGGGAGAGGCGGCTGAGGAGTGGGAGGAAGGAAATAGAATGCACGGAGAGAAATGATTCGCTTGCTGTCCAAGTCCATATTCCTTTTCTCCAGATGACTTTGTAGCTTTAAATTGTTAAAAAACAGGGAGTGCCTTGGAGCAAAGTTTTGAGTTGCCGTTCTTACTGACCACCTGGTAGCATTCTCCTGCCCCCCCACAAGGCTTAGCCCAGGTTCGAGTCGAAAGGTCTTGGAGCCACCTGCTGAGTTGTCCTAGCTCTGAAGAGGCCCTGACCCTTTTCCCACCAATCCCCAAGCAGGAATGGCACACCCTCTCTCAAACACAGAACCTTGTCCTTTTTCTCTGCTTTCTGAGAGAGAGTGTTCACAGGGTATCTTGGCTTAGAGGTCAGGGTTCAAAGTGACAACCTTGGCCCCTAAGAGAGTTCTCTTTCCCAGAGGTTTGTGCTTTTCTGTGGTGGGCGATGGTGGTGGGTGGGCTGCTCTCCTTGCAGCCAACTGTCACTGCTCCTCCAAGGCTTGGGTCACCCAGCTCTCAGGAGGGGAAGGGGGCCTCTTTCAGGCTCAGTCACTTGAAGGAGGCTCTGGGCCAGGAAGCAGGGAGGCAGCGTTACAGTTTAGAAACTGGAAGAACCTGGGGGCAGGGGGAACAGCACTGAGGGGCTGTTTGGAATGAGCACGCTCAGAGGAACGGAGAAGCTGTTGTCAGCGTGTGCCCTCTCCCTGGCCGGCTCCCCGTCGTAAGGGTCATCTTCGGGGCCTGCTCTGGGCATCAGCTCCAGACCCACATGGGCTTCACAGTGCATCCTCCCACCCCTGCTCTGAGAAGGCCGGAGCAGGGGTGGTTTGAGGACACGGGCTCCCAGTGGAAAGTGTGTGGGGGACAGACGGGGAAGGAGTGGAGTGGGGAGGGATGGCCCCGATGGAGAGCGGGCTTCAGTTGTTTTCAAAGAGAGATAGGAGGTCATCGTTACTATTGCTCGGCAGGTCGGGGGGGTCCAGGTATGAGAGGAGCTCGTCGGGATTTGTGAGTTCTGGAAGGAGCTGGAAAAGAAGTACAGAAACCCAGATGAGGTGTCGGCTGTGGGGCTAGGTGAGGAACACAGGGCACCCCCATGCCTGTTTGTCCTCTACCTGCCTCCCAGGATCCTGGCCCAGACAGGGGAGACTAACAGTGCTGGCTGTCCCCAAATACACGCAGGCCACTGTGCTGGTCTGGGGCACACACCCATGCTTATTTCAAGCCTGTCAGCTGGAAGGCCCATGGCAGGTCAAGAGGCTGCCTCACGATCAGTTCCCCTGGTTCCCTGACACCCTGCCCAAAGGAGCTGCGGGTTAAGTGGGCCCCCCAGCAGAAACCATGCTGCATGTGGGCGGGGCAGCCCCTGCAGCTCCCACCACCCTGGATCCCTCTCTAGAGCTCACGGCTCCTTGGCAAGCCTGCGGCTGGCTAACACCACCGTCCCTCCCTGTGGCCCCTGGGCAGAGGCTGCAGACTGTCCCTACCCTCTACCGTGAGGTCTTCGAAGCATTCCTGTCATGTGGGGTATCCTCATGAATCTAAAGGCACCCCCTCCACCGGCCTGGCCTGTGGAGGAGAGCTAGGCGAGAATCCCAGGTGACTGCACAACTTAGTGAACCCTATTTACCACAAAGACTGACACTGCTGGGGCCAAGGGTGACAGACAGCGGGGCTGGGACCAGAAGGACAGGAGTGGCTGAGAGGGCAGGACTCCTTCCTGGAAATCTACAGCCTAGGGGCTGGGCTCGGAGGGGCAGGTTCTGCATGTTTTCCAGTCCAGTCCTGGCCAGCTGCCCAGCCCCCATCATCCACAGCATCTCTTCCCATCTTCCAGACCATTCAGGTCTCAAGGCAGGAGACCTCTGAGTTTCGGCCACCCACTTCTGTCTCAGTAACCCACATGTGATGGGAGGCTGATCCTACTACCACCCCACACTGAGGCCTCTCTCAGAGTAAGCGATGGAGCAAGCAGAAGCACAGGGCATGGATAACACATGGACAAGAAACTGGAGACAGACATACAGCAGCGAGACAGAGGGGCTCTGTCATTCCAGCCCGTCCCCTGCCTCGGGCCAGAGAGCGTGGCAGACAAGGAGATGACAAACTCAATGTGGGGGGAGAGGGGGAGGAGGATGGGGGCTGGAAGAAGGGCAGGGAGCCTCCTATGCTGCCTCCAGACCCAGCCCAGAGGGACTCTGCAAGGGCCTTGGGGGAAGGTGGGGCAGGGCTGGGCTGTAGGACCTTGGCCAAGGGGACCAAGGGACAGGGGCTAGCAGGGTAGGGGAGGGGTCACTTGGATCCTCAGTGCGTCTTCCGAATTGTGGGATTCTTTGGTTCTGGAGCCAGGGGAGGCAAGCTGCATGGGCCCACATACCACCCACCCACCCCTCACAGCTACGCCTCCTCCACCCAGGCCTTGAGCCCTCAACACCCACACCTGCTCTTTGGGCAGGTCCCAGGCGCCAGGCCTAGCCCCAGGCCAAGGCAAGTGGGGACCCCAACTTACATCCAGTGAAGGCTCCGGCATGTCAGATGCTCCCTGCGCTCCGGCCTGACCCTCTAAGGCTGAGGAGGGGTTAAAGGTCAGGTCGCTGTGTGGATGGTTGCTGGGAGCGGCCTGTGGCGGTTGCCGGGGAGGCTGGGAAGGAGGAGGAGGAGCCCCACTGTGATGTAATGGAGGCCCTGACTGGCTGCTGGGGTGTGGGACGTGCAAACCTTGTTGTATGGAGGGATGGGGCTGGTCAGAACTGCCAGCGTGTGGCATCTGTGGAGGAGGAGAGAGCAGGAGAAAAGAAAGGTGAGGTGACGAGGTACAGCAACGAGATGCCTGGAGAAATGAAAACCAAACAAAACCAGGAAAATAACAAACCCCCAAAACAAAGCCACCCCTTTACAAAGCTGAGTGCTTTCTTTTTTTTGTGCAGAGAAAGAAAATCTTCCTCCAAAACTGCCAGTCAGGGAGGTGGTGGAGAGCAAGGCTGGGGAAGGGGCCTCTGAGGCTGCGTGAGTCCGGGAGGGAGGCGGCCAGGGGCTCTGAGACAAGCACAGACACTGAGCATGGGGTCCAGGTCCCTGCGAGCCCCTCCGCCTCCCCAGACTGGACACCACAACCACAACGAACGACAAGTGAGGGCAGGATGGAGAAGCAAAATGGGCATGTTTCTAGGGAGTGGGAGGCAGAAGGGGTGCTGCTGGCAGCATGGTGCAGGCCCCCAAGGGCCAGGGTGGCGGAGAGCAGACATGGACAGACAGCATGGGGCAGGCGTGCAGCTCAGGAGTCGGTCTGTGCCCCGCAGTGGGCCCTGGGCAGGGGCAGCAGTGGGCATACAGGTTTCTTCCAAGAACCTTGATACCAGTCCTGCCTGGTGCCCTAGGGCAGGGTAGTAGTCAGTTGAAGTCAAAGAAGCAGAGTTGGGGCCTCTCAGCATTGCCAGGCTCTTCCTCCTTGCCATCCACCCAGGCAGCTACAGGCTGCACCCCACGGGTGCTGAGGAAGTCAGGCATCTCCACACATCCCAGGGTACCAGGGCTCACCAAGGGGCTGCCTTGCTAAAGTGGGGGCAGGTGGTGCTTCTCTGACAGATGAACTAGAGGACCCATACCTTCCCATGGGCACATGCACTGGAACACAGGGGCTATGGCTGGGCAGGGGACAGATGGTGGGTGGGATTTAAACTTCCCGTGTTAGACCTAGTCTGTTTGCTGTCCCAAGCACCCTTCCTTCAGAGCTGAAGTCTCAGAGGGAAAGGCTGAGTCCAAGCCCTCACCTTACGCCCTCACCTTACTCCCACACCTGACCGGACCCCCAGCCCACACTCACTCTGCTGGTGAAGGGAGCTCACTGACTCGCCAGGCTGCTCACTTGGGAAGGGCAGCCTGGTGACCACATACATGTCTCCTTGGTCATTGGTATGCCCTCCCCTTCCCATCTTTGGGGCCACATTACTTTTTCCCTTTGTGGGTTTAAAAATGGCAGCTGCACCTTCCCTGATTTTCTCTAGACCCTAGTTACTTGTCCTGCTTCTCAAAGCTGCTCTCCAGGCCTTGCTGTGGGCTGGCCTCTGCCCATGGTCTGGGTGGCCCCTTGTAGCACAGTGCCATCCAACCTGGGTCCTGAGGTCAGGGGATGACCTGAGGGCACCGAGGTGGGGTACACATGAGGTAAGAAGGACCAGGAGATGATGGAGGGATGGCCACTGCTGTTGTCAGTACAAGGCCAGCTTCTGACTCTCACTTGTGTCTGTGGATGCCCCACAGAGCCCATTCTGGGGGGCAAGATGGAGATCCACACTCTTGGGGCACCCTAGCTCAGGACAATCTTCAGATGTGCCGACACAGCTCAACTCCCTTTTTAACACAGCTCCCCTTTGGCCTGACATCTTGCTGGCATGCCTCAGGACCCAGAGGGGCAGATAGGTGCTCTATGGAAGCTGCTGCTAACATTTGTCAACCTGGACAGGAGAGTCCTTGAGCAAACCAGTGCCCAGTTGGAGCTCTCCCGCCAGTTCCTGCATGCATGGGAATCCTTCCCAGCTGTGTGCTCCACTGGGAGCAGGCTGCTCTGGTTGGGCAGGTATGGGAGGAGTTTATCCGTGAGTGCACCACCCTACCCTGCACAGCTGTACTTCTGGGTCCAGATGCCATTGGGAGTGAGCCCAGAAATGGGGAAGGACGGTATATGGCTGGGGGCATCCTGGGAGGCTGTGAAGTCAACTCACAGGCTTAGGCCGCTCTGAAGAACCCAGGTGCAGGACTAATAAGGCAAGGGAAAAAGCCTGGCTGGACGCAGGAGGTATATAGCATCCTGCTGCCATTGGCCAGTGCTGGGAATTGTGGGATGCTGGGCATGGAATGCTGAGGTCCTAGGGAGCAGGGCTGGGAAAGGGGATCCAGAAGAGAGGCCCCCAAAAATCAGAAGCCCCATAAGGCAGAAAGTAACTTGTAAAAAATGTGGCCAAAGTCCTGAGAGAATAGCTATTTCTGACTTGGCATTTTGGGGTCCTGCAGGAAAGATGCTGTAGTGTCGCTCACCTAGATTCCTGGTTAACTGCCACTGTTGCTAAGAACCAGGCACCTCTGGCCCACAGGACAGACCCTGTCTCGGTGGCAGGGCCAACTCCACGTGGAACACAGTACACTCCAGAGGCCCCTTCCTTCCAGGCCATGTGAGGAAGGACTAGAGGGCCTGAGTGGTGCCTTCTGGTGCAGGACCATCCAACCCTAATGCCAACAGGACCCTTCTGTGGAGGCCCTGGGCCCTTCTCTGTAGTGGGTGTGGCCAGGCCCTCATTGCCCCCCTCCCACTCCTCCTACTCATCAGGAAGAGACAGAATCACTGAAGCCTTAGACTTCAGCCCTCAGGGTTGTTTCCCCCCAAACCCCAACTCTTCTTCCTTCCTCTGGGCTCTGCCAGAACTTTGGCTCCATCAGTGCAAGGCCTGTCTGTGTCTGTCTTGCTTCCATCAGAGACAAGGCACAGCCCAGAGCACAGGCTAAGAAAGTGTGTGCTAAATTGGATGGAACCATCCAGTATGCACTGGCCTCCTACCTCTGCCATGGGGCCACGGGAAGGGGAGGCCTCTGGACACCTTGCCTGCAAGGGGCCTTCTCAGCAATGCAGGGTATGTGTTAATAGGTGAAACAGGATAGGAAGTGCATATTCACAGGATAAGTAGATTTTTGGTATTTCTTTTTGCAGGAGATAGTGATACCCCAAATATTTAGGCCCTTTTGGAGTAAGTGGGTCTGAATCTTTGGGACAAAATTCTACATGGCTGGGGCTACCATAAGATAGTTTAAGAGTACATGTAAGTGGTGGGGAGAGGAGGTGGGAGTTGCATGTGGGCGTATGTGAAGGTATGTGTGTGAGGCTGCACAAGGGAGTGTGTGTGTGTGTGTGTTGTGTGTGTGCAGGGAGGTGCCAGCAGCTTCCATGCCCTGAGAATCTGACATCCTGGGTGAAAGAGCTGGGTCCAAGGATGCTGATGGGCCCTGCCCCAGCCTCAGTCAGGTCTCACTCCTGTCTGAGCACCCAAACCCAATTTTTAGTCCTCTTTGCCTGGAAGGGCACACTAGGCAACCATTGGAAAGGTCCCGGGTAAGCCTTCTGCCCCATTGGCCCCATGCAGAGGCTGGGGCTGTGGGGGAGGTGGGGATGAGGGAGAGGTACTCACAGTTTCCTGCATTGGGTGGCTGAGGGGTTTCTCGAGGGCAGCCATGTTGTTGGGCATGTCTGGGGGGTGCGAGAGCTGGGGGGGACCGTGCATGAAGTCGTTCATGGACGTCCCACCGGGGTTCCCATGGGGGAAGTCAAAGTTGCCATGGCCCTGGTAGTTGTTGCCTAGGGGGAACAAATAAGCAGGTGCTCACCTAGGGGGAAAACAGCCACTTCTGGGGAGCAGGCAGTATGTAAATTAGGAAAAAAGTCCTGTCCTTCTCTGGGCCTGAGATGGCTCCTGTAGCCTTAGTGTCTGGGCTGTGCAGTGGGCAGCAGTGCAGCCTTCTCCAGGGGGCTGAAGCCCCCGGGCATGTGCTGCTCTACAGCTCTGAGGGGTGCAGGGGGACATGGAATGAGGCCCAAGACTCGGCCTTCCACATGATGTGCTGAGCTGGCCCACTAGACCTGTTTCCCCACGGCCCCTCATGCTGGCACCTCATCACTGGGACGACCCAGGCCCAGAGCAGGAGGTCAGGATCTGCCAGGTTCATGAAGAAGGCTGTGTCAGAATCAAGATAACACCATTAGAAGCCAGCTGTATGGCCTCCCCAGCTGCTGTGCCCTCCAACACGTGGCCATGGTGAGAGGTCAGAGGATCAGCATGCTGAGAAGCTGAGGCCCTTGGCATACTGTGGGACCTGACTGGGTGGGCGAACCTCTCTGTCTGTAATCTGGGAGCTCTGAGGACCCAAGAGCAGGGTCCTATGGGGGAACTGCCACGCCCTGTATTTGAGAGGGGTGGGGGGTGGGTACTTTCTAGGAACAGCCACACGGAGGAAGCTTGGTTTGGGCAACAGACAGTAAGAGTGCAGTGGTGGTAACCTTGGTGGCCAAAGGCTGGAGCTCCAAGCTCCTGGACTCTGTCCCTGGCAGAGTGGGAGGGTTGCAGAGACAGGGACTATATAGATGTCACAGAGAAATGGGAGGGCTGGGAGGACAAAAACCTCCAGGTGAGAGTATTCTATTGGTCCCAGTGCACATGCAGGCTGGGAAAGAGATGGCAGTGTGCCCCCAGCAAAGCAGGTTCTGAAGCCCCTGGGTGTGGTGCCTGCTGCCTGGAGTCCAGGAGCTACTATCTCTGGCAGCTCCAGCAGTCAGGAGAGCAGGCCAGGCAGGGTGGGGTAGGGTACAAGAGGCAGGAAGCTGGCTCATGGGGCAGCTTCACTCATGCTTCCTAGCTGGGCGCCAACCCACAGGGCTGAAAGGAACCAGGCAGCCAGACGGAGATGGGGGGAAGGTGGTGCATGGGTTGCCATACGCCCAGGTCCAATGATGTGGGAATATTTTGGGGGTTATATGCCACCTCTGCCTCTTCACAACACACACCCCCACCTGCCACCATCAACAAAGAAGTCCTGTGCCCCCACTGGGACTGTGGGCTGCCCTCCTCCAGTCCTCCTTGTCTGGCGTTGCTCACCTTGGCCGCTATAGTCGTTGGAGTTGGTGGCCCCAGGCGGAGGTGGGAGTGGGTAGGGGGATGGGCCAGGGCCCAGGGCTGCGATCATCTCCATGACATTGGGCATGATCATTTGGCTAGGACTCATTGTCTTGAACCGCTTAGAGGGGATGCCATCAGGGTCATCCTTAATGTGTAGGTCTGACTTGATGGGCACTGGCCGCCAGCTGCACGTGGGATCGATGGTGACCTCTTCAAATTCGGAGCTGTAGGAGCAAGAGGGCAAAGCTTAGGCTCCAGGGATCTGAGTTATGAACACAAGAGCTTCTAGCTCAGACAGACACTGAGGTACCCTTGCCCAGGTCCCCTGCCCCAATTTTCCCCAGGCTCTGCCCATGACAGAGTTATGGAGGATTTTTATATTTTGTGAGAGATAGGGACACTAAGGCTAGGAAAAACAAGTGGCCATGCACAGGGCAGCTGGCCCCAGGGTCTCCCACCCAGGAAGTGGCTGCTGGGGGCACTGTCAGCTTCCTACTCTGGCTGAGTTTGGTCCTTTCTGGAAAGTACATTTGCCCCCAGTACAGAAGCTGCAGAGGTAAAATCACAGAAAGGAAAGAGATGCAGGTAAGTGGTTTTCCAGCCTTGGGGGTGTCCGGGATGTTCACTTTCTCCCCACATTCAATCCAGGGTGACAGTCCCACCACCCTGTCCCATGTGCCCCTGGCTGGGGAGGCCCACTTACTGTTGGATGGCATTTAGGATGCCCCACATGTACTGATCCACCTCCAGGCCCTCGAGCAGAGCGGTTTTACTGGAAAAGGAGAGAAAAGGGCTTGGCCATGGCTCCTGGACCCTAACGGGTGGGGGCACAGCCCATCCCGCCCCACTGTGTCAGCGACACGTCCCTGCTACTGGTTACCATCGTAGGCCCTGACAGGACAGGGTGGCATGGTGACAGCTCGACACAAAGGGATTGTGATTATGTATATATAGCTCCTGTCGTCTGAGCCCCTGTGCTCTATCTGGGTTCTCTCTGTTTTGCTGTTAGGGCAGGTGGAGGTGGCTGGACCCCAAAGGGCAGGGCTAGAGGGAGTAGGAGGAGCTCCGCTGGGGTGGGCATCACTCACTTGCACACTGGACACCTCCAGGTCCCTCTCTCGCAATTCAGCTGCAGGTACGATTCCAGGTCAAAGCACTGAGGGGGCCGACAGACAGACAGATGTAATCGGGACTCTTGGAAACTGCTCTGATGCGAGCGCTAGTGCTCCTGAGACCCTTATGAAGACCTCCCACCAGGAAGGGAGAGGCATGGTGGAGACCAAGGGCTAGTTGTTGGGTGGGCTTACTTATCTTGTCCCTGCACACCACTGCCCAGCCCTCCTCACACCACCCCTGTGCCTGCGTCTTCCGAGAAGCCTTCCTGGTTCGTCTGGGGCTGCCCCTCACTGATCATGCCTGTGACAGCGCCCCCCCCCCGCAGGTGGGGACAATGTGGACTCAGGTCTTCCCATCAGCCTAGCCCAGGTACTGAGGACGCACACGGTCCAGTTCATCAGTGTGTCAAATAAAGTGACCAGATGTCTACCTTGCCTGCAACATTCTTCTGGAGGCAGGAAGGCAGCCCTCTTAGGAAGCCCTTGGGGAGTGTGTGGGAGGATGTGCCTGAACATGCTGCTGACCTGGCCCTGGAGCCTCCGCTCCCTCCTGCCCACCCTTCAGGCTCACACCCAGGCTCCCTGGGAAGGCTTCTCACACTCTCTTCTATGATTCCTTCCCTGAGCAGGCCCAGCTTGGTAACTCTCGCCCATCCCAGGCTGCACGAATTTGCACCGTGCTCTGTTGTAGCCACCCAGACTGTGACAGTCACTCATTCCATTAATTTCCTGAGCATGTGCTCAAGGCAGGGCCCTTGAACACAGCAGGGACCAGGCAGAGGCGTCCCAGCTCTCAGGACCTGAACCAACCATGGCCGTGTGAGGGATTTCCAGCTGGTATCTGACACCTGCCAGGGCAGGACCTGCCTAAACCGAGGTCTGTAGCCTCCTGGGCCCTAGCCCTGAGCATGCAGAGATGCTCGAAGGATAAACGATGGCTGAAATGAGGGAAATGAGCTGCTGGTGGCTGCCGTGTCCTTCAGAGAGCAGACACAGGCTCTGCTCCCCTTCTGCCCACCCCTCACCACCCCAGCCAGACTCCACTGGCTTCTGCAGGTCAGCTCACCTGGACGTGCTTGCAATCATGACCTCGAGCAGGCAGCTGGATGCGCCGGAATGTGATGGGGCACTTCAGAGACACTTTGATGGCTGTCTGCTCCACACCGTCCTCCCCGTTGAGGGTTGTGTTTCCTGATGAGGCTGCCACACTGCTGAAATTCCTCTTGACTGTGGGGTGGGAGGCACAGGAGGATGAGGAGGGCACTTCCATGCCCCCCTCCCCAACTCCCTCCTGCAGCTGGAACACTCTGGGTTCCTTACCCCCACCCCTAAACTGGGAGGTCCTGTGAATAACTGTAGTGAAGGGGAGTTCGGCCTGCTGGGTGTCCCAGGCTGCGCAGCAGTCTGAACGGCCACGCCTATGTACGCCACGGGTGGAGTGCTTGTGCACCTGGAGGTAACCACGTCAGTTCCCCAGTCTCTGCAGAATAAGCACTGCCTTCCCTAGGAAGGGGACTTTCTGCAAAACTTGCAAAAACCCCATCTGGCACTTCACTGATTTTCTGGGTCAGCAGAGCTCCCTCAGGCACTTCTGCACTTAATTTTGCAAACGTGGAAATGAAAATGCACACCTAACTGCCTGGAGTGACTCTAGGGAGCAGGAGGTAGTGAAGAAGCCTAATCGAAGGTGGGGAACAGTGGTGCACCTCCCTGCATGGCACCCCTGGAATTGTCACGTAGGGTTTCCTCCAAAGGAACAGACTCTGAGCCAAGTCTTTTTGTCTCGAGGGAGGCATAAGCTGCTGGGGCTGGGAGGCCAGCCTTGAATCCACCCCATGCCTCCCTCCCAGTGAAGATTCTCCCTTCTCCAGTTCTTCCCAGCCTTCCAGGGGATCTCCTCCTCTAGGAAGCCTGCCTAGTCTGTCTACACTGTGATGTTTTGCATTAACCTGCCTCACATCCTGTGTGGGTCAGATTCCCACTGGGTCATACAGTGCCCTGTTCATCTTATTGCCCCCACGGCCCCAGGGGAGGGGCAGGAGTCAGGGCTGGGGTTGGTGCCAAGAAACACTCAGGGCCCCAGGGCATCATCACACAAGGAACTAAAGGTCCCAGATGGAGGCTGGCATCTGGCTCTCACACTCACTTTTGGTGATGCAGTGCTCTGCCGGCAGGAGGCGCTTCTTGAGGAGGCCTTGCAGCACGGAGCGCACAGATGGCCGGTGGACCAGTTGCAGCACAAAGAGGTGGGACTGCGAGGAAGAGTGGATGTTGAGTCCCTGTCCACGGCCCCCATGGCCCTTCCCCCCGCAGCTTCTGCAGTCCTAGGCTGCCCCTGTCTGAAGGTCCCTAGGAGGCCATGTTGTCCACAGTGACGCACATTAGGAGCAGGTGCCCCAGAAACATAGGGGAGAAAACCTATAAAGACCAGGATGTATCCTGGGACCTATGAGCCGAGAGACCCAGGCTGGGGTCACTACCTGTAAGCAGCTGCTATGACACACACTGAAACACCCCTGGGATGGGTTATGGGACACTGAGATCAGGGCTGGAGCCTACCTCACTTCCTAACCCTGCCCACCACTGTGCCCCCCTATGTATCCTTCACCCTTTTTGCCTGAGGATGGTGTCCCTGTGTTCACTCCTCCAGGAAGCCTTCCAGGACTTCACACCCCAAAATGTCCCCACAGGCTCTTCACTCTGATAATATCCCCAATCCTGTGACTCCTATTTCCGGGAAGCCTCAGAGCCCCAGTGCTCACAAGGGCAGGTGCAAAGCTTTTCCTTCTTCTCTACCCCCCAGAGGTGCTACCAGAACAAGGTAGGCAATCCACTTCCACACAAGCCCTGTGCCACGCTTGATCTCTGGGGGACGGGGGTGTGGTTCAGATGTGTCTGTAGAGCAGGGGTGTCAAACTCATTTTCTCCGGGGGCCACATCAGCCTTGTGGTTGCCTTCAAAGGGTCAAATGTAATTTAGGACTGTATAAATGTAACTACTCCTTAACAGTTAAGTGAGAGCTCGGTGCTGCCACCGGATAGAAACAAGGTACCAGGCTGGATAAAACAAGGTGGAGGGCCTTGTGTTTGCCACCTGTGCAGTAGAGCAATGAGTCACAGGCCACACACACACACACACACACACACACACACACACACACACACGTGTGATTCTGCGACAGTGAGTTGACTGAAGACAGGAAGAAGTTCAGACTTGGTGGGGTTGGGGCTGGGGGAAAAGGGCACTAGAATATAAAAATTTCTTGCAGATGAGGCCAAAACACAGCTGAGCTCTGAGGGACACACAGGCTTCAGCTGACAGAAGACAGGAGAAGGTGTCAGGAGGAGGGGCCAATCGGAGTAAATGGAGGTAAGAGTGCAGACCAGACGGAGGCTGTGCTGTAAGGGGAAAGGCCAGGCACAGCAGCTTTGCAGGCTTTTATTCCATAGCCCTGGGGGGGCCACTGAACATTTCTGGAGTGTGTTTCTGAAAGACTGCTTTGGTGGCAGTGGGAATAGGGGGCGGAGACCCAAGGAAAAGGCTGTAGAAGGGAGGCCAAGGCCTCGGTTCCCTGCACTGTGCCCTCAGCCTGCCCACACTCACGCAGCAGCAGGCCGTGACGGTGATCTGGATGGTGTTGCGGCCCGGCTGGCACACATGCTTCAGGTGCAGGGGCTTGTGGGAGGTCTTGTTGTCACCACGCTCGATGGTAAGGGGCGTGGCGTTCACGCTGACCTGCACTGAGGCTGGCCAGTTGGTGTTCATCTGCCGGTCCTCGTGGTGGTAGCACTTGAACTGCAGTTCCAGGTCAGACCTGGGGGCGGGGAAGGGGAGGGATATGGCTCAGGTCGGCTCTGCCAGGTGGCTGCTGTGACTTCCATGACACCTGGCCTGGCCACATATCCCTAACCTAACACATTCCCATGAGTCTCTCAGGACCCCATCCTTGGCCTCAGCTGCTCCCCCAGCCTCCCCAAGCTCTCTTCTCTCACCCTGGATATTCCCCCTGCCCCCACCTCCATTCAAAACCCATTCCAACAACCCAACTTCCCCCCATAACTCCCACATACTCATTCACTCCAGCTACCATCACAGCCCTGGTAATAATCTCCCCTGGCCTCCTGACCAATAGGCGTGATGCCTGCTCCCCCAGGACAGGGACAGAGGGACAAAAAGACACTAATTTGACAAGAACACCTGAGAAGCTGATTTTGCCCATCCCCAAGGCTCCTGCTGGGTGGGAGGAGCACCCAGTCCAGGGCTGTGTCTAGTTCAGGCACCCCCTGAGTGGGTCTCAAAGACACAGTACTAAAGGGAGTCCTTGTGAAACCAGCAGTGACCACATGTGCATGTAACCCAAGCAAGGCCAGTGTCCAGGGCCACAGATGCCTCTCTTAGCTAAGGACACTCATGAGTGAGGAGGGGTGGGTTAGCAAGGTCCACAGGAGTCTCTCTCTCTCTACCTTCCTGCCTGGGCAGCTGAGACCTCATGCTCTCACACCCACCCCAGCTGTCTCAGGCCCTCACTGCTGCCTGCTCGAGGGGGCCAGCTGTGTGTGCAGGTGTGTGTGTGCATGTGCCATCTCAGACACATCCTTGCTCTCAGAGTGATCACTGGGCAGCTGAGCAGCCCTGGTCACAGGCATGGCATGGCACTTGAGTCCTGCCTAAGGAGGAAGGATCAAGGGTGGAGACACCATCAGGTTTTAGCATCCAAGAGACCCAGGTCCATGTCCCAGCTCTGTCCCTTGCTAGCTGTGAGAACTCCCTCAAGCTAATCAGCTCCTCTGGCCTCAGTTTCCTTATTGTTAACAAGCAAGCATTGCCCACCAAAAGATCAAAGATCAGGTATGGAAGGCACATCGGGACACAGGGTCTGGCCCAGCAGGGGCTCACCAGCTGCTGCAGTCCAGCCTGTTCTGGTGTTGGAGTTGCAGCTCCCTTGGCGGCCAGGCCCATGCAATCTGCAAGGCTAATCAGTTCTGCCCAACCCAGGCCTGTTCGCACTCTAGTTCTTCTGTCCACATTCCTGCTCTGGCCACAACAAACCATTCTCAGGTTCCTCTTGCCAGCTCAGGGCCTCTGCTGGAATAGTCCTGTTCAGTCTTTAAGCCTAAAATAGCCACCTTTTTCTCTGGGAAGTCATCCCTGACCACTCTCTTGGGACTGGGGTGAGTGACAGCTGCTTCCTGCCCTCACACCATTATGTGAAGGTTGCTTGTCTGTCTCTCCTGAGCTGTAAGTACCCCGTGACACCCCCTGGGCCTTGCACACAGAGGGCCCAGTCAATGTTGCTGTACACTGAAGGTGGCAGGCAGATGCTGCTACCATGGGTCTGGGGATATCACCACCAGGGCCTTTTCCACCCAGCCTAGGCCCGTGCCCCTGCCCTGCCACTTACCTCCACATCAGTGTCTGATGGACTGTGGGCCGCAGGTGAAAGACATGGTTGCTGACGGCCAGGTTGTGCTCAAGGCGGAAGGGCTCCAGCACCACGCCGTCCCGCACTGGGAACGTGAGCCGCAGCTCGTCATTGTGGGTGGCTGGGTGGGAGAGGAGCCGATGAGTCACATGCCTTTGGCCACCATAGGCACACAGAAGCCGTGAGCTCTGGGGCAATGGGTGGGGCTCACTCACCCACTTGACATGCACCCTCGGCTGCATGCTCAGAGGAACACGCAGGTGTGGGTGCAAACAGGGCCACAGCAGCTGGGCTGTGTGCCTTAGTATGCACATCAGGGAGCCCATTGCTTCTCCCAGTCTACCCCACCCCATCCCAACCTTCCCTGCATCATCCCATGTCCCACTCATCCCTTCTTGCCCACAGGTTCCCTGTTCTGGAAGCCTGGGCTTCCTCCTCCCAGCCCCCTTCCCAGCTGCTTTTCTTCCCAGCCTCCAGCTGCTCAGGCAGGTGATGAGGGCTGCTGGCAGCTCAGCTACACCTCAGATTTCCCTTCTGGGTGTGGCCTGCTTGCTCTCAAGCCTTTCTGCCCTTTCTACATGCCCAGCCCCAACAGGCAGGCAAACTTCCACGCCCCCTGGCTCCTGGCGGAACACAGGGAGGGAGAATGGGACACTCACCTGGGGGTGGTGGCAGAGCACTCATATTTGGCTTGATGTCAGGCGGGAAGGGTGGTTTAACATCTTGGCTGGGGGACAGGTATGGGGGGATGCTGCTCCCGGGGGTCATGGGGGGTGTGGGATTCCCTGGAACAGGTGAGTGGGGGTAGTTTGCCACAGGAACTGGCCTAGGAGGCTAGAGGGAAAGAGAAACCACACATAAGTTATGGGGTCACAGAGCCAGGGCTGTGGACACACACCCTACCCAACCCAGGGTCCTAGGGCTATGGCCTCTGCTTCCTTTAGGGAGTACAGCACCCCACGAAAACCACTCCCTCCCTCCTGGCTACAGTCAGGCCTCTGTCCTCATGAGAAAGCAGGTGGGGTGAAAAGGACCTTCCTACCCTTCACTTAGGGGGTGCAGGGTCCTCTACCCCATTTGACAAATGGGAAACAGGCTCAGGGTGATGGGGGATGTATCCCTGGGAGGAAAGAGTTGGGTCAAGCTCAGGGCTCCTGCTGCCCACATCATGACTCCAGGCCACACCCTCCATTTCTACCCCAGCCCACTGGGGTCTCCACTTGGAGTGAGACCTGCAGCATCACGGGTCAGCTGGCTCCCCAGGAACCCCTCTCCCTTTCTTAGTCCGCACCTTGCGTTCTTCCAGGACTGGCCAGGTCCACACACATCACTGACCCACCCAGAGCTACAGGTTCTCTGTCCAGGCGTCTCTGCCCCAGAGGGCACCCCTGCCCATGGGCCCTGCTAACGTCCAGAAGCTGAGGTAGGAATGGCATGTGGGTTACAGCTCCTCAGATGAAACTGGAACGTACCCTATTGACATTCCCTTGGCTGTAGTTACTGTAGCTGCTTCCCGAGAAGGTGTTATTTTGTCCATTAAACTGCTCTGGCTGTTAAAGCAAGATAAACAATGATGTGAATAGAAGGCAGAAAAGTCTGCTCTCTTTCCTGCAGTGAAAATCTGCTGGGAGTATAGGGGATGCTAAAGAGCCCCTCCACCCCCACAGTGCCTGGGGTGGGGAGCAGAGCAGAGATAGACCAGGTCACCCCCTGTGGACAGTGTTTTGCCTCTTTCTGTCCACGGTTATTAATTTAGCAACAGAGTTTACAAAAATAGAAACACCTAGTGTGCTTAAGTTATAGCAAAAATAGTAATGCCACATGGGAGGCAGTCATGTAAGTTGGCATAATTCCTTGGCAAATAAATGTAAAATATTTCCAGAGTTCTCTTCACTCCTGAGAATGTACTTTACCATAATCCCAAAGAAGGAAAAAGCTATGTGCCTAAAGATACTCATCATAGTATTATTTCAAAAGCAAAAAATCATAAAGAAACCCTATGTCCAACATGCAGGGAAGGATGGAACACGGCAGAGTCATCCCAGAGGAAGGCTAGCCTAGGCAGCCACCAGATGGGAAACCGGGGAGCCGCTGTAGCACTAAGTAACATGCTTACAACCTCAGGTCAAGTGAAAGCAACAGATTCAGAAACTACAGCCACAGCAACAACAACTATGCAGCAGGTTGGCACCCATATGCAGGTAGAGAAGCAAGGTTTAGAATGAAATGTTAACAGATTCAGGGTACTTTTCCTTTAAAAAATGTATTCCTTTCATTGTTATTATCTTGTGTGTTGCTATAAACGGTAAACAGAGAGGGAAAACCATCATCTGAGCCCCTGAGAACAGAAACCAAGAGAAGCCAGTCTAACATTTTGATCACTATACATACAGCTCTGGGCACAAGGAGACACATCCAGAAATCTCTGCTTGCCCCCTGGGGACTCAGGGAACACCCATGGCCCTGAAGCACAGTGGGGGTGGGGATGTGGGGTGTTGGGACTCACCTTGTAATACTGCCCCATGTTGACCGTGGGGGGTGGGTACTGTCCGGTGCTCGGCTGGCTGGGCATCCTTTGCCCGGGGTAGTTGGGCGAGGTGAGTGGCCGTGGGGGGTTGGGAGTGGGGTACTGGCCTGGCTGTGTGGGGAACTGGCTGTTTGGTCCGTATTGCTGGTTTCCATAGTTGGGCTGTGGCAGCAGAGAAAGAAGGGGAAAAAGCTCTCAGTGTCTCAGAGCTGAGCCACACACTGGAATGCCAGGACTGTCCCATCTCCTCTCCTTTGTCTCTGCTGTTTTCCACCCACAAAATGCCCTCCCCATCTGGAAAAGGGTGAGCCGATGATGCTTGGGGCCCCTTCTTGTCCGGACATCCAGGGACAGTACATTCTGTCCATCTGGCTTAGAGCTGTCTTTCTTGAAGCACCGCTCCACCTGAACTTCAGGGGTACTTTTCAAGCCTTTTGTTCACACCATTATTGGGGGTAGGGGTGCAGGGCAGGGGCTTGATTCTAAAGTCCCCTTTGTGTCTCTCCTAGTGCTTGGCATGTGACAGGAACACAGATAACAGGCTGCACCTCCAGAACAGTGACCCACACCCTTGCATTCTGAGGCTGAGCCTGGAGGGCACCACCCTCACCCCCCACACTGTGTAGAACACACTGACGTTCAGCTCTGGACCCTCTGTGCCTGGTCAGGAGAACCAGGCTGGTGAAGGGCTAAGAAAATCCCTCTCAGGAGAGGCACTTGAGAGAGAAGAGGAGACAGCTCCAGGGAGGGTTGGGGGGCACAGTCACTATCCTCAAAGGTCTACAAGGTGGCACATGCCACTTCTACTCGTGCTGGTCTCTACCCTTCAGCTGCCTTCCCCATCTGTAAGATCAAGTGACTCTTAGGGCCGCCTGCTGCCCAGATGCCCAGGCCAGGAGTCTGTGGTTTCTTCTTCCCTATTTGTTGAAACTCCTTGTCTATTCATTGTCTCTCTTGCCCTTTGGCCTCAGAGGACCAGGGGACAGATTTGTCCCAGTGTCTGGCACAAAATAGGCCCTCAATAAATACTTGCTCAATGAATGAAGGCTGGACTTGGGGATAGATGTCTGGGTCAGTGCTGAAGAACTTTCACTCAGTGTTGTGACATGGTGGCTACTGTGTGACAGTGAGGGTTCCATCACATCACTGGAGGAATAGAAATGGAGGCTGTGGCCTGCCTACCAAGCTACAGATGGGGATCCTGTAGGGGACCAGGTGACCTGACTCCAGCCCCTAGCCTTAGGGTCCAGCAATTGGAAGATTCTATGAGTATGCCATTGCAAGGTGAAGCCAGTCTTCCCCCACAGGGTGAGGCTGTGCAGGCTGTGGCTGACCAGTGTGACAGCCAGGGTCAGGCGCTTTGTACTGGGTAGCATCAGTGTTCTAGGAGGAAGGTGATTTCATAAAAATAATCGAGAGCCTTTGGTGTGCCCTGCTGTGGCAGGCAGCAGCCATGGAGCCGGACACTGGTGCAGGCGCTGGGCTGACATCAGGCTGATGACTGGGAATCCCACTGCCTTTCCTATGAACACCTCTGTGGGTGCCAGCAGCCCTGCTGGCCAGGCTACAGGTATGTCTGCAACCCAGACAGCAGGGATGACAGCAGTCTGGGCACAGGGAAGGCTGCAAGGGTTCTGCATGGAGTGGGGCCAAGCGCTTGAGGTCCCCCAGGGACAGTCAGGATCTTGGGAGCCCATTTCCTTCTCTGGCCCCTCCCTGAACTGGTGCCAACCTGAAGGCGTGTCAGGGCTTGACCTAGGTTCCTGGGTGTGTTTGGAGATCTCTGACATCTGCCCTCGAGGACTCAGAACACCTCCACCAGTGGCCAAGCCACCTGCTAGCCTGAGCTAAGATGAATGCCGAGGGGAACCCCACAGACCTTCAAGTAACATACGGTCTTTGGGCTTTATTTTTTTATTTTATTTTTAAAAAATTTTATTGATTGATTAGAGAGAGAGAGAGGAAAGAGAGAAAGAGAAACACTGATTTGTTGTTCCACTTATTCATGCATTCACTGGTTGATTCTTATATGTGCCATGACCAGGGATGGAACCTGCAACCTTGTTGTATAGGGACAATGCTCTAACCAGCTGACTCACCCGGCCAGTGCAAGGTCTTTGGGCTTTGAACCCACTGTGAGCCCAAGCTGAAGGCCGCAGTTCTGAGACAAGGAGGGTGAAGCGGATCTGAGAATGGGTACACAAGCAGAACACTAGGGGAAAGGCTCAGGAAGGGACTTTGTTCGGGGGAGGAATTGAGGCAGGCTTCCCGAGGGCTCCGGGCCAAGATTCTGGGGCCTCTGTGGCTTCTCCAGCTGACACAGACAGCCTATCTACTACCAACTTGTTTTCTGAGTGCTCACGGAAGGCCCTGTGAGACGCCCTCCAGAAGGTCATCCTTCTATGACCTTACTCGGGAGTTCTGTATACTCCAAAGTGCCTTGTTTCATTCCTGCTTAGACCTTATCTTTCCTGCTAAAGTCTTGTTTCCTGGAGCACAGGAGGTGTGGATTTTACTTCCCTAATCTTCACAGATACCTTGGCTGAGCTGCGCAGCCTGAGAGGCAACATTCCTCCCTACAGAACAGCTGACTATTGACACGCCGTTTGCCTTCCAATCACTTCTCAGATGTACCTAGCCTTTAGATATTTACAGGGTTTTGTCTCATCTCTCACTCTTGGAGGGCAGTGGGGAAGCCCTTGTGTGGGTGTGCGGACTGTGGCCCCGTGGAAGGATGGTTCCTTACCAAAGTGACCCAGCTAGTGCCTGAATGCAGACAAAAGTGAACACTAACAGAGGCTACTGCTTGTTAAGGGCCTGCCCTTGCAGCCGAGGCCGAAGTACTTCATGTGCGTCTCATCACTCAAGTCCCCCCCAGCAGCCCTAGGAGGTAGGCTGGAGTGCCACTGCCTTTTCCAAAGGAAAAAGCTGAACCTCAGAGAGGTGATGTGACTTGCTCAGGGTCCTCCAGCTGGAAAATGGCAGAGCCGGTCTTAAACCCAGGAGCACCTGACTCCTCAGGCTCTACCTTTTGGCCCAGGTTTTCCAAAGGTCAGTCCATGCCCTTTCCAAGGTACTTCCCATACCCTTGTTTCTTCGAGTCCCAGGATCCTCCCCTCCATCACTCTGCTACCCACTTGCCTGTTGTCACACTCACCTCTCCTGGGTATGGCCTCTTTATGCTCTGAATAGGAAGGGACTGGGGCCGGGGGCCCGGGTAGGTCTGCTGGGGCATCCGCTGCCCATGTGTGCCAAAGGGGCTGATGCCAGGCGGCCGGGGCTGGTTCATGCCCATGGGAGGGCCGCTCATCCCCGATGGTGTCATGCCAGCCGCCATACTTGCAGGGTTCATGCTGCCCCCCATGGAGGCAGGCCCCCGCGGCCCGGGCTGGTTCATGAATTGGCTGTTATACGCCTGGGTGGGACCCATCTGGAAAGAGGAACAGACCTTCAACGGGAGAAGAAGAAAAAAAAAGAATAAAATGCCACATGCATTGAAAGTGCAGGGAGGGAAGGGTAGGGAAGTGGGGGGCTTGGCTGGGGGGCACTTTCCTGTGTGGTTGCCACTGGTGACCAGGCCTCTAGGAGCAGCCAGTCTCCTGGGCTCCTGCTGCCCTCTGCAGGCCGCACAGGAAAGATGCAACCCAAGGAGTGTTAGGGGGTGGGACATGGTCACTCCAATGCACAGGCAGCATCTCGGGGAGGCAGGCAGGGAATGGGTCAGAGGGTGCAGGGGTGGGGAGGACATGGGAGGATGGAGAAGGATGAGCATGGAAGCAGGAGCTCCTTTCCTGGAGGCCCCAGCCCACCCTTGGTCATTGGCCAATGGAGACACACCCTCCATCCAAAGTCTGATGTGGCCCCAGTTCCCACTTCTGCCCACCAGCCCTACTGTCCCCATCCTGGAGTTCCCACATCCATGCCTGGGGCTGTCTCCTCCTCAAACCCCATCCAGTCCTCCTGAAGGTCAGGAGGGGCAGAGCTAGGACCAGAACTCACAGACAGGCTGACTAGCAGAACGTTGGCCTTCAGAGGCCACCCAGGGGACGGGCTGGGGACAAGACTATTTTGCACACTGAGACCCTCTTTTCTGCGTGGGGGCCCAGAGAGCAAAATGGAACCGCTTTGCCCATATGCAGACACACATGAGCCTCTGACCCACGCAGAACAAACCCAAGCACCCAAATCCCCCCATGTGCAATACCCAACCACAAGCACATCCACATCCTAACATACAACCTCCACGTGCTTCCAAGAAAACCCAAATGTACCCTGACACAATCAGCTCCCTCAGCATAAATGGCCCCACAGGCACCAACACCCCGACTGTGATTCCCAGGACTGGGGCTGTTTGCCAGGCTGGCTGTGTGAGGCTGGACCAGGACTGGAGGGGTCCTTACCGGTCCATATTGGTTTATATCCTTATTCTGTGTCTCCTGCAAGGCTGCCACAGTGGCAGTGGCCGTGGCTGTGGCCGTGGCTGCCGCTGCTGCCACTGCAGCTGCTGCGGCGGCAGCTGCCGGCTGACTGAAGTCAGCTGGCGGCCTGGTGTGCGGAGGAATGCCCATGCTTGCGGGGGCATTAGGACCCCCAGGGTAACTGTGAGGGAGAGAAGGGAAAAGTTAGATATGGCCTGGGCTGGGAGTGAGAGGATGGGGCAGTTCTAGGCCCTCCTGCCCTCAGCTCACAGATGGGAGAGATGTCTAGACTCACAGCCCAGAGGGGACAAGGGCCTCCTGCAGGTGGGCAGCCATTCATTCCACTTGGCGACCACGAAGCTTCTGTGTTCTTGGAACCCTGGCTGGGTGCCGGCTGGCGCTTACTCTCATGTGCTTTAAATCACTGCACCTTGGTTGCCCTGCTCAGTCCATTTTCTGGAGGAGGACTCGGAATCTCAGAGCTCGATGGCAGGCTGGGGGTACAGCTTCAGGTGTGGATGCCACCTGGGTTTAACCACCTACTTCACTGACACCCAGCAGGACTGTGGTCAGTCAGCTCTGGGAGCTGGGGCAGGGTGAGGCCAAGAGGTGGTCTTGGATAGAGCAGGGCAGCAAGAAGAGGAATGGGGCGCCTCTGCCCCACCTGGGGTTCCTTGCCTTTTCCTTCCTTCCTCTTGAGCTGGGGGATTCTCAGCCTCAGCACAGCTCAGGTTCTATAACCAGCAAGACAGGGCTCATCTGCCTGTACCCCATGTATTGGTGCTCTTGAACTCCCCTGATCCAGCTCTTTCAGTGTCTTCCAACTTACAAAGTTATAAGAATAATTCCTCAAGAATTATTTTGAGGAATGTGATCCTTCTATCCCCATGGGCCCAATGCTGTCACAATGTCACCCAGCTGCTGCAGTGTGAGGGAGCAGTGGCCCCAAGAGTGGGGGATGACTATGTCCCTTCAACTGATGGGACAGCTGAGGATGACAAAAGCGCCAAGGCTTGCCCACACTTGGCAGGCCAGGAAGCATGGCACCGGGATTTAAACCAGACTCTTCTGCTGGAGGGAGGGGAATGACAGGGCTGTCCACCGATTCTAAAGGATGTTGCCCTGACCAGCCCTGCTCACCTGGCCCCAAAGCCCCCGCTGCCGGGGTAGTTGGGCCGGCCATACATGCCCTGCTGGATGTAGGGCTGTGCGGGACCAGCCTTGGCTGAGAACTGCTGCTGCTGCCCAGCAAACTGGGGGGAGTTGAGGCCGGGGTTGCTGGTGGTCATGCCCGATGCCATGGGGTTGCCGCCTGGATTCATGGGGTTGTTGGCATTGGCCATAGGGTTCCCGAGGACCTGAAGACAGAAAAAGCGGTTGTCACTCAAGCAGGTAACCCCAAGTGAAATGGAGAGGAAAAGGAGAAAGGGGGAGCATGGAGAAAATGAAGCACAGGTTGGGCAACAGAAGAAAAGTGGAGAACAAAGGGGGACATTTATTGTTCCCAGAGTGCACAAATGATTAGAGGGGGTAACCCAGCCCAGAAGCAGGCAGCATGGAGAAGGAGAACCTCAGCCAGAGTGGCTGGGCCTGCACCAGGCGGCCAGTGGAAAAACACTGGACCTCTAGACCCTCCCACCCTGCAAAGAGGCCTGGATGCCCAGAGGGTTGGCTGTACGAGGCCCTGGGTAGCTACTCTGTGAGGCCAAAGAGAAGCCCAACTTGCCAGCAATGGAGGGCAGCAACCAGCCCTGAGCCTGTCTCATGGCCCCGGCAGAAACAGGAGGTGGAGGAGGGGGAGGAGGGCAGGTGGAGAGGAAGGAGTGGAGGAAAGAAGAAGGCAAGAGAAACTGGGAGGCAGGGTTGACTAGGGATGTGTCACATGTTTAACTCAACATTTGGCTGAAATGTAACCCAGGTCATCCAGGTTCAAAGACTGCAGACACTGGAGCCCTGAGTCATTAACACTCAGGAAGCTCTTCCATTTATTCAAATGAAGTAAACATGGGTTAGGGAAGAAGCCCTTGCTGTGTCTGTGAGATGAAAGCTATTCCCCCAGAAAGGCCCTAGGATGGGGCAGTGCCCAGGGGCCAGCTGCTGCCCTCCAAGGAAGGTGTGGGCTGCTCCTGGGTGAAGGTGTGTCCACAGCTTCACCCAGGAGCTGGGTTTGCCTTCAACGCTGGTATTTCCAGTTGGGCAGAGCCTGGGATAGCAAAGAGGACTACTGGCATGGCAAGGTGACCCGAGGGCCCCCGAGCTTGAGGGACAGTCCCACCTGGAGGGGCTATGGCTGGGGGCAGGACAGGCTCTTACCTGGCTCTGGGATGTGTTGGTTACTCCCCAAACTGTGGTGACCACGGAGAGGGAGCCGGGAGGCTGGTTGGTATTCTGCTGCCAGGGGACAGGGTCATAGGGGAATGACCCATCACTGCAAAGGAAGGCACAGGGTGGTCCTCAGGGGCTACAGACACTGATTCGGGCAGAGGAGCGCCCCATCACCCCACCATGCTCTGCGGCTCCCAGACAAGCCTAGGCAGTTCTGTACACCCAGGGCCTGGTGTCTGCTGCAGCGTAGATGCACCTTGAAGGATGACAGACTATGCGAGGGTGACCACCTCTCCTCCCCACCCATCACTGAAGAGGTACCATCTCTATGGCTGTCTGTGTCACCTTAGCCTAAAGTCCACAGGCCACACTACAGAGGAGGAAGAAGAGAGACCCGCCAGCACAATCTAAGCTCCTCCTTCAGCTATGCTCTGACTCTAAGTGGTTCTCTAGAAAGAGCTCTTCCCCCACACCAGCTTCCCCTTGGAACTTCCCGGTCCCTTCTCAGAAAAGGCTGGAAGGCCCCCAGTCTGAGTGCTGGCTCTTCCCCCTTCCTCCGTCATGGTGTTGGCTGCCCAGCCCAGCTGATTGATTAGGTCTTTGGAAGGAGCTTCCTTCTGTTACTCTTTCTTCCCAACTCCAGTTCACAGGTACAGACTTACCTGCTCCCACCCCAGTTTCTTGTGCACACCCCTGCCAAGCTAAGCTCCCTCCAGCACCTAAGACACTGGCACAATCAGATTTTCAATTTCTCCGGTGTTGCAAGGCAAATCCCAACTGACACTGCAGAATGATTTACCCTGATCCCATCCCACCCTGCTTCCCACCTTGGCTCCCACCTCTCCCAGAGCACCCCCAGCTGTGTTCCCCCATCTTCCCAGGTACCTCATTAGGCCCAGCAGTACCCACCTGGTTTGGTGACATCTCCTGAGAACCCTCAAACATCAGAAGCCAGGACTTAACTTTAGGTCCTGCCCTACACACAGTAGGAGTAAATGCTCCATAATGGCTTCCTGGTGGTTGCCATGGTACAGGTGGAGAGTCACCCAGGGGAGAGGACCAGGCTACAGCTCCAGAGAGAGGGGCTGGCTGGGTCTCAGTCCCCGGGAGTGCCAGGTGAGGGCTGCCTTGTCCCTCAGCCAGTTCTGCACTGAGCATCTGGCATCTTGCACTGACAGAAAATCCCAGACATGGCCCCAGAGAGGACAAAAAAGCAGAGTACACACACATGTGGTCCCCCCTCAGCCCATGGCAATCCTGATGGGGATGAGGTCTGCTAGGCAGCACTGCTGGGCACTTGGGGGAGGGGTGTCTCTGGAAGAGGAGGGTGGTGTGGCAGGAGAGCATCTCATGCCTCTGTCTGGCTTGTGTCTTCATTACAATAAGTCAGCAGAAGGTGGAGACCTTCACTCATGCCAGCCGAGCAGCCAGCCCAGGCCCAAGAGGCTGGGAGTACTGGGAGCAGAAGTGCTGGGGGCTGGCCCAGAGGTCAGCACTTCCAGGAGGAAGGCCTGACCTGATACCACAGGCACGGAGGATGCTGGGGGCCTGGGTCTTGCATCTGCTCCTTGCCAGGTGGAGCCCTTGGCAGTGTGGGTAGAGTCAGGTGGGTACCCTGCAGAGGTGGTCAGACTGGAGGGTAGGACTATGTCACCGTTAGTCCGTGCTTGCTCTTCCCTTGTCTGGATTTCCTCCCTGGCCAGCCCTTGGCTTCCTTCTCATTTCTGCTCCACAGTCACCTCACTGGAAGGGCCTGTCCCAACCTCCTGGAATAAAAGCAACCCCACTCCATTTACTTTTCCTCTTATCCTGGAGTTTTTTGGTACCCTGGATACAAGTCCTGGTCCTAATTGCATTCAGTCTCCTCATCTGTGAAAATGTCTGTAAAAATGGCCCCTCCTCCTCCCCCATCACTACCCACTCAGTATTTCAAGATGCTGGTCATGAAACATGAGGGCACCACGACATCAAAATGGCATAAGGGGAAAAAAGAGGAAATAAAACAAAGCAATCAAGTGGGATCACTTAGTAAGGATGAATATTATCCTTGAACTTATGTCTTGATTTCATCTACAAGTATACATGTGCCCTGGGTCACAGTGTAATATGTGTATTTACTCTGGGTCAAGTAGGTCTGAACAACATAGGCCTTGGCAGCCTACGCCTGATGTGACTCAAGGAGGGGAATGCAGACCAAAAGGCTTTCTAAACTGGAAAGTGACACAGACTTTGGCATTACTCATGACTTCTGGTGGGGAGGGAACAGCAAGAATTGGGGTAGGGGAGCTGTTCTCAGGGAATCCAACTGCACAGAGCACAAGAGTCTGCCCTCTCTCCCCAGAATTCCTGCCCCGCAGGCTCCCACATCAGCCCTGCAGGCTGATGTTTGCTTCTGACACCTGGCAGGTTCTGGAAGTAAAGCCCCCTGGGAGTCCCCAGAGCTCAGTAGGGCCCCTTTTGAGTCCCTGAGGGCCAGCAGCTGCTGCCTCACCACCTCCGGCGGGGAGGCCCCAGCTCACCAGGATACTTCACAGGCCCACAAACAAGCTCCAACTGCCTGCAACTCCGTGGGTGGGCCCTGTGGGCGGAAACCTGCTCCTTCCTGTTTCGCCCCCCTCTACCCCAGACTCGGTGAGAAGCAAACTTAACCCATGTTCCCAAACTGGGCATTCTGCTGTCTAGCTGGCAGGCTCACCCAACAGCCCAGGCACACGCCAGTGTGCAAGCACGTGTATGGTGGACGTGTGTGTGCACACCGTGAGCCCTGCTGGCATGCTGCAGTGCACCCCCGGGGGAAGAGACGGGCACACGTATATAGGGGTGGTCTCGGAGACTTGCTCGCCTCCACTCGCACCTGCTGTAGAAGCAGAAGTGGCAGCCACACCAACAGGGCTGTGACTCATCTCCTGGGGAGACAGCTCCTGCTGTCACAGTGAAGGCTCTCGCCCCCACAAGCGTGGCAGTCAGCCCTGCCAACGCTATTGCCCAGACGCAGACACCACTACTGGGGGCCTGCCGGCTCCCAATGCCCAAGGATCAGGATAAGTCAGGCTTCTGGGCCCTGCCAGGGTGGGAGGGGGCCCAGTGTGATGAAGAGAAAGCCTAGGGATGTCTTTGTGTGTGTGTGGAGGGGGAGGGGAGGTGTCCTGAGGTCCCTTCCCTCCTCTGGCAAGTATTACTTCACCAGCAGACATGCTCAGCCCAGGCCAGAGGTCCCTGGCATTACAGAGCTGCCCACTGGGAACTACTTCCCCACTCTTGTCCACACCTGGTGGCAGTTCAGAAGGAGGTCAAAGCCCCTGGGGTCTAAGAATCCCACTCTTATTAATCCTGCCCAGCTCTCTCTGTACATCCTCTTCAGCATGACCCGGCCTCAGGCCACAGGCTGTCTCAGCCCCAATCCTGTCCAGCCAGAACTGCCTCAAGAATCCTGTTTCACCTAGAGGCACCTGTGCTAGAAGCTGCTTGGAATCTTAGCAATGTTCTCCTGCCAAGCACCTTCTGACACAGTGGGTGGCTAGCTGCTTTTCTACCACTGTGTCTTCTCAGCCTGGGATGCTACATCCCCATCCCTGAAAAACACTACACATCCTTTCGAGGATCCTCCTCAGAAGGCTACTTTCTCCAGGAAGCCCTTGCCGCATCCAATGGCCTGAAGTCTGCTTGCTCCTCATGTTTTTGGTGTCTGAACAAGCCCTCCTGCCTCCTTCCTCTTGCCCAGGAGTCCTGAGTTCTCAGGCTCCCTGTGCCTGCCAAGATGCCCTCACCCACCTACAGGTTTCAGGAGCCTCTGTTAATCCAAGTGCCAGGGAGAAACAGCATCTATCTGTGCTCATCTCCAGAGGGCTGTCTGAGAGTGAGCGAACGTGTCCACACAGTAAGTCTGACTGCCAGACACCTCCAGTGTGCTTGTGACCCCAGGGGCACCTGCACTTGGGGAGTGGGAGGTCCTGACCTCCAGAAAGAGGGATGGAGGGAAGCAGGCAAAGCCACTATCCACTTTCTCTGTGCCTCAGTGTCTATCTGTTAAATGGGGATGACAGATGACAAGGGCCCCTCTCAGAGGTTCTCATGAGGATCCAGCGAGCTCACATGTGTAAGGCAAAATGACCATGTCCAGAACACCTTGGGCACCCTGAAACTGTTGGCTGCTGTTACTGTGGCTCTTGTTATGATTTATTGAGTGGATTCTGGACAAAAAGAACAATGTCAAGTGACTTTCACTTAAGAACTCATTTAATCCCTTTAAGTGGGCTCAACAGAAACATTTCTCCAGAGCTGGGGCTCCCTGGGTCCTGGAGCTCACCAAGGGCCAGGTCACCAGTGGGCCTGCCCACGTCCCACCATCTCAGAGAGCTTAAGATGCAGCAGGGAGAGCTGCCCTATACAAATATGGCCACAATGCAAGGTAGCCACACTACGAACATGACCAAAAAAGTACAGTGTTTTGGGGAAGTCATCTTTGGGAAGCCACGCAGCATGAAGGGACAAAGGATATACAAAGTTTGGCCTCAAAGTCTGGCTGCAGAGAAAACATAAATAGTGTCCCAGGGAAAAAACACTTTACACATCAAATCACTAGATTTAGCCTGAACTCAGTGTATTGGCAAATATCCAGGGACTCTGACTTAACATTTTTGATGGTGATATTCAAATGGCAAGGCAGTACTTAGCTATCTGGGGTCTGAACTGAGACTCTTTGGGGAGTCTTGGCTCTGCTATTGGTGATTTCTGTGATCTGGGATGTGTTACTTTAAGTCAGTCTCAACTTTCTCATGTGTAAAGTAGGTCTAACCCTCTCCTAGGATGAAACATATAAACACAGGTAAAGTTAAGCACAGTGCCTGTCAGACGGTCCCTGTTCAATTGTACTTACACTTTTCTCTCCATTTCTCCAGCCATGTAAATACTGATATTTACTTGATGTTACAATGAAGGTGCTTAGAAGTTTTGCAAATGTGCTGTCAATGGGAGGGGGTGTTATTATCATTCCTAACTGTTGAACACATCTTCCAAGCCTCTGAGGCTTTCCTCAGTGTTCCTCTGTCTTCCTTTTGTAGCTAGTGAACTCCTATCTATACGTCAAAGCCCAGCCTGGATACTCCCTTTTGTGACTCTCCTAAACAGAACCAGGAAATTTTCCTCAGTTCCCTCAGCACTTTAAGAGCTCTTCACACTGCAGTCAGAGTAGATGGTTTACATGTCTGGTTGCCAGCTCCATGGGCAGTGACCAGTGTTTGCTAAATGTGGGAAAATGAGTCAAGCCCAGGAAGAGGGAGGGATAACTCCTGGTTCCTGGGTACCTCCTATGGCAGTGTCTCCAGACATTTAAGGAAGACAGAGGAGGAGGGCTGAGTTATTTCTCCCCTTGCACTTCTAACAGCCATTTTATTTGGAGAAATAACGAATTCCGATTGAGGGCATTGTGAGACCCTAATGAATTTCCCTGATCCAGCTATATTGGTCCCGTCTCTGTGCGAGGCAGTAGTGTTACCACTAATGAAACACGAGGCAGTGAGGAGCCGAAACTCCCACCATCTTTAATTTAGGGGAACCATTAATAGCGCTCTCCATCATTATGATTACTGGGGCTTGTTTCCTCTCCTCCCTGTGGTGAAACTTAAGGGAGGAACTTGTGCAGCTAACTGCATATTAGAGGGTTCTGAATTTTTTCAGTAGGAAGGAGGAAAGGAAAAGATCCTTGCATCCTGGCAATCTGGAACTGATGGACCAGGATTTATGGGTCCTTCAACCCCCCTCTCATTGTTTTTTTGTTTTAAAGTTTCTGGGGGCAAGAAGAAGAGTTGATTACAAACTGAGCTTTCAGTATAGCTGTGCAAAGAGCTAAACAGGAAAGTGGTGTGATGTACCAAGGAGAAAACATGGGGGTTCAGTTCTGACCAACCCCTTCTTTGTTAGCTGACCACGGATGACCACATGAGAGTCAGATGTCACCAGGCTGAGGTTAGGAGATCAATGACTAGTCCATGGGGCTTCCTGTGTGCTAGGCCTGGGGACAAGCATGAATGTCCTGCACTGCTGTTTTTCCACTTCTACAGATGAGGAAACTGAGGCACAGAGAGGTTATGGGACTGCTCCAAAACTACCCAGCTAGAAGATGACAGAGCTGAAACTTGACGCCTGCAGCCTGGCTCTAGGGCCTGTGCCCCAACATGCTGCAGCAAGGAGCACCAGCGCCCTGCCCAGGAGCCTGTCCTCTGGGGGTCACACACCTCTCATCTGAAAGAGGAAGGATGGCGTCGTCAGCCTCAGAGCCTTCCCCAGCAATTTCAAGCTTTGATTGTAATCAAATTAAGAGTGTAAACAAGATTTATTAGGCTTTTAATTACCGTTGCAGCACTGATTTGCATACAGACAATGCACTAATAGTAAATGGCTTTTTTAACCACGCATTAAAAGTCTGGGAGTGAAAGTCAGAAATATTTGTTGGTGTCAAGTCTGAGTCAGGGCAGGGACTGTGAAGGGTCCTGCTGCCCAGTTGAAGGCCTGAGCTGCTTCCTGCCCCCCGCTGGCCTCTCCAGGCCCCCTTTCTCCTATGCAGGGCTGTGCACCTCTGTGGTAGATGACAGCGCCCACCTACAGCTTCGTGGTCAGGGCCAAACAGAGAGCGAGTCCAAACTGCTCCACAAACCCTAAAACTCTACTGAAGCACATGGGTACTCAGGATTCGTCCTGACTACCATCACCCTCAGGGATGCCTTGGGGCTGCAGTGGTCTGACCCTTTTCTGACACTTCCTCATGGTGCTGAGTACCACCTTGTGCTCAGTGGCTCGAGGGGTCATAGGCCTCACCTAGAGGCATAGACCCCAACTCACAGCCTGGGGCTGTGGCACTGACCTCCATGACCTCCGAGGCCTGTAATAGACATGACTGAAATACCTGAGTTACAGAAATCCAACAGTCACAGGGTCCCCGAAAAACAGCCTGGAGCTTCAAGCTTCCAGGGATTCCTCACCCTCCCCCATTTGCTTGTCCTAGAGTCCCCACACAGGACCTGAATCTTCAAAGAGCCAGGTGCCTCCCACCACCAAATCCTGAACATCCCAGGGTCCCCAACCTCACCCCGGCCCGCCATCTCCTTAATGAAAAGGCAGAAGGAGCTAACTTCCTCCAAGTCCCTCAATACAGCTGTGGAAGACGATGGTGAGAATAGCTTCTTATCTGTGGAAGTACAGTTGACCCTTGAACAACATGGGATTGAACGGCGCAGGCCCATCTATATATGGATTTTTCAGCTGACCCATGCAGTTCAAACCTGCACTATTCAAGCTGTCCTCTGAGAGCCTCCTGACAGTCAGCCTGGCCATCTTCTTCCTTTTGAACCTCGAGGCCTGCCTGTCACCCAATCCTAACCCTGCCTCAATCTGCCAGCTCCCTATTTTGCCTCACTGAGTCCTATTTCTCCACTGAGCAGGATTCAGCCCTTGAAGCACAGACCCCCTTTGTCTGTTCAACCCCAAGACTATCAGTCTCGTGCCTTTAGCTCAGTTTGGCAAGACCTGGCAGAGGGCTGCCCATGGTCCAGATCCATGGTACTCTGCAACCCAGGTGGTCATGGCCCAGCAGGTCTGAGGCAGGTCTCTCATGGGGCTGTAGGGCCCTGGCCCGCCATCAGCAACATCTTTACTGAAATGACTTGGAGGAGAGAAGGTTGGGGAGGACATGAGAGCTGGGATAACAAGAAGCAGGATGATTCTGGCAGGACAAAGAGTTATGGGGTTAAAACATCACAAGACTAAATGCGAAGCATGTAACTTGGGTTGCATTTAGACACAGCCTACACTCAGCAGCCTGTAGCAGTTCAGATGGTGCAGACCTGAGGCCAGGAGCAAAGGGTGGAAGGGGGGTGGAGGCGTGTTTCACTTCTCCAAAGCAGAGGTTCCTAAACGTGGGTGATACCCCCACCCCCAAATGTGTGAGAACACTTTAGCAATGCCTAGGGGCCACTAGAAGACATCAAAGGTCCTGAGAAGTCCTGCACCTTGAAAAATTACCCTGCCCAAAATGCCAACAGGACTGCCTGCAAGAAACTTCCACAGTTGGTGGGGCACTGTGCTATGAGCTGGAATTGTGCTAGGCCTGGTCAAGGGTGTGGTGAGGCAGTGAGTGACCCTGGATGGAGGTGGTGGGCTGGCTGCTACGCAGAGTGCTCTGACTGAGGCAGGAAGCCACGAGCTGGGGCCATCCTGCCTGGGCAGGACTCTGACTCCAGGAGCTCTGAGACCCAACATCCTCTAATTAGATTTATAAAGCATGGCCAGAACCCCACTTGCAGGTGGTGTGACCCAGGTCTCCTTCCGTGAGCTCTGGGCATCAAGTGCCTCGGCCAGGCTGGGTAATGAGCTGAGCTTGATTGCAAACGCCCCTCCTGGTCATCTGTGGGGACCCACATGGGGAGAGCATCCCTAGCTCAGAAAGGGACTGGCAAGATAATTAACTGGGGAACTTACAGGTCCTGGCCATGCCTCCTTCTGAGGCTGGTACAGGGCAGACTGACCAGCTCCTCGGTGCCTGGTGACCTCTGACAAGCCCATTCCTGCCTGGGACCCTGAGCTTCTGGTGGCCCAGGCTAACTCAGCTCCTGCCTGGCAGAGCCTGGACTGGCTATGTCCCCATGTAGGGGTGGGACCAGCAGCCCTGTGATCTTCCTGAGCCTTATTTGATCCCAAGATACTGCTCAGGAAAGAGGGAAGGTGCTGGGTTCAGGACCAGTAACTTTCCACCAGGAGTCTGGACTCAAAGAAGAGACAGCCCTCCCCCAAAGGAAAAAAGCAGCCAGGCTGGGGAAGACCAGTGCTCCAACCTCTGTTTTTATGGGGGTGGGGTGGAAACTGTGCTCACCCATGAGAATTTAAACTGCATTTTAGAAAATGCACTTTCCCTACCCCATTCTTTACCCATGGGGCATTTCTTAGAAGATCTGTGGCCTGAGGGGTGGCTGCCCAGCATCTACCCAAGCAGTCCCTGGCCCAGCCCTGGGGACATGGCCCACTTACCTGTGCGACAGAGTGGGTTTCATGGAGCTCATGGAATTGAGGGGGGGCTGCATGGGGAGTTTCCCGGGAGGGGCGTCGCTCTGGCGGCTCTTCTGATGGCGGAGCAGCAGCAGGCGGCCAAGTTCCTCGCACCAGGAGGACAGCAGGGCTGCAAGGAAGGAGAGGATCATCAGCCGGCACCTCGGCGCCCACACCTGGACATGCCTACCCCCATCTCCCTTTCCCAGTGTTACCGATGCCAGCTTCGCTGCCCACCTTTATGTGACACCAGGAGAGTCACTAAGCCTGCTCAGGAGGCCTCTGTGTTCTCACCTGTAAAGGGGACTAATGCCCCCTGAAAAGCTTTTGTTGCTGTGGGAGTAGGTCAGAGGAGGGCCGATGTAATGGCAAAGAGGACAATCAAGATGGTGGAGGGGAAAGCAGAGAAGATGCTGAGGGGAGGCCAGGAAGCCAAACAAAGACCTCGTGTGGAGCAAGTTTAGGAACTGCTGACCGCCCAGAGACTTCTCAGTGAAGTCCAAACCCCAGATGCTGGACAAGTAACTTGACAAGAGCTTTTCCTCATGGGTAGAGCCAAAATCACAAGTTTGAAACAAAATCCAGAGCCTTCCTGGAGCCCGTGGACAATGCCAGGAATGCCTGCAGGATTCTCCCTGAAACTCCTCCCCACAAAGGGCTCCACTGAGCACACGACTCCTGGTCAGGCTGAGACTGGCCCACGATGCTGGGCACAATGCTGGGGAAGAGAGAGGACGTCAGGGTAGAGAGCTGCCCCGGGGGTGGGTGGGAGCTAGGCCAGAATCTCCCAGGGGCGCCAAAGGCAGCAACACACAAGAACCCTCCATATCCAGGCTTAGAGATGCCTTAAAAATCTAGAATTAACTAGGTGCTGGTAAGAAAGTACAGCTTTTCTTTCATCCTTCACTGTCTCTGCGTGGCCACCAGGGGCCAAAAGCACCCCCAAGTTCAGGGTGTCTGGCCAGTCTTTCCAAAGTAAGAGGGACCCGAGGTTTGCAGAAAGAGTGAGGAATCCGGAAGGCTAGGCTGTCATTAGTTTGCTGTGTGACCCTATGGAGTCACAGCCCCTCTCTGGGCCTCAGTTTGCCTGTAGAAGAAGAGCAGTAATGGCCCTTGCCCTGATTTCCTCCCAGGGTTGTGGTGAGGGACAGATGGGGGATTGCCGAGACTGTGCAGAAGCTAAAAGGGGCGACCACACCCTAGCCAGTGTCCCACTCCTGTCACGAATGCTTCAGCCAGACTGATCTGAGAGTTCTGGAAGTAGCCAACCAGATCAGGTAGCTAGGGGACTTTGAACCCAGAACTGCTTTGGCCACTTGGCTGGACAGAGAGTCCACTGTCTCATTTCTAGGGTCTCCTATCTGAATGCTGTGCAACATGCTTCTGCATCCCTTCCTTGAATCTGCCCCAGGCAATGGATGCCAGCTGTTATCCCCATTCTACAGATGAGAAGACTGAGACTCAGGCAGGTGAAGTCACTCACTCACAGTAACCAGAGAAGGTCAGAGGGCCAGAGACACACATGGTGCCCCTGCCCCATACCCTGGTGATAGAGTCTAATGCTGGACCAGAATGTGTGGGAGATGAAACCCTGCAGAAGGCAAAAACCGAGTAGCATGGTCTCCAGTCTGACTGCATCACAGGCCTCGTTTGAATCACACCCTTTACCACATTCAGCCAGCACCGGGGAAAGATGCCCCAATGCACACGCCTGGGAGTGACTGGGCAGAGCTGCCACTTCACATACCACTTGGATCCTGAATAAGGGCCCCCATCAGCAGTGCTGCAGACCCTCTGAGACCCCATCAGACTGTGCGCCTGCCTATGCCCCAAAAAGCTCTAATCAGTAGTGAAGAGCAAGTGGAATCCAGCATTTTGAGGAGCAGTGAGTTCTTCCTGCCCCTTACTGAGTGGGCAGGGGCCAGGAGGTAGGTTTTAGGACCAGCAGAACCCCGTCCATCCAATCCTGCTGTGAGTTGCCTGGGAGAGGTGCCCACATTTTATGCGCTGGCTAGGGGCCCAAGGGCAAGGGAAGGGCACTGGTTCTTATGGGGAACAGGGCAGGATGGTGAGGGATTCCACCAGGGCTGCTGGGTGTATCTGCTTAGCTTGTGTGGTACACAAAGATGCCTGACCAAAGTGGCACGTGGGGGCCACAACTTAGCTTCTGCCTTCTCTCAAGAGGGTACCTGTTTCTCTCTCTTGGCTGGGGTGCCAATGGCAGCTGTGTCTTAAAAAGTGCACCCTGCCCCTGACTGGGGGCTCACCTTGCCACCCTTGCACAGGAGGTGTTGGAGAGAAGCCTCCACCCTGGTGTGTGTCTGCCCAGAAACCGTGGCCAAAGGTCCCTAGAGTGGGCCCCCCATACACATCTGCTGCAGCTGGAGGGGGAAGCAGCCTATTCAAAGAGGTTGGAACAAACAGAAATGAATTTCTAGATTGCTCCATTCTTCTCCCAAGCCCCTAATTACTGTTTCTTGTGCGGGGGGTACCGGGCATCTAGAAACTCATTTGCACACCAAGCACGAGGCGCTGGATCACAGCGATGGAGGGACTGCTCTGTTGCCAGCACAAAGGATGGCCACAGATGGTGTGCTTGCTGCCCGCACCACACCCCCCTTGCTCCTCCTGGGGGCTACCATGCCATGTAGGAGGGATGGGGGACCCCGGGGGGGCATTCAGTGCTTTCCTCCAATGTCAAAGGCCACCCCACTGCTTGGTCAAGGATAGCACTCATCTTCCTATCACCACTGGAGTGTTTTTCCTTAAAGGAATAAAATAAAGGGAGGCTAGTGGTGCAGCAAGGCCTGGGGTGCTGTAAGCAGATGGGATGTGTGCCCTAGGCAGTCAATGCACAGCAGAGATGCCAGGACAGCCACGCTTCTACAACTGGAAGGGATGGGATGGGATTTGAGGCAGCACCACCCTCAGCCCCTTGGCCTGAGCACAGAGGCCACTCGGGCAGGCATGGCGGGAAGATGCACAGCAGACGGGCCCAGCTCGTGCTGTCATCATGGCTTAAATCAACACAGGCTGTTCCGAGGCAAATCGAGTTAATGACAACACACGGGAATTGTAGCCAAAAAGGGAGTCTGGGGCACTGTCGAGAACCAGGAGGACCAGCAGACAGACAGAAGCAGGTAGGGGATTACAGAAGCACAGAAAGACAGCCCGGTGGAGGTGTGTGTCTGCGTGCGTGCCCAGATCTGGCTGTCTGCACACAGCGGGGGGAGTGTGCCTGCTTTGATGAAGTAGGTCCTGCCTGCGTGCCTCTTTGGTTCTGTCTTTGTTCTGGGCACTCCATGGGGCGGGGCATGAGAAGGGACCGCTGAGCACAGCCTCTGGGACTGTGGAGGAGCACCAGGCATGAAGAGTTCTGGGATGCGGCAGGAGGCATGGGAAGGCCTGGCAGGGCATGCACAGAGCAAACCCACCCATGGGAACAATTTCAGGGAGACAACAGCCATCCTTAGCTGTACAGGCAGGGTCAGAAGTGCCTCTCTTAGTCCCTGGGGGGTCACTGAGGGCACCCTTCACCTCATCCTGTCAGCACCACTCATCCTGACAGGCTGGGTTCCACCGGTTAGAACTACGTGACAGGCAAATTGCAGAAGCTCTCTGGGCTTCGGTTTCTTGATCTGTTAAATGGGCATAATATGAATGCTTACTCCTTAGGATCGCTCTGATGTGTAAATGACACCAACACCCACAAAGTGCAGAAAACAGTCTAGTGCAGCAAGCATGGAGTCCTGGAAAGCACTGTGTGTGGTCTCTGGAGAGCAGAGGGCACATGCGCAAATGCCTCTATTCTCTGCAGGCTGTAAAGCACCTCGTGAGTGGGAAGAAGCCATCCCAGGCCCCTCCAGCCATGTCAAGGAAGCACTGACGGGCACCAGTGCCACCCTCAGGAGAGGGGAGAGGAAGGAACAGCAGAGGGCAGGCCGTGAGGAGCAGGGGCTGAGCCCTGGCTCTGGAGCCCCATAGACAGGACTTAAAAGTTGTGTCTTGCCACTCTGGCTCTGAGATTTCAGAGCTTCACCATTCTTTTGCTTCACCATGGGAGCTCCAATTTCCCCATCTGTGAAATGGGCTTAACAGAAGCTGCCCACCTCAGTGAGTGGACCTGAGCCATAAGTGACTGTTGTCAATCAACTACAGGGGTATCAGGGAGGCAGGATGGGCAGAGACCAAAGGACTCTGTAACCTATAGCAGCCCCAGAAAAACAGGCCCTCAATCCCATACCCACCACTGTACCATGTAACACCAGCAAAGGTGGTGAGGCACCGACTCTGGAACTAATCTGCAAGACCAGATCCCAGCTCTGTCTCTACCACCCATGTGATACCCTCAGCAACTCATATAACCTTCCTGTGCCTCAGTTTCCTCATCTCTAAAATGGGGCAGTGGTCCTCACAGCTGTAAGGACAAGCCAAGGTACCAGGATGAAGCGCAGGAGCAGCATCAGGCAACATAGCAAGTGCTATATGAGTGTTTGTCAAAATGACAATTAATGTCATTGACCTTGTTGGTAGACGAGTGCCCACCAGGGGCCTTGGCATCTCTGTGCACTCTGACCCCATGGCAGAGCATGGGGACAAATGAACCGGGTAGCTGTGCAGTTCTGCAATTCACCGGGGACAGGGGGGCGCTGAGTGTGTGTAAGCCCCAGGCCCCTGAGCAGATGATTATGACCATCTGCCCCTCAGCTATAAGCTTCACAGAGATGCCCCTTCTGAGACACCAAGGTGAGCAGCAAGGGGCAGAGTGAGGACCACTCTGCAGCACTGTGAATGCAGGTGGGGTGGGGCAGGTTCCTTAGGATCCAGGACAGCCCAAGACCCAGGCCCAGGCATCTCATTTGGCACCTTGTAGAGCCCTGGCCTTTAGCAGCCAAATTCCAAAAGGTCATGTCTGTAGGGGAAGGAACAATTCTGAGGGGTCAGTGGAACGGAGAGGAGGCTCCAGCTAGCGGGGAGACATGGTGGGCTGACCTCTCATGCTCCCCTGGCCTGCTCTTATCTCTCTAGCATATCCAGTAAGCCACAGGGGGCCCTGGGGCTTCCACTTCAGACCAGCCATGTACTTAATCAAGGTCATTTGCCAGCAGCATAGGTCTTACAGTAGACACTGTGTCATGGTGTGATATGTACTAGAGGTATACAAAGTAGTGGTGTGAGTGACTAAGAGGCTGGGGCATCTTTTATTAAGGGGATCCAGTAGATGTGTCTAGGGGTCCCTGCAAAAGGGGATGCACCATGAACTCTGGGAGAGAAATGGAAGTGAATACTGGGTCTGAGAATCAGAGGGGTGCAGCATGCAGGTCTGAGGGAAGGCACCAAGGGAGAGCCGAGTTCCGACATTTGCTCCCAAAGGCCTTCCTGGCCACTCCCCACTGCAGCCAACAGCCACTACAGTGTCCTTTAAGGACAAGGAAAACAAACAAATGGAACAGATATAAGGGTGAAGGCAGAACTGCAATGGAGCCCTGGGTGACTTAGACCTCGCTTGTCCCAGATGTGCCCTCCTTGGGGACAGTGACCAGCCCTGCATTTGCCTCTGCACCTGCAGCTTCTGGCAGAGCTGGCACACAGGATGGATGGCCAGATGGATTGGGCACCAGGCCAGATATGATTGGGAACCAGTCATATCTGAGAGGCAGTGGAAGGAAGGGCCTGCATCCCCAACATGGGGATTGTCTGGGCTCCAGGTAGGGTGTGTGGAGTTGCATTTTCCGGACCAGGCTTTTAGCCAGCAGACAATGAGCAGATGGGTGGTGGAGGGCAGGCAGAGGCAGGGGTCTGAAAGTTGGAGCATCAAAAGGGCAGACAAGCTTGCTGGGCACGTGCGAGAGGCTGCCCCTCCCTGGCTGGACTCAGGCTTGAAAAGGGGCCAGAACCAGAGGTAGCCATCATGGCTACAGGAAAAACAGGTGGAGGTGAGCAGGGGGGTGTTTACACAGTGAGTGGCCTGGAATGCTCGTTCCCAGTAAGGCCTGGGCATCAGGAAGGGATGGCAGCAGCAGTGGGCCATCCAGGAGAAGAGTACAAAGACCTGGATGCAAGGGCCAAATGGGAGAATTATCAAACATGCTGCAGCCTGGGGACACCTCTCGCAAATGAAACAAAAGCGTATTAAGTATCAAAGAGCATCTCAGCTGCTAAAAGGCTGCTGGAGAACAGAGGAACTCATTGTGTTTGGGTGTGTGAGTGTGTGAGTGAGTGTGTGAGTGACAGGGAGGAAGGGAGGAGGGCCTTCTGAGACCCAGGGATGGACAGGACTCCTGGTGTCCAGGAGGCAGCCTGCCAGGCCTTGCCCTCTCAAGCCATGCCTTGCGGGAGCAGGGAGGAGAGGGGGACAGAGAGAGGTGGAAAGAGGTCCCAGGAGCATGCAAGTGGGGTTCGCTGTCAGTGAAAAATACTAACTATACAATTCAAATGCTTCCATACCATCCACTTACTAAATCCATACAAGACCCTCTGACATGGGAGCAGAGTGTGGCAGTCCCATTTCCCAGGGGGAAGTCTGGCCTGGGCAGCGGGAGTGCCTTGCCTGGGGAGTCAGGATGGTAGAACCAGGTGTCCACGTTGGGTGCCTCCCCTCCCACTCCCTCCCCAATGCAGGGGCCTGTGCCCATATACCTTGATTCCCCAGCAACATCTCAAGCCACTTCAGGAAGGCACTGCTCCACTGCCCTGCCTTGCCCAATCCTGACAGCATCATGGCCTGATTGTCTCTGCAGTGTGTCCCTTCTGCTTCTTGCCTGTTCCAATCACCTTCTGTAGCTATGCCTGTTCTTCCCTGAATTATGACAAGCGTGTCCTATCCTTTATCTCAGTCTCCTAACCCTCCTCCCAGCAACCCACACTTGCAAGACAGACAGAGGAATTCTTGCACCAATGCATTCTGATCCCCTCTCCCCAGAGGCAGTACGGGTGGACAGTAGGTGCTCAGTGGCTACCTGGGGGAAAGCTGTGGGGTTCTATAGTGAGAGCAGGAGCCCCCAGGGCCACAATGGGATTTGAGAGGTTCACTTCTGCCACCCTAGCAGCCAGTACAATGTTTGGCACAGGCTATGCAGCCAACACATGACTAAGGGACTGAATGAGTCAGATAACCCAGAACGAAAAGGACAGAAGAGTTGGACAGACACTGAGCACACTGTGTTTGAGACCAAGACTATTAGGGTAATACTTGTGACCCGCTGCTGTGACATTTAAACTTGCTAGCAGCTCCCCATTCCTTGGGAACAGGGACCTAGCCTCAGGAGCATTAGCCTGGAAAGAAATCCTATTACGGATGTATACAGAAATTGGTGCTGTCATCAAATGAGGTCTGCAACCAAGTCACACATGACACCCATTTTGTGACATGCACAGCCATTGGTGAGCCACACCAAAATGGGGAATGAAAGGTAAGCAGTGGATAGAAACAAGATCAAGTTCATATGCTTGGGAGGCCAGCTGCAGCCCTGGGTTTCTCTGCTCATAGGCTGGCTCTGGTGTTCATGTTAATGGTGTCTGCCCACAGGGATGCCAAGAGTTTTCCCACAGCATCTCACCCAGGGCTCCTGGGGGACACTGCTGCTTCTCCTCCTGCTTTCCTGGCCCATACCACACTCTCCTACCCTCTGACCTTCATCTTTCATCTCCCAAACATGGAGTCCTGTGACCACTGACCAGGGAAGCTTGTGGGTAGGGAGAGTGGGGACTCCTGCCTATGCCTGGGGACCAGAGTTCCAGACTCCAGACCTGTGCAGAGGAGTGGTGAGGGCCCAGGAGGGCAGGGCGAAGCAGGAGGACATGGGGGTTTGAGATGACATAGGCCCGGGTTAGTCTCTCCGTCTTATCTATAAAAAGTGAGGACCCTCTGCTCTCAGACCTGGTGTGAGAAGTCCCAAGATGAAGAAAGGGCCTGAGCTTTTAAACCACACATGAAGATGGTTAATTTTGTGCCAAGGAGTCTCAACATGGAAGCTACCTTCTGCCTCTAGAATGCAGAGTGGCAGAGAACACAGACTGGAGCCAGGCTGTCGGGGTTCAAATCCCAGCTCAACCACTTAGTAGCTGTGTGACCCTGGGTGAGTTACTTAACCTCTCTGTGCTTTGGTTTTCCCTCTTGTAAAATGAGGATAATAAACATTACCTACCTCCTAAAGTGTCATGGGAATTAAACAAGCTAATACACATAATATACTAGTATAATGCCTGACACATAGGAATGGTTATATAAAAATACATTGTTATTTTGTTGTTGTTATGGAGCACATATTCCTTTAGGATTAAAAGGCTTCTCTGTCTCCCATCTATGTGCTGTTGCTCAAATACAATACAATTTCTTTCACCCATTTCCAAGAGGATCACAATTCGTACATGCCTTGGGCCCAGACTTGCACCACCTCCTTTATACTGGGGCAGGCAGTGTCGCTCCCCAGCACGCAGCTGCACCCACACTCAGTGTTTCCCTGCCAGACACTGCACTGAATGGACCCCAGGTCCCCACTGAACTGAGCCCTGATAGCTGTTAACTTGACCCGGCTCTTAGGTGACACAATGCAGGTGGCCAGTCTGGGCCAACAGAGTGGCTACTAACAAGTGGCAGATCACCGAGAAGCCCAGCCACTCCTTAGCCTGCACCCCTTTTGTCTAGCAGGAAGTGGGACTGGGACCGGAGCCAAGAACGGGATGCTGCTCTCACCCCTATGTTTCCAACAGGACGGGTGGTCTGAACACTACCCCCAGAACAGAGCTGGCCACAGAAATGTTACTTAGCTGTCCTCTCCTGTAGGCCCACCTCTGCTGGGTGACCCCAGAAATGGAGAAATGGCCTCCTCCCTGCCAGTTCTCTTGGGTCATCTCCTCCCAGGAGGAAACAGCACAGGATGCACTTGACCACGGAGGGGCGGGAACCAGAGGCAATGACTTGGAGCCTTTGGGCCAGGGACAATAGCTGCTGGGCCTCAGAAAAACAGGTGTCTGCCTTATCAGGACTACTGACCCAGGGGGCAGCCTGGGGCCTTAAGTGCATGTCTGTGGAGTGGCGTGACACCTCCCACTGGACAGCGAGGACCTAATGGGACCATGAGAGTGCACAGACGGCCTTCTAGTTTGCCCAGCTGCCCGGGGCCTCTGCTTCAATGGAGCACCACAAACACCCAGGGAGGGACAGGCCAAGGATGAGGTTGTTGGCATTTCACAAAGCAGAAATCGAAGCCCAAGAGGGGGTGACTCACCCATAATCACACCACAGGACAAAGGCTCTGCTACTGGTCCAGGATGGTTTCCTTTCACCCCCACAAATCAGTGATGTCAAAGATCTGAGAACAGGCACAAGCCCAAGAAGACGGCTCTGCACTTCCCACCCACCTTCCACTCCCACGATCAGGCACCATCCCAGCTTCTTGTTCAAGTTTGCTACCAACCTCCTGTGGGACCCTGGGCAACTTCCTCCTCCCTCTGGGACGTATGTAAAAGAGCGAGCAGGTGCTGGGCTCCCTGAAGGCTGATGGCCCATGAATCAGTCCTGCCCTCACAGTGGGGTCACATCTCTTGGACTTGAGGTCAGCCTCAACCCCTTCTCAATCCTGCAGGTGCTGTGGGCTGGGATGTCCCTCTTCACACCTGGCTTGGACACACACCCCACAACCAGGTGTGGGCTATAGATGCAAGGGGCTCCAGAGAGCTCGGCTTGCCCAGAACCCAGTTTACTAAGGCTGCGAGCCTGGAGTGGGGAGTGTAGCTGCTGTGGTCTGACAGCTGGTGTGTGCAGGACCCAGGGTGACGGGGACTGCTGAGGGGTTAGGACTTCCCCCTGGTTACAGGAAATGTCCTTTCTGGAGGGTTATAGGTTAGACTTGGAGGCCCTGACAGCTGACAGATACATTTTCCTTGGGGAAAAATCTTGCTCTCCTGCAAAAAGGCCGAATCATTGCACTACCAGCAGCATGCTGTCCTGAGTTTCAACTGCTTCTAGTTGTTCTAGATCATTCCCACACTCTGTTCCCTGCTTTGTCATCTCCCATCACTGTGGAGGAAACAAGGCAAAGCAAAGAGGAATCATCTACCAGCCCCTTGGCTGTGAATGACCCTGCCCTCTCCTGCCTGCCTCTTGCTGCACAGGCTCAGGGAAGACCGACCAGGCTGATGGTGTGTGTGGCTGGCCCAGGATGTACCTGGAGCACATGGCCCACTCTGCTGGGTCCTTCCCAAAGGTTGGCAGGTCCTGCCATCTCAGGTCCTGAGATCCAGCCCAGCCCAAAAGGGCCTCTGGGCCACTCCTTCACTCCTGGAGAGGGGGCACGTTCCTGCCCCCTCTCCCCCAGGGAAGCCCAAGTTGGCAGGAGCTGGGAGTCTCAAGGTGTGTGAACACACCCTGGGAACTGAACTCCGGGGACCTCGGTGCTGGCAGGGCTGATTCCCAAACCGGTTTGGCTGTCCCTCACCCAGGGGAGGCTGGGCCTGCTGGGCAGGCTACTCAGGCTCAAGAGGAGAAGTCAGTTGGGCTGAGCCTGTTTGTGGTCTTTAGGAAAATCCCAGTCTGGAAAATTCCCTGCCAACCTCACACCACCATCTGAATCTTCCTGGATGACTCAGGTTCAATGAAAAAACACCCCGAAAATGCTCCAGGTGGGCATTTTCATCAGAAAGAGATGCTACTTTCCTCTTGCAACTGCGCCCCAGTCCTTCAGCCTGAGAGATGGGTGTGAGCCGGGCCTTGGCCACGGTGTTGCTGTCCTGGGAAACTAGACGGCAGGGAGCTGCCACTGAGTACTGTGTCCCCTCAAGGGGGCTGGCTCACATACCCTCTGCCTGGACTCTCACAAGTCGCCTGGTGGTGGTGGTATCACAGCCCCATTTTAGAGATGAGGGGTGAGCAAAGAGACGATGGGGAACCTGGCTCAGGGCACACCTGAGCTTCGACACAGACACACTCTCGGCGCATTTGCAAGACAAGACCTGAGCCACACCTGCCCTGCCTTGCCTCTGCTGGCCTGGAGCCGTGCACCCAGGAACCACGGAGCCCCATGCCCTTCATTCAAGCAGGCGCCACCTGAAGAACCTACTTTCTGTTCTGTACATCTAGTTTCTCCTGGGGGCTAAACACCACTGCCCATACTTGCTCTCAGGGAGCCGGAAGGGTAAGGAGGGGTTGCAGGAATCGATTTCTTCCCTGGGTAACTGGCTTTTGAGGCTTTCCAGCTGGGTGCTGGCTGTTTGGCTGCGTCGCTCCACTCAGTCAAAGTGAGGCTAGTTCCTTCCCAGGGCCATCGAGACCCCAGAGTCTAAACACCACGGCCATCTACCTCGTGGAAGACAAGAGCGCCAGAATCTGAGTGCTAAGAAGCTTTGCTGTGTGATCCCTGTACTCTCTCTGACCCCTATGTCCAACCGCATGCCCTTGGCTCTTCCCGTGGAAGCCCCAAGCCAGCGACAAATGCTGGCCTCTCAAACAGTGGTTTCCTTCCACCTAACCTGGGCTAATGAGGCCAGCACAGAGACCTCCCCGGGATCCTGGACCTGAAACCAAGCCCAGGCACCTTTGTTTCTATAGAGGAGCTGGCTGAAACACTTCTCAGCCCTAGAGTGGCTGATGGGATGTGTGCTTCAGTGACAGGAATAGGAGAGAGGTTTGGGGTGGGCAGTACTGTGTCAGGTGATCCTTGACTACTGAGAGTTGGGTCCAGGTCACTGTTCATTGAGAAAGAGCAGATTCAGGAAAAACCTGCTGACTGGACCCCAGCTCTCCTGGGTCCCACCATGAGCACCCCTCACACTACCACTCCTTCCCTGCTTCCTTCCCCTGGCTGAGTGACCTGGTTAACCTCCAAGAATCTCAGGCTCCTGGTACGAGAAACACAGACAGTGATCCCTTCCTCCCCACTGCAGGCTTCTGAGGGTGAGGCCTGAGGCACAGACAGCTGGCCTAGAGGTGGTGGCAGGGCTCCCTGTCCAGCTGCAGTCACTCTGGCCACTAGGCAGGTGTTTTAGTTCAGGGGCACATGACCTGGCCCCATGGGTGCGTTCAGTGGCAGATTCAGATGCTCCTTCCTGACCCTGCACTGTGGGAGATGACAACTTCCAGTGAGTTCTCTACCCAAAACTCTGGGGCGGGGTTTTTCTCTCTTGTCCATTTATCCAGCAAGAGCGTTGGAGCCCCTGCACGTTTCATGCTTCCAAGTAACCCTGAGTGGGAATGTCTGAAGGAGCCCTGGAAACCACCCATTCCTGGCTGTTATGACTCTCCAGGTGCCCAGCAGAGATGACCCAGCTGCCCAAAACACCAGACTGGCCTTCATTCATCCCACTGAGCTCTCCTAAAACACAGGGGTACCTGTGCTCTTTTGAGACTACTCATCATTCCTTTTACTTTTAATTTTATTTATTTTTACTTATTCTACTAGCACTCTGTGTACTTGTTTTAGCTATGTTCAGGTAGACACCATGCAAAGGAAACCTGATAGAGACTGACTTTATACACTTGCAGGGAAGTGGGGGCAGGGAACGAGAGCAGAGCTTTCTCTTTGCAGAAGCTCCTTTACGTGAGGAAATGATTCTCTGTGAGGTTTCTTTAAATATCCAGCTGCCTTGTTGCAATGAAAATAAGAATTCCATTTACATCTAGTGTTTCATGGCTGCACCTGTTACTCAGAGTGTAACACACCTGGGTGATGTCTGGGTGAATCTAGGTCCTGCATGGTGAGGTCCTAGGGCAGGATTGAACCCCCTCGGTCTCAAGGCCAGGGGTTCCCACTTTTACCTGTGTGTCAGAGTCATCTGGAAGCTTGTTAAAATAGAGGGCTGTGCCTCACACTCAGTAGGGTGTCTGATTCAGTGGGTGTGGGATTGGGCCTAATACTTTATATTTCTAACCAGTTCCCAGGTGCTGCTGGTGCTGCTGGTATGGAGCCTCCACTTTGAGAACCACTGGTCTAGGAGGATGGATGAGCTCAGTGGTCATTTGTCACACGAACGGTGGGAGGTGGGTAGTGAAAAGGGTGGGGAGGGACCATTCTTCCTTCTCCCCTTCTGGGTTCAGAATGCACACAAGCTCTCAGGCCAGGAGAACAGTGTGCTTGGCAGGTTGTTCGGACAATGCTGCTCACCTTCCCTGATCTCTGCATTCAAGGCCCTGGAGGTTTGACCCTGGATTCTCTTCCTGGCCTTGGTACAAGAGAAAGAACATTGGACAGGGAAACAAAAGTGAATGTGCCTGGCTTTTATCTATGAGCCATGAACTGTGTGGTCTTGGGCAAGACCCTGGCAGCTGAGTGCATCTGTATTTCTTCACCTGCATGTAAACCTATCTCACCTAGTTGCTCTAAAGATGTAATGGGGCAATCTTGACAATGGCACCTACAGATGCAGACCTTGATTCAGGTCAGGCGTTGTTCTCAGCGTGTTACACGCATTGGGTCATTCAAGCCTACATTCTGTGAGGTCACTACTATTCTCTCCCCATGAAATTCTCAGCTCCACCACTCACTTGTGTCTCAGCTGTGTGGCCCTGCACCCTCCCTGTCTTGGGGTCAGCTTCCCAGTGCTAAAGGGCTGACTTAGGTCCCACAGGGCTCACTCAGCATGCTGAGGCTCTCAGGAAGCAGTCCTGGGGCGGCTGTCATCACAGGGGTGGGGCGGGGGGCGGGAAGGACAGCAGCCTGGGCCATCTGCAGTTCAGGCTAACTCCCCATTTCTCTTCTAGGGCAGCTGGGGGAGGGAGCATCATTTGTTTAGGTCTCTGCAGTGTTTAATCACCATGAAGATCTCCCACCCTTCTCCCCCCTCCAGTGCCTGCTCCCTCCCTGCAGCAAACAGCTCTCTGCCTTCTGCCTCTGGTGGAGACAATGAAAAATTAACACAGTACCCAGGCAGAAGGAAACACTGGGCAGGGATGGAGGTCGGAGCCAGATGATCAGCTGGCCCCAGCCTGGCAAGAACCAGCTGGGCAACCTGGAACCTGAGGGGGTTCTAAAGGGCCTGGTGGTCACACAACTGACCACTTGGCAGGGCCCAGGGTTTTGGATGGCTGTCAGCCTGGGGGCCCACAGCAAATCTGACTGCCTCTAGAGCCTGGGTCTTCCTGGGCTCTTGAGCCCTTGGAGAATCTGAAGCCAGGCAGAAACTTGGCATACCCTCTTCTGGGTTCCTTTTCCTGACACTCCTATGGAGTGGAGGTCACTACCACCATTTCATAGGAGGAAACTAGCACTCAGAGAGGTTAAGGAACCTACCCAAGGACCACCAGCCAAAACAACAGGCAGAGTGGGATGCATTTATTTTTATTTAATAAAGTTACTTTCTGTTTATATACGGAATATACAAATCCATTTTCCTTAGAACACTAACAATTTCAGACAGAGACAAGGAGGATTAAGACCCATATTTTCCATTATATCTGATGGTTCCACCTCACTGTACCTTTCACCATTCTCCCTCCTTAACTTTTAAATGTTTTTTTGAAGTCATGTGTGAACATGATTAAAAATATACAGGAGTAGAAAAAAGGTGTGTACTGAAAAAGAGTCTCCCCACCCCAGTCTTGTTGATCAGCTCCTCTCACCAGGGAATCACGCTGATGGCTTTGGTTTCTCCTTCCAGAGTTATTCTGTTTACATATCTCACGGCCTTTGCAAAGTCTGCCTGGAAGGTCCTTGCCCTGAACACCCATGAGGCTCACCTCTCACGGCTTGTCCTTACTCTGTACTCAGCGAGGGCTTCCCTGATCTTTCCAGGTTACAGATTACAACACCTCCCCTGCCACCTGACTCCCTCATTTCCCTCCCCTGCTTAATCGTTCTGCATAGCACTATTACCTTCTACTTTTATCTTATTTATCATCTGATGCCTCACTCCCTTCGCTGGAGCAAAAGTGTTCCCAGTGTGGGGTTTCCATGTTCTGCGTTCACTGCCACATCCTTGGTGCCTAGAACAGGGACTGACACAGGGGCAACAGCCAACATGCGTGGACGGCTGGGCATGGGCACCGCATGGCCAGGCAGATCCTACCTGACACAAAGGGGGGCATGTTACACATGCTGCTCTCTACCTCCTTTTTAAGGACACATGTTTCAGCTCAAAGAGACTGTCACCCCTGGAGGACAGGACTGCACTTTCTATTGTCTCTCCCCAGGACCCACACTGGTCTGAGGCACACAGCACATGCTCAGAATGACTGGACCAGACATCTGACCCCTACCTCACACCACAGACCAAAAAAAAAAAAAGGCAATACAATACATAGTCTAGAAGATGATATAGGAGATTATCTTGAGGACCTTAGAATTGGGGAAAATTCTCAAAGAGGCACAATAAACACTAATCATAAGGAAAAGTTGATAAACTGTCTAACATTAAAGTAAGTATCTTTTGGCATACCAAAATACCCCATTTAGAGAATGAAAAGGCCCTGACCAGTGTAGCTCAGTTGATTGAGTGTCATCCCACAAAGTGAAAGGTCACCGCTTCAATTCCTTGTCAGGGCATCTGTCTGGGTTGCAGGCCAGGTCCTCGGTTGGGGTGCGTGCAAGAGGCAACCAATTGGTGTTTCTCTCTCACACATCGATGTCTCTCTGTTTCTGGAGAGCCCAGGGTGGTGGGAGGGTCCAAAAGAGATAGAAGCCACAGAGGGCATGGTGAAGCCCAGGTCAAGGGCTCTAGGGAGTCAGGCTCTTCAAAACTATCTGCAGCCACCCAGGAAGAATACTTGAAAGAAGTGGAAGTTGACTCCATCTCACTCCTCTCCCAGTCCAGGCCTCTTCCTCCTCCTCCATGAAAAATCAGAGACTTAAGACAGAAAGAAGAGCCCTAACCCCCTTCCCTGCCCCATGCAGAGATAACTAAGCAAGAAAAAAACAAATTAAAGAGCTCAGGAGCCTGGCAGGGCCTTGGGAAGTTTGGCTTGACAGGGCAAGAGCATTTAACAAAGCTCACATCATCCATCACTGGGGCCCAGTCATTTAGATACTGGACATTTGATTAAACTAATATGGGCGGCTGGGCGAGGCATGGCTGGGCGCTTCCTACCCTCGCCTACAAATTAGACCGTCACACACAATCCGATTACCTTGACTGCCACATTTATCTCGGGAGAGGGGCCATCCATCACTCCTCAGCAGCTGGCTCTGTGCCTCCTCCTGCAGGAGGGGAGTTAAGTGTGCCCCCAAGTTTCAGCAGGCAGTGCTCACTCAGTCACTACTCCATGTCCTACTCAACCAGTGCTGGCCACCCTGGGGCAGGCCTTGGGCTGGGACCTGGGAGACAGAGCAAACACAGGCTTTGCCCTTGAGGAGCCTGCAACAGGCATGCAAAAGGAGAAGTACTTCAGCTGGCAGTAAAGAAGAGCTCAGAGTGTCGTCCAGCTGGCAGACCCAGGTCTGTAACCCAGCTCCCTCTTTTCCAGCTGTGGCTGCATGTGATGTGTCCCTTCATCCTCAACTATATACCCAAGAAATGGGACAACACAGTGTAGCACTGTCCAAAAGAACTTCGCAAATGTGGAAATGTCCTCTATCTGTGCTGTTCAAATCATGAACCACCAACTGTGTGTGACTATTGAGTGCTTGAAATGTGGCTAGTGTGACTGAGAAGCTGAGTTTTAAATTTTATTTAACTTTACTTCATTACATTTAAGTGTGAATGGCCACATGTGGCTTTGGCTCTGCTGTTGGACACAGCAGATACAATGGTTGCTGCCTTTTCGGGGTTGTAGTGTAGGGTCAACGAGGCAGCTTTAAACGCCCGGTGCAAAGCTCTGCACGTGACCAATGCTCACCAAAGGCTGGGCCCCTTTCTTCTTGAAGGGAGGGTTGGGTTCTGAGACCAAGGATAACAGCAGCTATTACCAGAAAGCCCTGAACTAACAATATGGTCACCTTTACTGTCTCAGAGTCCAGCAGCAGGCTCCTGTTTTAAAGAAAAGCAGTGAGACTCCTAGGTAAAGATGGTACAAACCATGAAGTGGCAGAGACAGGACTCAAGTCTTTGGCTTTGAGCCCCTGTCTTCCCACTGGATACTTGGGTATCTAGGAGACACACAGCAGGAGCAAGGCTCAGGGTGTGGCAAGTGAGGGCAGGTCTGCTGGGCAGGTGTGGGGGTGGGGTGACGGCTTCTTCCTGACCTCCATGGTCTGTGGACATTGCTCTGGCCAGCTTCTCCTCTGGACTGGTACCCTCTCACTGCCGGCACTGAGGAGGTGGATGCCAGGCACAGGGGTACCCCAAGCCTCCCTCAAGACAGGCCTGGCCCAGTAGGCCTCAGCCTGACAGGCCAAGCCCAGGGCAACACTGAGGCCCCTCCCAGAATAGGGCAAAGCTGGAGCAAACAACAGAATTTTTGGTCCTAAATATACCAGGCATAGATGGGCCAGGCCTCAGGCTTTGCAGTGACCAGGGTAACCAAACAGGGAGTCTTGTGGACGCTTGAACCAGTGACAGCTCAGGGACATCAGATTTCCTCCTGCTTTATAGGATGCCAATGAGCACAGGCTGAATTGAGTTCAGGCTGGCAGACAAGGATCCAAACCAGCTTCTGGAACCAGGAGTGAATCTCTGGTGACTCAAGTCTCCTTTCAGGGCTGCAGTGGGATGACAGGTGTAAATGAATGTGTGACCAGAATGCCATGCCCGGCAAGTGCCTGTTCACATTATTGGTATTAATAATACCAATACCAGAGGTCAGGTGAGCTGCCCTGATCTCTGGGGCAGGCCAGTGATCAGGTGAGCTGCCCAACCCCCAGCCCCCAACCCCAGCCTGCACCCCGTCCTGGGGCCCTGGGAGGGCTGGCGAGCAGCAGCGCTCCACTAGGGGTCTGAGACTTTATTCCTCAGGATGGACTGTGTGATCTGGCATAAGCTGTGTCACTCTTGGGGTCTCCTTTCTTTACCAAAAACATGAATAAAATCAAACATGTGCTAATCCTTCAGTGAGGATCAGCTGAGACATGCAAAAGCACTTATGACCTAGATGTGAACAAGTCTGACAGAATCTACGTGTGCCAGTGGGCAGGCTTCCCAGGAACTTCACAGCAGCCTGACCCAGGAGAGAAATGGCCTACTGGCTAGAGATTAAGAGTCTGGTCCTCAGACACTTGAAAGAGGTCCTACTGGCAGAGGACTTCTCATAAAACCAGAGGCTGGAAAGAAGCAGGCCCAGGTCACCAGCAGCATGCCTTGTGAGCCCCTCTTGAACTTGCTGCAGCTGTGGCAGGCAAGCTCCCAGGGGTGGGTTGACCTGGCCCACTGGGCTGGGCACTGTGGCTGCAGCTGGATGCAGCTGCAGGAGGGAGTAGGCTGCCCTGGCTGGAATGTAGGAGGTTCCTGAAAGTAGATCACCACCAGACTGGGAGATGCGGGAGGGAAGGCAGTAGGGTGGGAGCCAGACTAGAAAAGCCTTCAGGGACAAGGTGACCTGAAAGAGCCAGAGATGACATGGGATTTGGGGAGAGGAGTATACCAGGGAAGCTGAGGAGGTACCCCCCAGATGCACCCTTCTCTGCCATCTCAGTTGAAGGTATACTTAGTCACTTACACATTAGTATAAATGAGTTTATAACAAACTGTGCCAAGACATACAAGGAGAAGTAATTGAAGGAAAGAGGACAGGGTGGGGGAAGGTGGCAGGTAGCTCTCCCTAGCCAGCTGCTTCCTCAAAGGCGAGACTCAGAGAGCTCCCCAATGGGACCCTCTGCTGCCAGGACCACCAGCATTCCCCACCCCTCCCTGAAATGCCAAAATGCCAACACTCTTTTGTTGCCACTTAAACCAATTTGGGGGTAATTCTGCAGGCAATTGTCTTCCGATTTACAATGCGGCTCAGTGATTGCATAGAGGCTGACGGTTCAGGCTGTAATTGTATGGTAATCACTTCTGTTTATGATCGATGCGGAAATCACTATTGTTTTCCAGCAGGCTTGTTAAATCAAAAAAGTGCAGGGGTGGGGAGGGAGGGTTTATTTTTGTGAGTTGGAGCCCCGAGAAAATGAAATTAAATACAGCAATCCAATTGGGGGGGGGTGGCTCTGAAGATAAAGGCACTCTCATCAGCTCAGTACTGAGTCAGAGACAGGGACACAGAGACAGGGAAAGAGACACAGAAGGTACAGGTGCAGAGGCTCAGAGACACAAGTGGGTAGAGACACAGGGAGGCAGGCAGGGATGCCTGAGGACTGGCCAGGCTCAGGACAGAGATGCCCAGAGAGACCCCACCGCTCATACATGCAGACACACTGAGCGATACTAGATCTCTTCTATGCACATCCATACTTGACCAGACCTGTTTTCACCCACTCCTGGGGAGGTGGAGACGACCGAGGTGCCAGGTGTCAGGCCGGGCTCTACCTGCCCCTCAGGGCTGGGGTGTCCTACCGGCCCCATTTGGGATCTGCTTGCCTTCTCCTTGCCCCTACCCCAAGACCACCTGAAAACAGGGTGGCAGATGGCACCTAGGGGGCTCAGGTGGCAGGAGCAGGACAGCATTGTGAGCTGAGCTGCTGCTGTGGGGAACAGGGAGCTGCCCACCTGGCGGGCAGAAACCTGAACCTCCTGGAGGCTACAGGGAGCAGGCTTGGGCTGGGTGAGGGGCAACAGCTCCCAGGGCAGCCATGGTCACTCTACTGCACTAAGGACTAAGCTGGCCCAGGCCGGGGGCCAAGGCCCACAGGGAACGAGCAGGCACCAGCTGTTATGTGCAGCTCAGACAAACCTCTAGGTTGCTGGCTGAGCTTGGCTACAAGGCATGTTTTTTTTCCAACTACATATGCTTCTTTCCAAGCAAAAGGGCATGGAGACCACTGAGCTAGTACTGAAAATCACAACAATGTCGAAAAATACTAGGTGCTTGGTTTCCGAAGACTGCAGCCAATGCCCTTCACCTCCGCTAGCTCTCCCTGCATTGCCTGCCCCTCTCTGGCTAAATCGCCCTCCAGATGTCATGGTTCTGCCTCTTCTCTGCAGGAAAGCCTTTCCCTGCCCAACTGGACCCTTCTCTCCTGGGCCCTGTGGTAGCGAATGCCATGCTGACTGTAATGCAGGACTTCACAGACCTGGCTCAGCAACTTTGGCAGCTTGCTTAAGCTCTCTGAGCCCTTTTCCTCAACAGTAAATGGGAATTGGGCAGGCTATACCCTATTAGGATAACCTCCCAATAGCTAGAGTGAGAACAGCAGCCTTCCCACCAGTGTTAGCATTAGCTGGGAGGCCACCCTGAGATAAGGCTTCCCTCCAACCCAGAGTACCCGACTCTGCTGTTGTGCCCTGCATGTTGTCTCAAAGGCATCCAGGGCCCTGGGATGGTGGGTGGTAAGCTGGGTCCTCCTTGAATAAAGGAGAGGACTGTCCCCCACCCTTGCAGGCCCTCCTGAGGGCCTGGGTTCAGGCCATGAACTTGCCCTGGCCTGGCCCTTCAACAGGCTACCCGCAGCCAGGTTGGCCCCTGAACTGGGCTGCCCCGGCTGCCTCATTAGAGGCTCAGCAGGGCTTTCCAGGCAGCCTCTGGAAAACCTTAGAAGTGGAACACTCCTAATTGTACTTCCAGGATTCATTTTAAGAAAACAGATTACTTTCCCCCTGGGACTCTACTTCTGAGGTATATACAAACCAGTGATAGTCATTCAACATTCATACCCAAGTTGGCTAAAGTGAGAATGCATGTTACACTGAAGCTGTCTCAACAGAGAGGGACACGCCAGGATGAGAGTACATGTGTATGTACCTATTTGTGTGAGAGGCCATGTACGTAGCCTGCGTGCCATATAGGACATGCTGGATCCCTTTTGGGGTCACAGTCTGATCCTTGCTCTGCTCAGGGATCTCTAAGTAACCCCCAGATCCTGTGGTCTGGGCCCCACACCCACTCAGGCACTGTCAGGGAGGTGGGAGGAGGTCTCCTGGTGGGCACTAAAGACACTCTGAAGGTGAAGGCCAGAGTTGGAACTTGAACTTCACCCTGATGCTCCCACACCCATTCACCCTCAGTTCTCCTATCTGCCCTGGGTTGATAATGACAGTATCTCCCCTCTCAGGAGACTATGAAGAGCTCTAGAAATGTCAGGTATTTTTACTTCCTGCTCCAACTAGTAACACTGACTTCTGTTGACCTAGCACCCTGAGGTCAGGTCCCTGAGTAAGGAGTTTAGGGTAAGGCCCCCTGGACAGGGCATTCTCCCTCCCTGCACCAGCCCCGCAAAGGGGAAGAGTAGCCCAGGTGAGTTTGCGGGGCTCTGTGGGGAAAGGCCAGGGCCGGCTGGAGGTGGAGCCAGGCTACCAAGGCAGCTGTTCCCTTCCTAAGTGGCTGTGCTCAGCAGACAAAGCTATGAGGGCTGAGTCCCAGCCTACACCAGGTTCTTTAATCCTGGTGCTAAGTAAGGTAGGAATCAATAACCCCATTTTTCAGATGGGGAAAGTAGGGGTCCTGAGAGGCGAGGGACTTCCCGAGAGGAGTAGAATGCAGGTGGCCCAATGTCTCTGCTATGCTCTGACAGAGCAACAATGGTCAGAAAATGTCTGTCTGCACGACTCTCTGAGAACACACACAGAATTCTTCTGCCATGTCTGAGACAGACAGAGAGGAAGCTGTGGCTAGATAGGGCCAATTTCCTGGGGAAGCCATGCAATGCCCTTTCCTGGAAGTCTAGGAGGGTCCAGTCATCTTCCCAAAGACTGGGTGGACCTTCTGGGGTCAGCATCAGCAAGCCTTCTCTGGCCTTTCCCCCAGTCCCTGGAGTGGTGCAGTAAGCAATGCTGCTGGGCCAGACTTTTGGCCATCTGGGGGTTGGGGGGCCTGTGACTAGAAATGTCCAGATCTCAGGGTGAGCCCCCTCTCAGAGCTCTAGGTCTGCCCTCTGGTTTGAGTGGCTAAGGGCCTGCCTACCCTGGGGAAGGCACAGGACAGGCCAGTCACAGTGACTGCCTTTGTTCTGGTACCCCTTCTCAGAGTCCAGGTTCCCAGGCCAGTCAGGGGACCATTCCTCCCACCTTAGTATGATGCTAACAACTAACATGAAATGCCATCCTTTGTGTTAGGCACATGGTCTCGGCGGGTCCTCACAGCAATCTTGAGGTCACTGCTATTATCATTGTCCTTGTTTCTGGATGTGGAGACTGAGGCATTGTAGACCTGCCTGAGGTCACCCAGCCTGGCCCTGCCTCTCCTTTGCATGGGGGGAGGGAAGACTCAGGCACCTGCTTGCCTTAGAGGAATCAGGACGTGTTCACTGACACACACATACCAACCGGCTCCTACGTAACAGACACATACCCCCAACACTGCCTGTGTTCGCAGATCTGCACAAACCCCTGAGGACACCTTCATATATCATTCATTCAACAATCATTCAACTTGTAAGTGCCCCGCATGTGTCCACACACACGTTCAGTTGCATGGGTACACGGTTTCGTATGCAGATGCAAACTGCATGTAACATTTTCAAGAGCTCCATCTTACACTTGTATTCTCCAGCACACACCCCCAGCAACAGGCTCACCCCACTTCACTCCCAGGCACCTGTGCAGCCCTACACACTCAGTACTTCCTTCTAGCTGACATCTTCACCTGGGAGCTTTAAGTTCCTAGAGGGCAGGAACTGGGTCTTTTCTCACATTCCCTCCAGGGCCCCACCCAGAGCCAACTCTTCACTTGTTTATTCACTTACTTGAAACACATTAGTGTGTACGACAGCCCATTTGACTGCAGAACATTCAAACTTGAAAGATCTATAGTCATGAACTTGAAGAAATACAACGTTCCTACATGACCCAGGGTTGTACTGAATCTGTAATTACTGCACAGGGACCTGGGAGGGGCACAGGCAGGTATCAGTGAGCACATAAGCATGGAGGGCACACATTCCGTGCCCTCAGCAGGACACCCGCACACACGCAGCAGCTCCCATGGTTATAACATCTTGCGAGGTGAGGGCCCCCATTTTACAGAAGAGGCAACTCAAGTATCAAACTCTAGGTTACCTGGGCGGGGAGCCAGAGGCCCGGGCCGTCCAGAGGCGACCACAGGGAATACTCCACATTCCTGTGAGAGAGGAGAGCGCAATCGGAGCCACAGCCTGGAAAGAAATCTCCACTGCAGAGGACAAAGATCTCATCCAGGTCACTGGATGTATTTCTCAAAGAAGGTACAAAGCTCTGAGAGGATTATCTGCCTGATGGGTCCAATCCTGGGGAGGCTTAATTCCAGGGTGGGACGGAGTGCAGTCCGGAGGGTGGCTTCCCAGCAGAAGCCTTCCCTCCAGGCTGCCTGCGGGTAGGCCACAGAGAGAATGGAGGACCCATCCCTGTTTCAAGGGTCAGAGTAGCCTGGACAGAAGCTGGAGCCTGTACTCTCAAAGGGAAGCAAATGCTGGGCTCTCAACCCTTTTCCTGGCCTGATGCTGGGCTCTGGTCACCCCTGTCCCTGAGCTGGGCTGCCACCCTGGAGTGGGGAGGGGGCACCCAGAAGCTACTAGAGACCCAGTGGTTAAGGCTGCCCTGAGTCCAGTAAGTTGTGTGTGTTTTGGGGAAAGGGGGGTGAGCTCACTGCTTTGGGTGCTGCTGCCCTGAGCTCCCAGGACAGTGGGGTTTGTGCTCCATTCAGGGCTACTCTGGGCCTGCACAGGAGCTTTCAGGGCCTTCTGTGAACCAATGAGAAGCAGACACACCTGAGGGTTACACAAGTTGTCCTCACACCCTGCAGAGAAGCCACAAGTTTCTCTTAGCAAACACTGAGGCAGCCCTGAGCCTTGGCCAAGCTCAGGGGTGTGGGGGAGAGAGAGACAAGCATTCCTCGTCTTGTACTGGAATAAAGGCATCCCACGCAGGCCTGTGGGTGGGTGGAGCTGGAGGGTGTTCTGACAAGTTCCAGCTGCGATGGAGGGATTATAAGGTAGGAAAGCAGGAGGACATGTCCCAGAGGAATGGGCCTTGCCCAAATGCAAGGAGACCCATGACAGGGCAGCTAGGACAGCTAGTGTTTCCTCAGCGCTGACTAGGTCCTAGCACTGTATTCGACGCTATAGCTGGATATACTGTTTCACGTTCCCACAGCCCTGTGAGATCGGTACTATTCCATTTTACAGATGAGGAAACTGAGGCTGGGAGAGGGTTGGAGGTCCCAGTACATGAATAGGAGACGAGGAGGAGAGATTATGGTGAGTAAGGCTCGGGAGGAGAAACCTCAAAGGGGTGAGGGCCTTCAGCCACTAATAGGGGGAGCCACAGGAGAGCCATGTCCTCCCCACCTGGAACCCCCGTGTACCCACTGGAGGGGAAGCCTCTCGAGAATGCCTGCCTCCGACCCCCACTCAGTTTCCCCTGTCCTCTTTCTGCACACACTCTGTTCCCCGTGGCCTGGGCTGAGCACTGCTCTGCCTCCCGGAGTCCAGCACCAGGCCCAGCACCAAGACCAGCACCAAGCACACAGTGGGTGTCAAGGTCTAGGGTGAGAGAGGAAGCAGTGCACTGGCTTATGGGAACTCCCTGAAGTTTCTAGAATTCCCCATCACTAGGTCCCTTTCCTGGAACCCTCTGGACAACTGGAAGCCAGGCCTGGGCCCATGGGCCTTACCCCAAGAGCGCTGCAACATGGCACAGCTCATGGACCCTCTATCCAAAAAAGGTACCCCACACAATTTGGGGGCCACAGACCCCAACAAACTCTGTGGATTTCCATGGGAGACATTCTTGTGCGAGTCACCAGAGGGCTTCAGAAATCCAAAGTGCAGACTTCCTCAAGAGGGAAATGAAAGTGTGTATGTGTGCTGGCCCATTCGAACTTCCTTCAGGGCTGGGACACGCACTGGGACCCCCCAGACGGCTGCCACTGGGGGACACACCTGCAGCTTCTCATCAGGACAGAACAAGGACACTCACATCCCTCTCTCCCCTACTGGCCTTCTCAGGCTCTCCTGCTGTAGCAGTCACAGTCACACTGAACAGAAACAAGCCCCTGGGTGGCCTACCCTGCACACTATGCAGAAAGGTCTGTCTGGTCACAACACACAGTGAGAGAAGCATCTTACAGACAAGGAAACTGAGGCTTGAAGTGGAGCTGGGATAAGTAAGAACCAGTCTCTTGGGCTTAGGAACTCAAGAGAAACAAAAGCCCAGCTGGTTTAGAAGCTAAGTGTTTGCTGTGCAGAATCAAGTCAACCTGATTAGTAATGAGAGCTGCCGCTCGCTGAGCAATAACTATGTGCCCAGACACTGAGCTGAGCACTCTCAGCCCCATCTCATTCATGCTCCACTGCAACTGTGCCTGGCAGAGGTAGGTATCGGCAGTTCTATTTCATCGACTAGAAGAAAAAGGGTTAGAGAAGTTAAGTGACTTACTAAAGTCACCCAGTAAACGACAGATGTGGGTTTCATAATTACTCCCAACGCTGTCTTGGGAAAAACACTGGGTGGCCCCATTTTAAGAGCCCCAGAGGATGGGGCAGGGAAGTCCTTCAGGGCCCTGTGCTACAGAAAGGACAGGAGGAAGGTCCAGGTCCTGTGCAGTGTGTGGAGGTAGGGGTAGGAGCAGCCACTGGAGCGGCTAACAGGGAGGCAGGCAGAGTGCTCCCTCTTTCAGGCCCAGGACCCTGCCTCCCTCCAGAACCACGCTGACAGAGCTCCAAGGGCCCTTCCTCAGAACCTTGGGTGCAGCATTATCAACAGAACTTTCTGTGATGACAGAAATGTTCAACCCCTGCACTGTCTCGTGGGACTACCGAAAACCTGAAATGTGGCTAGTGTGATATTGTGGAACTAAAATTTTAATTTCATTTAATTTTTACTAATATACATTTAAACAGCCACAGGTGGCTAGTGGCTATACAGGGCAGCACAGTGAAGCCAGTGCTTCTTCCTATAGGTGGGGTCCCAACGAGGGGTCCCAATGAGGGCTCCTGCACATCACATGGCCAACTTGGAAAGCCAGAGCTAGCCAAGAACTTAGGCCTCTTCATTTCTTCCTGGGTGACTGCCTTTGCTGTGACGCACCTATATGATGCACCTATGTCCTGGGGTGGTCATTTAAGAGACATTTATGGAGCACTCAGCACTAAGACAAGTCATGGAGGTAGCGTCCCACTACTCACATCCAATGGGGTCAACACCTGGGTGGGCAAGTAACCACATAAAACAGACTGATGATATAAGAGGGACAGGGTCCCATGTCTGTGTGTGTGCTTGGTGTGGGGGACCAGGAAAGGCTCCTGGGGGGTGACACCTGGAAGCGGGTAAGATGGAGAGGAACAAAAAGAATGGCTCCTTTTCCCCTCATCTCTGAAGCAGCCTCCCCGCTCAATTTTCACAGCTCTCCTTCCTACACATAGGGGCTGAACCAGACCCTGTTAAATCTGTGCACACTGTGAATCCACCAACCACTGTGAATTGCACCCTTAGGAGGGGGAGAGGGTTCCTATAAATCTCCAGCCACACCAGGCTCTGACTGAGGAAGCACTAAAAGGGTGTGAGGCCAAACTCTACAAGCCCAGAGGCTGTCCCCTGTCACCTGTCCCCTCTAATCCCAGCCCCCTGGAATTGCCCACACTGATTTTAAACCTCTGGGGTCTAGCTGTAACCCTTGAGAAACTGGGGATGGACTCTACAAATACAGCCCTTTTTTTCTAGGAGAGAGCAGAGGACGCCAAGGGGAGGTCTGGACAAGTTCCACCAAGTTCCCGGAGCTCCTCAGAAGAGCTGGCTGCTCTTGCCCACCCCCCACCATGGGCAACCGCAAAACAGGAACCCTGCAACAAGACAGGCTTTCCATTGCGTCAGCAGGGGCAGGGGCATTCCCGCAGCAGGACTCCAACCTCGAATGGCTCCTCCACTTCCCTGCCCGATTCTGCCTACAGCTCAGCAGCATCCGACTCCTGGAAGCCCAGTGGCCTCTGTGGCTCCCACTGCCAGGGGGATAAAATCTGTGCTCCACAGTGGACTTTCAGCAATGGCTCGACTTCCTGCATTCACCTCTGTGATGTCATCTGGAGGGACATCCTCCCTTCTCCTGAAGTGCCACACTTCTCCTGATTTCCCAGCCTTTGCATCAACAGGCCCTCCCACCCAAATCCTACCAATTTCCAAAATCAAGTTCCACCTGGGAGGAGCTGCAGGCTACTCTAGCCTGAAAGTCACCATTTCCCCCTTTTCTTTCTACAGCTCTTAGGGTTTTAAGTGTGGGCCTCTGCTCATTCAATTCTCCTTGCCCTGCTGCACCTTAGTATTTCCCACTGGATCCTCAGCTGCTGGTGGTGGCACCCCAAGGCAGGGCCAAGACTCCTTCTGTCTTTGGTCCCCCACGACACACTTTCTCTAGCATGAGATGAGTAGGTGAACTCCTGGAGTACAGTCTCCCTTTTACAGATGAGAACACAGCAACGCTCTCAGTACAGAGATGAGAACAGAGGCCCCCAAAGGGGAAGTGACTTGCCAAAGGTCACACACTAATTTGGTAGCAGATCACAAATATGATCACTTGAGGGCTGGGCCCTGAGAGCCATGTTTCCACGAATAGTGTCAGAACTATCCAGGCAAGCTTTGTGAAACCAAAGCCAAAGCACAGAAGCCGGGCCTTGCCCCAGAACTACCGAGTCCCCACGGTGATTGGGGAGCCTTCACCTCCTGGAATGTGGGTGTCCTGGCTAAAGCCCCTAATTCCTCTCTCACACACACACACACACACACACACACACACGACGTACCCACTACTGCCCCCAGGCGGGGCAACTCATAAAGTCTGGTCTTGCCCCATGGTAGGAGGGGGCAGTGGGAGAAACCAGCAGGGTTGGAAGGGCTTGGAGAGGCCTCTGCAGTTGGCTCTAAGCAGGAGTTGGTGCCCTGGCTGTGGCTACTGAGAGGCAGGTAAGGGCCCACTTCCTGAGCCTGCTCAGGCTGGAGGGCGGCAGACTGCTTGGCAGGCCCAGCCTACTGGTCTGGACAGCAGGGATCAGTCAGTTTTGAAGGGCACACGGGACAAATCAGACTCTGAGGAACAAGAGGGCTGTGGGCATCCCCAGGGGAGCCCACTCTGACTCCAGGGAAAGGCACAGTGAGCAGGGGCCTTGAACACCACCCCTACCACACTCAAGCCTGGGAACCTGCGAGTGCATCAAAGGTCCTCTCATCTCTCAAGCTCTACTACATGGGTCCTAAAGACCCACTTTCAGCTCTGCTGGGATTCTTGGCAGAGAGCCACCCCCTAGTCAGACATCTCCCTTCAGTTAGCTCAGAGCCATGGAGAGCTGGAAGCTGCAGTGAGGCCTGATACAGGGTGGAGGTGGGCACCTCAGAAAACAAAGGCAAGGCCAGAGACACAGTGACCTCACCTCATGCTGGAGCAGGAAACTGAAGCCAGGCACAATTAAATCTTACATGATTTCAAGTTCAAAATGGCAGATTAAGGAATGGAATTTACAGAGTGTACCATGAAAGCACATTAGCTTCATTCAGGCCTGCACTGCTGTGTGACCTTAGGGCAAGAAGTCCCTTCACCCATCTAGGCAGTGGGCTGACTATCCTTTCCTGCCTGTAGTTAGTGACCCAGGACGTAGCTCCCTGAGAAGCGGGAAGTGCTTCAAGGGTAGGGGCCTTGTTTTTCCCTCAGCAGGCTCCCTCGTGAGGCTGTTGCTTCCCTGCCAGGCCCTGGAGAGTTTCCTCCTGCAGCTGAGGTTTCTGGGGCAAGTGTGGAACAGTGAAGGCCCATGACATGAGGGGCAGCAGGCCCTGGGAGGGTGGGAGCAAATGTCCCCAAATTTTTCTCCCCCTTGAGTTGGGGCCTGCATGCCTCTCTCTGGGGTGGTGTTTACAAACTCGGCCAAACGCCCACCAACACAGTGCTTCCCTGTGGGGAAGAGCCAGTCTCTCCCTCAGGACCAAAGCTGCATTGATCAAGGTAAACACCTCCCTCACCCAGAGAGCCTCTCTCCCTCTTCTTCCAGCTCTGCCAGCACAGAACTCTCTGTTCCCGGGGACCCGGGGCTGAGCTGGCTCTCCTGCCCAATCGATGGATGACTTCACAAAGACTGATGCCTACCAGGCACCAAGAGTGTCCTGAGGGAGGTCTGAGGCTGCTCTTGGGACGGCTGCCCACCTTTGCCCCCTGGCTGACCTCTGCTGGGTGGCAGAGGCCTGGCAGTAGTCGGAAACCTGGGGCTCATGCCACTTCCTGGGTGACCTTGGGCAAAACCGAACCTCAGCCTGCTCCTGGGCTAAACAGGAGCACCTGGCTTATCTATACTCCCCTCACTGGGAGGCTGTCAAAAAATAAAGTGCTAAGAAAATGGAAGGTGCCTTAATCAAATGGACTCATCCTGCACTGTCACACCTGTGGGCTCTTGGACTAGTGTCCTCAGCTCACTTCTGTCCTAAATCTCCATTCTTCTAGGCCAAAGCTGTCCGGTGGAACTTTCTGCCACAGTAGAAACACCTTATAATCTGAGCTGCCCAGTCTGGTAGCCACTAGCCACATGTGGCTGTTGAACATTTGAAATGTGGCTAGTGTCTACCATACTGGACTGCATAGTTCTAGACATAGCTCTGTCATCCTTACTCTCTGAGGTGTGACCCAGAAAGAACCCTCAGGAAGCTCACAGGCAGGACTTTGGTTGAACATCTGTGGGAGTGGCTCTCTCAGTCTGACTGGCTGACACCAAACTAGGGGCTCATCTTAAAGTTCCCAGGGTCTGAGCAGGGCCTGGGCTCTTACTTTTCAGCCAACGCTGACTTAAATCCAGAAGTGCTCTTTCAATCTCTCTCTCACCTCCCCACTCCAACAGGGAACTCAGCACTGGACCAGCTGTCCGCTCAGCCAGTCACTCAGCAGTCATTGAGTATCTACCACCTGCCAGGCACTGTGGTTGGCACTGGGGTAGATAGTGATAAGTAACATATGGCCCCTGCCTTCATGGAGCTCATAGTCAAGTCCTGGTTCCAGTCACAGTGATAACTGGCTTTCTCCACTCTTTACAGGGTGATCAGTTTTCCCATTTGAAACCGGGGTTCCCAAGTCCTGACTGCACAGCCTGTGGTAAGAACCAAGAGGTAAGAGACAGGTGAAGTCGTTCTGGTGGCTGGGGAGGCTATGCATTATGAAGCAAGTCTCAAACTCTGTGCAGGCTGCTGCTTCCGGTAGAGACCCAGATTCTCACCAAAGCATAGCTGTTTGGTGGTTTCTCACTAAGGAAGTTCAGGTTAAAAATAGCTCAGGAGGGGACTTGAATCCAGCTAGCTGGGGGATAGCCACTGCCTGGCTAATACATACAAAAAGGGAAGAGGCGTATTAGAAGCCACGTGAACCCCAAGACTCACTGCACCCCTACCCTTTCACACACACCATGGGACAGGGCCTTTTGCTTTGTACTGGATGAAGAGGAGCTTCATGTGTAGAGCCCTAGAATTGAAGGGACCTAAGTCCCTATATCCTGTCTGGGGTCATACTGATTTCAGGGTGGTGATACCTTCCTCACTCCAACTCACTCCCCAGCCAGATTTCTGGCCCACTCTGTGGCCCATTCTCAAGGATGGGCTGTTAAGAAGCACTCTGGCACCAAGTGCTTGCCAGCTGCCTCACAAAACCTTCCTGCTAGAGGAGCCACCAGCCATGCCCAGTGCTGACCTGGCCATTCAGTTTGATCATCAAGGGCAGGGAATCTGGCGTCCCACCCTGAGAATGAAGGTCTCCTGAAGCTCATCTACAGAGGTGCCACCTCCCTCCATTGGTGCAAAGGGTTAGGGCAGGGAAAGTCAAATCCATGACCTCTCCTAGTCTCCCCCAATCTGGTTTTCAGTTAGATCTATGACCTGGGACCTAATAGTGCCATGGGCAACAAGGTTTATAAGATCCCAACACCAAAACCACGTGCTAACCCCCCCCCTTTTAGCCCCAGGGCAGTGGTCTGAGAAACCTAGTTTCCAAGGTCTTTAAAGACCTTTACAGCTTGGTGTCAAGCACCCCAGAAAAGCCCCTTCCTGCTCTCTTCCTGCAAAACGGTCCCTCTCCTCCTCCTCCAGCCAGCATCCTAGCAAACACTTGTCAAAAGTCTGGTTTGCACCTACTACTTCTCCAAAGAGTGCCCTGCTGCAATGGTGGTGTCACCAGCTACCCCACGCCTTGGCCTGGGGAGGGTGGGGGTAGGGGGGAGTGCTTTCAACATTAGGGCTGCATCCTGACAAAGGAACAGCTTGAAGTTAAGGACCCCTACTCCTAGACTGCGGCCTCCTCGGAAGGCTTCCTGGCCATTCTTATTTTTGCATAGGAACCTATTGAGGACTGAGCCTTGTAAAATGTCTGCTGGAGAGCCAACACTTGACCTTCGAGGAGAGAGTATGGGAAGCACCCTGGCCCCGGACCCTGAGGAGAAATGGGGACCCCTTCTGTGGGTGCACAGAACGGCTCGGTGCACGAGGGTGCCACTTTCGCGGCCAAGCCCCAGGCTGACACCATGCAGCACACGGCGCTACCCACAATGCACCGGTCCTCCTCTGTCACACATAGACACGCACACTCACCCCGGCTCCCGGAGGGAGCCCTCCCGGGCCCACAGGCGACCCGGACCCAACCCTTTCAGTCGCGCACTTACCTGGAAGTTGCACCGGCCGCGGTCTCGCCCTGGTGCCCGCAGTGGGCTGGGGCCAGGCCAAGGGCGGCCGCCGCGCGCGACTCCAGGCAGGGTTCAGCCAGCGCGGAACAAAGGCTGCACGCAGGCAGGCGCCGTCTGCATCCCCGCTCCGCGCCCGGTCGGCAGCGGCAGCGGCGCGGGGCCCCGGCAGCTGCGGAGCCCGCTCGCCTGGCGCTGCCCGCTCCGAGGGCGCTCCGGCTCCCGCGCTCCCGCTTGCTGCTGCCCGCCACCGCCACCGCCGTCCGGCTACCGCACCACACACATCAATTATTCATCGCCCGTCTCCAGCTTCCCGGGCGAAGCCAATCACAGGCGGAGGCTCTGCTAATGGGGCCGCCGCCGCCGAAGAGGCAGCCAGCCGCGCGCCCGGGCACAAGCGACAGCCCTCCGGGGACGGGGATGGGCCGGGGGCGCGCGGGGAGGGGGGCGGGGGCGCAAGGGGCGCGCCAGGGAAACTTCACAAGGCCTGCGCCCTGCACAGCACGACCCAGACACCGCGGGCACGACCACCCACCCTGCGTGCGCCCGAGTGGGGCTTAGGGGCTCGAGGGAGGCCGGGCGCGCCGGGGCGGGGGGAGGGGAGGGAGGAGGAGCGCGAGAGGAAGATGAAAGGCTAGCAGACCTGCCTCGGCGTCTCTAGGGAGCCCCGGTTCGTGCGCGCCCAACCCGCCCCGTAAGCCTCGTTGCCCACACCCCGCCCCCAGCCCGCCGCCCGCACTCACTCGCGCGCAGACCGCCAGCTCAGCCACTTTGCTGCGAGGGAGCAAGAGCGAGTATGAATCGGAGGCAGCTCACATTTCAAACTTGCACGCAGGGGTGGTGCTGGTGCACGCCACCGAGAGAACGCACCTCCCGACCAGCGGCGCTCCAGCCTCCGGGCGGGGGCGGCAACCAGCCCCCTTCCCTCCCCCACCTAGGCAATTAATTGGAAGTAACACTTGTGTAAGTGGGGTTCCCAGAGCGCTGTCGCCCGAGGGGGCCGCCGGGTAGGCGCTGGTGGGGATGACTTCGGGTATCTCCCACCCCCCAGCGAATCTTCCCAAGTGGCCATGCTAATGAGGGTCCCCGCAGGGTGGGGGCGGAGGAGGGAGTTGGCCTGGAGGCTGCAGTGTCCTAGGGGTAGGGTAGGGAGGGGAGGAGGCGGGGCACAACTGGGGCGTCCAGATTGCGACCTCAGTTTAAAGGATTTTAGGAATAAACTAGGGCGGAAAAGGCAGGCAGCACGGCATCTTCTCAGGCATAGGGGCACCTACCACCCCTGGGATTCCTGGAGCGTGGAGCCCGGGACAGGGTGAGCGGGCGCACGTATACTTGAGCTCCTTGACTTCGGGGAGTTCCTGTGCCCTGGAGCCGTGGCGGCGAGGAAGCCAGGGACAGCCGCTGTGCGGCCCCGCCCCGCCCAGCCCCAGGAGCTGCTGCCTTCCTGACATAGCATCCTGTGGTGGCCGCGGCCTTTTCCTTCCAGCAGGTCTGTTGCAAGGGCTCCTGGCGCTGAGCTGACCTTACCCCACCTATACCTCTCAGCACCGCAAACACCCCCATGGGAGCCCACCCGCTGCTCTCTCTAAAGGGTTATTCGCCCCTCCCTCTTTTGTGGCCACTTCCCATCACTATCACCCTCTTGGAAAAAACTATATTTTATAGCCCCCTCCCCAGCCCCGTCCACCTGCCAGTGAAAGTTTCTTGATGGTGACCTAACTGCCCCAAACAATTAGAAAGGTAGGTGGGGCCCCATCATTCATCCTAAAAAAGGTAGCCAGAACCGTCCTTAAATCTCTATGTTGGAGTGCCCTGCACTGCACTCCTTGCCATCAGGGGAATTGATCAGGTCCACTAGCCTTTGACGTTGCTTCTAACGTCAATCCAGGATTACCCCACTCTTTTCAGTCTGAGCTTCTGGCTGGCCCCTAAACTGTCCTGTCTTTTATACTGCCCTCTCTGGAAGTGGCTGAGACAAATCACTTATCTAGAAATTGCTCCTGCTCCTCGTTTGACACAAACGGTTAGCAGGCTCTAATCCCACCCACTGACACTTGAAATATCACTTTTGGGGTTGGCATTTGGCAATGCAGTTGTCATGGGGCTTTCCCTTCCAGGAGCTGGTTAAATGGATTAATTCAGACTTTATAACTTTTGGACAAGAACTAGCTTCCGGCAAGAGAGATTAATTGGCATCCCCTTCCTGTGGGGCCAAGCTCAGGGCCTCCAGAGGAAGAGGGACTTCTCTGCTCTGCACAAAGTCCAGGCTTTGCTCATCTCACCTCATCTAAGGACTATCCACATCCTGGGTTAGAGTGGCTTCCTTGAGGACAACCATTTATTCACTGAGACATTCAGTGGGGCCCTGCCCTCCCAAGCAGGGGTTTGAGATCCCAGGAGGGAAAAGCCCTGAGGCCCAGTGAGGACTCTCCCATCTTTCTTTTTTTGGTTGGCTGGGTCTCCATTGCAGATCCCCAGGTCAACGTACTCCAAAGCCCAGGGCTCTGCCCCAACACCCAGAAACAGATGGCCACAACAATTGGGCCTGCCTTTCAGAAGAAAACAGAGGTGGATGTCCCTCAGACCTGGTTTCTAACATTAATTTGGTTTCAACATAATGCCAGGGCTCAAGCTTCGAGTATACAGAATCCAAACAACCAAGACCTTGAGTAATTGGATCACTTTTCTCCTGGATCCTCCCCTCCCAGGAGTTTTGTGCTGCAATGGAACTTCATAATGGTGACCTCATCCTTAGTGCCTTCTCAGCCACCAAAGACCCAATGTTTGGAACTCCCAGGTTCATTCTTGAATACCCTGTAAGTGTTGGTGCTTTGTGGGCAGCCCAGACACTGAGTTCAGAAAAACTATTCCTGTAAGTTGAGCCAGAATTTGCACTAGAATTGAGCAGAGATTTACACCAGAGGGACACCAACCAGGGGTTCTGCTTGGGAAACTAAGAACACAGCTCCATCAGTCCCCTCCCCCACCTTCCAGGGATCACTTGGAGAGAAGCTCTAGGGTGGAGCAGGAGATAGCATTGATATTCTAATATTTAAGCTGCTCCGGCCTAGGACTTACACTTTTGACTTTCCCCAGGTAACCCCACCCCATCCCAGTAAATACACTCCACTAGCAGATTTACATAATTAGGAAAACAAATTGTTTTCAAGCATCCATTAACCAGCCAAAGCTAGGGTTTTTCACATGCTAATTTCAAGCGAGGCTTGGGTCCTCTTCAAGGCTCTCTCCCGCCATCTCTTATTAACACTACACTCCGGAGTCTAAGGAAATCCGGGTACTCCAACCAGTTCCTCCTTCAGAATGGCTTCTCCCTACAGACTTCACATTCCAACTCCACTCCTCTAACTTCCAAAGATTTGCTCAAAGGCCTGGGGCCCAAAGTGGCCTGCTCCACCCCTTGGGCGCCTGCCTTGATAAGGATCTACAGGAAAGGGGCGACGGACAAAGGAGGGCTCCACCTCTGTGCTCAGTCACTCCCAGAGCTTTCTGAGTGACCTCAACAAGGGGGGCCCAGCCCAGGGGAATGACTCGGGAAGTAGAAGAAAGGAAGAAAAAAGGGAGAGCTGCGTGCAGCCCCTACCTCCCTGGTGAATGCCCGGGAGAGCTCGGGAAGCCTGACTCTGGGATCAATAACTGGTGGCATTTTCTTGCAGGTGTTTGAACTCCTGCCATGGGCCCTGGTGAGGAGGGGCCACCAATAAATCACAACACTGCAGCCAGGAAGGCAGGAGGGTGTGGGAGAAAGGATGCTTCCCCAGCTGGGGAAGTCTTTCATGTGGAATCCACCTCTGAAGGACTAACCAGGCCATGGAGGGAGGGGCCTGCCAGGGTTGGGTCTAGGGTGTGGGAGAAGCCTCCTCCAGGATCCCCAGCTCACTTACAGAGGGATGGAGCTCCCAGACCCTGAACAAGCAGCCCAGACCAGTAAGGAGAAAAAAAGCAAAGCCACCTAGCATGTAGGTCACCCTGGGGTTGAAAGTAGCTCTGGGCTGGGTCACCCCCAGAGCTTTGTGTGGTGGGAGCCTAGGGACACACTAAATTCAAGCTCCGTCCCCAGAGACTGAGGAGAGGCAGGACAATGACCTCAAGAGGTGGCTCTTCTGGCCATCTCTTCCTGATTCAGGCCTTGCTGATTTAGTAGGTCTCAGCAAAGGTCCCAAGGACTCAGAGATGGCACCCATGCAGGCTCTAGCACTCCGAGGGAGAGTAAGGTAGACAGGAAGGCCCTGGGCAGGTCTGCAGGTGAATGTGATGGGGATGAGCGCAGGTCCTGGGCCATCTGCCTTCACCCAACTGGTCCTTTTCAGGATGCCTGGAAGGGAGTACAGGGCAGAAGTGTGTCAATTAAGGGACACACAGGCACTGAGGGTAACAGGCCCTGGAGCAGCTGTCTCACTGCCAGCCCAATCAGGTGCACTGGGTGTGTGCTGACTTAGGGCTCTGCCTCCAGGGACTCTTTCTGGGACTCCTATCTTCTCACCTCTGAAGGGACAGGTATAAATTCCTGTGTCTACTGATAATGATATTCCCTCTGTCCCTTTTCCTTCCACCCCTGGTCAACTTCCTCACTTCTACATGTACAGTCTTGAAGAAGGAAGGCACAGTTGGGATTCAGCTCCTGGCCAGTGCAAGTGTCCCCACCAGTACTCAAAACCCTGCCCACGCACAGGGACAGCAGGAGGGCACACTCCCACTTGGGAAACAGAGCTGGGGCCCCAAGCTGGACCCAGGCCTCTCCCCTGTCTGTAGTAATGCACAGCTCACAGTGACAGAGTGCTTGCTGGTTGCCTGGCACAGGTACAGGCACTTTCTAAGTGTCAACACACCATCCTCACCAACAGCCCTGTTGGATAAGATGTGATAATATATTGTTTCTGCTCCAGAGACAATAACAACAGAGAGGAACAGAGAGGTTTAGACAACCTGCTGAAGGGTTTAAACTACTCAGCAATATCACTGCAAGTGCGCTGGTAACTGTCATACTCTGTTTCCAAGATGGGACTCCAAGTTCCAGAGGAGAGAGATGGTCCAAGTCACATAGGGAGTTAGAGCTGTGGGAAGAGCTGGGACCCCTCTCATTTTGTGTTCTTTTCAGCATACCACATTACATACACTGAACTCATTTCTTTCTTTATGTTTAACATTTCTTTCTTTTATGTTTCCACCTGACATTTTGGGTTGGTTGGAGCTCCACCTGAGGGGGGCTCAGGGACATGGCGGAGGAGACATTCCTGGATTTATCTACCAGCAGGGTCCTCATCCCAAACTGTGACTGCATTCTGAGATGTCTGCATTTGGCTTCTGCCCAAATCTTATAATCATTTCATTAAGAAAACAAAACCCACCCCTGCCCCCACTTCCTTTTGGCACCTTTGAAAAGCCCTACAATTGCAAGATTATTGGGAATCCAGGCTGAAGGAGAGAGGCTGGGGGAGGGAGCCCAGGAACCAGGCACAAAATGGTCACTATGGTGGTTTCAGTCTTCAAGAGCTGCCTGCTACTCTGTGTGCTCAGCCGGGAAGGTGGCCAGCCCTGAGGCTGTCTGCCCATGGCAGTAGGATGCCCCTAGCCACTCAGCCACCTGGGTGTCTTGTGGGCAGAGAAGCTGGCAGGCAGGAGCCAGAGTGGATCAGGAACTGCCCATGTCCCCGGAAGCTAAAGAGCTGTGGCGGGAGAGGACATGCCTGGGTTTGGAGGCTGGGACTCAGAAAACAAGTACTGACTAGCTGGTGGCCCTGGACAAGAAGTCACTCAGGCTTCCTGAGCCTTTCTGCCTCCTCTTTTGTAACATGGGGGTGAGGATACCTAACACTGGGTCCTAGGGAAAATGAGAGGAGACAATATAACAGTGATGATTCTCAGCAGGTTGGGAGGCCGTGGTGTTGTGGGTTGAAGTGTGTCCCCCAAAAGATGCTGATATCCTAACACCCAGTGCCTGTGAATGTGACATTATTTGGAAGTAGGATGTAGTCATTAGGGTGGGCCCTAATCCCATGTGACTGGTAGACTTATAAAAAGCAGAAATATAGACACAGGGGGAATGTCATGTGAAGACTGGAGCCGTGTCAGGGAACTACCAGAAGCTAGGACAGGGACCTGGAATAGACCCTTCCCTAGAGCCTTCAGTGGGGGCCTGGCATGGTCGTGCCAATGTGACACCTTGACCTTGGACTTCTGGCCCCTGGAACAGTGAGACAATACATTTTATTTCTGTGGTTTAAGCCTTCAGGTCTGTGATTCTTTGTTATGGAAGCCCTAGCAACGAATACAGACGGTGATGCTGTTAAAATACAAGTTGCCGTACATCCTCCTCTGCTTACATCCTTTTCCTCCAGTGGCTCTGGCTCAGTCAGTAAAAAAAACTCAAGTACTTATGACCCACAAGACCCCACGTGACCTGGTCCGTGTCACTTCCTTGACCTCATTTCCTCCCTTTGGTTTACTTTGCTCCAGTCTTGCTGTCCTTCTGGCTTCCAGCACCTCAGGTGCACCCTCAGGGGTTTGCCAGGCAGCTCTTCTCCAGGTAGCCGGCTCACTTCCCACCTCCTGCAGGCTTACCCTCCGATGACACTTCTCAGGGAAGCCTTGTTGGCCACACTTGCCCCAAACTGCAGCCCCTCCTGACACATCCTGCAACTCTTTCCTGACTTGGGTCTCCCTTTTGCATTTTTGACTGCTGTATGTCAATTCTCTTGTTCACTCTGTCTTCCTTCCTGGAAGGCAAGCTCCATGTCAACAGTGACTTTTGTCCCTTCCATACAGGTTATATCAACAGTATCTAACACATGCCAGGCAAATGTGTATTTACTGTATGAATGAAACAACGACCCAGCTGCCTGAATCAGTGAGGGAGTCAGGGAGTGAATGAGTGAGTAGTAGGGTCTGTGTGCCTGTCTCCCCCTGCCTGCCCGCCCACCCAGAGACAAGGTCCCCAACCTGCTGTCTAGAAGAACACAGGTTGTTTCTCAGTGGAGGCAGCCTGCTCAGACAGGAAGCTTAGGTCAGCTAACAAAGGGGCTGCTGGAGGTGGTGTAGAGCTCACCACCCAGGCCTCTAATGAATCTTTCCCCATTGATTTTTGGAGTTGCCTTTGAAGACAAGGGGCAGGCAAGGCAGCTCGAATGTCCATGCCTCAGCAGTCCTGGGGTTTTATTGCTTCTCCCAGGACACAGCTTTGACAGGGGCTTCCGGATGGCCCCGGGGTTGGACTGACATAAGCTCCCCACAGTTGCAAAGGCAATTTCCTTTCCTGTTGAAGCTGTATGTCTGTCTCACTGCCTGCCTGGCTGTGCAGCACACCGCCCGTCTGGGCTGGGGCAGCTGAATTCCACTCCTGACGCTCCCCAGACACAGGCTTGCGCAGGCCCCAGGAGGATGCCGTACACTTTGCAGAGGAAGAAATGGGGCTCAGGTGTGGGAAGGATTTAAGGCCACACACACACATACACTCTGACCCAAGGCTGAATGCAGGCTTGAGGGCTTAGGGCCTGGTAGGGCTTAAGGCAGGCTGTACCAGCAACCATCTGACCCCAGTGTGCCCCCAATCTTGCAAGGCCTACTATGTCCAGTACCTTTCCCTACAGAGCCTCTACTTGCCCATTTGGAACCATCAACTCATTTAGCATTGGTACAATGAGGCCCTAGTCTTATTTTTCAAGAGAGGAAACTGAGGATCAGAAAGGGGCCAGGGCTTCCTTCAGTCACATGGCAAATCAGTGGTAGGTCCAGGACTAGATCCCAGACTCCTGGGTTGTTCTAGAGCCTCAAGCCATCTCTCCCAGGGCTGTGTTCCAAGTCTCAAGAACATGCTCTGCAAACTGTAAAGTGGTAGATATATATGAGGGCTCACTCTTCTAAAGAGCTCAGGTCCATCAACTGCCTCTTTCTAGGAGCTGGTGGGATTCAGATGGGGAACACTGCCCTACTCTGTTCCTCCTCCTCTTCACAGGGAGGTTGGGGTAAGACCCTGGATCTTTCAGCTTCTTTCCTGACCCACAGTGGGCATCACACACATCAGGAGAATGGATGGAGGCACCAAAGGAGAAAAGAGCTTCTGACAGTCAGGGCTGTCCAGGGGTAGTGATCAACTCCTTGTCACTCTTGGTGTGTAAGCTAAGAATGGCTAGTTGCAGGAGGAATCCAACACCAGTAGGCTTATAGCTTCTGAGGCCCTTTCTGCTTTGGGGTGCTATGACAGGTAAGAGCAGAGGAAGGGTAGCTGAGAAGCATGCCTAAGCACCTCAGTATGTTCTGGGCAGCAGCAGAACAGTTTAATGAACTTCCCAAGCCCATTACAGTTCACCAGAAATCCATCATCTGGTGCACTCCCCTCCCCACTTTCCTGAAAGCCCTGTGTGAGATGCTTACCCGCTTCCAGCCTCTTGCTCCCAGCCCATGGCAGCCCAGGGATCCAGTGGCTTCCTTTATTCCCTGGTGTGGTCCCAGGTCTCCCCCACCCCTTGGGGATTTGTCTGGACTTGAGCAGACAGGCCACACAGGAATGTCTGACTGGGGAAAATCCAAAGTGGCCACCAGAGCAGGGCGAAGACTGGGAGGCCCAATGTTGAAATTAGGATCTGCAGAGCTGAACTTGGCAGGTGGAAAGAGCACACTCCTCTGCCCGATGATGCCAAGTCCCCAACTGAGAGATGCTGCCTGGGAGAGAGACTTGGGGGCTTGCTGTGTGACCAAGAGCAGAGCACTGTCTCTCTCTGGGCGTTTCCCACCCAGTGATGGCACCTAGTGCAGATGCTGAATCTCCCTCTGCTGCTGGGGGCTCTCGTCTCCCCAAGTCTGGCTGAGAAGGTCCCAAGAAGTGTCACTACTGAGCTGACTCTCACTGACTTCCTACAGAGGCTGGAGCAGGCCAGACAAGATGCTTACAATACACACAATCCTCTTAAGACAAAGAAGCCAACTATGGTCCCATTCTTATAAACTTATTGGCAGTTTACCTGTAGGCATATCATTTTTGGTATACCATGAGCTCCCAAAAGGCAGGGATTTGTCTGTTTTGATCACTGCCATATCCCTGGTGGCTCTGTACCTGACACATAGGTGCTCAACAAATGTTTGTTGACCAACAGGTTATTCACCAAGTTGTTATCCCATGGTAGGGGGATTCTCGCTATTGTTTATTTTCTTTATAATATTCTTTTAAAATAAATCTTCACCCAAGGATAATTTATTGATTTTAGAGAGAGTGAAAGGGGAGAGGGGGAGAGAAAGAGAGAGAGAAGCTATGTAGAGAGAAACACCGATCAGTTGCTTCTTGCATGAGCCCCAACTGGGGATCGAACCCGCAACCTTGGTATGTGTCTTGACCAGGGGTCGAACCTGCACCCTTTGGTGTATGGGATGATGCTCCAACCAAATAAGCCACCCAGCCAGCGCTATAATATTCTTAATTGTTTACAAGGAGTATATATTATTTTTTGTGATTAGAAATACATACCTTATAATAACACTTTCATTTTTAAATTAAATGAATCCAAAGTTAAGACTCCCCCAACCCACAAAGGTGCTCTGTACCATCTTCAGAACCAATAACTCAAGAGTCAAACATAAAACAACCCCATGTCACCAAATGAGCTTCTGAGGCCCAGCCCATGGGTGCCCTGAGCAGGGGCATGGGCCATGGGCATCACCAGGGAGTCAACATCACCCCTTTCCCTCTACACACAGCACAATTCTGCCCTTTCAGTCTCCTGTCTGGGTACCTGATTTAGCCTCCAAACTGTTTTCTCTGCCCCTGACCTCAGTCCCTCCTCTATCTGTTGAGGCTTTCTAAAAGACAAACTTGACCATGTTACTCCCTTGTGTAAAACCATCCATGGCTCCCCAGTGCTGTCGGAATAAAGTTTCAAATTCAAGTTTGTGTTCCTTAGATTGGCATTCAAGGTCCTGGGATTCTCATGCATTGTCTCTGCAAGGATCCTTCTGCTAACCTGAACCTGGGTTGCTGCTGTCTGAATGCCTCCTGCAAGTTCCTTAAAGGCATTTATAATCCTTAGTTTGCCCAACTTTCCTGGAGATAGGCTCTCCCAAAAAAACCACATGCCAGTCATAGTTGAACAGTGGCTGGGGGTCAGCGTGCAGTTGGGAAGGGAAGCTGCCACAAATTCAAGGGTAGCAGGGAAGCCAAACCCTACCACCACACCAATCTGGGAGTCTTTCTGGGGGATAAAGAGCCAGAAACCCTTTATGAATCAGAAGGTGGGGCAAACTATGGACAGCAGCCTGGGTCGGGCCTCTTAAGGAGAGAAAAAAATCAGTGTTGGGGATCTCAGCCCTTAGGATGTTATGGTTTGGGGCCAAGCAGCATTGCCTCTTCCTTGCCTCAGTTTCTCCACTTAGGATGAGGGCAGCATTCTTGGAGGCATGGTAGAAAGCTGCAGCTGTGGGAATGCCGGTCCCCCTCAGCAAGGGGAGCCCATGCCCCCCTCGGGCCCCAGACAGACCCGGGAGTGTGGTGTGTAATTGAATTTGGCCTAATTACCTAACTGCACTGAGGAACAGCCAGTACTGACAGAGACCGCCAGTGTTGGGGTGGTTGGGAGCCAGGAGCCAGGAGGCAGTCTCCAGATTACCTAGGCATTCAGGGAAGCAGTGCTAGGCATGGCACCTTCATATCCCTTAGCCTCCTGGTTGCTTAACATCCTGGTGTCACTATTCCCATTCTGAAGGTGAGGAAACTGAGGTTCAGAGAGGAGAAGATTCTTGCACAGGGACAGCAAGTCAGAAGAGGTAGAGAGGAAATTTGAATCCACATTCCTTCTGTACCTGGGGCCTTTGCACATATTTTTCCCCTCTGCCTGGAATACCTTTCTCCATCCTCCTATCTGGGCAGATTTTCCCCTTCCAGCCTTTCTGTTAAGGTAATTTCCCCCAAGAAATGGGGGAAATCTGCAGGGCAGACATGCCTCTGGACATACTGGCCTCCAGGGTGGATAGACAGGAGGTCCACTCCGAGACCCTGAGCTGGGGCTGCAGATACCAGATCCCACTTTTGGGAGGTGAAGGGACAGGCCCAGGGTCACCCAGCTTGCAAAGAGTCAGGGCTGGAAGCCAGGCCTGTCCAAACTGGGACCTGGCCTTACTGCCCTCGCTGTCCTGTCCTCAAATGACAGAGTGAAAGAACAAAGCTAACTTACAGAAGGAAAAATACTTTAATCCAAAGATAATCACGTGAATAGTGGGATTTCAGGGCTCATGAGACAAGGCAGGACAGAGATGATTAGATCCCTCTACAAAGGCAGCTGCCCATTGGGCTAATTCACAAGGCAGCCCTGCTCCCATAATGCATCAGGCCTCCATCCATCCTGGACACAGGGCTTGTGAAGCCTCCTGCTTGTGCTAGTCTGGAGCAGGACTTCGTGGGTTTAATTCTAGCCCTGCCACTTGCTAGCTGTGTGGCCTTAAGCAAATAATTAACCTCTCTGAGTCTGTTTTTTCTTACTATTTTTATAAAGACGAAAGGAGAGGATGTATATGCAGTATTTTGCCCAGCATCTGGAAGAGTCAGGACTCAATACAACTTAATTCCTTAATCAATTAAGAGGTGTAGTAGAATAATGGAAGTATTAGAAATTTAGAGCATAGTATTAATAATGGTAGTACCAGAGTAATAGCTGTCCCGGGAGTACCAGAACTAGTGGTAGTAATGGGAAGAGTATTAGTGGTGAGAATTTTATCATGCCAGCCCACCATGGCACAATGACAGATGCCAATCTCCTCTCGTGAAAATAGGGGGTTGGGCCAGGTAATCCCAAAAGGCCCTCTGCACTCTGACATGCATGTGAAAGAGTAATAATTGCAATGAAAACAATACTACTATAGATATTTACTACTTATACTTACTATATACCTCATGTTCTCCAAGGGAGCACTGTCCCTTACTTCTGCTTTCCTCTCCAGCACATGGTATATCCCCCTGCCCGCACCAGCCTTCCTCCTTGCACAGTTGATGGTTTTGGTGGGCGGGTACTCTCTACCCGTTAGTTTTGTCTCCATGGCTGGAATGTGGCATCACAACATACAGGGCACAGCTTTCCTCACATCATCCCATCTAATCCTCAACACCAACAACCCTGGGAGGAGGTATGGTTAGCTCCACTTCCTGCCACAGCTAAAGCTCAGAGAGGAAATGTCAGTTACCTAAAGCCACACAGCTTGAAACCAAGCCCAGTGCGGCCTACCTCCACAGCTGGACACTTGCCGTACAGGTGATTTCTACACCTCAAAGGGCCCTGTCCCCCCACGCTGCCCCCAGACCCATTTGGGTGCTCGTCAGTACCAATCTTCCCCAACTGAGATGGCACGGGGCTGCTTTCTGTACTCAGTGAAGATGACACAGTCCCATGAGCCCTGGGTCTTAAACAAGAGGTGGTCAACAACATAAAAAACCTCAGGAGTCATCTTGCAGAACTGGAAGCCCTGGGAGTTCTGGACTAGTGTCTCGTGTGGTTTCAGGTCATTTCCTGCACAGTAGCTGTCCTGTTGGGGGCGCTGGGCTCTCTGATGCTCCAAACCCACCCAATGTCTTCCTCCTGGATGCCACTGCTCTTTGTATCAGCTCCTGGAGGTGTGCACGTGGGGTGTCTGTGATACTGAGCTGAGGCAGCCTCTTCTGCACAAGGAGAGATGTCAGGACCCCAAAGTCTAGCCCTGACTGGAGCAGGACACCAGTGCTTTGGAGGAAATAGACCCGACCTGTGAGGCCACCTCCACACTCCCTCTTCTCTCTGTTCAGGGGCATAGTGCCTTTCTCCTCCTCTCTTGTTTTTCTCCTCTCACAGTTCTTTCTCTGTTGGGGTGGGAGGGGAAGAGCCAAATGCAAGAGTCCTGTCCCCAGGGGGCGGGGCACACCAATCTCTCCCTGGAGGACACCAGGAGCCTCTCTTCCACAGCGGCTCACGGCCAAGCAGACGGGATATCTAGCCACATTTTCCAGCCTCTTGGCTTCCCTGTGGAGCACAACAGCACACCCATTTCCTCCTCCTGTCTGTGCACAGGGAGGGCGAGTTTCCATTTTCTCTCTCAAGCCCGTCTGCACAGACATGAGTCCTTTACACATGGGGCCCCTTGCCTCCTGGCCTCCAGGCAGACGCTTAATTGGGAGGAAGTGATTCTGAACATCTGGGGCACACATCTGAGAGTGGGCTCAAGACCACACGGAGCCTGGAGAAAATGGCAATACATGCAATTATGTCACTTCCTCAGCTGAGGGTGCTCAGGAGGGGGCAGCACAAAATAGCAGCAGGCATTTCTGGGGCACAGCCCAGGCCTGAGCTGGGGCAGAAGGGGGGCATCTGGGGACAGTGAGTCTAGGGAAAGAGGATGCAGGTGACTGCAGGGAAGAGCTGAGCTGCAGCCAGTGTGACCAATGGTTTGTGGGGCTGCAGTCCCAAAGGACAGGGGAGACAAAGGCAATGAAGGAGAGAGAAGGAAAGAGAGGGAGGGAGGAGAGAAATGGGGAAGGAGAGAGAGGAAGAGAGAGAAAGACCGAAGAACAGAGGCATAGGACTATTTCACTCAGCTTACAGTGGTCTCTGGCTTCCAGGAAATGGAACCTTCCCTGGCTGCCAGCCCACCAGGAGAGCAGCACTGTGGAGGCAGAGGGACCCAGTTCTTACCCAGCCCAGCTGAGACCCTGTGCATGGGCTTCATTTTTCTGAGCCTCAGTTTTCCCATCTGGAAAAGGAAACAGCTCTCCCTTGCGGGCTGTTTGCAGAGTCAAGGGGCTCTCCTATGCAAAGTGATGGCAGACCAATGGCTATCCATGAATTGTCCCTCATTTCCCCAACCCCATCTGGATGGGGGGCTTCCTGCTAGAAGTGGCTGGCCCTAGGAGGTCCCCTTTTTCTTTAGCTCCCCGCTTTGCTGATGTGGGTCCTTGACTTTTTATTTTTCCTTGAGCACATCCAGGTCTGTGAGCTCCTTGAGGGCACAGACAATCTCTAGGGTTACCTAAGTGCCAATCACCACATCTGCACATAAACAAGTGCCCATGCACCACTGCTGAAGGGGTGAATTAGATAATCCTTTGCACCGAATTTCTGCTGTCATTATAATTATGTGCCTGTTTCAAAGGCAGACTCCTAATCCCCTGCCCCCCCTACCCCCGCCCCCATCGCTTCCTTTCCCGGAGTAATTCCTGTTTCCTGCTAGAGACAATAGTGGCTCTTCATCCCAAACAGGTGAAACTAGGTCCTCTGGAATTACCTACAGAAGTCCAGCCCCAGGCACTGTTTCCCACCTGGCCAGCCTCAACAAGCCAGGAAATGTGCCTAGGAATATAATGAAGCAACTGTTAATAGCTTCTCAAGGAAAATCATTGGCCAGAGTTCCCAAGCTCTGGGGTCTGTTTCTCCCTGGGCCCAGGAAGAGCAAGGGCAGGCGTGGCCTAAGGCAGGGGTGTCAAACTCATTTTCACCGGGGCCACATCAGCCTCGAGGTTGCCTTTAAAGGGCCGAATGCAACTACTCCTTTACTGTTAAGGAGTTGAAATTATATTCAGCCCTTTAAAGGCAACCTCGAGGCTGATGTGGCCCCAGTGAAAATGAGTTTGACACCCCTGGCCTAAGGTATGGCCTAGGTGGCCAAGCTTCCTTCTAGCCACCTGACTAGCCACCACCTTATCCCCAGTGAAGGGAATTACATTGTGCAGAGCTTCCACTGCAAAAACACAAACACCTGGTTGCCTGGGCAGCACCTTGCCAGGGTGACATGATCCAGATAGTCCCCTGAGAGGCAGCTGGGTTGCCACGGAAACAGAATTGCTGCCTCTCCAGCCAGACTTGGATTCTAGATGCACTGGACCCCAACTTGGAGAAATGATTTGCATAAAGCCACACAAGTCAGTAGATCTCAGAGCCTGTACGGCAAGGCATGACTTAATAATCAGAACAATTATGTACAAAGCCCTTTTGAGATGCCAGGTTGTACCCATCATTTTGCAAGAGGCTGGAAGGTGTGGCCACAGTCACACATGGTATGGAAGTGATGGAGCTAAGCTGAGACTTGGTCAGCCTGCTCCTGAGCTTGGGCCACTTTCCCCACTGCCCCCACTCTCGCTTCCAGATCTTCGTTGTGCATGTCCTGAGACCAGCCCTATCCTAGTGGACCTCATGAGGGCCACTAAAATTATGGAGGTCAGCAAAGCTGGGGGCCCACAGTCTGAGACCCACAGTATGGAGAAGAAGGAGCAAGTCATTGGAGTTGGGGCGTGCAGGCCCTTCCACCCTGGTCCACACCCTTCCTTCCTCAGTCTCTTGCTTCTTGCCTTCTCCTCTTCAGTCCCAGCCATGCATAAAGCCATTGTTCAGAGCCATCTATTCACTCATCCCTTGCCTTATTACACAAAGGATTTGAGTTACTTTTGGCAGGTTAATAAACCACTTTGTGTGTCAGTTTTCCAATCTATAAAATGGGTTGGCTTTTGGGTCAGTGCTGATATTCATCACATACCCAGCACATGTCTAACATGGAGGAGGAGCTCAATAAACAGCACCTTAAATGTTACTTTCTCTCTTGACAGAATTTTGGGAAGGGTTGCTGGGAGACTTGGTGAGACAGAGGCCCTCAAACTTCCCCAGCCCAAGGTACAGACAGGATGCTGCTCACCCCATTCAGCTTCTCTCAGATCTCAGCTCTCCACTCCTGCAGGCCTCCTGCCTCCTTTTCTCGGGGGAAAGGAGATGCGCTCCAAACCCCATGTGAGCCTCTGCTGTCTTGGACACTACCTTGGGCTTCTGGCCCTGGAGCCTCAGGAAGGGGCTGTGCCCTGCCTGAGTTAATAGGATCCCGCTCATGTCCTGCTCACTTGGAGGTGAATGTGGTTGGTATTACGCTGGCCCTACCTACACACAAAGTTCCCTATTTTCCAAACCTCAAGCCATGACGCAGCATCAAGCTCAGGGCTTTTGGCTACCTCCATGTATGACAGGCATCCCAAGGAAGTCTGAATGCCAATAAGTGGGAAGGATTACTAACATGTATCTAGCACTTACTATATACCAGGCCTTATTCTAGGCCTGTATATACGTTAACTCACTTATGCCTATGATGTAGGTGTTATTAGTATCGCCTTTTATCAAATGAAGCAACCGTGGGGGAGAAGTTAAGTGACTTTTCCAAGGTCACACAGATGGCAAGTGGAGGGCTGAGTGGGATTCACACCCAGGCAAGCTGCTCCAGAGTGCATGTTTTTCATTACCAATACTACTCCTTTCTGTGAAATAGCTGAATGGTTTCTGGAAAATGTATTTGAAATTGGGGCCAGACCAGGAAATCATGGCAGTAAGAGCTGACGTGTACTGAATGCTTACTCTGTGCCAGGCTTAGCTACTCACCATCCACGGGACCATGAGTAAGGAGTGAGCTCAAAGATGGGTGGGTGTCTGACCTACCAACAAGGACAAATCATCATTAAATGCTGTACTTATTATCGCCACCTGCAAGCAATTCAGGTGTTTGTGACAAGCTCTCTCAAGCCATTAACATGCCTTTCCCAGGACTTCGTTTCAACCTGCTTGTTAAGGGGCAGCTTATGGGTCAGATATTCTTGTTTGAATCACAATTCTGGCTCTTTGTAGCCAAATGGCCTTGATCACATTACTTGGTCTTCCTAAAACCTGGTTTCCTCATCTGTGATAAGGGGAGACATGGATCTGGGACCATCATGTGGGGTACGTGAGTACATGGATGCTCCACACAGCGCCTGGTACCGAGAAAATGCTGATCAGATATTTGCTATCATCATCAGACTTTTTCCTAAGCCAGATGCCCTGGCCCTGTAAGGTTAAATTGGCGAGACTGATCATACCTGCACCGTCGTGAATTCCTGTCTGTCTGTCTAACCCAGAAGGTATTTACAAGGCTGTGGCTTGCAGTGCTTGCTTAAAAAGTTCCAGAACCACCACACCCACTCTCTGCCAAGTCCCTGCTCCATTTCACTCTCACGCCCTTGAATCCCATGAAATCCCTCCTCTGGGGGTGAGAACGCTAAGCTTCATCTTAAAACCAAAGCTCTGGCTTCCTTAATCCTCTTACCTGGCTCTTTGCTCTGCAGAATTAATTGCTGCTGATGGCTTTATTAACTTCTCGGGGGCAGCATGGCATCTGCAAGGCACCCTGGGTTAGAGAGGACTGTTTCAGCTGGACCTCTGTCCCGGAGGAACATTTGGGCTGGATGGCCAAGGCAACACTGTGGCTGTAGGGTGATAACCTGGGTGCCAGTAGGGTGATAACTCTGTGGCCTTGCATCTCCCCAGAAGCTGTCAGCTCCTGGGGCAGACCTGCAGAGAAGCAGGGAAAGCCAGAGTTCTGGTTCCACTTCTGCCTCTTCTGGGGCCACCACCCTAGCTCCCAGAGCCTCAGTCTCCTCCTCTTTAAATGGGAATCAGCTTGCCTTGGAGATCTCAGGAGGCTGGACAAAGAAGGCCATGTGAAGGGCTGTGCTGTGTGGAGGTTGACTGTCATTTCTCCTCTACAGAATGGGGGCCTTCATTGATTTTAAACCCTGAGAGTAGCGACTGTGTGTGGCGTGCTTGTAGTCCCGTGTGCAGCATGGCATCAGCCTTGCCCAAGGCGCTAATCATTTCTTGCTTTAAGAATTCCTTTCTAATATACATTTTTTTTAATTTTGAGAGGCATTCTCATGGCTGTGACCTCATCATTCTTCCTGTTGCTGTGAAGGTAGAGAAAAGGTATCGGTGCATTGGACAGTGGAAGAAACTGATGTTGGGCGGGCACGGCCTGCTCAGGGGGATGGATGTGGAGCGTGGCCCCCAGTCCCTCACGGTCTCATCAGTTCAGTCCTCTTTGAGTGAGGCACCTTCAGGTGTGGGCTGGGGGATGTGCCTCCTGACATGGCATGGGCGGTCGTGGGACCTGATGAGAAAACCACTGCCACCTCAGCTCTCTTCCCATGTCTGAGACTCCCCTGTCTCAGACTCCCGCAGCCCCATCACCCCTTTAACTGGCGGAGAGCTAGCCCAGGCCGTAGCTGTGGAACAGGCACCTGGAGCTCCACCCAGTACAGGGCGGTCTCTATTGTCTTTGTTTTGGCAGTTTCTAAATGTGGCAAGGGAGACTGGTCTGCCAGTTATGGTAGTGATGTAATATATAGAGTTCCTTTTTAAAATTCTCATCTTGAAGTCAAAATGAGTGAGTAACAATATGAAGAATTATGATCACACTATGAGCAGGACTGGAAAATGGCAGGATGAGGAGGCTGGGAGGCAAATGCCTGCTATGGATTGGGGAGGGGGGTGAGGGGGCACCTTATTGCTGGCCCCCGAGGGCTTCATTGTGCTCTCTGTTTACTGTGTGTGTTGTGACTCACACTTAGCTGAGGCAAGTGTGATAGGTGCATCCATGCCCCAACCCCAAGCAGCCCTCAACGAAACCTGGGTGGCAGATGCTGGACAAATACCTCCTAGTCCTTGCCTCTCAGGCTCACTGAGGAGGACACATTCTAATCAGTCTCCCAGAGTGCCTTGCAGGTACTCACAGCAGGTAACTTATTTAGCAAGACACCTTTCCTCAACCTCCTTCCCTTCCCCATCTCATTTCCTTGCCCCTCCACCAGTGTTTTCTGGGATCCTCCTAAATAAATCATTTGCACTGGAATCTTTACTGCAGGGTCTGCATCTGGGGGAACCCAAATTCAGACACATCTTTAGCAGCCTTGCCTTTCCCTACCACATGCCTCATTAATCTCTCCCCATCCCTCTAAGATCCCTGTCCCAATCATGTGACCAAGGGTGAGGGGTCTCAGGCTCCAGGTAAGAGAAGCAGCCTCAATTTGAGAGGGTTCCACCCTGCCTGTTAGGGTCCTGGCCCCCAGCCCAACCTGGCCATGGGCTGATGCCTGATTCTCCCATCATTTTCATTTTGGACAGGCCTGGAAAGCAGATATCCACTAGCTGGGCCTCAGGCAGCAATGTCCCTGCACAGCTGGGCTCTGTGGGGGAGCCAGCGATGAGGTAATCCTGCAGAAGATAGGGAGACAGGAAGAGCAGCCTCCCTAAGAGCGGAGGCCTGCCCTCTGGGGCTCTCGGTGCACCAGAGAGGGCTGAGCTGGGAAAACTGCTGAGCCGGCCTGGAGGCAAGGGCACTCTGGCCTCACCCCACCCTGTCAACTCCCGCCAAACACCAAAAGAACCCACAGTGACCTTCACTGCTTCTGCTTAAAAACAGATCTGTGCTCCCTGAAGAAAATGTGGGAGATGAAGTCACCGCACCCGACCCAGAGAGATTCATTATTTATAAGTTGACATTTTGGTATATTCCCTCTATTTTCTGTTTCCTATGCCTAAATAAATATATGTTTTATATGTATTTGTACCTGACTGAGGTCATACTGAACCCTTCCAAGAAAATTAATGTCATAAGCATTTCTTGGGAGCACATGTTTTCAATGGAGGTGGAGTGACCACTGAAATACTCAGCAACCTCTTCCAGGGCCTAGAAGCTATTTCTAAATATGCCCTCTGTCATTCTTCCATGGCACTGTGCCCTCCTCACTGTTAAATGCCGACACCCCAGGGACCATCGCACCACCCCTCCCCCCAATTCCTTAGCCTGGGAATGATGTGTCCACAAATCCTCTGTCATGTTCTTGTTCTCCAAGAGCAGAGTGAGGCCACTGGATCCCAGGCCTCAGGCCTTGGGAAGCTGGAGGAGGGGGGTGGAGCCAGGGGCTACTGGCCCAGGGCTGCCTACCCCATCTGCTCACTCTGGGTCACTCAGAAAGGGGATGGCCCCGTGCTCCAGATCTTACCATCTAGAGGTCTAAGTCCTGCCTCCAGCCCCGGAAGCCATGTGACCTGAGTCTGACTCTTCCCTGTTTGTAGCCTCGGTTTCTTCCTCTATAAAACGGCCATGCTGTTAAGAGCCACAGTGGCCTCTCCAACAGTACTGAACTGGCAGGAGGTGAAGACATGAACAGGTTTCATCTACTACATGGGGCTGCATGTGAGTCGGTTCCCAGGGGCCTGATGATTAAATCCAGAGTCCTTTCCTGAGCAGACCTGACCTCAGTGCAGAGGCCAGAAGAGGAGGAAGGAAGGCAAGTCCCCCTCCCTCAGCTCTGCTGAGCTCACATGAGGGGGTGGGGGCTGGTGTTCAGGACGAGTTCCTGGCCTTGACAAGGCGACCAACCGTGTGGCCTGGCATTTCAACGGAGAGGACCTGCCTGCCCACTGTCTCTGGGGGAGCTGGCAGGCGTTTAACAAATCCCCTGCACCCACCAATCCTGCCTGCTCACTGGGCAGCTGCAAGCCGTTTTTCACGCAGAGCTGCACACAGCTTTGTCTCAGGGAGACAGATCTGGCAGGGCATCCCTGAATGAGGCCGTTTGTCCTCCCCAGTGATGGTGATGGGAAGGTGGCTGGCTATATGCTATGGGACGGGCAGAGGCAGAGGGGGCAGAGAGAGGCCATGGGGGACGTGTGAAGGTGGAGACAGGAGAAGCCAGGAATGCCCCCACCACTGTGGGGATCTGAAAGCTCCCATTCAGCCAGGTGGGAGCAAGAAGGATTGTTTTCAAAGACAGAGGGATATGGTTTATGACCTGCCTTCTCCTGCTTAAGGAGGCCTGGGGAGGGGTGGTGAAATGGTTTGGGTGGCCCCTGATGCCCATGTCCCACCCCAACACTCTGAGGGAGGTGGGCAAGGTCTGTCTCTGAGCCCTGGGACTGCTGCACATGTTGCTATAGAAGCCCCCTGGGGCTGAGAGCTCCAAAGACAGACAGAGCCCTTCCTGAGCCCCTTCTGCCTGAAACCCAGACCAGGAGGAACAAGGCAGGAGCTCCGTCACATCCCTGATTCTTCACCTCCCTGGCTGGCTAGGGGCCCAGGGCATGTCTCAGTCCCCTTGCCAGGGCCTGCGGTCAGCTCCTCTAGGGGCTGTTAGCACATCAGAGAAACCAGACCAAGCCAATGTTGGTTAACACAAAGCAAGTGATCCACTTATTTCGGGCTTCCCCTCCTGGTCCCTGGGGCTCACGCTGCTGTGTTGGGATATGAAGGCGTACTTACAACAGAGATCAGAAACACACATGTCCACAGGGCCCGGGGCATTTCCAACTGTGGGAAATGCTCAGGTGTGAGACAGCTGGGGGTGGGGGGAGAAGAGCAAAGAACCCGTCCAAGAGGTCAGCCACCACCCAGTCAGCTGTGGGTTCAAGGTTTCCATTGAAAAGAAGCCAGGCATGTATCTTGACAGTGCAGTCTTCCAAAGAGCAAATGTTGGCAGCTCATCTGCACTTTAAAAACCAGCAAGTAGTTGGACCTCAGATGTCCATGGGCTACATCCAGCCCATGGTGGGTGATTGACAACCACCCTGTCCACTTGTTACTAAGGAAGGCTGGTCTCCTCTTCCTCAGAGGTTTCAGGGATTTCCTCTTTCAGCTCTCACCTGTCTCCTGAGTTCTCTGGTCTCTTCTCCAGATGTCTACAGGTCACCTTTCCCAGGATGTCCCTGGGACACCCTGGTACCTCCCATACCTGCTACTCTCTTGATGTTTTCCACTCTGCCAACAGCCCCATGCCTCTTAACTCCTAGATGACACCCTGGAGCCATCATTGACCTGCCTCAGGGAGAGAAGAGGGGCATGAGGACAACCCCAGGCACCCTAAGCTCTTGTCTAGGCTCTGCCCTGTCTTGTTGAAACATGGGGCAGGGCCCCCTGTTCTCTGGACCCAGGGCTCCCCATTCCTTGGGTTCTAGCATTTCCTATTCTATTATTTTTACACGCTGCTGGGCTGCTTACAGAGGTTAGCTGAGGGGACACAGAGACATTCAAGTGTGGACAGTAGCTCAGAGGTACACAGAGGGCTCTTGGGGACCTTGGACATGGCAACTGCCTAGTGCTTGGTGCCCACAATAGCCAGGAGGCATTGGCCTGCTCAGTGTCGAGAAGCCTGACATTTCAGTGCTGCCTGCCAAGTTGTTGCAGGCCGGCATACAGTGGCAGTGGGGGTGGGTGGGCATGCCGGGGTCCTGGAGGACAAGGCAGATGACCTTCTGTGCCGAGGCAGAAGAGAGAGTAGTTTGACCCCCAAGGACCTTCCCAATGAGGAGGCTCCTGCGTGCCGCATATGCGCGTGCTGCCGTGTTCGAGCATCAGGCTAAAGGCTGCACCAGAACAAAGAGCTGGGGGCTGGGTATTTGAGGGGCCCACGTGGAGACGCCTGACTTGGCGGTTTGCTGCAGTGTCTGCTCTGAGCTCTCTTTGCGCGAGCTCTCTCTCTCTCTCTCTCTCTCCCTCTCTCTCTCTCTCTCTCTCTCTCTCTCTCTCTCTCTCTCTCACACACACACACACACACACACACACACACACTGAAGAGCACTGCCCCCAGGCCTGAGCTCCTGCTCCAGAGCCTACCAATGCTGGAGAGCAAAGCCCAGCCCACCTTACTGCCATCTCTCCTGACAATGCACTGCTCCTTACTGTATGATCTCATCCCACCAGCCCTCATCTGGCCCCAGCCTGGCCTCCTAACAAGGGAGACAGACAGGGAGATGCAGCAGGAGAAGTGGGGAGGCAGGTGGGTAGAGAAGGGGAGAGACAGACAGACACACACACACACACACACACACACATGCACACAAGCCCCCCAGTGCATCCCCCAGCCATACTCACCATGACACACACAGACATGCATGCACACACACATGGAGGGGAAAGTCGGAGAGGCAGCAGGGAAGGGAAGTACACAGAGAGAGAGCCCAGACAGAGACGGAAAGACTGGAGGGTGGGCAGACAGCATAGGCTAGCTGCAAGAGCTCTGAGGACAGAGAATGTTTTAGAACTGCAGAGGCCTGACTGGGAGTGGCCTGAGCAGGCCCAGCTGAGGTCAATGTGGCCACTACACACACATACCGAAGGCAACAGGGACTCCCACAGCTGTACCCAGAGGTGGGTTACGGCAGGTCATGCACCCATTGAGCCTCAGGGAAAGAGAGCAGAGGGAAGCTGTGTGATAACAGGCAAGTCACAAGACCTCTCTGAGCTTCAATTTCCTTATCCATAAATGTAGATAACACCCTGTGACTCACAAAGCTGGGTACTGCAGCAAGATACAGGAGAGCACGCAGCACGTACCAAGAGGAGCGTGAGAGACACATGAGGGAGGGGCTCCATGGGGCCCTGGGCCACTCCTCCCTTACTGGGGAAAAGCTGGGTCTTCCTTCTGGGAGAGCCTACTTTCCTGTTTCCCCGTGACCCTCTGATCATGCTTTCCTGTCTTGGTTTTGCCTCTTACCTATCCTTTAGATTCATCCTTTTGCCTCCACTCAACTCCACAGGAAGTAGAGCCTTCCTGGTTCAGGCATCAGCATCCTCATCCTAATGCCCATAGCAATCTGCCAACTAGCTCCCTGCATCCACAGTGTCCCCTACCCCACCCCTGCAATCTGTTCTTTTGTAGCTGAAACAGTCTTTGCAAAATGAGAATGTAGCCATGTTCTCATTACTTTTAGGACTAAGACATAACCCTCAAGACCGGTCCCATGGGTCTAACTGCTGCTGACTCCTGCTTCTGGAACCACTACCCTTTTAGTTCTGCCGAAAGCCATGCTTCCTTCTGCCTCAGGCCCTTTGCACAGGCTGTTCCCTTTACCTGGGAAGAAGGTAAAGGGAACCTTCCTCCCTTTCTTCACCTATTCAACTCTAACTCAGCCTTCCCCAACCCCTAGTGGTCTCATGGCATCCCTGAATTTTCTTTTATGGCACTAATCATACACACACACATGCACACGCATGCACACCTGTGATTATCTGATCACTGTTTTTCTCTCTCTCTAGACCAGGGGCCAGAAAACTATAGCCTACACCTGCTTTCATACAAAAGGTTTTATTGGCACTAGCTGCACTAATTTTTTTATGTATTCTCTATGGCTGCTTTCATAGGGACTGCAAGGCCTAAACTGTTTACTATCAGCTCTTCGCAGAAAACATTTGCCAACCTCTGCTCCAGACTACACGTTTCCCAAGGTGGGACCATATTTTTTTTCTCATGGTGACCCAGCCCTAGCCAGATGCCTGCACATAGCAGGTGCTTAACAGAGACATGGATGTATATGCTTCTTGAATAAGTAGCAATTTTTACCTTGTCAAAGTTACATTGGTTCAAGTTAATATTAAAACTGCAAATTCCATCAGGAATAGATGTCACTTATGAGATTCCAAGACCACATTCTGGCAAGCAGTTCAATACAATGACGATATCTCAACCCAGCCTGTCATGTCAAACATCCCACAGAAGCTACTGGCTGGTGAGACCTTGACAAACCTTTTCTTTTAGGAGTGGCCCATAGCTGCTGTGCACAGGCTGCTGCCTGGGAGGGACATGCCCGCATTCAAGAGAGTGGGACTTATGAAATCACACTGAATGTTTTCATTAAGGCTCTTTCTATGCATACTCCAAAGAACTGATTGATGAATTCACAGGAAATGTCTACTTTATTGTTATACGGAGGAAATACTTGATTTTTTTCTTCTTCAAAGAATTGTTCTGACTTGATTAGAATGTTAACAACATTTAGATACTGTGCTTGGCACTGTCCCTATTTCTAGAGCTTATAGTGATCCCTACCAGGTAGGTCATATCATCATTCCTGCCTTCTGTGGAGATAAACTGAGGCTCAGAGACTGCATGCTCAGCAAGTGACAGGGCTGGGCTGTGACAGGTCTGTTGGAATTTTTGAAGCTTACATTGCACTCCCTGCTTCGTTCACCAGGATGGTGGAAAATGTACAACAATATCTACCTAGTGGGCTTAAAGCCCACACAGGCAGGAAGTGGCCTGGCTCCTCCCACACCCTCTGTTTAATATGGTACCATTCGACAACAGAGTTGCAATGAAGAATACTATGCAGAGAGCAGGCTGTCAGAATCCTGCAAGTGCTGGTTTGTTTTTATTTTAATTTGTGTTTTACTTTAAATGACAAATTTTTGAATGAATACAGTGCAGTGTCAGAGTTAAGAATGCTGACTCTGGAGTACAGGCCTGGGCTTAAATCCCAGCTCTGCCACTTTCCAGCTGTGTGACCTGGGTAAATCACTCCAGTGTCTCTAAGCCTGAATTTTTTCATCTATAAAAAGGGAATGATCACAGTGCTTATGACCAGGGGTCACTGTGGTGATGAAGTAAGATAATGTTGCTGGGGTGGCCCTGAAGTGCCCTCGAAGGTAAGAACACTTGTTGAGATGGGTTGAGCCCCACCCATGGGCTCTGAAGCCCGGTGGATGAGCTGCTGCTTCCGGGGGGCTCACACCACACCTGGACAAACCCAGGCATCAGCCAACAGTCACGGCAAAGAGCCCTGGGTTAGAGTCCCATTTCCCTCCTACCTCCCGATGATCCCCGTGGAGCCCCCAGGGGTCACCTACCAGCAGACTTTGGAGTGAACTTGTCTCGGTTCGCAGCACACACAGCCAGCAGTCTGTAGCCGAGGTCCAGGTCGAACCCTTGCTGAGCTGCTACCCGACTGACCACCTGCCAACAAGAAGGGGAGGAAGAGCGGAGGTGAGTCACTGCCTATGCCAGGCCTCTGAGCCCAGAGAGCAGATATGCCCATTTTATGGGTGAGGCAGTCAGGCTAAGGCAGGTCCCCAAGATCAAGCAGAGCTGGGACTCAAAGTGTGCATCATTCAGTCACTCAGTAAACACTGACCACAGCACCTCTTCTGTGCCAGGCCCTGGGATCCTGGCCTCCACAGTCAGGTATTGCCAGGCTGGTGGTAGGCCTGACCCCAAAGCCCAGGCCCTACTGCTTTTGAGAGCTCAAATTTGGCCACATTCTGGCAGTTGGCTGGGGATGCTGTCCATGTTCTGTTCCCAGTGATTTCTCCACAATTTAGTTGTAATTCCAGAGTGGTCCTGGGAGTAGGTTACTGTGGCTTCCATTCACTCCTCCGGCATGTTGCCTCTCCTTACTGTACATGTTCTGGATGCCCCAGACGAGGTTCTCTGCTACCCCAGTGCAGGTCTCAGACTCACTTCCTAGTCCCTGGACTCCAGGAAGCCTCCCATGCCTACTACCTCTCTACCATCCATCACAGGTCTCTTGCACCCACCACTGTGGGGTGCTTGCTATCATCACTACTCCAAACAAGGACCCCACCCAGAGCACTGACCTCCCCAACACCAGTCCAAATCTGCACACAAGGAGAAACACTGACTTAAGACACTTGGCTCCCATGGAGCTTCAGCTTGGAGTTGCCCAAATGCTAAGCCTTACCAGATGGACACGCCTAACAGTCCTCATTGCTCAGCATGGGCCAGGCACCCTTGTAGCCCCTCAGACCCCAGCCCAGTAACTGCAGAGCTCTCAGCTTGGCCTGGGGTCTGTCTCCAGTGCCAAGCACCGGCCCGGCACACAGGTGGCTTCCATAAGAGTGTCGGCAAAAGTTTGCCAGTAGCTGTGTAGCTGGAGCCTGGAGGTCCCATCCATCTCCTTGTGAACCTCAGAAGTATGGGCCTGAAGAGGGAGAGGTGAGGGCCAGGGAGGTCTGGCAGTGCCCCAGGAGAGCAGTGTGGGATGGGGTGCTTCAGGGGCCCCCCGTGAATGGCTCCACAGGCTCATGCCCATCAGGCTTCACTCCCTCCCTGCCCAACCCCAGGTGTCCCACAACTGCCAGCTTGCTCCCTCCTGCCCGCCTTCCTCATTAACAGCAGGCAAATTAGGTTTCCTTATTAAGCAGGAAGGACCTGGGAAAATGGAGTCATTTCAGGAAGCAGCTGGGGTGGCTATGGCTGACTGGAAAAGGAGTGCTCCCAGATGTGGGGCTGGTTCTCTTGAGAAAGGGAGGACTCCATTTTCAGGCCCCTAGAGACTACCTGTTCCAGAGGCACTGCAGGCCCTCAGAAGGCCTCAGGGCATCATGCTGGGTCTGGCCCCTGTAGCCTGTAGAATAGTTCCCCATAATCTGCTTTATATTTAGGGGTTCATTACAAGGGCTCTAAGGCTAAAAAGGGTGGGAAAACTACTAATCTCAGCTGATCCTTCCATTTAAAAAATGCAGTATGTTTTAATACTTGGGAAATACTCTAGGAACACAGAGGGAAATACTTGAGGCCTGAAGAGAGTTCATAGTGAATTGGAGAGAAGCCAGTAGATCCCCCTTTCCAGGACCACCTCAGCCTCTTGGAATGAGCCCTGCCTCCCCACCCCCATCTCCTGGAAACCTCCCTGTGCAGGGGGGAAGAATGACTTTCTCAGGTTAGAATGTTTGCTCAGCTTTTCTGCTACAAACAGAAGCCCCTGACACAGAAGTCTTCTGTCCCCGCAGGCCTCTTCCCCACAGGCTCTATTTGCCCCTGTACTGTGGTGCTTACTCCACCCCACCCCCTCAAACCATGTTCCAGTGACCCTGGGCCACCCCAGGGTATGGGGGGTCCTCAGTGTTAGTCTTACTGTTCAAGAAGAAAAACAAAGGCCCCTAACCCTTTATGGCAGACAGACAGTCCACAGAGCAGAGAGAAGGGTTCTGCAAGGCACCTTCCAGCACAGATGTTGACTATGGTACCCTCACTCTTTGGTAGGAGAGCCTGGGTAGGTGCAAGTGAGCACAGACAGTACACACGGACAGTTCGTTTGGACTGATGCATCAACGAGGCTGCTGTCTGGGGGAGACATCAACACGTGGGAGTAGTACAGTGAGGAAGTTGGCTCCCATGTACTGAGGGCTAGGTAAATGTTCCGTAAGCAGTGAAGCACCGAACTCTTATAATAGCTCCACGAGAGGGTATTTCACGGATGAGAAAACCGAGGATAAGTAACAACCCAAAGTTCCAAAGCCTGTCCCTGAGAGGGCCAGCATGTGATCCCAGGTAGCCAGGCCACAGGGTCTGGGCTCTTTCCATGAGAGGGCCTCTTCTTCAGCCCATAGAGGGTTAAGACCATAACTCCCAACCTGCCTGGGAACCCTCAAGCCCTAGGATGAGGGCAGGAAGGTAAAGGTCCCACAGTTTGGCCAATACTGGCTAATCCTGTTGCTCTGGTTTAAACAAAACAAAACAAACAAAAAAAAAACCCACAAAAAACCTAACTAAATTGAGCAAGAAGGGCCTGGTGCTGGTATAAGGCCTGCCCTGCAGGCCTGGGCTGGGTCCTTCAGAGGAGCAGGGAGTGTCTGTCACCAAGTTCCCTGAGCCCCAGCATTTATTATAGAAGGGCAATTGGCTTCAACAGTCTCCTTTCACTGACAAGGATGCTGAAGTCCGGAAAAGGGAGGACCTTGCTGAAGGTCACACAACACAGGTGTGGCCAAGTGGGCTAAGCTGGACCCTGTGACCCTACTAGTGCCTCATGTGCACCTTTTGCTTCTTCTGGCCCAGCCTGAGGACCCCCGGGAAAGTCCTGTGAGGTGAGCTCAGCTGAGCAGCCTATTGTGTTTCAGAGAGGCCTGCTCCCACTGAAATGGGCAGGACCCTTAGGGTCCTGTAGGGGAGAAAGACCCTTCTTCCTAAAGGCTGGCCTCGGCACTGCTGCCCTCTGCTGGCTGCCCAGGCCCAGCCCGCTGGCCCGGCCCAGAAGGTGCTCCTCAGACTGGCTGTTTGAAACCTGGGCCCTGGTGCTGAGGGGGATCTACAGGTCAGGAACGCAGCCTCTCCAGCCACATAGAGGGAAACTGAAACCCAGACGGAGAGACGGGTGTGTGTGTGTGTGTGTGTGTGTGTGTGCTCAAGGTCACGTGGCAAATACATTAATCCCATAAAGGGAGTGCATTACTTTGAAAAGTGGTAAGCCTTTGGCCAGGAAGCAGGACAGGCCGTCTGGGAGATATTAAAGAAGGGATTTCTGCTCTGGGAGCGGGGGTGGGGGAGGGGGCTGGACCCACAGCCCTTTCTGACTCTAACAGTCAGAGGAAGTGGAGGCATGCTGGGCTTGTGCCCTGCTCCTGCTGCACTCTATGCTGTGCAACCTAAGGCCACATTACCTAACCTCTCTGAACCTCAGGTTCCTCTCCTATAACAGTTTGAGGATGTCCTCCATGTCCAGGTTTCTGTGTAATGGCTTTGACCGTCCATTGTCCCAGTTCTGGTTTTATCTCTACCCCTCAGGGCAAAGCGCTCATTTCCCACTTTGCTACCATTCTCAACATGGCCAGACTGCTGCTGCTTCACTCAAGTGACTTAACCTCTCTGGACCTCAGTGTCCTCAAATGTGAAATGGGTACAAAATGCCGTCCTTGCAAGAGTGACAGCCAGTACTGAGCACACAGTTCTGTATGTGAATACAGCACACATAAATGCTATATGTGAATGTACGCCCAGTGGTTCAGCAGTGAAGGCTTTGCAGCTGTGGCAAGCTCCTCACTGGGGAGATGAGGCACCTGTTGATGCTCTAACTGGTCTCTGTTTCCCTCTTCCACCTCCTACCTGCCTCCTCTCTTCTGTGCTCCGGCCACCTGAGCCTTCTAATAGGAGGCAGAAGGGGCAGGTCTAGAGAGGCCTGACTGTGAGGGGGACACCCAGAGAGAAGTCTCAGCTCTGCCCCTGAGAGGGGGCAGGGAAGTGAGCAGCCAGCACCATCAAGAAAAACCTGGTGCTGAGAAGGAACAATGCCCCAGACTCCTGTACTTCTGCATCCTGGGGTCAAAGGACATGAACAGGAGGGTGGGGGCAGAGGCCCAATGGGCTCCTTACCCCAGGGCCTAGCTTAGGGTCCAGAGCCTTTTGCTTGAATTGTGCCAGAGCTGCTTAGAAGCAGTATGGCACAAATGTGTCCATTTGTTTGCCTCAGGCTAAGTGGTTTTTAATTTATATCCTCCAAGTAAGCCGAATCCAGAGGAATTTGGTCCCAGAAGTTACCCAGGGGATTGCAGCAACCTGGGAAGCTCAGGCTGCCACCAGAATGGGGAGGGGTACATGTGTATGGTGGGGACTCAACTGCCTTGCCTGCCAGGCCCCTGGGCGTCTCCAACCTCCCCAACCTACCTCTCTCCGGGGGCAGGGTGGGGACTAAGGATGCCTGCAGGAGGAGAGGTCTGGCAGCAGGGCTCTGGGCTCCTGGGGGTGGTCAGTGGTACTAGCCTAGGACTATATATAACAAGCTGCTGTCCGTCTCTCAGCTGCCTTGTGTGTAAAACCAGAGTGATGATCCCTTCTCTGCCAGCCTTGAAGGGTCTGCATAAGGATGCAAGGGAACAGTGCCCAGGAAAGTGCCTTGGGCACTGAGTGTCTTCTTTGACCCTCCACCCCACATTTTTCTGCCACTGGTCCTGCTGAGCTCCAAGGGCAGTCAGATTCAGGTCTCTGCAGCTGTGACTGGTGGACCAAGGGCTCTTTTCTGACTAAGCAGCAGACTAGAGGAATGGGGGACAAAGCTGGCTGTTCAACCAAGCATATGCCTTAAGCTAGGGTGCAACGAGGAGAGGCCCAGAAGAGCTGGCACTGTGCCTTTGTTCACAGTTTTCCCTGCCTGGGAAGCCACAGCCTCTCCTCTATCCCATCAGACCCTACAGGGTCCTCCCTTGACTTCCTCCTCCAGGAAGCCCTCCACAATCCTTTCTTCCTGCCCTCTAAAGATGCTCTCTTCAGAGGTCCTATCATCATACAAATCTCATCACTCATCTGCTTAAGACTTTTAAGGGCTCCTCACTGACCCTCTACCCAAACCCTTCTCACCTGGCCTGCAGGACCTGCATTAGCTGCTTTCTGCTTCCCTCTTTACCCTCATCTCGTATCCCTCTCCCTTTCCTCTGCTCTGTTCCTTGAACAAATCAAATCTCAGGGCTTTGCACTAGCATTTCCCTCTGCCTGAAGGGTCCCTTCCCTCTCATCCTTAGCTGACTCCTTGCCATTCTGGTCTCAGCTGGAGGTGCTACTTCCTCAGAAGACTTTTCCTGATCACCACCCTGCCCCCTCTCAAGGAGTGTATGTCCTTACTTACCCCTTTATGTGTTTTGTGTGAGCTTCCCCACTGTAAAGTAAGCTGCTTGAGAGAGGCCTACTGTACTTACCACACTCCCCCTTGGTGCCCAGCACAAGGCCTGGCCTACTGCAGGGACTTGATGAATGTTTACTGAGTGAATGGCTGAACGACAGAGCCAGTTACTGGTAATCTCATGCCCACCTCCCAGTCCAATCTGGTCAGGGCCATAGTCTGATTCAGCCTCAAGCCCCCACATCCTAGGCAGGGCCAGGCTTGGGGCAGGGTGCTGGGGAAACATGGCAGCCTGCCTGGCTATGAGTTATGGGTAATCCCTACCTCCTCCTTCACTTCTGGTTGCCTGCAGCTGGGGAGGGAGTGAAGGGGCCTCTGGTAACATCTGTCCCTGACCTCAGGGTTTAGTCTGAACCAGGATCTCCACAAAGAGGATTGAGGGACCTGGGGAGGGACAGCTCAGTGGGCTAAAGGATGAGGAGGGCTGGGCAATGCAGGTGGCTGCCTGATTTGGTGTGGCGTTCCCTATGGGGGCCAGATGGTGTCAGCTTTGGACAAACAGAGGAGTCTGGGAGCGTCTTGGCTGTATCCCTGCCTGGCATCCCTAATGGCCAGGAACATCCACTGTAGAGGCAGATGAGTCTCAGTTTGAATAACAGGTCTACTTCTCATGGGCTGTGGAACCTTGGGAAGTCAGGCACAGTCTCAGATTCCTCCTCTATAAAGTGGGGAAGGTGGCAGGACCAGCTGCATAAAGTGGGTATGAGGATTCAGCAAGGAGGTATGTCCAGTGGGCCAAGCTCAGTGTCAGGCACAGAAGAGATGCTTATTAATGATGGCCCCTGTTATTGTTGCTATTCCTTTCACTCCAGGCCAGGGATGTTCTGGGCCTTTAGCCTCCTTTTTTTTGCAGCTTTAGAGGAAACATGGTACCCTCTGGCTTTACCCGTTGCTTCTGCCTGGACAGGCATCCATGTTGGCCTCTCCTGTCTTACAGCAATCTGTTTACCCACATTCTCTTAAGAGCTGACTCAGGGCCCTCTGAGCAGCTGCCCTCACAATTACTGATATAGGTCATGTGGTTGGGGACATTCACAAGCTTCGGGCTCCTTCCCTGTGGCTGTCAGCTGGCAAGCTCTTAAACTTGGCATATTGTGCCACCAGCTCTGGGCCTGGCCTCTGTTGTACTTGTACCCTAGATCCTTACCAAGCTGAGTTAATTTCAGTTCTCTGGGTTCTGGTGTACATCTGGGCCTTTGCACATACGATTCCATGTGCCCAGAACACTGGCTATCCTCAGCTACTTGTGCAGATGGAACGAACTCTTATAGATGTTTAAGTGATTCCATTTCTCAGTTTTCTGAGACCCGCCCCATCTCCCAGGCAGTTAATGTTTCCTTTCTCTGTGCTGCCTCCACCCTGCACATGATTTTCTCAGCCACCTCTTTTTGTATCTGTCTCCCCTACTAAAGAGGAAATCAGGCTCAGCAGAGTCTTATTCATCATTGGTTTCATAGGACTTAGCACAGGGGATTGCACATGATAAATGAGGGATCAATCAGTGTTTATTTAGATATAAATATAATGGCAATAATAGGAGCTCAATAAATGCTGATATGAATGGATAAGTAGATGGACGACCATAAAAAGAATTCAATAGGTGTTTACCTAAGTGAATAAACAAATGCGTAGATGGCTGCAAACTCTTCAAAAATCTCTCTGCTTTGCTTATGATGGAACATTTACTCTGCTAGACTTGGAACTCCCCAAAGTAGGCCTGGCCTTTCTTATCAAGTGTTTGGAACCCTCCACGGGGACTATGTTTGTCCACCAGACCAATTTCCCAAGGTGTATGCATGTTAGGGTGAGCACAGAGGGCCACCCCCTCCAACAGTGGTGTCTTCCTATCTCTCATCATCCTCCCTGACACCTGGCCAGGCATGCTCATCGACAGCTATCTTCTCTGGGTGTGTGTAGGTGGGGGAGGGTGCAGACTCACCGTCAGACAGCCCATCAGGCTCTGCTCAAAGGGCCGCTGGAAGGCTCTTGGGTCTCCACACCAGTCCAGCAGCTCCGTGGCGGCATTGTGGAAGTTGGCAGGGTTCTGTAAGTGCTGTGGGAGAGGGAAAGTAGGAAGTATGAGGTCCCAGGTATGAGGCCAGCACAGGTAGCAGAGAAGACCCCAGGCCTTTTGGGGAGTAGACTTGAAGGCCTGATTAATGAGCTTTCTCCGACTTCTTCTCATACACCTTCCCTTTGCATCTTGTCCCCCAGTCCAATCCATGGCAGGATGGGGATCAGCAGCCCCATTGTAAAAACAGGAAAACCAAGGTCTAGAGAAAGGCAATGATGGTAGATATTAAAGTGTTTTCTCTGGATGCTGGCAGTGTGAGAAGTGAACCCTGCATGGTTCAGGAGGGTGACCTCTGGCTTTCATACTTAGGGGCTGGCTTTTCCTGAGCCAAGATAGGCTGGCCCTGGAGCTTCCTTCTTGATGATCCCCACCCCACCCCCACCAAACTACCTCTGGTTTTAGAGCAAACTGCTACAGACAAATAGAACTGGAGGAAGGGAGTCTTAAGAGGCTTCCAGGCCACACCCAGCTGGGAAACACACTGTGCCCAGGTTATTATCACACTGTGGTCTGGTATATGTGGCTTATTGACTGATGGTCTCCTGCACCCAGTCTGGCTTGGCTTGGCAGGGGGGCGGGGGGCTACTGGCATTGTTGGGAGGGGTTCTGGCCTGAGCTCAGGCCCCTCCCAGTCAATGGGTCTAAGTTAACAGAAACTGAATTCTGGTGCCAAGGCCTCTCGATCCTGCTTCAAGCTCAGGCCACCCCTCCCATATTTAACACTTATGCATGTCTTCCCAGGCCACACTGTGTTAGGCACTGAGCCCAGGGTCTTGGAGCTCATTGGGATGAAGCTGGGATTCCAGTGCTGGGTGTGCCTGCATGTGGATCCTCCAGTGGGATATCTAGTGTCCACAAGGGTCAGAGTGTAAGGGGAAGGCAGTACCTTTTGAAGTTCCTGTGGCCTTGGTGCTGGGAGAGACAGGGAACAACAGCTGCCCCTGGGGACTACAGCATCCCTACCTGCAGCATGAGTCAGCCTTAGAGCCAGGGCAGGGAGGGGTCTTAGGAGCTGCCAGGTCCCAGAAGTGGGAAGGGGCTAAAACGTGTTGTGGGAGCCTCTGTGGGGCAGGAGCCCCAGAGGGTCACGCTCTGCCTTCCCCTCCTACTAGCTGCTGAGCTAAGGTGGCCTCACCTCTCCATGCTTCAGTTGCCCTGTCTGTAAAACAGGGGTGGCAGATCATAGTACGGCAGGGGGAATGTTTGTTTCTTCCACTTACGGTTTCATGACTGTTGTCATGAATGTGGTTTGTGCAAGGCAAGATTTAAAGATGGGTGGAAGAAAGTGGAATGAGTTAGAGTATCCTCCTTCTGTGGGAGAACAAGGAGAAGTGGAGATAAAGGAAAGAAAGAGGGCAAGCATGCAGCAACACAGCCCTCTGTCACAAGGGCTGGGGTGAGGATTAAACAAGATGAGGTTTATACGGCCCCTGGGAAAGCGCCTGTCGTGTGGGGTGCTCCCATGTGGGGCTGCCCCTGGCCCTGATTCTGTCTCCCAGAGGCTCTCCTGGAAGCACAGCTGCACTCAGCAGCTTAAAGTCATGGCTTCACTCAGTGCTCTTTCTGCAAAGGCAGAGCTCCTGAACTTGATTTGCAGAAGACAGGAGGAACTTCACATATAGAAACATGCCATTTGGGAGGACAGCAGTGGGTCCTCACCTCTGTCCCTGTGCACTCTCTGTAAAATGCCTCTGAGGCCACGGGTGGCACCTGGGTTTCACGCAGAAAGCCAAGCAAATCAGCTAGTTCCCTGCCCAGCAGCCTCCCTCCGCTAACTGAGTTATTCCGTTTATTTACATGATGTCACACCCAATTAATAGGGTCAGCAGTTGCCACAGGCTGCTCTCTGAGCTGTCTGCCCACAGCACCCCCACCCTCAGCACCACAAGTGGGGCTCTGGAGTCGCAAGTGGCCTCTGAGGCCAGGTTTAGGGATCCAGTTTTGTTCTGGTTCCTAGCACCCAGACTTCCATATCTTGCCAGCCCACATCTCTATTCTCACCCCAGCCAGCTCACGTGGCCATCAGCTCGGAGTCTGGGTGGTCACCTGTGGGCACAACTCATTGGTAGAAATAATGTCAGGCATCCCATTCAGTGGCTGTTGCTCAGCAGCTTGACCTTGACCAAGCCAACCCACCCCCCACCGCCTACCTGAGCCCTTCTCAGTGCCTTGGTCACCCATTTCCACTATGAGGTGGCTGAAGTGTACAGAGAGACTGAATGATGTAGTGAAATGAGCCGGACAGACCTGGACCAAACCCCCTTCTCAGCCACTGGGCCACACTGCTCTGGTGTGTTCAGGAGCTTAAAATTGGGTGATGACAGCTTGCAGGGCTGCTGCAAGGTTTAGAAACAATATACCTAATGACATTTCCATCACAGAGGAGGGGCCAGGTAAGGACTAATATTGCTCTGTATACTGGGACCTTTGTACCATCTCTTGGTTTCTTCTGTGAGCTTCTTGAGCATGGAAAGAATGCTCTGTTCACTTCTGGAACTGTAGATGGCCCAAGGCCAGGCCCACACACAAATGGTTAACTGTCCAAAGGATGGTCCACCTGTGGCACAGGCCAGCAAGCTGACTACTTCAGAAGAGGTCCCCAGTGGCACATGGAGAAGCCAGGACTGTGTGGGTGAGCTTGGCCAGCCTTTGATGGTCTGGGGATGGAAGCACGGATCTGAACCATAGGCAGAGGCCTCCCCAGCTATGGCTGTGACTGGACACTAATACCCTATTTCCCATCAGAAAATCTGCCCATCTCCACAATTCCTCAGAAGATCTGGGCTATATCCAATAGCCACTAAGTCTGTTGGGGTAGGAGTAGGGGACATCAATGCCCAGACCAGGGATTGGCTACCTAGACCAAGTGATGAGTGCATCTTCCTGTCAGTCCACCTGTAAATCAAATGATCTATCCACGCACCCATCCAACAAAATATGAATCTGTTTGTAACCATCTATTCACTTGCCTACTCACCCATTCATCCATTCACTACTTAATCTAGATTCGTCCATCCATTCATCTACCTACCTATCTGCCTATCCATCTGGAATTTATCTAACCACCCACTCACCCATTCATTCATCCATTTATCCATCTATCATCTAAATCCATCCACCTAACTGTCCTTGCATATGTCTAACCATCCACCCACTTTTCATTCCCTTACTTATCCATTTATAAGTCCACCCCTGCTCCTTCCCCCCAGCATATATGGGCCTTACCCTGGCCTGGGCACTGTGCTAGACTGCTGACTTAGAGATGAATATGGCACATCCTCTGCCCCCAAGGAACTTAGTAGCCTTGTGAGGGGCCTGATATATGCCCTGTTCCTTTCTCCCTTGAGCTGTAGGGGTGAGGTAGCTGAGTGCCCAGGAAGCACTGGGCACTCAGAGATGGATGATATAGATGCTTAACAGAGCATCTGGGGGGTGGGGAGGCTGCTGTGCAGGAATCAGCTGCTTTGCAAGGCTTTGCACGTGGAGCCCAGATATACCAGTGACCTCTGAGTGGGGCACATTGTAAAGGGCACTGGTTTTCCCAGTACCTGAGGCTGAGAAGGGGGAAAGGCAGCTGAGCCAGAGGCCTGGAGGGAAGATGGGCAGCAGGGTGCTGGTGGATGGTGAGCGCAGCAATGGCGAGAACCAATGTGTGCGGTGGGGGAGGGAAGACTAAGCTGTAGAAGAGAGGCAGGGCCAAGAGTCAGAGGCTGTGAGGCCCCTGATGGGACCCACAGCCTTCTCAGCCAGAGGCAGGCATAGCCGCCACATCTGTCATCCTCATAGCATGCAGACCTGCTTGCCTTTCTCTTCTGATTAGGATATAGGACGTCTGAGAATCAACAGTCTTCAGCCAGCCACAACCACCCTCTGAGGTAGCTGGGGAGCAGGCAGACATCAGTGCCGAGCTGTGTCTGACCGGAGGTACCGGAATGGGGCATGAAGGATGCAAGGAACTCTGGATGGCTCGGAGGGCATATGGACAGCCTGCTCACCCTCACAAACGTGCCACTGTCTGGCTCAAAAGTAGAGCTCCATGTGTGTGTGTGCGCACATGGTGTATGGGGTAGACTAGGAAAAGCAGCTGAGGTGATCCCTGGCCTTCCAGCTGATCTGCCCTCAACGGCTGGGTGTGCATTACCATACCAATTCCATAGGCAAAGCGAGATATAGTGGCAACTCAGATAGCTAATTAGGGCTGGACCCAGGTTTGCTAGTAAATCTGAGCTCTGTGTGCCATAGAGAGGTCTGGACCCCTGGGAGTAAAGGGCACCCTGATTCCTGGTGATGCAGAACCAGGCACAAGGAGAAAGGTCAAGTTGTGATGAGGTCTCAGGAGCAGCTGTGTGTCTGGCACAATGAGAGTCTCATGCACAGGGGGCACGGCTGTATTGTTGGGGGGTGGAGGGCACTGACAGTGATCCCTCATGGGCTGGAGAAACTGGGTCAAAGGCAGAGCCAAGAGAGCCCTGCAGAGGAGGAGGAGGGAGGGCAGGGGAGGGGAGAGCACACGTCTGGTTTCTATTCTGTGACCGTGAACAGAGGCATAATTGGCATTTGGGAGAGCTGTTCGGGCTGAGTTCAATCTGTAACAAGTCTTCTTCAATTTCCTCTCCTCAGACTCCACACAGGCTTCCGAGATTGCTCTGCTTGATGCTAATGAGAGGACACACATCCCTCATTCCGGGGACTAGCCTCAGCTCCACTGGGCCCTGGTGCTCAGGAGGACAAGCTGCATTGGGGGCAGGGCTGTGGCTGGGGTCCTGAGACCAGTGGCCCATGCTGGTTACTCAAACATGCTGGTTACTGAAGCTGAAGCCAGGGGACACGCCCCAGCACTCCCCTCCCTGTCACTGAGACACTGAGGACAACAGCCTTGCCACCATTAGCCGATCACCTGCCACTTGCCAGCATGGGGCTATATGCTTCACTCACAATATTCTCCTCACAGCACCCTATGAGGTTGGCCTGATTGGCTCCATTTGACGAGTGGAGAAACAGAGACTCAGAGAAACAGAAGGACTGCTCATTGTGGGTACATGGAGCTGTGACGATTTGGCCCAATGTCTGTGTAATGTCAAAGCCCACAGCCCTTCCACCATATATGCTCCTTCCTGCAGTAAAATAACACTCTAGAGTTTGGGCACAGACGCTTCCATGCAGAGCTGCAGAGAGGCTCAGTCAGAGGCTGGGCACATCCGTCCTGGTCTCCACTGGGGCTGAGGGGCTGCCTGTCCAGGCTCAACCAGGCTTTTCAAAGTGGTGGTCTCTGGGTCCACTGTGAATGTCCCCCGCCTCTGAATAATCCAGACAGACAGGTTGCTGGCGGGCAAATTGCCTCTCCAGCTTGGTGTGAGCATTGGCAGGAGGGGGAACTCACCACCCTCAGGGAGAAGGCGCTGCCAGCACCAGTGAGGCTGGGCTGTGTGACTTCAGGACTCCCTTCCTCTCTCTGTACCTCAGTTTCTATTTTTGTAACATGATCTAGTTTCTCAGGACCTTTTCTGTTTCTTTATAGAAAAATCACTGGAGCAGAGGGGTGGGAACTTGGATCTGGGAAGGCGACTAGGCACTTTACTGCATCCTCACAGAGCACTCAGCAGAGCCCAGAGAGGGCAAAACACTGGCCCAAAGGTACATAGCTGGGAAGAGAGGGGAAAGGACAGGGCAGAGACGGCCTTGGAACGCAGGTGTGTGAGATTCCAGTGTTAGGCTGGTCCATGCCAGCAATGTTCTCCCAAGGTGGGTGGTCAGGGAGCCCCAGACAGTCGACCCATGCCCACCATCACCTCCACGAAGAGCCCCAGATGCCCAGCCACAGGGGATAGCACCCCAACTGCCTGTCCTTCCCAGCTGCTGGGCAGCAGAGGTGTGAATGAGGGCCACACACCCACCTGCTTGATGCACTGCAGTCGGTCATTGGTCTGCTGGATGTGCCTGTCCATAGAATTCATTCTTGCCGTTTCGCTGGGTTCTACCCGAGAGCCATGAACGTTGTCCAGCCTGTGAAGAGAGAGGACAGTGGGTGTCACTGGGGTTACATCTGGCCTTCCAGCCACCTTCCAACCCCAACACCGACATTCTGGCCCCAGTGGCTCCCAGCAGGTTCCTGGGCCCTTTGTGGGCCATGGTGGCCTCTGCCCCAGGCAGCCCTGCACTGAAGGGAGGAACCATGGCCCCAGCTGCCCAGCCAGCTCTTCCCCATGCTTAGCCCCAGGAGCCCTGCTCGGACTGAGGGCAGGAGGTGCTCCTGGGTGTTCTCCGTGGTGACTAATGTGAGCACTGGGCAGGCATGTCCACTATGGGACGTGGAACTGCACACTCAGATACACGCACTTCTATGCACATGTGTGCGCCTGGTGGTGGGGGTGGGGTGGCAGCCTTATCTTCAGATTCCCGGTTCAGGGCTTGGCCCACTCGATTTGGCTGTGTGTGTGTGTGTGTGTGTGTGTAGGGGGGATCTTCCCATGTGACCACTTTCACTGCATGCGTGGTGTAAGTGCAGCAGTGCTGTCAAGGGTGCCATGTGCCTCCTCAAATCCTCCATGCTTTAGAGTTCCTCACACCTTAAAGACCACTCCCAATTCCACTTTTTCCCCTTTGGCCTTTTGGGAAAGAAGGAGGGAAGGAATTAGTACCACCTTCATTTTCCAGAGAAGAAAACTGAGGGTCACTGAGAGGAAGGGAGTTACTCAGGGTGGCCCAGTGAGTCAACATCAGAGCCAACCAGGAACCAGGGCTCTGAGTGCCAGCCCATGGCTGAGTGGCCTGGGTATGTGGATGTCCTGGTCACCAGGCTCATTCTTTCTGAATGGGCAGTGGACTCTGAAACATGAACATGAGTGCCATTTCTTCCCAGGTGGTGAAGCTAAGTGGAGGAGGCTCCCTGAGCTCCAGAAAGACCCTGGAGACTCCAGGCCTCTCCAGGGAGGCCACAATGGTAAAGGCAGAGATGGAGAGAGTGTTCAGCTCTAGTGTACCCACTGCTCAGGGTTCCTTGGGCCAAAGCAGAAGCCTGCCCACTGCTGGGTGGGCTTGACCTCCCACAATGCAGTGGGCATCTCAGACTGCAGACATGTGGGTCAAACACAGGGTACTGAACAGAGGCTCATGGCCCCAGGCTTTCTCTGCTATCCTGAGGTTCCTCACCTCTGGCCATGTCACTCAAGGCCCCACTGACTAAGCTCTTTCTGTATGCTGGGCCTCTGCATTCTTTCCTTTTCTCTTCATGCTCACTCTGTAAGACTAGAATTGTCTCCACTTTACAGATGAAGAAATTGAGGTCCCAAGACCTGCTGAGACCCCATGGTTCCAAGGTGCTTGGACTGTATCCATATGCCCATCCGCTTCCATGTCCTAGACTCCGTCCCCAGCACATGCACCCTCACAGCATGCCGGGCCCCAGCCTTGGGAAGAAAGTCCTGTTCCTCCTCCAAGGAGCTCGTGACTACACCGCTTCCCTAGAGCACTCCTTATTGTTCCATTTGTGCTCAGAAAGGCAACTCACTTGTGTGGTTCAAAACTGAGAAAGTCTGCAAGGGTATCCAGTGAAGTGCTGGTCCAATCCCTAGCCCCCAGGCACCCTTCCTGGGGGTGCCCAGCCATCAGTCTCCTTCTGAGGGGCTTGCTTAGAGAAGCAGTACCGGTATGCATGGGTACCCTCCCCTGCCACCCCTTTAAATACAAACATAAGACAAAAGCATTGTACACATACTCTCTGTACCCTTGATTTTTTCCTTTTAATAGTATCTCAAAGTTTCTTTCACATCAAGACATAAAGAGCCTTTTTCATTTTTTAATGGCTGCGCAGTGTTCCAAGATACAGATGAATCGTCTAGCCCCACCAGGGGCTGTTGTGAGGTCTCAGGCTCAAGAAAAGCCCTTCTGCTCAGGGGGTTCACACGCCAGCTTGGTGATAAAGCCTGAAGCCATCTCCAAATTTCATTATTGCAAACAGTGTTGCAGGATCACCTTTTATATTGGCTACATCATCTGTGTGTGAGTTAATCTGGAGAACATACTCTTAGAAGTGGAGTTACTGGGTCACTTGGGCATTGTACTTTTGATAAGTGCTTTCTGGGTCCACTTTATCTTGGAGCTCTCCAGCAAAGAGATAAGAAAGGGGGTAGTGCCCCATATTTATTTCTTCTACCCTCAGCCCACCAACCATCTTTCTACTCACCCCGCTTATCACACATTTATCCACCCAGACATCCAACTTCTCCATCCATCATTTATCCAGTTCAGTGCCTGTCCATCCATCTACCCATACATCCATCTAAATATCTCCAGTCTCCATGTACCCATCCACGCACACTTCCCATCCATCCAGTAAATGCTTTTTAGTATCTATACTGTGCCATTCCTATACTAGATCTATGGGGCATGCAAAGATTAAAATGAATTTTCTTATGTTCAAGAAACTCTTGGTCTAAACCTATATTCACTCCAGGTCATTTTTCAGGTGACCATTGCTAAGCTCCTCCTATATATTAGGTGCTGGTCCAGTCACTGAGCACAGACAGTGTTAACATACCCCCTCCCACATTACAGATGAGGAAACTGAAGCTCGGAGGTTATAGTAACAACTAGCTTCAGAATCCGGCTTTCCCATCACAGCCTCAACTTCCATACAGGTCCTGGGGAGGTGCCGGGGGTCCCTGTAGGAGGTTTCTCTGATGTTGTTGACATGTGTGCTGGGGGGGGTCAGGGTGTCCCCCAAGCAGGGGCTGAGTTTATGTGTGCAGAACCTCTGCCAGGCGAGTGCTCCTGGGGCCAGACACAAATCGTGGTGGGGTTAGCAGGGAGGAATACGGGGCAGCCCCGAATGGGAGAAAAACAGTGCCACCTCCAGAGAAGCCACTGTGGTTCTTGGTGTTAAACCCTCTCTGAGTTGAAGGGACCCTGGTGGTGTCCTGGGCATCACAGGGTACACAGCCCCCACGGTGGACATGGGTGAACACTGGCTGCTACAGTCGCCATTAAAGAGTGCAGTTTCCACAGCCAGCCGACGGGAACCATTAAACAAAAAACTAGGTTAGTTCCACGGGGAGCACAAAGATACCCCAGGTCTTTGCAGGCTTCAATCCCCCAGCTTCAGGCCACAGCCAAGGACAAAGGACCTGTGGAGACCCAAGCAGCCAGCAGGGTGCACTGTTGAAGAACCTAAGCACCCAGAGGGGCTTTGAGAAGGCTTCTCTGACTTTCTAGGCCTTGGTTTCCCCATTTGTAGAGTAGGGTGTTGAGGGGGAGGGGATTAGATGGTCTCACGAGGCTCTATCCCTAAGCAGGAACTTTTCCCAGGGTAGACAAGACAGTTTGTCTAGGGTCAGAAATCTAGCAGGGCTGTGATAAAATAACTTGTTAAGTGACTGACAGATCATTTCTGGAGCCTGGGGGTGCGTAGTCCACCCCGGGAAGCCCCTAGCAGACATCACAAGTCTAGACCCATCTAGGCAGTCACCTTTGGGCCCAGAGGCAGCGGGGCCACAGGTCTCACTTTAGGAAGTCAACAGAAGAGGTGGGGTTGGGGTGCGGGGAACAGAGCTGTCCAAGTTCAGGTCAGTCTCCATGCCAGCTCATGGCAATCCCGTCCGGAAGCCAGTGGCTGGGCTGAGTTGGCATCTGGACTCAAAGATTCTCAGAATACCAATAGCCAAAGATACATTAAGGTCTCATACTGACCTAACTATTGGACTGGTTTTATCTGGGGGAGTCCAAGGCCCACAGTAGTTTGTCCAAGGCCACACAGCACATCTGAGCTGGGTCCAGGCCCCAGAGCATTTTTGTCCCAGGTTAGGGCTCCATGTATAGAAACTGAGAGATGAACACAGGGGCCTGGGACACCTGTAAGACCCACAGGGTGGGTGGCAGCCAGCAGGAGAGACATCGCAGATCACAATTGTGTGTCATGTGTATCTTAACCTATAATAAAAGAACAAAATGACTGTCTGATTAAGGAGGCACTCACAGGTGAGGTGAGATCGTTAAACTGTTGAGATCAATGTAAAGTCAGGGTTATTACCATCAGGAAGGGATGGGGCTGGCAGCTCCAGCCCCTGCAGAAGAGGGATAAGGACATGAAACCTTGAGGGTCCCAGACAAAGGGTGGGCTAAAGTAGGCACGAGAGAGGAGCTTATTAAAGGGTGGTCTGGGATCTTCCATTTGTTCTGCATCTGCTCTGTGCAGGCACCAGTCCTGGACCTGTGCAATGCTAATTTACTTAGTCCCGAAAAGCTCAGAGAGGTTGCATGGCTTGCCGAGGATCACATGGCTGGAAGACATTGGGCTGAGATTCAAACTCTCTGCCTTTCTGTTTATATGTTGTTCTTTCCACTCCACCAAGACAGGAGCCTCCTGGAAGTTCCCACCCTAGGCTGTGACTGGGCCCAAAGAGATGTCTCCTTGGTTCCACCTGAACTGTACAAATCCATCCACTTACTTCCAAGGCCACTGGGCCCCCTGCATGCTGGCTGGAACCACGAAGTGGCCAGTGTTCAGTGGCCAGCAGAGGTCGCCCTCTGCCATGGGAGCGCTGCTGGGCCACCGGTTGCTCCCTCCTCAGAGCCTGGATTCCTCTAAGCCTTTACAAGTCGCTGCAATACTCCAGGGCTGTAGCCCCAGCGCCCACTGTGGCACTCCCTCCCACATGGAGATAGTGCTTTGGGCGTGGCCCTGGGTGCATCCATGGCCCCAGCCTTTCCACGTGCCTGTCTGCCTCTAAATGCAGAGTGGGTTCAAGTAGTCAAGCCCCCAACTCCTCTGGCCCCTGGCTCTATCTCCTTGTTTGAGCAGCCCGCAGCCTGTAGGAAGTGCAAAAGCTAGTCAGCTCAGGGGCCTGGAGGGGACCCTGCTCTGCCACTTCTTCCAGGCCTCAGTTTCCCCATCTGTAAAATGTAGGCTAGCCTCCCTTCAAACTCCAGCATCTTAGGATTTCTGTGTCAGGAGTTCTAGCTGTTTGAACTCCATCTCGACAAGTGTAGAATACTTGGCTTTCAAACAGCACAGCCAGCCTGCCCCAAGGGGGACCCAGAAAACTCCTGGAGAGCTGCTGTTTTGGGGAGCCTAAGACTGTAGGTGCTACACACTTGTCCTTGCACCTTATGCTCAGCTTGGCTTCACTGCACACAGGTAAGTTTTCTGATTGATGGCCAATGATCTCATTGGTTAATCTTCCCAACTCCTAGTTGAGCTCTTGAAGGGCCAAGGTCCCATTTTACACTTTTCAGTACCTAGTATAGCACTGACCAAGTTCACCTTAGTGGTGCCTAGCACAGAAGATGTGCCCCAGAAAAGTCAGCTGCTATTAAGCACACAGGGTTGCTCAGACAGTAGAATACTGAGAGGCTGAAAGGGCACTTGGGGACCACCTGGTCCTGTGCCCTCAAGGAAGGAGCTGAGAGAGGGGAAGGACCCAGAGGGAAAAAGGGGACAAGTGGGATTAGAACCCAGCTGGCTATTCTAAGTTGGGCCCCGGGTTGTCTCAGGGCTCTATGGAAGCATGTCTCCTGGTTAGAAGGTTGGGGAAGGCATATGACCTTCAGTGGGCTCCTCTTAGAACCAGGGAAGCAGGATGCTCTTTGCTGCCCAATAGGTATGTTGATGGAGCCCTGGAGGTGGCTCCCTGGGATGGTAGGCCAACATCAGCTATACTAACACTAGTGTGTTTTATTTTTCACTTTTGAAGCCAAACAAGTTAACCAGTCTACTTAACACAAGCACCTAAAGCAGATGTTTTGCTTATGTATGTGCACACACAAATATACGTACCCCTTTGCATACTTAAGATGTACATGTACACACTAGACACACTCAGCACAGATGCACTTGAACACACACATCTCATGACAGCTTGCACAGGCAAGTGGCAGGGTCCCCAGGGGAGCTGTGCGAGCAGTGGTGTGCAGAAATGATTCAATCACCCCACACATCTGCAGCTCAGGTCCCCCGGGGTGAGTGGCACTGGCAGTGGGGGTGGAGGGCCTGTACCCACAGCTTGAAGAGTAGAGGCTGCATTCTAAACATCACCAGGGCCAGTGAGCTTGGGACCTGCCCACTGCTCACCCTGGTGGGAGATCATGGGGGCCCGGAGGGACCTATTCTGGCCAGCCCCTTTACCAGCTCTCAGACTCCGAGAGGAACACATATCACTCGCCCTGGGTTCAGCAGTGACCTGCCAATCCTGCATGTGATGGCATCAGCCCAGGTCTTCCTCAGCTTGACCTCTACCTTCCACCACTTCCAGGCATATCCCATGTTCTCCCCGTGGGGTTCCCCCCCACGTCTCCTGGACTGTGCTCTAAAGATCACATCTACCCGTCTTTGCCTCTGCCTCTCAGTCTGAAATGCCTGCCCCTTCATCCATAAGGCCTGCTTCAGCTGTCACCTTCTTTGTTGGTTTTCCCCAGTGTAGCCACTCACTTCTACTCTTCTGTCTCCAGTGTCTCTGTCTCGCACCCCACCTTGGCGGTACCAGACAGTGGCGTATCTTTGCATCCATCTCCCCCATCAGCTGGGCTGTCATTTAGTCATGAATTCCCAGAGCTTAGCCCAGGGTTTGGTACCCAGCAGGTGCTCAGCAGTGCTCATTAGACAGATGGATGAATGGGTGGATAGACAGCCATTGTGATCTAGAGTGGCAATAATGAACACCCAATGACCAGCCCTAATCAGAGGGTCTTGGGACTGGGAGACACTCTAACAGTCCAGTCCAGGATTCCCAGAAAGTGGTGCATGCACCACTGGCAGAAGAATGATTTTAGGTGGTCCATGGGATCACTGCTGAATTTGTGGATATTATTATTTAGGATGAGGATAAATTAGGGAGTGATGGCAGACCTAAATGGATTAAAGAACCACCTTAAACAGTATAAATGGGATGAAAGTGACTGAGGGTAGGGAAGCACTGGCATAGTCCAATGCACTCCTCATCTTAAAGGTGAAGGAACAGAAGTTCAGAGAGGTGCAGGGCCACCTGTGGGGGCATATGTATGTGACTCTTCCACTCCTACTCCTTGGCACACTGCCTGGAGTCAGAGGAAGAGGGTGGTGGTGAAGCTAAGACAGGGAGAAGAAAGTGACTTTGTGTCCTATCCCAGGGAAGTCAGGGAAGGGCAGATGGACAGGAGATGAGAAAGAGAGGGAAGCAAGAGGCAGCCCCAGGCAGCTGCCCAGGACCAGCTGCTTCCCACTCCTGGCCAGGCAGCTGGAGCTGGCTCTTGGGCCAGCTTGAGGCCTGGAGCACAGTGAGGCTCCTGGGTTAGGGGTGGGCCCTGAGTCAAATGTTCCTGGCAGTATGAGGTTGTAAGAAGCTGTTTTATCTCCCTGAGTCTGTGTCCTCAACTGTCAAACAGGAAGGTGCCTCTCCTCACCACCGCACTAGACTGAGGAGCTGACTAAGTGCAATCACTTAGGGGACAGTGTTCTGAGAAGAGAAATTCTAGTTTGGACATGAGCTCTTCCAAATCCAGTTCCTCCCTCCTCAACTCAGTGAGCGCTCCATGCCACACTTGACAAGGCTCCACACCTCCTGGCCAGAGTTCAGACACTGTGGCTTGGCAACTGGGGCTCCTGGAAGGGTGGACCCACTTCCCTCCACTACCCAGCCTCCCAGCACCCACCCTCATCTACAGGAGCACCCACTGTCAATGGTGGTCAATAGGATGACAGAGTGCTCCCTTGGTGTGTCAGAGTTGGGCTTCCTGGGGGCCAGCCCCACACTGCCACACCGGACAACCTGCTTTGGGACACAAACGTTAATCCAGAGGGAGAAAAATTTACTTGGAAGAATGCATGTCAATGTCACCCTGACAAATGTGCTGGCCCCCTGGTCAAGCCCACACAGGGCTGGGAATCCTGGCTATGTTCTCCATTGTGCCTCATCCCTCTGCACACAAGTGGCCTAGCAGGCAGGGGCTGTTCCCTTGAGGCCCCTGAGTGCCTCCTGCCACCCTCTGGAGGCACTTCGAATCTGACCTCAGGGTGAATTTCCTTTGGCAGCTCCCCTCCCAAAAGGTGAAGGAGGGCTGGATTCACCCCTGGACAAGGTACTACACCCATGGCAGCCCTGGGAAAGGTCACCAAATTCAGCCCCGTGGAGTGTGTAACCATTCTAGTGCTATGCCCCTGCTTTTTGTGTCCTCATAGTGGAAAAAGAAACACAACAACTGCTGAACCTGTATGTGTCAGCCACTAGGTTATTCAGGTCACCTCACTTGAAGCCTCAGAGTTCTACTATGATGTTCCAGTTACTATTACAAAACTGAGGCTCAGAGAGGTCCAATGACTTGCTCAAGGTCATACCACTCCTTGAACTCCCATCTGACTACAAAGCCCATGGTGTTTTCCTGCATATGCTCTCCATGGGAATGTGACATGCCTTCCTCAGCTGGACACTTTTTTCCCAGCTCCAACTGCCCTGCATGTTGGGACAGCGACTGTCATTAGCAGAGTGCTGAGGATGGTGCGGAGATGCGGGAGTCAGAGTCCTGCCTAGTCCTGCCTGATGCTGCTGGGTGCTGGGCCTGCGCCACGAGCCTTCTGCAAGATGGCTGCACCCATGCAGTGGCCTTGACCTGGCCTTGTCTAGAGGCTCTTGTCTGTGATTCCAAGGGCTCAGATGCTATGAAGTGGGAAAGAGGGAGGGTGGGAACAGTTTCCTGAGGGCTCTTGGAGAACATGGGGTGGAATAAGGCTGGCGATGGAGCCAGACCCCCTCACCACCAGCTGGTGCCCTCTAGAAGGTTGTAAATACCCTGCAGATGTTCTTACAGCTCTGGCTCCAGGGACAAAGAGGTGTTCCCCACTGTACCCTCCCTAACCTCGGCTCCTCAAGGCTCCAAATCTACCTGCCTGGTATTTGCAGGGAGGTACAGACAGGAGCTGGGCCAATGGAATGCCAGGGAGAGCCAGACAGAGCTAGATGAGCCTTTAAGGTATCACCTGGCACAGGAATGGCAAGACTATGGCATGTTGGACACCACCCCCACCTCTTGCACCCACCGCAGGTGTGGCCAGTCAATCATCACACTTCCCGCTGAGTCTGGACATGTCTTGCCCATGCTCCCCACGTACTTCTGCCCAGCCATTCTTAATCCCCTGACATGGACATAAGAGAAGAAAACTTTTGGGAAGGCTTCTTTAAAAGGGGAGTAAATAGAGGCCCAGTGAGGGAGGGCTTAGCCTGAGGTCATCAGCCAGTCAAGGTGTGAGCAGAGATTCATATGCAGATTGGCCGATTTCTGATGTTGTGCTCTTTCACCTAAACGTGATGCAGAGCCAGCTTCCTTGAGTTGAGAGCCCACATATGGACCACTCAGGTGAGCCAGCCACGCTGCAACAGCCTTATGTCACAGCCTCACAGCAGCTTGCAGACGAGTACTACCCATTTGCAGATGAGAAAACTGAGGCTCAGAGTTGGTGGGTGCTTTCTTTGTGGGGAACATAGGGCAACAGCTGTTCCTCCAGAGTCTGGGCTTTTATTTTTACTAACTGGATATGCCTTCTCCTTTAGTCAATTGCTGTGAATTGTCCGATTTTTTTTTAATTTCTAAAAAAATAAAAAATTAGAGAAACAAAAAATCTGAAAGTAGACTTGAACTAAAAGTAGAAGATGAAAAAAAAAATAGTCCTCATGGCTTAGATCTGCAGGGGACCTGGGGATCTGCTCAGGTCTATTTACAGGTGGGGATACAGAGGTCCAAGGCAAGACTGGGGTGGAGGGAGACCAAAGCCCCGAAGGCCCCATTTTGGGTTGAAAGTGGGGGGTCAGGGCCCACACCCTGGCTCCCCTGAACTTCTCTGCTCTTTCGGTCTCTAGTTACATCCAGACACTCCCTGCAGATGCCCACTCAAGCTAGGCTGTGGTCACAGACAGCTAAGATGCAGAGGGCCGGCCCTGTAGAGCTCCCAGCAGCCTGGAGGTGGGGTGAGGTAGGACAGGGTGACTGTGGCAGGTGTGCCAAGTGTGATAGGAGTAGGGGCTCTGCCCCCACTGGGAAAGCCCTGCCATTTCCCTTACAGAAGTCCTACAAGGTCCCCATGGATCTGTGCAGAGATTTTCACCGTCTCAGGCTCAGGCTGGCACACTGACCACATAACCCCCTCTCCTCCCTGCAGAAGGCCCTCTGTAGGGGGCATAGGGGGTGTTCAGGTAGGTCTGTTGCCCATTCACCCCGCCTATCATCTGGTCTATACTGGGGGAGTCTCTGGATGTGAGGTTACTTGGGGACTGGGCTACCCCCACCCCAGACTGGGAGTGGAGGTCTCATTCCTGAGGACCTTCAGGGACAAGCTAGGCACCCCACAGGCAAACTGAAAATGCTTCCCGATGTCTAGGGAGACAAAAAGTCACACTAGGTGCTCCTAAGCCACATGCTGACTCGGTGCTCTAACTGGGCAAGGCACTTCGCAGTTTACAAAGCACTGGTGTCATAACCTCATTTGACCCTTTATCACCTCACTTTACATGGGCAGTATGGCGTAGAAGTTTAGGATACCAGGCTACTGGGTTCAAATCCTGACTCTGCCACTTGCTAGTTTCTGTGACTTAGGACAAAATGCTGCCCTCTATGTGTCGCAGGTTCTGCATCTGTAAACCAGAAGCAGTAATAATAGTGCCTACTTCACAGGCTGCCGTGCTCATTAAGTGAGGCAGTGAGTGGGAAGTATTCGTTGGCTCTATACAGGACCCAGGTGGGCCTTATCATCTCCATCACAGGCAGGAGGAAACTGGGCAGAGAGCAGCTCTGTTTGTTGAGGGGAGAGGAAGGGAGTTAAAAGCAACCACCTAGACATTAAGATCTGTGACCTTTTTTAAAAAAAATTCTGTATCGAAAACTTATTTTTTAAACATTGTAACATCTTAGGCGGAAGCTCCATTTATACAGCAACAAAAGGGACCATGCTCTGGATGGAGGGGTGGGGGTGAGGCTGCCCACTCTGCTCACCCTCACACAGGGGTCTCTGTGCTCAATGCCAGGCCACAGAGGTTGTGGGTGGCTGAGGCAGGGGTTCTGCACCCACCAGCCAGAATACCAGGTTGAGGAGCAGGAGGGGCTTGTCCTGGTGGCAAAGGCCAATTGTGGACCATTCCAGAAGGAAGGAAGGATAAGGTTGAAGCTATAGGATACGTGAGCTGAGCACTGCTCCTCCAGTGCAGCAGCCTGGATGCCCAGGAATGTCCGTCCAGGTGGGCAGTGTCACTGATAAAGGCAGGGAGACCAGACAGGAACCACTGCCTCTTCTGGGCAAAAGGAGGGTGGTGGCCTGGACATCCCAGAAGAGGCTGCCTGAGGTTAGATCCTCTCTGAACAAAGGATTCTCTGGTCAGATCTGTGGGGGGCAGGGGTGTACAGAGCTGCAGATTCTACTCTCCTGGAGATTGCTAAAATACCCTCACAGGTGAAGGGCCTTAAAGAATCTGGCTTTTCCCACAAAGTTAATGGATCGCAAAACATCTTTTTTCCCCACTAAACACATTTTAAAATCCCATAGAACTAGTTTTCCCAGAACTCATTTTGAGAAATTCAGACCTAAGAGGTGTGGCTACAGGGTGGAGAGGCTGGAGAGCAGGGAGAGAAAACACCAAGGCAGCTGGCTGGCTGGTGGTCTGGGGCGAGGGGGGGTGGGGGGGTGGTTTGCCAGGCGGGGTGGGGGCCAGAAGCTGAAGTGTCTGCGGGAAGAGAAGCCACAGGGTGCCCTCACTAGCATCTGAAATGCCTTCCCACCAGGACTGGGGCTCTGGATTCTGAATCCAGTATCATGGCCTGCTTCATGAAGCCACCTAGATATACCTAACCAGCAAGAGCTTACCTGCCTGAGGGCTCCTCAGCTCTGTGCCCCCAGCAGGGCTGGCCTAGGCCACTTGCTAAAAGGGCACAGACCACAGGAAGGGCAAATGAGCTGCCAGAGGCACAGACTGGCTCCTTCTCTGCTTCGCCTAATGGGAAGACAGCCCTGGCCAGCCGCAGGACCCAAGGTGGCCCGGACAGCCAGAGTTGTCTCCCTGAGGCTGTGGGGGTGGGTAGCCTCAGAAATCTCAGTTCCTAGTTTGAATAACAATTAGAATATATAGATATCATTAAGTATCTACAGTGTGTCACGAGGCACCTTTGGCATTTTATGTGAATTATCTTTATAACAATATAGCCAAAGTAGAGTGATTAGGACCATGTACAAATGGGAAAACTAAGAATGAAATGATTAACAAACTTGTCCAAGATTGGAAAATGGCAAAGTGGGCTTAGAATCCCCATCTGTCAGACTTCAGTTCAGCATCCACCACCCAAGCCAAGCTACCTCCACACTGCCCTAGGGCTGGAGGTTGGGAAAACTGCCACAGACGGCTGAGCTCCAGCTGTCCCAAAGGAGGCCCTTCAGCTCAGCCATTCACCCAGCACACTCTATGCCAGCTGTGTGCTGGCTGTGCCCAGCTGAATGGGACACAAGGACAAGAGACATCGGTGTTCAGGGGGCTCCTGACCTGGGTGGGGCGTGTCCTGAGCATGCCAATGCATGGACAGTGCTGGGGACACACAGCTGACTTCACTGGGCCTGTCTTCTTGGCCCCTGAAGGATGGGGCTCTTTGAGATGTGACGTACTGCTTGCTCCCTGTGAGACTGGCAGAGGGCACTGGCCTTCTGTGAGTGCTCACTCTGTATCAGGCCCTTTCACACACAGTGTCTCACCTAATTCTCACACCGACCCAGGGAGGTGGGCATCAGTCCTCAGACTTTACAGATGAGGAAACTGAAGCCCAGAGAGGTTATGTAACTTGCCTAAGGTCACACAGTGGGGCAGTAGAGTTGCCTGGATTGGAATCTGGGTTAGAGTCCCTTCAAAGGTCCATTCAGCCTGATGTAGGACTAGAAGAGGGTGCAGGGACTCCTGCCAGGCCCAGGTCACTGAGTGATTGTGGCACTCAGTCCTTCAACTTGACTTTCTGGGCCTGGTGAAATGGGGCTGGGTCAGATGATTCCTAAGGTATTTTCTATCTTTCATGCTCTGGCAGGAGGCTATGGGAAGAAGGGATTAAACAAAAAAGTAAGATGACAACCCTGACTTCCAGAAGCCTAAAATCCAGGTGACAAGCTGTTCCAACTTACCTGCTGGCAGTGCCTGCCAGGAGGCTAGAGCAGGGCTGGGCTGGGGGCATCCCCACAGACTTTCTGGAGGATGGGGGTAGATTCAGGCCCTGAGGGCCAGGAGGTTTGGGCTCCAGGGACAATGTGGCTGGGCAGAGAGCCAAACCTTGGGAATGGGCTGGGATGGGGCAGGGAAGGCCAGTCTTATTTGAGAAATAAAACCACATGCCCAGTGTCCTTTGACCAGGCCTGGCCAATCAGCCTGTCAGGGTGGCATTAGGGTCTTTCTTATGGGAGAAGGTATTGAAATGAGGCAGAATGTTCACAATTCATCTGCTTTTTAATTAACTTGCCCTGCTGCCTTAAGTGATTCCCTGCTTACGCTCATTCTTTTGAAAATTCCAAAGTGCTATTTCTGACCTGTGATTTACTATTGCCGTACGTCTCTATAAGCAGTGTTTTAGCTTAAGTGGCAGTTGCATATTAATTACAAAGTTAATTATGTGCTGTGTAATCATGCTGTAATTCATTAGTTTACTCTACACTCGGAGAGCCTCATGCTAATAACAAGATCTGACAGAGGGTTTCAGGAATCACCAAGAAATTCCCACTGACGATCCGGAACTCAACTCTGGACTCGAGACCCCATCAAGGCACTTCCTTGGGACCCACTAGCTTGACCTGAGGCCAGGTCTTTGTGCCCCTCGAGGCTGTCAGGGGGCTGGACCTGAGCTGCCTGGGGCTCTTAAAACACAAGGGCTGGAGCGCAAGCTGCCTGCAAACCCTGGTCTGCTGAGGACAGTGGAAAGAAAACCCAGCTGGGTCTTGTTTTCCCCCCACGGAAGTTCAGGGACAGGAACAGAATTTGTTTAAAATTACTTACGGAACAGAGAGTCAGTTCTAGGTGAAAAATAACTGCTTGTATCACTAAAATGGCCCTGGGAACACTGACTGAGTGGCAGACCTGGAAGGGGCCTCGAGACCCAGGTCTGAGGTAGTTGTTCAAACAGGGACACCCAGGCCCAAAAGGGGGGATGGCGGGAGGGGCGTATCTGGGGTTTGGATCAAAGTCCCTTCACATCCTTTTCCTTCTCTATTGTGTCCCCTCAAAGCATCCAGGGATCTGGAGTGAACACTGGTCATGTTTCTCTCTCCCCTCTTTCCTGTTTTGTTTTGTCTCCTAACAAAATAACCCATGGGATAGCCTCACTTCACTCCTTAGACGATCTCAAAACCGCACTGAGGCCCAGGAGCCTGGTCTGTGAACTGGGGTGACAGCGCTCTGCCTCCTTGCACAGCATCAGATGATGGAGGGGAGGGACATGTGGGTACTCCAGACCCTGCCCACACCTTGAGTGCTCAGGGGATTCTTTTCTACAACCATCTCTTCCCAGGCTATGTGTTACCAGCCTCTGAAGAATCCCCTACGCTCCTCCAATGGCATTTAGAAGTCAATGTGAGTAAAGCCAGGCTTGCTGCAATCACCCTCCTCTCACTCGGCAAATCTGCAGATCAAATTTCAAGCCTGTGTTGCGTGAGGGGATACAAAGGCTGTGACCTACCCCCGGACATAGCTATCTGGTGGCTGAGACCCTCTGCTTTCCAAATATAAACCTGCTTGTTTTATTTCTGCTGACAGCTGAATGAAAAAAAATGTGGAAGTCCTTCCCCTTCTGGCTCTAGTCAACAAGAGGAGAGAAGGACTCAGAGCCCCAGCTGGCACGGGAGGAAGATAAATAAGAAAAAAACAAAACATGTCCTTGTGCTACAGTGGAACGTTTAAAAAAGAGGTGAAAAGCACAAGGTCAGGGGCAGATTTCATTTTCTATAATTTCAGCAGGCTCAGGGAGGAGGCACAATGCTGCCGACTCGGCAGTTTTGGGGGAATCACTTTTGGAGGGAACTCATTTTGGGGGAGGAAGGGGTGCTTAACAGCCAAAACGCTGTGGTTTCTTTCCTGGGAACCCTTTGGTTTCCTTGGCAACAGGAAGTCCAGCCTCCAAAGTCCTGCTTAAAGACCAGGGCCTGGCCTGGGATGCTCTCAACAATTACCCATGGCCAAGGCTTCACCATCCTGCTGGCTCGGGCAGTGAGCTGGTGGGGGGGAGAGGTGCAAAATTGTCGGCTCTGCAAAAATGTGGGCACCGGTCCCTATCTCTCTTCCCCGCACCCCCAGCACTTGTGCAGGCAGCTACTCATTCCCAGATCACCGCTTTCCAGGGCTTTATGGCTGAGCAGGTAAAAATGCCAGAAAACAGCTTGGAAGCAAGTCTCCCTCTCCCAAGGGAGCAGGAAAGGCTCTGGGTCGGGCAGCTGATGGACTAGCAAAGCCGGGCCTACATGTCCAGCATGCTTCAACTTTGTGTGGCTAGCATAGGGGAACTGTATCAGATGAAAGTAGGTCTGAATCTCTGAAGTCATCTTCATCCAGGCTCAATCCAGAGGTGCCTTTTTAGTGCCCATTTGTTTTTAAAGATTTTATCTATTTATTTTTAGAGAGGAGGGAAGGGAGGGAGAAAGAGAGGGAGAGAATCACCAATGTGTGAGAGACACATCAATCGGTTGTCTCTCGTGCGCCCCCAGCTAGGGACATGGCCAGCAACCCAGACAAATGCCCTGACTGGGAATCGAACCAGCGAATTTTTGATTCACAGGCTGGCACTCAAACCACTAAGCCACACCAGCCATGGCCAGAGCTCATTTTTCCAAAAAGAAATATTTAAATGTTTGGTCTGGAAAGATACCTTTTGTGCATCAGGTGTGGATGGGAATGGGAGAAAGAGAGCAGTGGTGACAAAGAAGGGGCCAGTGATAGCATTTGCAGAGCACTTATCTGGCCCCTGGGCACTGTGCTAAGGACTCTGCAGGTATTATCTCATTGAACTTGCTCTCTAGTTGCCAGCTGCAGCAGGTGCAATTATCCCTTTCTGGAGGGAATCGAGGGGTTAAATGACCTGCCCCAGGCCATCCAGGACAGGAGTGACACCTACCTTTCTCAGAGCCCTGTTGTCAGGAGAGGAGTCGAAGGAGTGACAGAGGCAGGAAGAGGGGAAAAGGCCTGGAAGAGGTTTACTTTCCTAGTACCAAAAGGGAGGCAGAGGTTCCTGGAAATTTCCCTTCCAGAGAACCACCGCCATCGGTGCATCTAAACATTCCCACGGAAGACAGGCTGTAGAGTAGAGCTACCTGAAGGCTCCCAACTAGAGGCCCACAGTGAGGCAGATGGAGCACTGGCTGATGTGTCCTGAGGGCCTGATATTGCATCCTTTATGAATGAGCTTTATCTCCTTTAAAGCCCAGAACAGCCCTCCAAAGTAGGCAGTAATAATCCATTTTATAGATGAACAACTGCGGGCTTAGGAGAATGTCCAGGTTCACACAGCTAGCAAGAGGCAGAGCTGGGTTTCAGGCCCCAGTCTTAAACAAAAATCTAGGTATAGTCTTAAATAATGATGATGATAGGCAAACCTTCCTGAGCTCTTACTAAGTGTCTGCACTGTTTTAAGCGCTCTATGAATATTAACTTATTTTATTTGATCAACTATTCTATGAAGTACATGCTATAATTTGCTCCGTTTACAAATGGGTAAACTGAGGTATAGAGCTCTGTAAGCAATATGGCCAAGGGTACACAGCTAGTAAACTGTAGGGCCAAGATTTGGACCCGGGTGGGCAAGCATTTGGGGTCGTACTTATAACCTGTAGGATGAGCTGTTTCTCTAATCACTGGGACATCCTGCCTCTCAGCCTTGAGTCCTTGAATCTGGATGGCTCTGGGGTCCCATAAGGCCAGGCAGCAGTTGGGTGCCTAGGTTTTTCTCTTCCTTGAGCTCAGCAAGAGCCCTGGAGAGCTCCCTCTCCCTCCCTGGAGAACATCAGCTAGGCCCTAGACTGCATCTCTGTGGGGGTGTGTGAGTGTGCCAGTGTGCATGCCTTAGGCCTACGCTGCATCCAGAGTGTGCGTGCAGCTGATTTATAACCCTTAGAGAAAACAGAATTGCAAATCTCACCCACAAATCTTCCCTATCGAGGTACCTGTGACAGGCAGACATGCCGTGAATTCCCACAAGCAGGCAGGCCTTCACCCAGCCTTGGCTCCCTCACGTTCCCAGCTCCTGGACTGAGCCCTGGTGACCAGGTCACCCATGGCTCTGCTGAGGTCCTCTGGTGACAAGCAGTCTGGCCAGCTCAGCCCTGGAAGTGGCCACCAACCAAGAGGGGACTGGTCCTGTTCATCAGAAATGCCAGTTCCTGAGTGACCTGGCCTTGGGGAAGTCCCATGAGGCACAGGTAAACTATTCCTCCCCAGTGGGTCCCACCACACTGCCAGCCTCCACACTTTGGTCCTCATTGCTCAGTTGGTGGGAAGCAGGGCCCATTGCCATCTACAGAGCTGAGCAGGACCCTAGCAAATACCTGCTGAACATGTACAGTGCACCTTGTCCATACTCAGTGTTTTAGTTTGTCCTGTGTGATCAGTACATCGGTACTCACAGGGAAGGCTCAGAGAGGTTATGTGGCTGGGGCCCTGGATCGAAACCTGGGCAGCCTGACTCTGGAGCCAGGACTGGGGGCCACCACTCTCAAATCCTCCAACCCCACTGAGGGACTTTCAGCCCTGTCCCTGACATACACACACACATACTAACCCTTTTCCCCCAGAAAGGACAATGAGGGGGCCCCGGTTTGGGCATGGTTGGGACCACCCCGTTCCACTTTCCACAGCTGTGAGCACGGGAGATGTTTCTGGATTCTGCAGACCTAGAACCAGTGCTACTGCGCTCAGAGTCTGGCTCACACAGTCCCCCTGAGCCCAGGCTCAGGGGGTGCTGGGATGGCAGAGCAGGAAAGGGACATGTGCTCTCTCCCCCAAACCTCACCCTGAAGAACCTTCCCCAGCACCCGGTGTGGAGGCTGTACCACACCCTCAGGAAGGTGGCACCCAGCACCCAGGCCCTCTCAGAGGTCTATGATAGCCCAGCCAATTCCCCTACTGCCCTGTCTCTTCAGGTGGGAGGGTGGGAGAGGGCAGGGCGAGAAGGAGGCTGACACCCTGCGAAGTGACGAGGGCAGCAGTAGGCCCCCTGTCTTGGCTCGGCCCTAACCTGCCGTGTGAGCCAGACCAGTCCACTGCCCTTTCTGAGTTATCTTTTCTTTCTGGAAAATAGATTGGGCTTGCCTGCAGGGTTATTGAGGGTTGGATTAAATGAGCCAAGAGATCCCTCAACCCTTTGAGAGGTGTGCATATGCACACATGGACACATGGCACAGGTAAACATGCACACGTGCTCTCACACACACACACACACACACACACACACACACACACACACAGGGAGCTGGGGTGCCTTCTGGTCTCAGGCATCCCCACTGAGCCCTAAGAGCACTCGGTACCGCACTGCCTTTCCCACGAGGTGTCTCTCCGGCCTGGCATCAGGGTGAGAGTACTGGTCCCTCCTCCTCCAGCTCAGACTCCCTCAGCCCCAAACCTATAATCACAGGCAGGGAAAATGACAGCCTTGTCCAGCAGCCACCCTCAGTTGATGGGCGGGGAGCTGGGCGGTGGCCATGGTGGTGGCTGGAAGTCAGGCCTGGGACACAGAGCTGCCAAGTCAGGGGAGGTCAATGGCGGGGGACAGATGCCATGGGGACTGTGGGCTTTGAGGTGGGCAGACGATGAATGAGAAGGAAGAGGGGAGGGGTGGGCAAGAGGCTCAGGGCTGGCCCAAGGCTGGCTTTCTGCAGGACAAGGCTCAGGGAGGGTCAGCAAGGGGTCATGACCCTGGAACCAGAAGCACAGGGTTCAAGCCCCTGAGGCAGGCTGGCCTGACCCCTGGAGGAAGTCAGACAAGCACTGCCCTCTGTCTGGGGCTTGGGAAGCTTCAAACACACTGATTCCAGGGAGACTGGGTCAGGGCCTGGAACTCTGCATTTTATTTTATTTTTTTAATTTCTTTATTTTAGAGACATGGGAAGGGAGGGAGAAAGAGAGGGAGAGAAACATCGACATGAGAGAGAAACATCCATCAGTTGCCTCTTGTATGTGCCCCAATGGACTGAACCCGCAATGCAGGCACGTGCCCTGACCAAGAACCAGACGGGTCAGGGCAGGGACCCTGATTTTAGAATGAGCCCATGGGATGGCAGGTGGCTGCTTGGGAACCCTGGATTTCCTCAGCCCCAGGAAGAAGCTGGGGTTTCTCCTGCCTGTGCTGCCATTCCCCTCAGCCCCCACCTCCATTTGGCATGAGGGCAAGGCCCTGGCAGGGCCATGGACACTCCAATCACATCTGCCAAGCTTGGCTGCTCACCATTTGTCTCCTCAGAGGCACATGGCCTGTTGGTGGGCAGGGCTGCAGATCTGTCCCCTTTCATGAAGGCCCAGTCAACAAGGCTAGGGTTAGCCTGTGAGTACTCCTCCTGGGCCCTCCTCATTAAGGACAGCTGACAAAGAGCTAAAATCTACCCCCAAATTTCCTGGGCTCTCCATCCAGGGCCATGTGGACCCTTGGCCCATCTCAGGGGGGGACTGAAGGTGTGGTCTCCTGGCAAAGGGACACCCTGCTCCAGGCCCTGCTGCCCTGACTCTCCAAGACCTGGGGACAAGTCACATGCATTCTCTTGGCCTGGGTTTCCTCATCTGAAATAGGAAGTGAGAGGAGACTGGACTGTGGTGATGTGCAGGCAGTGAGGGAGCAGCACGCAGGGTGGATGGGATGGCTGCAGTAGAAGCTAGGACGAGAGAGCAGTTGCACACATGCCCACACAGGCTGGACCAGAAGGATTGGGTTGAGGCTGGGTCTGGAGTTAGGGTTGGGTCAAGGTTGAAATTGTAGTTGGTGACAGCGGTGGGTTTCTCTGATTGGCACTGTCTACAAGGAAAGTCTCCTGTGGGGACTTGAGCAGGGGCCCTCGGCAGCTGCCTCAATGTCTCTGGATCACACACAGGGACCACTCAGACAGAGGCAGCGGTGTTTGCTTGGGGCCATGGATGTACAGGTAGACAAGAAGCCAGTCAGGGGAAGTTGGGGCCTGTATGCTTCTCTCTGCCCAAGGATGGTGATCCGAAGCCAGGGGGCCAGTGTGAGGGCAGATGGCATGAGTGGCAATTGTTCCAGCGGCTTGTCTGCTCAGCGTGCCTGCTCACCCGCTGCCCGGTCCCCACTTGCCATGGCCTCACCAGCCCCTTCCCTGCCCCCCTCATGGGCCAGAGATGGCTGTCGCCATGGCAACCCTGCTCATTCAGTCCAGGATAATGAAGCCAATGTGTTTTTCATTTCCATGAGCTGGAGAATGAGCAGAGCGGGGGAGGGGGCTTTCCCCTCTCGGCCCCTCCTCTGGGGGAAGAGGCAGGCTGGAGAGTGTGGGGCCTGACCAGTGGAGCCACACACACTAGTGGAAGGGGGGTGAGACCTAAAGCCACCAAGCTCTCACCCCACCACAGCAACCATGTGACTGGACAATGGCAGCTACAACGGGCAATGCCCAGACCAGGAGAGGTGGCTTGCAGCCAGGCAAATGGGCTCAATTTCTAGCTGTGTGACTTTGGGTTAGTGACTTCACCTCTCTGGTCTCACATCAATACAATCAGGTTCACCAAGCATTTATTGGGTCTCTTCAGAGTGTCTGGCCTTCTGCAGTCCCTGGAGATCCAGAGTAGACCCAGACAGAGCTCCTGTTTTCCAGAAGTCCACAGGTTATCAGGAGAAGGAGCTTGTACTGAGCACATGTCTCGACTTATAAAAATGAGGTCAGTAACTCTCACCTGTTGCTGCCTATCTTTAAGTTACTATTGTGGGAGATTTATATGAAGGTATGCATGTGAATGTGCCTGGTGCACACAGTAGGTGCTTTGTAAGTGCTAGCCTCCCTTTTTCTTCATCCCAGATATATGGCCTGCAGCACAGAGAGAGCAGAAGTTTCAGAAGTTCTCATGTGTGAATTAGCAGTCATAGCTGACCTAAAGTCCACCCTTCCTCCCGGCATCTGTATGCCCATTTGGCTGGAGGTGAAACTGAGGCTTGAGCAAGTCTGGGCTGGGCAGAGGGCAGGGTGACAGAGTGGTGGCCCTCAGCCAGCTTATCTGTGACGGCTTATCTTCAGCCCAGACGGGGTAGAGCAGGGCTCTGGGAAACCCATAGCCCACAGTCACTGCCATCACACTCCCTCCCCCAACCCTTCTCCAAGGGCAGGAAGCCAAAAGCACTCACGCAGAAAACCCTGGCTTGTCTTTCCCCAATAATTCAATCACCTTGGAGGCCAGTGGCCCACTCTCCTGGCTGGGCTGACAGATGAGAGGAGGAGGGTGGGGAGGCATCATGGGGGAGGGGGTTGGAGACCAGGGAAGCCGACATGGAAAAATCAGAGCAGGGTTTGAAAAATGAAGAAATAAACCTGCCAGGAGGGAGACAGCCTCAATCCGTCCTCCATAAAGCTGTCTTAGGGCCACCAAGGACGTTGGCAGGTGGAGGAGGCTGGAGATGGCTCCTCCTGGGACTCTAGCTGCCCCCACCCAGCTGGGCTCCAGTCCCTGCCTGGTGAGGGGTCGGAGAGGAGGGAGGCTAGGAGGGCTTGTGGGTTAAAAGGTACAGGCCTGTGGAAGGTGCAGCTATGGGGAGAACAGGGCCAGGAGGGGCCTCTTGTCCAGATGGCTCACTGAAACCCGCACTCAGTAGGCCTCAATGTTGGACTGACTGGTAAAAGAATGCGTAGCTATGTCTTCAGGCAGACAGTGAGCAGGACTACGTAGCAGGTTGACTAGACACAAAGACTCAGATAGGGCCCATTCACCTATGTGACCATTTGAAGACAGGCCAGACAGGCCCAAAGTCCTGCGACAAATCAGGGCTTCTTGAATGCTGCAGCCAGGGGTCCAGGTAAGGCCGCATTCACCATGAACTGCAGGGTCGGGCTACTCCCCCACCATGTCCCTGACAGTGCCACATCGAAACCAGCTCAGGCCAGGGGCCAGTAAGAATCATGTTTTCTAGGAACATTGACTGACTCTGAAACCTGCTCATAACCTAAGACCAAAAGAGAAGGAGAGAAAATTATGAAGTGACCAGAAAGAAACACACCAGAATGTTGACCAGGATGACCTCTGGGTGGGAAGATTCTGGGCAGATGTTATTTTTCTTTTTTCAAGTTGCCTGTGACTTTCAGACTTCCTACAATAAGCATGCATTACTTTTACAATAAGGAAAAAGGGACATTATCAGAGTTTAAAATAAACAAGTCACTCCCACTAAATGCTACTTGTGCTAGATTCTCCACTCACAGAACACAGTCAAAGAAACTGGCTAGATTGAAAAGTAGCTTCACTTAGGCACAAATGCCCACCCACAAGAGCCTCCCTCCCTGGCATGTGGTCTCTGTGAGGTCACTCCAGGTGGGATGGAGGGGACCAGGGCTACCGAGACTTTGCTGTGTGACTTTAGGTGAGTCCTGCACCTCTCTCTGCACTGGTATTTTCCTCTTGCCATTCTCAGCTCATAGGATAGTTGCTGAGGACTCACGGGTCTGGGCAGGTTTCAACTAAACTTGGAAGACTACATGAATTAGGGTCGAGGGCTTCTCTGGAGGGGCACTGTCTGGGCAGACGGGGCAGCTGAGGTGCCTCCAAAGACCAGGCTGGCTGGGGCAGGGTGGAGGAGTGGCTGAGCAGCGCCAGGAGGCCAGGGGCCAGCTTTCATCCCCTGTTTACAGTGGAAACACAGATTTGAAAAGGTTTCACTTTTCCACTGTTTTTGTGGCAGTGCTGTGGGGAGCAGGGCTTCCTGAGAGGGAGGCCAGCTTTCCAAGGCCACACCGAGTCCAGCCCTGCACTGGCCTCCGGCAGGAAACACCATGTTTTCAATTTACGGGTGCCTGCCAGGCTCAGTGAGTAGCCTGAGCTCCACCAGCCTGGCTGTGCAGGGAGAGCAGTTCCAGGCCCTGTCGCAGCTGGGAATCTGCTGCGGGCCTGGTGGAGCTCTAGGAGCCCAGAGGGACCCCTGGAACCTGAAAAGGATCCTGAGAAGACTTGTCCCTGGGCAGCTCCCGTCTGGTGCCTGGTGCAGTCTATATGGTTTCTAGCAGCTGAAACACCTGGTGACTCCTCTCTACAAACTTTAATCCCTCACCTCCTGGCTCCTATATCAGCGAGTCCTACTCTCTTGCTGGACAGAAGGGAAACTGACACCCACAGAGAGAAGAGGCTTCCAATGCCACCAGACTATTAGTGAATAAAGATTAATCTCAACCCAGATTGGCAGATCCCCAACTGAGCCCCCTAGCAAAGTAGGACTCTCCTGCTTCCCTATGATAGTGATGACAGCTGACCTCCACTGCACACCTATGGGCTAGGCACCATCCTTGTACTGAAACCATAGAACAAGCCTATGAGATCTGACCATCATCTTACAGATAGATGATAGGAAGTGAGGTCCAGAGGCTTAAGAAATTCACTAGGTTCATTTGGCTGGTAACCATGGAGCTGGGAGTCCTGGACTGCACTGCAAAGCTGCCCCTCTCAACATCTTCCTGGTGCTGCTCTTGGCTCTGTTCCTTGGTGTTTAAAGCTGACCTTGCTACCACGCAGGCTGCCAGCAAGTCCCACCATTGGGTGCTTCTGGAAATTCCCGGTGAACTGAGTGATGCCTGCAGCAGGGTGTTCATTCAGCCAGTGGACACTGAAGGCCTTGGGCTATACGGATGGGCAGGGGCTGTGCTCTGACACCGAGGAGAGCCTCGGACTGACACCCCACCTCCCCACTGCACAAACAGCGAGACTGCAGTTCTAATGACCTACGCTTCTCTTCCCCACTGCTAGAACATCAGCTCCACGAGGAAGAGGACATGATCTCCTCTCCACTGAGGTATCCCAAACACTTGGAAATGTGCCAGTAGATAGTAGTGCTAAGAAAACATCTGCGGAATGACTGAGAGGTAGTGGTTGGGTCGGGGGGCTCTCTTCACACAGTGGGTCTGAAGAGACCCAGAATCTCTTCCCATTGGCCACATTACCACAACGGTTCCCGGCGGCCCCATCCCACAGCACCGGCAGTGCTGCCAGCCAGGCCCCATCTGCACAGAGCCCTGCCAACGCCCCTCTTCTCCCTTTCTGGGACTCACGAGTTCCAGCACTAAACAAAGGGCACACTTCAGGGATCAAAATCCCTTGCTTGTTTGTTTGTTTTTCCATGAACTGTCCCCTCCCTGCTTCTTCCTGTCCAGGGCATTTCTGTTCCCAACCGGGAGCCACTTTCTAGGTGGGGGATGGCCAGGCTCACACTGGCTCCCTGGAGTCCTGTGAGCTGGGCCAGGGAGGCCCAGTGCAGACACAGACACAGAGTCTTCTCATCACAGGGAGAGAATACCAGAGCTGCCAAGGAGGAGGGCACTCAGGGCTCCAGCTCCAGGCTGCACTCCTGCTGGCCAGCCTGCGGGGAGCCACACTGTGCCCTCAGAATTGGGAGGAGCCTGTGCCCTACTGAGTCCACTGAGGGGGGCAGAGACTGTGTGTATATGTGTGTGTACGTGTGGGGGACATGGGGAATGGGAAGAGGAACATACACACATATAGGCAAGCAAACATGTAGGCTCACGCTGAGAAGGAAAATATGAGATTGAAAAAAGAAAAAGAGGGAGCATGGGAGACAGACTAGCACTGAGATGGAGTCAGAAAAGGCCCAGAGACAGAGAGCATCTGTGAGAAGGGCACCCTCTGGAGTTGTGCATTGCAGCTGCCCTGAGTGGGAGAAACACAAGAGAGCTGTGGAAGCAGACAGAAAAAAGAGATCAGTGAAAGAGACCCTGAGAGTGAAAGGATGAGCATGAGAGGGAGGGCCACAAGGACAGGCAGATGAGCAACTGGGCAAGAGAGAGAGAGGCAGACAGGCAGCTGGAGCGAGGGTGGCAGCTGGACAGACAGAGCACGCTGCAGCTGTGGCAGCCCTAGGACCCGATGGGCTTTTCTGGGAAGACTTCCTGCTACCAGCAGCCTCTTTCCCTGTCTAGGAGCTTTGAGGTCGACATACAGGAACAGAGAAAGATGGGCTGCTGAGGCTCAAGAGGCCCCGCTGTGTCCCACAAGGCCCCCCTTGCCCTTCACCCTCCAAGGCCTAGCAAGGTGCCCCAGGTGGAGCCCAGCAGCCCTTCCCCTCTTGTACTGCTCCTTCCCTTTAGCTCAAGGAGAGGTCTGGAGAGGGGAGTCAGACAGAGCAAGAGGCGGGCAGGCGCACAGAACCTGCTGCATCCACCCCTTCAATGACCTGGGCCCCTTTGGACGAGCCCTTCCCATCTCTGGGCCTCAGTTTATTCCATCCAGAGGAGGTGGGGTGTGTTGGTTCCTTAGCTCCTACAATTGCTACCATCGTGTGTCTCCAGAATTTCACGTTCAGCCAGGGTCTTGTGGGCACTCCATGTTTTTTGTGTCCTCTCTACCTGCCTCTATTCATGAATGAATTCTGAGCTCTTCCAAACCCCAAGCCCAGTGGACTTTTATTTGAAAGCCCAGACTTATAAAAGGTCATCTCAGCTACGAAGGGGCTCCCTAAGAGGAGCACCCCTTCCCTGCCATCACCCAGGGGACGGGCCCCCTACTGGCCCACATTTAGTTTCTTCCCTGACATGCTGATTTCTATGAAAGCCCAGTGAGAGATGAAGTGGCTGTGTCTTTCTATAGATCAAAATCTTCACTGAGTCCCATCAAATAGAGGTGCAATCCACCACAGGGCCTCATCACAGGCTCCTCCTCCTACTCGCCTCTTTGGAACCAACAGCTGGGTGGCTGGGGATTGCCCTGTCTTCACTCATGCTGTTCCATCCACTTTGTCTCAGCTTTACCTGGTCCTCCGTGGGAGCTCTGTGTCCCGGGTGGCCCTGCAGCCGAGCCCACCTGCCTTTGAGAACTGTCCACACTGGGAGAAGCTCTGGGACACATCCTGATATGGTCAGGCCTAAGCCATGGTTGTGCTGGCCGCTCCAACAACACCAGCTGAATCTGGGGAATGCACCTACCACGTGCCTAACTCTCAGGCTCCAGCAAGGAGGCCTTATTCTCTTCATTTCAGGATAAAGAGGAAGATCCTCTGAGAAGTCAGGTCACTTGGTCTTACCCAGCTCAAAACTTAAGAGTTTACAGACCAGGTCTTTGGGAGACAGAACTAATATATCTCCAGGAAACCTCCTCTGATCTCCCTGGTTGGCAGGAGGCTCTCCCCCTGCAACAACTAAAGTGTGGTGCCTTGAGTCTGGCTGAGGACTAAGGCTTGAAAGTCAGGTGGAGCTGGGTTGAAATTTTGCATCCACTTCTCAGCAGCTGTGTGACCGTGGACCTGATACTTAACTTCTCTGTTCCACAGTTAACTTACTTGTAAAATAGGCTTTATGAAGATTAAATTAGATGATGCACATAAAGTACATTAACACAGGCATGCATCCAAGGGTCCTGGTTTGGGCCACATTCTGCCCTAAGACTGTGACTTTTCCTATCTCACCCCTAGCCCCACTCAAATCTTGAAATCCTCTGTGTATCATTCTACTCCCATCATTCTCCTCCAAGAAGCTTTCCATAACCCCCATTCCCCAGGGACTCCTCCTGAGTCTCAACACTTCCCTGGCCCCAGAGGCACTGGGTACTGCTAATTCTGTTCCCTGCATGTGAGCCTTGGCCTAGAATGCTACCTGAGGGCTGGCAAAGAATCTTCTGCTTCCTTGTTTCCCCAAGAGCTGAGCACAGAACCACACAAACAGTGGGCGCTTACTAAATACTACTGCCTTACTGACTGCAGACAGAGAGTGTGGGGTGGAAGAACTGGCTTGTGCAAAGGCCTGGGCCCTGTACCAGCTGCCAGGGATGAACGGAGGACTCAGCTGGGCTTCCAGCCCAGAGAGGAGACAGAGCCGCCTGCCCCTAGGCTTGCTGTGCAAGAAAGATGCCAACGGTCAGAGGAGCTTCGGTCCCTTGTGGGAGTGACAGTACAGCCCAGACTGTGAGTCCCAGGCCCTGATGATCATCCCAGGTCAGGGCTGAAGGCCCCGGCAATGAATAATTCCTCCTCTGTCACCTGCCAGGGCCCAGAGGCCTCAAGCGAGGTCTTATTAGGACAGGGCCGCTTTTTCACCTCTGCTTATTAACTCCCTTGAGCACCAGTGAGTGGAAAATGGGAGGAAGCCAGGGAGTGAGAGCCTTTTCATTTTAGGAGCACGCTGCCCTGTGTGGATATTCCTGGAAAACTTCCATGGGAGGTGACCTGGCTGGGGCAGGAGGACCTGGGAGCAGAGCAGTGTCTGTTGATTTAGGCTGGGATTTTGGGTCGAAAGGCCCTGGTGTTCAGGAGCAGGTGGCCCCTTGGTCCCTGTCCTGAGGTGGCCCCGTCTCTTCCCAGAGGCTGCAGAGCCTGGTTTAAGGCTCAGGTCTGGTGGGGCTGCCCATCCCAGATGAACTGCCCATGGAAGGGAGTGGCACAGTCCAGGCGCCAACCTATAAGCCAAGAGGCATGGGGTCCAGGTCTGTGCCCCACTGTCTCCATGAGTGACCTGGCAAGGCATGTTATACTCTGGGCTTTAGTTTTCCCATCTACAAAAAGAAGGGGTTCCACAGGGCCCTCCTCCAGTTCTGACATGCCAGGCTTCCAAGTGTATTTAACTAATAAGGCTCCATAACCCCTTAGCGGAGTCAGGTGAGTGCCTTCTGCCCTGCCTCCCTAGGCTGGCTCCAGGTTAGTAGTCCGGCTCAGCTTGCAGAAGTGACCTCAGATCTGAGTGGAACTGGAAGATACCTGCTGATCTCAGACCTCCTGGAAAGCCTAGGAAAGCCACCACTAAATGCTGAGTCATACCCAAGGAACAGTTTTTCTGTCCCCGGGGCTCTCTGTCTGGCAGGTGTTGCTGACCTGAACGCTCTGTGGCCGGAGGGGAGGGGGCTGAAACCCACAGATCTGCCCTGGGGAGCCTGGTAGAGGGGACACCAGGGAATATCTTTCTGATATTCACGATATTTTAAAAATGATTTTATTATTTTTATGTTCTATTATTATTATAGTATTAACTGAACTCCATGGGAATGAAGATAAATATCATGGAGTTTTAAGAGCAGGAACAGCCCCTACAGATCAACTAAACCCTGGTTTATTGATGAGGAAACTGAGCCACAGACAGGGACAGGCTTTTCCAAATTCACCCAGAGAGGTTATGGCACAGTCCAGGGCCCTGTCTCTAGGCCAGCTCCCCACTGCAGGTAGCAGGGTGACCCAGGCTGGCCCATCACAGGGATTGTATGGAGCATGGCTAAACATTCAGAGCCCTGGGCTCAACTCCAGACGCAGAGAATCAGACTCCAGGAAAGGGGCCTGGGAATTTGCATTTAAGTAAGTGCCCTGTGTATACATGGCCTGTGTATATTGTGTCTCTATCTTGAAGTGTCATCCAGAAAGTTCCCACTCAAGAGCTGCAGTGAGAACCAAGAGGCCAGCATCCCTGGGGAGGGAAGTATCTGGGCACCAGAGCTAAGGACACCACTCTCAAGCATATGTCCCCGGGCTGAGAGGTAGCAGGTGGCTCCCTGAGGGCATTGGTCTACTGTTAAGAGAGAAGACTGACATAACTAGAGTCGAATTCCATCCCCACAGCACTCCTTACAGGGGGGCAGGCTTCTTCCCACTTTACAGATGAGGAAACTGGGGGTATCAGAGGTGACGTCAGTTGTCTCTAGACTTGCCCAGTTGAAAGACAGCAGAGCAGGGATTTGAACCCACAACTGACTGTTCTTAAACCCATGCCTTAACTACATGTCACCCTGTATCCTTTACCACACAGAAATTTACATGAGTGACCTGTGGTGGTGAGCTCTCCAGCAGGGGAGGTGAGCAAACAGCAGCTAGAGGAGCCCTGGCAGGCATGAGGTGACCTAGATCAGCCCTCCTGGAGCTGTGACTGAGAACAGACTGAGCTGGCTAAAGGATGCCAGGGTGCTGTTTCTGTGTCTTCTGCACACAGAGAAAAATGTTCCACATTATTTACAGGTCCCCAGTTCATCAAAGTCTTCAAGGTTCAATCCTTAGCCACCTTGGAGCTGTGGGCCAGAGGATGGCTGGGCTACTCGGCTGAGAGGGCAGGGGCTCAAGGGGCTGGCTCCCCAGACAGCTACAAGGGCCTGGGGGGTGGGGGTGGGAGTCTGGGTAGGGGCAGGGCTGAGCAAGCTCACCAGGCCACCCAGTGAGAGCTGTCATAGGTTAGACTGTCCCACTGGAGTATGCGCCAGACAAAGGGGACACCATGGGAGCATTCCACAAAGCTATGAAGCAAAAATCTTCCCACAGTCTCCAAATGAGGTCCCCAAAGATGCCTCTGGGAAGCAGTGGAGGGTCTCCAACAGCTGGGAGGCAAGATGTTCTGCTTCCCAAGCCGGAACTGAAGAAGGGTGGGAAGCACTTACCAGGAAAGACAGATGTGAGGGAAAAGCTTCCTCAGATTCCCATTAACCAGCTCTGGGTGCAGAGGGTGGTGTCTGTGGTGTGATGGTGGTGGTGGTGCATGTGCAGTCCCCATAATCCTGGGGACTCTAGAGGGTTCTCTGGGGCACAGTCTGCCCAATAGTTGGGATGGACTGACCCCCTGTGGGACCACACTGAGGTCACTGCCTCCTCCCTATGCCTGCACTGCCACAGCCCAGAACTGAGACACAAGTGGACCTGATGCCCAGGGAGCGGGGGCTGAGAGGGCAAATTGTGTCATGCAGAGCACGACACTGTTTCTCACAGAGCCTGTGTACCACCTCAAAATCCTTAGTACTGGCATGCTAGGCACTGGGCTGAGGACATGGCTCAGAGCCTGCCTGAGCCTTCAAGAGGCTTACAGTCTATCCAGGCAGACAGCAGGCAGCCAGCTTGGAGAAGCGGAGACAAGGAAAGGCTGATGGAGGGGATGGCTGGGTCTCCCTGGGCTAGCTCAGTGCACATAAACTCTGCAGCCCCCCGATGCCAGAATGAGGCAGACCCTTGACAGGGGCTCCTCTTGAGGCTGTGGCCCTATCCCTGCCTGCAGTGGGGCATTCATGGAGTGAGGAAAGGTCCAGCACCAGCACCTTCTGTGACTTCCACCCATCCTGCCTGAGCAGAGAGGCAAATGAGTCACCAGAGAGGCAGCAAAGTGCAGCAGAAGGGGTTGTGGGCAACACAGAAGAAAAATGGCTCTGGGGGTTGTCTCTGGAGAGGCTGTTCCACTGCCTACCTGGCTCCTGAGAAACACCTCGTCTTTGGGGAGCCCCTTCAGGCTAGCAGGGGTAGGGCCAGGCTCCAGGGAGCCCATTCCTGCCTGCCCTGGGCAGCCCCCACCCTGTGGGAAACCTCTTTGGGCACCTCTGCAATCCCGACTGCACCCTGGATGATGTGAGGGGAGTGGGGGATAGGGGTCCTCCCTTCATGGGAGGGGCTGGGTGCTGTCACCACCAGAACCTCTGTACTCTAGGCTGTGTGCTTGCCAGTAGGGAGCTCGGAGTGACCAGGGGCAGGACTGATCCCGTGTGGCACAGCCTGTAACAGCCACCTTGGTCCGGCCTGTTGGGGGTCAGGTGGAGAGGTCCTAGAACACCGGACCCACCACAGGGGAAATGGGAGGAGCCCTCTACTGGGATTGAGGTTCGCTTGCTTGGGTGCTAGCTACAGTCCTGCCTGCCTCAATTTACCTTTCTGACCAGTGGGGTGTGCTTCTGTTCCTTATTTTGGAGTACAGAATAGAAGCAGCCTTGCCTACAAAGAGTGTATTTGCTCTGCAAACTCTCATTTGTGAGACTGCCTCCCCCAGCCTCCGTTTCTCTACCTGCAAAGAAGTCTGGGCCCTCCAATGCTGTGCTGTCCAACACAGCAGCCAGGAGCCACATGTGGCCACTGAACACCGGCATCTGCCACATGGTGATTATGTTAAATTAACACCAGGTTTCAAAGACTTAGTAGGAGAAAAGAATGTGAAATGGCCAAAACATTATCATTCCAATACACAATACAAACTAAAAGATGACATGGCGGTCTGAGCACTTTGAAGGGCATGAGGACATAAAGGGAAGGGCTGAGTTCAGGAGAGTTTGGGGAGGAAATGACCAGGGCCTCTGAGAGGTGGAGGCCATGGGGGTGCTGTGGGGGTCCTGTGGGGACAGAGGCCATGGCTGACCGTGTGGAGAAGGCACAGCTTGAGGATGGCTCCAAGAGGTCCAAGCCATGCGGCAGCAGGAGGGCTTTCGAGACAGGAGGAAGCACGGGAGCAAAGGTGCGCTGGTGGGGACGTGTGCTAAAGATGAGGGTGGTTGGTGGGCACAGTGAAGCTGCAGCCCAGGGCACTGACAGAGGACACTAGTGTGTGACTGGGCAGTGGAAGGAGGCCGGGGCCAGATGGAGGCAGCTTCAAATGCCAGGCTGAGTCCGCCGGGTTACACAGCAGGTACTCCAGGAAGACTGGTTGGCCAGGGACCAGGACCCAGGGAGCTCTTGAAACAGCATCCAGGTGAGTGGCAGGGTGTCTGGTCACCAGCGCTCACTGGCCCACCTCACAGATCACCAAGACTTCCCAGCCTGCTGTTTTCCAGGAGTATCCCCCTGACACTGTCTCCTTCTCCCCCTGGCGAGGACAATTCATTTATTCATGAGCATACACCCACTCCCGTCAGGCAGCCAGCTTCTGGACACCTCACTGCTACTTGTAGCAGGAATTTCATTAGTGCTGGAGGGAAACCGGGTTTCCAACCCCATTAGTGGATGCGGCCCCCTCATGCTCTCCTGCTCCAGCCCATGGCCAGTGGCCCATGTGCCCAGGACAGCCCAGGGCAATGTCAAAAGCAGATGTCTTGGAGCCAGGAGATTGGGCTCTATCTTGAGAAGTTGGTGTGATGGGTCCATGGGGATGGGATGGTGCCCACCCCCAGCACTTGCCGACACCCAGTACACAGCCTCCAAGCAGCTGAAAGTGTGGGGTGCTACCTTGAACACCTCCAAAAAACTGCGTTGGGGGAGGGAACTGTGTGTTGGCCAAAGCTGGATAAACAAGGTGGGGGGTGGCAGGTCAGGAGCCCAGGAGGTCTCAGTCCTGCTGAGTACTGGTGATGATGGAGGTGATGACAGAGCAGATGTGCGGCTTGGACACCTGGCAAGGAGTGACCCCCAAGGGAAAAGACAGAGGAGGTGAGAAGGTCCCAGGACTCAGGGAGAAATTTCAGAGAGGGGTGTGAGGGGAGCCTCAGACGTGACAGGACAGGGAGAGGTGGCTGAGCTGAGAGGAGGCAGAGCAGAGCTGGCTGTGAGACGAGGGGAGGGGAAGGAGACCAGTGCTACACAGAGAGAATCAAACAGAAAGACACAGTCCCATGGAAGGCCAAATAAACACATACACACACCCACCCCTCCCCGAGCTGGGGTTTGGAGGCCAAGGAGAGAAGTAAGGAAACAACTAGGGCCAGGTGTGCCAGACTACTCAGAGGACCCCCTGAGTTGTAGGCCTCCCCGCCAGGGGGCACTGGGCCCACCCACACACGGTCAGACCAGGTACTCAGGAGCTGGCAGCCCAGAGCAGGAGGCAGGGGCCTCCAAGCACTGTCTCCTTCCCTGAATGTGGGGAGCTGCCAAAATGGCCAGCAATGGGACAGGAGGTCAGCGCTCTTGACCTGGACATCCAGGGTCCCTCAGGAGCTTATCTTGTCCCACCACAGTCAACTCTGCCATGGTCAACACAGTGACAGGCCCCTGTTGGCCAGTCTGAATGTGAGGCCTGAGCCATGCCTTATATAGCGATAGCTTGAGATGCTAGGGTCTTGATGGGAGCTGTGCATAGGGGATGGGATGGGTGGCACTCACATATGGATGGATACTCTCCTTCCCTTGCATACTCCCATATATTTACACGCACATTCTCATACTCATTCATGGCACATACCAGCACACACACACGCCTACACATGCTCCTTGTCTCCAAGGAAATAGGCACCAAAGCATGTGAGTCCTGCACAGGCAAACTCACATTTTAGTCACCTCCTCTGGCCTAAGTAGGAAGCCTCTGGGAAGGGGCTCTAAAGTGGAGGGGCTGCCCTCTCTGACAGTCCAGCCTCCCCAGTGTCCATCTTAGAGAGCCTCATGGGCTGTCCCAGACTCAGGAATGCCCTGAGACCCTCAAATCTGCTGCCTGAGTGCCCTATGTAGTCCCAAGGCCCCAGCTCACATGCTTTTTAGTAATGAGGGACTCACTACTTGCCCAGAAAGCAGGTTAAAAAAAAAAATCTCCAGACAGCTCAGACTCTTGGGAAGTTCAACCTGAGGATGTGAAGGAGACAGTGTGGTTGCCACTGAGGGGCTTGAGCTGTGGGCCAGCCCACTAGGCAAGACTGTCTTTTCATCATTAGTTTGGAAAGTGACAGGGCTGACCCATCACCCAGGCTGTCACTCTGAATTAGAACTAGAGAAAAGACGTCTTCCAACCAGTACCACCATCTTGTCTTACAATAGCTAACAAGGACCCAAGATAAGCTTTCATTCATTTACTCAATAAATATCAACTAGGCACTTACCATGTGCCAGGCACTAGTATGTGGTAGTGAACAAGTATAATCATTTAATATTCTGTTCTAGTCTGCCCTTCACCCATTTAACAGGTGGCAGAGCTGAGTCCAGGGAAAGGCAGGGACTTGCTCAAAGTCACACAGGGAACCAGGGGTCCTGGGTAGAGCCTCAAGTGGGCTGCTGCAAGTACTGACCATCTTCTAGCCTCTGGGAAAAAGGGAGAAGGCCACCACCCGCCTTTCTTGTCCCCAGTGTTTCTAGGACACCAAGGTATTGATTACCAGCCTCGCCTTGGAGTGGATTTCTTTTCTTTTCTTTTTCCATCAAGGTTTTCTGTTTCTTTCTTTTCTTTTCTTTTTTCTTAAAGAATATACTCCAAGCTGCTCCTATGATTAATTACCAGCTGCCTAATGCTCCGCCACTGGCAATTTCTGGAAAGGGAATGAATTACCTTGAAAAACATCCGAAAAGAGAACCCACCGTGAAGGAGAATTTCAAAGGTTACCTCACAATTAGCAGTGGGTTCCCGCAGCCTTATTGAGTTGCCAGCAGGCCCTCCAGGGAGGGGCAGGCTGCCAGCTTTCAGGGGCTACCCTCTGCTTCTGAGGGCAGCTGGGCTTGAAGGTCTGGGCAAAGGCTACAAGGCAGAAATGGAGGTGGTTTCCTGAGCACCTACTGAGAATCTGCCCGGTGGCTCCGCCCCTGGTCTCTCAGGCATCCTGTGATGCTTAATTCTAAGGCCCCACGGTTCAAATCCCCACTCCACCACTTACAGCTCTATGGGTTTCTTAACCACTTTGGGCCTTGGAGAATGAGGCATTAAACATACCTCCTCAGGGTAACTGTGGGGGAAATATGTATTTAAGGTGCATAGTACCTAGTACACAGTAGACTCTCATTAAGCTATACCATTTAAAAATATATCAGGCTTCTAAGCATCCTCACAACAGTGCTCTCAGCTATGTTGGTATAATTATCCCCATTTTAAGATGATAACTGACTGTCCTAGAAGGGAAAGGACTAACCCAAGGTCACACAGCTGACAGCAGGAAGGAAGACCAAGACCTGTTCCCTGGTTCCAGAGCCAGAGTGAAGCAAGGAGGATCCCCAGGGCTCACCTGGCCTTGCCTCTCAGCACCTGGGAGCAGTGGGGGCTGAGGGGAGAAGCCGACAGCAGCAGGGAGACAAACCAGCAAGGCCTCATGCCAGGGCAAAGACTCTGGCTCCCCCAGCCAGGCTGTAGAATCATAGCACAAAGGGCCCTGGCACAAAGTGAGCATCCTCATCTCTGGGTTGGGAGCCACAGAGGGGTATTGCAGAAATCACCCTCTGGCATAAGGCCAAGTGTGATCAACCCAGAAATGCCGATTTATGATAAGACATGCTGGTGTCTAGGCCAAGGGCCTGCCTGAGAGGCTCAGCCTCAGGACCTCAGGAGCTCCTTGGGGGCCCAACCGCCTGTCTCAGGCTGGAGGGCCAATGTGTGTCCATCCTGGCATTTGTTGGTTCCTGAGGAAACTAAAGCACGTGGGAAGAAGGAAGGCTTCAGTATCCTTGAGGAAAACAATGACATCCTGAGCATTTACTGTGTGCTGGGTGTGCCTGTGCAGGTGCTGCAATCCCAATCCTTCTTTTATAGACAGGTAAACTGAGGCACAGAGAAATGCACAAGGTCATGATGGATAAGTGGCAGAGCTAGGATTTGAATGCAGGCACTTTGACACCAGCACCCAGAGATGTGTGAGTGCTCACGGGCACACCTCAGCATATGTGTGGGAGAGAAGAGGATGAGGCAACCACAGAACCCATTTCAATAAACAGGCCTCTGCTCACCCAGGTCTCCTCCTGCATGGTTGCCATGCTGCTCAGCACACAAGGCCCACATGCCATGGGGTTCAGAGTGGTATAGAGACAGGGCTGCTATGTCAAGGCTGGGAACACAAAACCTGCCCCTCTCCCTGAGTGTATCCCCCCACACCTTCCCCTGGCAGCCTCTCTAAAGAAAGACTAGGCCTATGAGGCCCCTGGGGGCCCTTTTAGGGGCTGACAAGGTCTCACCAGGGTGGCTGCACCCAATTCTGCCTGTGAGGGCTGAGGCCCCGGTCAAAGGCACAGTGCACTGGGGTCAGTACCTATCCCTGACTCAGGACACAGCTGTTCCTTCCCCAAGCAGCAGGCCAAGCTGATCCTGCCAGCTCAGCTACACACCTACCTCAGTGACCTGAGAATCACCAGTGTCCCACGTGCCGGCCAGCAGCTTGCGGTGCCTCTGCCTCACTCCAGCTCCATCCTGCTGCAATGAGAAGGGATGGTCAGCAGGTCCACTCTTGGCTCAGGCCCTGGAACTGAGCATGCTGCTACAGTCCATTCACTCACCTGCTGGAAAGTTTACCACTGGCAAAACCAAATCAGCACCATTCCACAGATGGGGAATCTGAAGGATGAAGAGGAAAGGGGGCATAATGACAGGGTACCCAGATGCAAACAGGCCCCTGACTCCCCACATCTGTCAGTTGCCAGCTATGTGATTGTGAATATGCTTCTGGCCTCTCTGGGTTTCAGTTTCCCCACCTGTCAAATGGGATCACAATCTCTCTCTCAGGGATTCTGGGATGATCTAAGAATATATGGTGACAGAAGCACTAGGCATTCACTCATTCACTCAATAAACATTTAACAAACACCAGAGCTGTGAACAGGGTAGTGGTACTTGCCCTGGTAATGAGTAAAGAATCAAATAAGTGGTGTCCGCCAGAAATAATGAGTACAGGGACTATGCAGCATAGACTATAGGTTCAGGGGGGCCTCTTTGGGGAGGTAAAGTTGAAGGATCAGCTAGAGAAAGGCAGGTCAAGATACATGGAACAGCATTTCAGGACGAGGGATTAGTATATGTGAAGATTCCAAGATAGGGGGAAAAAGCCTGGTCCAGTGGACAACTTGAGAGTGGGTACTATGGTGGGTGCACTGGGTATGAAGGGGTGGGAGGGGGAAAGAGGCACAGACACCCCTTCCCCTCAGTGGCTTGAGCTTCAAGGAAACAATGGGGTTGTGGGGGCATGATTACCTTTGTTATGGGAGATCCAGCTGGCCCATCTTCTCCATAGGCCCCTAGTTCTCTCCCTTATCCCCATACCTATGGGGTCCCCATGGCAATCTAGGAGGAGCAGACCCAAAGGTCAGGCCATAAGGTGGGAACCGCAGAGCCCTCATTTGAGTCCCAGCTGTGACAGTGCCCTGCTGGGTAGCTCCAGCCAATAGCCACGTTCCTTATACCTGTGTGCCCTGCTCTAGAAATGGGAAACCTGACTGCAGGGCTGAGCATAGCTCAGACTGAGGCATGTGGCCAACTGAGGGAGAGGGAGTGTACATACCATAGTAACCATGGGCTCCCACATGTCCCAGGGGGCTGGCAGAGGCCTCTGACCAAGGCCACACCTCACTGTGCAGCAGGCAGGGCTGCCAGGGAGAAAAGTGAGCTCCCCCTCTCTAAGAGGCACCACAGCCTGGTGGTGGAGATGTGAGCTCAGGAATAGAAATGACCTGTTCAAATCCTGGTTTCATCTTCTTACCAAGTGGGTACCTTTGGGCAAGTTTCTTAAACCTCTCCGTGCCTCAGTTTCCTCACCTATGGGAAGGGATGCAGGGATGATGAGGGACCTCCCTCAGAGCTGTACAAACTGCATTAGGTATGTGACATGCAGGCAGCTTTCAGAGATGCCAACTGAAGCACAAATTACCTGGCAGGGGCTGGCACAGGGCTCTATGGTGTGGTGGGTCCCTGAGCCCCGAGCTCCCAAAGCTGCCATACCCACCTCAGCATAGAAAAATGTCTCCATGTCTTGACCCTTTGGCCCTGGCAGTCCCCAAACTCTGCTCACCATGGGAACACAAATGGCCCTCGAGTCCACTGACTCCTGTTCTCCAATTTTACAGAGGAGGAAACTGAGGCCTGAAGAGGGGCAATCATTGCCCCCATCCCAGGGTCAGTGGCTGGGGCAGAAATGGAATCAGCTTCCTGCTTCCCTTCTGCCCCAAGCTCGGGCCTTTCCTAATGGCAAGCTGGCCCACAGACCCGTGGACAAAGAGAAAATAATTATTTTGGCAGCTGGGACAGAAGCCAGAGCTGGGAAGTGCTCACTCACTCCGTGAGCATTGTCCAGGCCTCAAGGAACACGCCCGCCCATCCTGCCTCTCAGATGCGATCCGGCTCACGCCGCGCACGTGCGCCTTGCTGCTCCCAGCCACCCAGTTCTTCAGTGTGGGCTTATGCAAAGGGACAAACAGGCCTGGCCAAGGTCACGTGGTGAAGGCACCACACCAGGGGCACCAAGATGTGATTTGGGCCCTGGTGGGGGATGGACCCCCTTCCTTATAGGCCTGCATTGGACCCCCACCTGGGAAAGACAGAGGAGTAGGATGCTGGCCTTTATTAGTTGTATAGTGGGTTCTGCCTGGGATGTTTCTTTAAACATTGATAAAAGGCTATGCTATAGAAACTAAGCTAGAAGCTCCAAATTATGCTCGAGGCCCAGAGAGGTCCCATAGCTTCCTAAGGTCACATGTAGGTAACAGGGAGCTGAAGAGTAGTAAGAATAGAGCCGTGACATCAGCAGGTGGTCTGCTCCTACTCGTACTCTGCTCACTAAGGTGACCAGCCAGGGAGCCCACACCCTGCCCAGCCCTGGAGCTGCTCAGCAGTGCTGCTGGGAAGCAGTGCTGGGCACTCAGGCTTCCCTGTCACCATGCTGGGAAGCCCCTCACACTGGGTGCCGTCAGGTAGGAGTAGGGGTGGGGGACTCAGGCCTGGGTCAGGCTGTGAAGACAGAGGCAGTATCATCCATCCCTCACCTTGGTGATCTTAGGTGAGGCCACACCTTGTGTAGGTTTGGCCATCTAGTGAGACCAAGAAGAAACAGTGGGATGAAGCAGGTGTCCTGCTCACAGCCTGACCAGACCATAGCCATGAACAACATGGGTCCACTGTAGGAAGTGTTTTCTGCTTAAAAGGCACTCAGTGCCATGAAGTAGGTGTAGCCTAAGCCTCAGGGCCTAGTGGGGGTGGTGGGGCCAGCCAGTTTCCCCTTGGGATGGTGCTCCACTGCCCAGAGGGTCCTGTGAGCATCCTCAGCTCAGGATTCTCACTCTGGAGGTGGATAGAGGAGTGGGGCCCTGACTGCAGGGCAGCGTCTGACTGTGAGAGCAGAATGGGGTGGTGTGCAGACCACAGGCTGAAACCTGCCTTCACTCTCACGGAGTGCCTGAGCTTCCTGGCCAGGGCAAGGCAGTAATGGGCACCCACTCTGCAGAGCAGGACAGGGTCTGGGACATGGCAGAGGTCACTTAGATCAGAGACTGTTGCAGGACCCAAATGGGTTCTCCCAATAACACCCACCTTCCCATCCCCTCCAGCTCCTGGGATCCCCTGGGAAGAGCGGGGTGTCGGCTTGAATGGAGACACCAGGCCAATCTGGCTGGGGCTGGCCCAGACAGATGCAGATTCCTGGAGGAGAGGTGCCTGCACCACAGGGTGTCCAGGATGTGGGCACCAGAAGGCTCTGTGCCTGTGGCTCCAGCCTGAAGCTAAGTGACTACTTTTTCTCTATGGCTGTCAAGGGTTGGGAACCCACATTATGGGCTGGAGCCCTGGCCCTGTCTTCAGTGTTAAGGTTGAGGGGAAGAGTGGGGAGAGCTGGGTTTGAATCCCTGTTTGCCCCTTATGCTGGGTGATCTTGAGCAAGTCATCGGAACCTCTGAGACCCCATCTTTGCTCTAAACAAGGGCTAATTGCTCTTCCAGTTACTCATCCACAAAGGGAGGCTCTAGGCTGCCCCACAGAGCCTGACCTTGACCTACCCACAGGCAACTGAGGAGTGGGTCAGACTACTCCAGTGAGGTCCATATGGCAGGGAGCCACACTGATGGCACTTGTCAAGAGTTCAGGGCTCCTGTCACCTGCTGCTAAGTCATACAGAAGTGCCCCTCATGCCCTGGTGGCTGTGAGGGCTTAACGAGACTTTGGGTTTGTAGATGCAGGAGCCATGGAGTAAAGAACAGGTCAGCGAATGGTGGCTGTTAAAGTTTGGGGGAGGGGTAACTACTCAAGGTCATAAGTGGCCAACTGTTGGCCAGAACTCTGGTCACATGAGCACCCAAACCAGATCTAAACTGCCACTCTGCTGGCTAAACTGACCTGAACCAGCTCTGGCCACTCTGACCCTCCTCACTGAGCTGGAGCTGCAGCTGTTCCGATCCCCTTCTTACAGATGAGCCAAGCAGCTGCTGGTCAGGGTCAAATAGCCTGGAACCCTGTCTCTGGCCCTGCATGGAAATGGTGGCCTCTGACCCAGCTCCCAGGCTCTCTGGAGTGACATGGGCTCCCACACCTGAGACCCACCCGGGGAAGCCTCCCTTACATGACCCTGGAGCAGGCCCTGTCCTCCCCTGGTGGCCAGTGCTGGCTGCAGGAGCAAGGCAAATATTTACCCTGATGGTTATCCAGACCTTGCCGGCTGCCCCGCCTCCTGCATTCCTGGAATACATGTTCTCTGACCTCACCATGCTAGGAGTTGCGGGGAGGCATCCAGACATGGGTTAGAGCCAGACCAGACCAAGGAGTGTCCTGGACCTGGTGGAAGCCAGTGTGGGGGCGGGGAAGGGGCTACCTATACTACCTATGGGTCCCCTTCAGGCAGCTCCTCACACCTGCTACTAATCACACACACACACACACACACACACACACACACACACACACACACAATCCTCTATGCCCATGGAGTGAGCAACTCTGTCTGCCACACACACTTGGAAATTCTCCCACTTGCCAGGGCTCTTCCTCCCCAACCCCAGTGGCTCTCATTGCCCAGTGGCTCTCATGGCACTCAGCACAACCCTGTCGTCAGGGAGCTGTGAAGTCCACTTTACAGATGAAGAAACTGCCCAGCAAAGACCAGAGGTCACGGAGCTGGAAGTGGTAGAACGTGCACTGCCTCACCCCAAATTGCACTATCAACAGCATTGTTTTACTCACCAGGTCCATCCTCCCACGCCTAAAGGACCTCTTCCTCCAGCCTGCCTTCCCGGATAGCCCCCATGCCAAGTGATTTTTCCCTTTTCTGAACTTCCAGAATATTTGGTGGTGTTTCTTTCATTCTCCTTGCATAATCAAAACTGAGTGTCTTGTTATCTCTCCAGCTGTGAGACCCTTGTCATATTCACTCCAGGCAGTAGAGTTGAGCTCAGAGGCTTGGATAGCACTGAATGCTCAGGGGAGGACTGAAATCCTGAGTCTTTCCACCAAAAAACAGTAGCTGCAGTTGGCCTCAAGGAACAGATAACAAAACAGCCCTAATGAGTGGGTTGTTTGGGGTTGAGGGGCCCTTCTGGGCAGGGCTGCATGAGAATCACGAGATGCCCTTGGTTACATAATCTTGTCTGTCTTTACTTCCTCAGAATATGTCAAGTTGCTCTGACAGCTTGCCCACTCCCAGGTGCAAGGAAGCCCAGTGTGTCAGGGCCCAGCCCCCTGCTACATGCCCCTGAGTTTTCCACTTGCTTCTCTCCTCTGAAATCTTCAGAAAGACAGATCAGCAGGGTTCGGCTGACCTGCTGGAGATTCGGAATGCCAGGCTGAAGTGTGGGCCTGGCAAGTCTGTTGCTGGGCCCTCAGGAATGCCTCCAGGTGGGAAAAGCTCCAGTGGACAGAAGAAGGCCAGTACAAACAAGGGCCCCACCCTGATACCAGGAGGGGACTAGAGAGCAGGTATTGGAGAAGGGTGGATATGCCTAGAACTGCCCTCTCTACCCACCTCTCTGAGACTTTGTTTCCTCATTTTGAGAACAGGGGCTATAAACTAATTTCTATGGGGTCATTCCTTCATTTGTTCATTCATTCCATCCATCCATCCACCCACCCACCCACCCATTTCCTTCTTTCAACAACTAATGAAAATGCCTACTATTTGCCAGAAGAGGGAAAGAAAGAGAAGAAAGAAGTTGGGGATGGGTAGGTGGGGAAAAGGAAGGCAGGGCCAAAGGCCAACCTGTTCATTTTCCCAGCCTGTATACAGGCAGGTAATCCTAGGACAGAGTGCTGGAGTGTGTGCCTAGCTCAGCTCAGCCGGGCAACAAAACGGGGGTCAGGGGCATCATCCTCTTGTGCAGAGTCTCTCACGCAGGAGGGTACCCCCTGGGCAAAGGTCCAGAGGCTTGGCAGGATAAAAGCTTTGGACTGAAAAAAGAATTATATGTGGCCTCAGTAAGCAAGAGACAGGTGCATTCAAGGGGCAGGGGCATACACAGACATCCCTGGGGCCCCTCCAAGGCTTCACTCCATACCCAATCATGATTTGCTGTGTTCTCAAGGCCATGTTTGAAATGGCACCTGCTCCAGACACCCTGTCAGGCCTTCAAGTCCTTGTTCACTCAGTGGGCATTGCCAGGCCCGAGGAATGATGCCCACCCATCCTGCCTCTCAGGTGCTCTGGTTCATACTGCACCCATATGTGCCTTCCCCCACCAAGCCATCTCAGCCCCTTGGTACTGGACTTATGCAAAGGGGCAAATGAGACCAGAGAGAGGAAGTGTCCTACCCAAGCTTACAGGGCAGTAAGTAGTGGCATCAGGATTTGAACCAAGGCCCAGTCAGGGACTGGATCTAGTTTGCTGTCAGTGTGCATCACATTCTCACCTGGGAAAGGGAGATGGAGCAGGAGGCTCACTTCCTCCTGGAAGCCTTCCCTGACTACCCTAGTCAACACCTTCTAACTGGAAGACTTTGTCTCAGGCCTGTGGGCCACTCGTATTAGAGGAAGAGAAAAGGGTCTCCCCTCTCTCCAAATCATCAAATGAACAATTTCTCTTCTAATCAAGGGTGAGGGCACACACGGATTGATGGCACATGGTGTGGTTTAGGTTCTTACGTACCGGAGTCAGGACCTCAGCTCTGTCACTTACTGAGGTATATAATGCTGGGCAATAAGCTTAGTTAACGTGGGCCTCAGTTTCCTCATTTGTAAAATGGGGTTAGCAAGAGTCCTTGCTCTCCAGAATTGTAAGGACTTACCAATATTATTCCCATATTGCACTTGCACAGGAAATGCTCAATAAATAAGGGCTATCATTATCATCACTGGCTTATGTTTGCTGTCAAGTGCAGACTTGGGGCTTGCCCCGGGTAGAGGCACTGGACCCCTTATCACAGATATGGAGAAAGACCCGGGACACTGGGAAGATGAGTCCTAGCATCAGGCCCCTTCTGGAACCAACTCAGGAGCAGGCCCAGTGGATCTGCTTCCTGGAGATGGGCTTCATGAGGTCCACCTACTCCTGGAAAAGGGGCTCTCATCCCGTCCCACAGAAAGACCAGGCACTGAGCATCCTTTAGGTGCAAGCTCTGTGCTAGGTGCTCCCTTCCATGCCCACAGTCTCATTAGGCCCCATGGGGTGGGCACAGCCTCACCCTTAGCTGGGGCCAGGGTCTTGCTCAGAGGGGCACCTAGCTAGAGTTGGCCAAACCAGGGTCTCAAGCACCCCCCTGGGCATTTGCCACTCCCAATGAGAATGATCAGAATGGAATTTTCTGCCAATGGCCCCCTGTTAGGGGCTTTGTCTCTCACCTCTGTCCTTCTATTTGTGGTGGCCTGGCACCTGCCACCTGCCACCTGGCCCTGCACTGCCCATCTGAAGGCTGCCCTGGAGAAACACCCCTGGGACAGCCCCAATCTCAAATCCCCTGCAGCACTAACGGGGCCTGGCAGAGGCTCTCAGGTGAGTCCTTGAAGGTCCTGAGTCCAAGACTGCCATCTCCCAGAGGAGGGGAGGTAAATCTGGAGAAGGACAAGGATGGGCCCAAGGCCAACTCTGGTGTCGGAGGTTGGACTGAGGAGCAAGTCACCTGTCCCTCCAGGTCTGTTTCCTCATCTGGGGCTACATCACACCAGTATTGGTACAGGACTGGGCAGCACATCGGCTGTCAGCTCCATGACACAGCCTAGACTCCAGGCCCTGTGCTCCCTCCACTCAGGGAGGCAGGCAGGATGATCAAGAGGCTGAAGGGCACGAGCACACGCAGTGGCACGTGCAAACCGCCTAGCATCAAGTGTTCCCAATGACCCCATTCCTGGGCCAGGGGCCAGTCCCCTGGCGGTCACACTCTCCAAACAGGCATCCCTCTGGGATTCTGCCACAGTGGGCCAGGCCAGTCTGCAGTGGTGGCCAAGGCCCAGATTTACAAATGCTGGACAAAGGAAAGTACTGTTCTCACTAGCAGGAGGTGGCGGGTCTGAGCACGGCACTAATGTCACCCAGGCCTGAATGAAATTCTGGTTCTGCTGCTTGCAAGCCATGTGGCCTTAGCTAGGTCCCCATTCCACCGCCCCCACCTCAGTTTGCTCAATAGTGCATCGGGGAGGGAGAAGGGGAGGTCTGATTGGGGCAAGTGCCCTGGAGAAGCCAGGCCACAGGAGTTCTTCCTGTTTGTAGGGAAGCCAGCTCTCCCCCCAAAGACAGCCCCTGATGGATATCTGCCTGTTGTCCACAGTGCCCAGCACAGGGCTTGCAGATACGAGCCCCCAGAATGTTTGCTGGATGAATGAATGAGCAGTGATGGGTGTGGTGTGAAAACAGATTTAGATCAGAGAACACAGCAGCTAACACTTGCACAGGCCTTACCACGTCTCAACCCGGCCCAACTCTGACAAACACTACTTATATAGTTAACCCATTCAATCTCCACAGCAGTTCCATAAAGTAACAACGTTATCCCCATTTCACCAATGAGAAAACAGAGGCTCAGAGACAGGAAGTCACTTGCCCAGTGTTACAAAGTGGCAGAGCTGGACTGAGTGCAGGCCCTGGGCTCTAGAATCCATTTGCTGGTACACAGTGGGGCCTCCTGGAGAGCAGCCCCTCAGAGGCCATTCAGACATGAGGTTTCCCACAGGGCTGCAGGCCCTGCCCCCAGGGTCTGAGTTAACTGGTCTGGGTGGGTGCCCTTTCAAAGCTGCTCTGGCTCCCACATGCAGCAGGGTCTGAGAACCCCTGGCCAGCCCACCCTCACTCTTCAATGAGAGGAAACTGTGGTTCAGAGAGGGAAGGGACATGGTCAAGGTCTCCCTGAATGCTTGGGGGTGGGGCCTGAGACCTGAAGTCTGGTCCCCTGACTTGTCTATCATGGGCTTTAAGCTCTTGGAAACTGCACTGTCACCCAGCCCAGCAGCCCACAGGCGCAGATGTGGGCAGGAGAACTGAGGCAGACAGGCGCAGGGAAGCCAGAACAGCATGCAGCCGGATGACACACAGGCCTAGCAATTCCTGACTCATGGCCACCCATCCTGTGACTCCACCCACCACCAATGTCCCCACCCTGGCTCACACCCCATAGCCCACTGCAGCCACCAGAGACACCTCCCATTTAGAACCAGAAAGCCACAGAGGGAGGAAAAGGCAGTGGGGCCCCACCCAGGGCTGTGTGGGAAACCCAGACAACCCTGAGCCAGGGGTTGGGGGAGGGGGACGACTCCAGGACATGCAGAGGAAGCGACATTAGTGCTGACCCCTGCCTCACCCTGTACTACCTGCACACTCCTAGCCTGTGCTAGCTTTCCACCCTGTGGACCACCAGTCTACAGGAGGAAAACTGGGGCCTGCTGACACCATGGGGTCCCACATCTGGATGAACATGCCAGGCTTCCCTGCTTCCAGTTCTTCTCCCTGAGAACGTATTATTCCTCTGTCCAAGAATCTTTAATGGCTCCCACTGTCTGAGTCCAGTTCTGACCCTTCAGCCTCACATTCAAGGCCCCAGCCTGACTCGGACCTATAATCTTTCCCTACCATGTCTGGGCCTCAACCTCTGTATCCCTGTCCACATTAACCCTGCTGCCTGGCATGCCTCCTCCTTGTGGCCTGACACTGGCAAGGAAATTAACATCCACCAAGGGGCCACAGGGTTTCAGACACTGTTCCCAGGATCTCAAAGACTCCTTACAGATCCTTAGGACACTGGTTCTGAAAGGCCCATATGACAGATGCAGAAGTTGAAGCTCAGAGGGGTGATGTGTCCACGGCCACTGGAGGCTGAGCTGTCACCACCCTCGGGGAGGAGTTTGGGCTGCTGGGGACTGTGGTCTCCCCTGTTGCTGACAAGCTTCCGGCTGGTCCACGAACTCAAGGTGGCGCTGAGCCTCTGTCAGCCACCCAATGCCACGGCAACTTGGGGGTACTCACCTTAGCATCCTGACTCTCCCTTTGGCCTGTTTTGGTAAGCAGTGGATACCCTGGGCTCCAGCCCCAGCTGATACGAAGTTGGGTTTGGACTGGGGCCTGCCCAGCTAGGGCAGGTGTCATGAATCAGAGCAGCAGTGCAGTGTGGTAACCAAGAGCACTGACTCTCTGGGGCCAGCCGGTGGGTGCAAAAGCCAGTGTAACCACCTCAGGCAGATGGAGCACCTCTCTGTGCCTCAGTTTCCTCCTCTGGAAAGGGGGACAATAGGAGCAGTGATCTCTTGGAGTTGCTGCGATGATGACCGTGAACTTCTGTAGACAAAGTATCAGAAGAACACTTCCACAGGGTGCAATTGAAGCTTTGTTGGATTAAGTATTATTACCCTGTTCCTCCCTGTACCTTAGGCTCAACATCACAACTAAAGGAAAAGGCAAGGCCTCAGGGAGGGAGAAGAAAGATTTGAGGGTGGCAGAAGAGCTTGCCCTTCAGCATTGCCCCCTCCCAAGTTCCAGGCCACAGGTCTACTAACCTGGCCCACATGCTTGATCAGAGCAGAAGCTTCCCAGCTCCTGAGAGGAGGGAGCAGGGAAGAGGGAGAAGGGAGGGCTTTCTGGGCAGGGATGCCCAGCTTTGCCCCTGTGTTGTTGGAGATGGGATGACCCAGAGATGGGACATGCCAGCATCATCCTATCCCCATGGGGACACTGGCAGCCACCCATGTCTCTCTCCCTGCTTCAAGGTCATCACAGACAAAGTGCCCTTGGCTGGGCTGGAGACAAACATGTGTGGGATACGTGACAGAAGTCTGGTTAGTTCTAGACCTGGTTGTCTTTATAGGGCACAACATTCTTCTACCCCTCAGCCTTTTTTCCAGGGGATGCTCCATAGTTGGGCAGAGCTGCTTCTTCTCCCCTTTCTTTCTACAGGTCAGGCCCAGAGTAGATGAGTGACTTGCCCAAGGGACCAGCAAGATGGTGGTGGATCCTAGACCAAAACCCTGGGTCTCTGGTCTGCCAGGCCTAGTCCCACCATGAGGTTTCTCTTTCCAGACCCCTATGGTGACTGACTGAATGAGAGAAGATAAGTCACCAGCATGTGGGCGGTGAGGAATGGGTGTGGGCCTAGAGCTTCCACCTAAGGGAGGGGGTCAGAACAGGTCAGAGGCAGGGCAGGGCAGCCCAGAGCTGAGGTCCAGCTTCCTCTCTCAAGAGGGCATGATTCCTGGCAACAGCTCCCACGGGAAATAGTAGAAGCACCACCCTTGGGGACATGGGGTGGGATGGGGGTTGCCTAGGCAGGGTTTCCTGTTGTGGGGGTGGTGACCACTTACTGAGGCCAAGTGACCTGTGTGGCTGTGGCCCTGAGGCCAGGACAGCACTGGGTTTCACCTCATCCCTGGCTTGGACCCAGGCCACCCTGAGTCCCATCCTCCAGGCCCGCCCTGGCTTCCTGTCCCACAGGTCCCACCCAGCCCAGGAGTTAGGGAGGGTCCTGTGGAGGCCTCCTCAGAAGTGCCGAAGTTTTATGGAGCAGCAGTGGGCAAGCTTCCCTGGCCTCCTCAGTGAGTGGCCTTTGGCCTCTGACCTCTAGAACTCTAGCTATTTGTTTTTCAGCAGAGGCCTTGACAGAAGTAGCACTCGGATTTTCTCCTACGAGCTCACAACTTCAGACATGGCTGAGCAGGGATCAGACCCCCACCCTCCATGAGCAATTGGATCACTGCCTCCCCCAAATTTGGGCAAAGGGGCAGTATCATTCATTTCTGAGCCATGCCGAAGGGACTAGGACAGGGGGAGAAGCGGAAGTGGAACAAAGTTCAAGCCTCCAAGGCAGAACTCGCTAGTGGTGGAAGACGAGCAGCAGCTTGGCACCTCGTGCACAGATGTGGCATCCTAGCTGGAAAGCACAGCCCCACACTAGGGACAAGGTGATATTGAGACATCAGAGCAAGACTCCTTCATCCTACCTAAGGTTTGCATGCCTGGATCCTTAAAGTGCCAGGAGTCTGAGTGAAATGGGAGCTAGGCCCAGGGTGCTGTGGGGCCACCCATGGTCTCCAGTGAACCCAACCCATTCTCTGTGACTCGGTAGCTGAGGACTCACCTGTCCACCAGTGGGGATATGCTGGGAGTGGAGAGGCTGGTGGCCTGGCCCAGTGAGGGGGAGAGGTTTGAACAGAGACCCTGAGTCCCCACTCCCACCCCTCCTGGTTTCCTCGAGGGCAGGCTATAGGATGCTGTGGCAGCTCAGGCCTCTTTGAAGGCTGCTCTGCAAACAGGTGCCTCAGAAAGTCAATAGGCCAGGGAGAGGAGGACCCTTCCAGCTGCCAGCATGCTCACCATGGACAAAAGTCACTTATAGCTCAGTTTTGGGGAAGAGCAAAGATGGGAGGTGGTTTGGAGCCGAATGGGCTGGCCTTGCCTGAGATTACCTCAGGGTCAGGGACAGCGATGAGATCTAGGTCTCCTGCCCATGTCATGGGCAGCTCAAAGACCTCCTCATGAAGGCCATTGACTAAGCTCACAGCTGTCCCTGGAGGGCCATGCTGGGAAGGTAGGCCCAGCACAGGACACACCTGTCCATACTACTCCAGTCAAACAGGCTCCAATGGGGCTGTCTGCAGATTCAGCTTGATGATCTGCCTGGGCCTGGATGGACTAAAGCTTTGAGAGGGACAAGGTCAGGGAGGCTAAATGCTTAAGGTCTGTGGGTCTGTAGTGAGCAGAGTGGAAGACAAAAGCTAGACTTCAGTCCTGCTGGGTGACCAGGGTACCCATTACCAAGAAGTTTCTAAGACAGCCATGTGCAATATTGAGTCTCTTGACCCTGGGAGCATGCAAGCCAAGGCCAGGACACAGAAGCCTAGGTGGCATTCTGGGACTCTCCCCTAGTAGCTTTATAGCACTAGGTATAGCAGTAGCTTTTCTGGCACCCTGGGTTAGAATCCACATTTAGTTTTGGGTGGCAGGATGGCTGGCCTAGGTTACCAGCTCAACAAATGGCCACCCAATCTCCATCCTTTTCCTGTACAGAAGTTTCCCAGCTATAACAGCCTTGAGCTCATGAGCCCATATGGCCCTCCCATGCTGAACACCCTCAAATTCCATCACAAGAGAGACAAGGTCTTTCAATGCTCTGCATGGCCCCAGTTCCAGCTCTCTGTGCCCCTCATCCTGGGTACCTGGTGTATGAGACACTAGCCCTTTTGGGGAAAAGTATACCTAAGCTTCTCAAGAACTCAGGGCAGCCTGCGGGGTCTGCTGAACCCTGTTCCCCACCCAACGGCTGCCCTCTCTTGGCCTCGCCTTAGCCTGGACCCTCAGCCCACCTGCAGATGTATTTGACATCAGCCTGGCAGGAAGCATCTCCAGGGTCAGGGATATGACTTTTATTTAGCACAGGCCTGGCACAGACTTGGCTGCCAGGAAATGTTTATCAAAGAAGGGAAGAGGGAAGAAGCATGAATGGAGGGGGGCAAAGAGACACATGGATGCAGATGGGTTCTCAGAAGCATGGCTCCCAAAGACCACTACAGCCATACCCCTCCTCCAGGCCCCAAGGGCACTGTGCCCTCTATAGCTAAGATAATTCATACAGGCCAGGTAAACCTAGAGGAAAGCAGAAGGAAGTTGTACCATTTTCCCTGAGGTTCTGTTGCCCAGATGGGCCTGGAGAAGGCCCCAGATGTCTCTATACTCTGCCCATATCTGCTTTGGAAGCCTGGCTCCAGGTCTCACTTCTCTGGAGAAAGGGGACCCTATCCCCAGCTGCTAACCCTTGATGGACTCACCCTTGCTTGTTGTCCCCTGTCCAGCTCTGGGGTTTCACCTGTCTAGAATGCCTTATGACCAGGGTCTTTGCTCTAAGAAAAATGGTCATGCCCATCCAACAGGAGGAAAGCATGTCACAGATATGGGGGTTCCACAGAAGTTCTGGAAGAACTGTGTTCTGACAACCCTACTCCCCTGTCCAGCTCAGGTCCTGGCACACAGTAGGTGCTGAATCTGTTGAATGAACCAGTGGCTTGCTGGATGCATGGGGGAAGGCCTGACTTGGGCTCTCTTGTTGAGGGGCCAGGACTCAGCAGCCACTCTAGGGGACACAATAGACAGTGGTCATGTCCACACGTGCACCTCTCTCTGGCCAGGCTTGGCCTCTTCAAGCTCCTCATGGACAGAGAATGCCTGCCCTCTCTGTTTTAGCGCTGGGAACATTCTGTGTAGTCAGCAAGTCTAATACATTTTCTTGACAGATGGAGGTGGGGAAGGTACAGGGAGGGTGGGGGATCAGAGTAGGGCTATTCCCAGGCCAGGCCTCCTCACACCAAATTCAGAGGCCCAAGAACTGCAGGACCTGGCTCAGGGCTGCCCTCTGTCCAGGGATCCATATATCCACCGTCCACACCAGTATGTTCCCCTCCCCCGGCTCCATGCTTTAGCTGCCTGGCTGCAGCCAGCCTGAAATGCTTACTTAAAACAAACAGGGAAAGTGGCCACATGACTGGCTAAGGTTTCCTAGACCAGGGACACACAGACACACAAACACATACACAGGGCGCACACAGCCACTCGCTGCAGGTCAGGTGGTTATGTGGCCCAGAAGGGCAGGGACTGGGCCAGCTCAGGTTTCATGTCTCTGAAGGACAAGCCACCAGCTTGCCTTTCCTTACCCAGAAGAATGCTTCTCCAAACACTTGTTTTCTGCTTCCTGAATGTGCCAGGGACATGCTGGATGGGAATGGAGGGGAGTAGGGGGAGAAGAAGGGAGAAGGAGGGGAAGAAGTACAGGCCCTCCGGGCCCTCTGTCTGGTGCTTTCCTTCTGCCCTCCCCACCCAGAGGGCAGATGCCTGCTGGGAAATGGTGGCAGCCCAGCATCTCTGACGGCAAAGAGAACCCCAGAGTCCAGAGCTTGGATGTGGGGCAGGAGGAGAGCTGAGGCTTTGTCTCTGAGTGAAACAGAGACAGACCTGTTAAGGCCTTGTACCCGGAGTAGCAGTTTTGCAGCTGGACTCCACAGCTCAGCCCTGGGGGCATCCAGGAGATGAGAAAGGGTGGGGAAGGGGGCTTAGTCCAACTTGACAGGGACAGGTTTGCCATTGGTCTGTTGTTTCAGAAAGGTCTGTGGGCCAGGGTCTTGGGGGCAGTCTACGACTCAGAGGCGTGCACAGGCCTGAGTGAATGGCAGGTCTGTTATCACCACCCTGATTGAGACTGGTCCCCTCAGGGAGAATGAGGCCACATTTCTTGATATGCAGGGCTGAGACCTGATTCTAGGGGACCACCGCCATCAGCTCTGTGGGGGTCTAAGCTGGCTTCCATCCTTCCTTGGCTTTAGGCCTGATCCCTAGGAACCTAGCAACACAGCGATTCAGCTCTGGCAGTCTGCAAAGAAATGAGGGCCATGGCTTCGAGCTCTCAAAAAACCAATTTTGGCCAGGCCTCTCTCTGCTAAGCCCTTCTGCTTATGTTATCTCTTTAAATCCTCACCACAGCCCTACGAGGTAGGTAATGTTGTCACCCCATTTTACAGATGAGAGATCAGCAACCTGAAGGCCACAGAGTCATTAAGGGGTGGATCAGGATCTGTACCCGAGGGGCCAACTCGTCCATGTTCTTAACCAGAGCCCAGTGTACCAGAGGCCAGGCCCTGGCACAGGCCCATCCTACTCAGATCTCTTGACCACGTTTCCAAGGGCTAGGCCTGGGTTCTCCAGGGACACACACCCAGCCAGCCCCACCTCTCGTTCTCTGTCCCTCCTATGCATCCCATACACACGGAGCAGCCCCTGCGCATGGTACCTGTGAAGGGCTCTGGGGTGGAAAAGAAAAGGTGGAGAAATAAGGGAGAAGAAAACGTGGGGGATGGGGAGAACACAGGTACAAACAAAGAGAGCCAGCGAGCTAGGGTGGGGTGGGAGAGGGTGGAGAGACAGAAAAAACAGAAATAGAAGAAAAGCAAGAGAGAAGTGATGGAGAAATAGAGAAGAAAGATGGGAGACCACACTGGGAAAGAAGGCAGGAATGAAGGAGGGAGGAGAGGAAGGAGGGAAGAAACAAAGCCAGAGAGAGCAGAGGCAAACTGAAGGGGAAGAAGGAGCAGCTGGGTGAGAGAAAGAAGGGAAGGAAGGAGAGGAGAGGAGATGGGAGAGGAGGGGAGGGGAGGGGAGGGGAGGGGAAATGATCCATAGGGAAGGCACAGGGGATGAAGGAAGCAGAATCCAACAAGAAACACAGACAGGCAGAGGGGGTCGGGGAGGGAGAGGGCCTTGGAAAACAGAGAGAGAGAGAGAGAGAGAAGCATACCCACCCACCAAACATTAACTACCTAACAGGAGATGACAAATCAAATGGGAATTACTGCGGTAAAAACATAATTAGAAACTTGATTGAAGTTAAACAGAATTTACATAACACTGCAAATTAACTTTACACGGAAACTATTCACTGGGAAGGCAATGAAAAGCCATTTCATTAGTAATCTATATTTAAACAATAGGCACAATGGAGCCTTCTGATGAGGAACTTGGTGCCTTCAACCTGAACAAATGCCAAAGTCCAGGGGAGAACAGAAGGCAGTGGGTGCTCCAAGAGGAAGTGGGCAGGGTCCAGGACAGGATCCCTCTGCTTGCTAATGAGGGGTGGCGGTGGGTAGACATAGTAAGCTAGATCAGATTCTGGTATGGGTTCCACCCTTGACTTGCTGTGTGGCCATGGCCAAGTATCTTACCCTCTCTAGCCCTCTGTTTCCTCCTTTACAAAATGAGGAAGCTGGAGAGGTAGTTTTCATGAAGGTGTCTGCAACTGTGGATGCTGTAGAAGAACCCCGACGATGCTGGTGGCTGGCCGGGATTCAGACCAACTGGTTCACAGCTCTAGCCTACCAGTTACTAGCTGTGGCATCACGCAAGCTCCTTCCTCTCTGGCCCTGATTTACCCATCTGTTCAGGGGGGATAAATCCACTCCTGCCCAATGCTCTGCAGGCAGTGGGAGGATTTAGGGAGAGATTGGGTGGGGACAGGCTTAAAGAAAAGTGAGTCTAAGGCACAGGATTATTTGTCTCATCCGCCTGGCACACTAATTAGATTACACATAGCAGCCTGATGGAGCCTTGCATCATCACAGTGGCTTCCCATGGTTTCCCATGGCTCCCTGAGTCCCTGAAGCAGTCAGAGGCACATATTCCTGAGGGCCTGGTGGTGGGGGTAGGGGGTGGGGTGGTCACAAAGTCCCTAATGGGCTCCATGCTATTCTAAGTGTGGAAAAGCCTCCCAAGCCCTTGCTACATCCCAGGCCCATCAGGTTGTTTGGACAGTGGGGCTAGACTGTGCCTGCAAGCCCCTGGCAGTCTGCATGCTCTTCTTCCACCTCCCATCCCACCTGGAGCACCATGCTGAGCACTTGCCCATCCTCAAGGCTCATTCAGGGACAGCAGCTCCTCTCTGCAGCCTCCCCTGACTGAGTCGTGGCCACTCTTTCCACTGAGAGCTAAGTGTTAAGTGCAAAACACCACAAACACACAATGGTGAACATCTATACCCCCACCCCGCCGAACACACACACACTTGCCAACCAAAGGCAGTGAGCTCGGCTGCTCTAACTGGTGAGTGCTAGCAGGCAGCTCTGACACACACTTGTAGACAAGGAAGTTCCTATAGTTTCTTTAAGATAAAGTGTCCAGGCAGTGCTTAGGGATTCAATAGGAAGGTGTTGGGTGCCCTTCCCCCTGCAGGCAGCTACCCCTTGGAGCCCAGTGTTTTTAGCAAGCACTCCAGACAAAGGGGAGGTCTCAGGGACCCATGAACTCCAGATGGGAAGTGAGAGGTCAGGAGAGGTAGGTGAAGCTTCTCAAAAGAAAGTGCAAAATATGTAGACATCAGGGCAAGAGGTTCAATCAGTTCAGCCCAAGGAGTGCCCGCAAGGGTGACAGGGAAGATTCTCGTCATGGGCAAACCCACCGCCAGATCAGACACCCATGGGCCTTTGCCTCTGTGTGGCCAGGTGTGGAGGGGGAAGCTGGTCTGGTCCCTTCCCCTCTCTACCACCTCTTTCCATACATGGTTCATTTACTGAGGCCTCTAAGCCTTTGTTAATACTGTCCCCTCTGCCTGACACGTCCTCTCCCCTCTTTGCAGCCAAATCCTCCTCACCCATGAAGAGCCCGCTGTCTCAGCTCTCTTCCTCCCTCCCTGGCTGCCCCTTTCCATCTGCTTACTGCTCCCACCCTGTCTTCCCTCCCTCCAGGGCCTGGATGCTGGTGACTCAGACCCAGGCTGTGATCTGCTTCATCTCCACTCCCTCCCGAGGTGACCTCATGGCTTGCAACACCATCTATACACGACAGCTAGCACATATATATCTCCAGTCGGGATGCACTCAGCCTCCCAGACTCATCTATCCAACAGCCAACTCAACCTTTCCACTTGGAAGTCTCAAAGCCATCTCAAACCTAACTTTTCTAAACGCAGCTCCTCGGCTTCCTTCAGCCCTCCCCTGCCATCATCCCTGGCTGAGTGAATGACCACCTCTGTTCTACCAGTGGCTCCTATCTCAAACCCAAGAGCCTTCTTCTACTTCCCACTCTTCTCTCATTGTCTACCTCTAATCAACCCACAAGCTTGTCTGCAAAGTCTTTAAAATACATTCAGACTTTGATGGATTCCCTTTTCACCTCCTACTACCCTTAGTCACCACCAACCCTACCTGGGTGTGGTCCATAGCTTTCAATACATCTCCAGGCTCCACTCTACATCAGTGGTACCCCAGATTCTCTCTACCTTCTCCTCCTAGCCCTCACTTCACTCTAACCACATAATTTCTTTGCTACATGCTTGAACACCACAAGTGTACCCCAGCTCCCTTCCTCCTTGCATTCAGGTCTCTGTTCAAATGCCACCTTGTCAGAGGCCTTCCTTGATCATACTTGGTCAAAGAACGCTTTAGCCCACCCTGTGGACTTGTTACTTCACTTGCCTAACTTCCCTTCTTAAAATGTAGCATCACCTGCCACAATATATACTATGTTTAGGATATTTATTGTCCATGTCTCCTCATGAGAATGTAAGCGCCATGAGGAAAGGGAATTTTGTCAGTTTTATTCCCTGCTGTGTCTCCAAAATATCAAGCAGTTCCCAGCAGGAAGATTTTCTCAGTAAACATTTGGGGCATGAATAAATGAACAATGCCACCTCCCCTGGGAAGCTTTCCCTAAATGCCTGCCTACAGAGTCAGCATATGGCCCCTCCTCTGTGCAGGCACAGACACTACACAAGCCTTGACCACTGAACTCACGGAGCTGGGTCTGGTTCCGGGATCCTGTGTCGTCTTCCATTGCAGATTGTACTTTTTCAGGGCAGGGCTAGGTCTGATCCCTCTTTAAAACCCAGCTCTTAGTGTAGTCCTGGCCTGGTGTTAAGAGCAGTGAGGGTTTGATGTGTGAATTCATGAGTAAATGGATGGTTAGAAGAATGGGTGGATGAGTAGATAAGTAGATGGATGAATGAGTGAATAAATGGAAGAATAATTGGATGTGAGGATTGGACAGATGGCTAGATGAGTAGGTGGGTGGATAAATGATAGGTGGATGGACAGGTCCGCCACGGGCACAAAATAAAGACCGGTGGTTGCTTGGGGTCAATAGCTGGAGGATGGGCCAGACCAGTGCAGTGTAGTGAAAGTGTAGAAGCTGATATGGCAAATGGCAGACAGCCGAGCTGCTCTGATGTAGCCAGAGCTTGCTGTGGACCCCTGGCAAGCCCATTAGCTTCCCGGAGCCTTGGTCTCATGATCTAAACATATAGACAATAATTCTTATGCAGAGCTGTCAGGGAAATCTCTTTGGAGTTTCAAATACTGCCTAAGCCACATCGCTAGTGAGACACCTCTCCGGCCAAGTCTGCCTTAGAAAACCCTCTCTTCCCAAACCCTGGCTGCCCCTGCTGACCTGGTGGTCTCAATGCAACACTCACATGGGTGAGGATCCCTGGCTGTGCCCCCAGAGTTAGACCTGGGTCAGGCTCTAATATGGCTTAACTCCAAAAAACAGTCAGGCCAAAGTGATTCATAGAATCTTCGAGAATTGGGGGACCCATTTTAGAGATGGACAAACTGAAGCCCAGAAGCATTTTGTGCTGGACACACGTATGGAGTTGCAGAGAAGTCCTGCAGCCTGGGTCAGGAAGGGCTTGGAGGAAAAAGTGCTACCCTCGCCCCTGGCCAGAACTTGGGTGAAGATGGCAGTGTGGCCTGGGCATTGGGGGTCTGCTATTACCTTTCTAGGTCTGGCAACTGACAGACAGACCACGACCCATCTCACTCCCCTCACAGCACTGCTCTGATGCTAATGGCGTCCTCATCCTGGGTACACAGGAAGAGAGACAGACACGTGTGAGTGGCCAGGGACACAGGTGGCAGTGCACTGTCTCCCAACTCTGTCCCCCACCACGGGGCTAATCTTGCTGGCCTCTTGGGCCACTTACGCACTCTCCAGAGTGCCTGATTTATCACAGCTCGCAGCGCTCCAACAAGCACGCCAACTCCTCCTAGTAGGAGTCTTTAAATATATTTTTAAATATATCTAAGTTTTGTTTCTTCTGGGGCTCAGGGGCTTTGTGTTGTCTCTTTCTTCCTGGTGAGAAAAGCAGAAAGCCATGGCCTTCCTGTGCGGCCCCTGGGCAGGGGGACAGGGAGAAGCTGTCGGGGTATTTTTAGCAGGGCCCACGAGCCCCTGCCGTGTTCTCCTCTCTAGGCCGTGCCTGGCTCCTGGGAATTATCTCACACGGCCGGCAGCCACTTCCAAAGCCACTCTCTGACCCCTGCCTGAATTCTTTCCTCATTATGAATTGCTCGCCAGACCTCTGACCAACACTTGGAGCCATTTTGTGGGCACACGCCTCCTCGGCAAGCTTGTTTGCACCCGCCCCCTGCACGAAGGGCTGGACATTCTGCTGACAACCGACAGACAAGGCCCAGAAACAGAGTTTAAAGCAGAGAAGGGCCCCGGTCATTATTTATTTTGTTTTCCGCAAACTTCGGACCTCTCCTGTGCCCTCCGTGCCTCTTGGTCCCAGCCGAGTCCTCACTGAGCCCTGTTTGTATGATGACTTAGTTAACATTTACTTTTACGTCAATTCACTTTTTTGTTAGTTCCAAACAATCTGGTCTTGTCCAAAGCAGTCATGTCTGCGAAATAACTGGCTTGATATGCTAGTTACATATTTCTAATCTACCTTAATAAAAGTTTAACTAAGGAAACTAAAATATATGTTCATTCAGGTACTAATTTTAGAATTTTTCATGGGTTTCCAGAATTGCAAAGGCAAAGCCCTGGCAAGCTCACTGTTGTTTGTCACCCCTCTTGTATGGGAGGAGAAAGAGCACCATGGGGAGTAGTGGCTGCTTGACAGGACCCAAGAACGAGTTAGCAAGTGCGGCCCAGGGAGGCAAGGGGGTCAGAGTCACTGAGCAGGTGTCCTGCAGGTTTTTAATGCAGCCCGTTCCTCCCAGCACTGAGTGAGACCATTCTTCTCCCCAGTGTGAATTTTGTTGTGAGGATCTAAGTAAATGGCACAGGTACTGTGAAGAATTTGGTCCCAGGATGGCATGTCCCAGTGCCTGGGGTCCAAGATGGCGCCTCTCCCCAGCATTCTCTGAGGCCTCTGGTCCCCCTCTCCCCCTTTCCTTTAGGCTCCACCAGGCTGAACTTGGTCAGCAGAGGCTAGAAGTATAACCCCCTCTGGTTCAAACGGGAAACACAGGATGCACCCCTGGGCTCCATAATCTGAGCTCTTGGTCCTCAGCTTCTGCAGGTTCTAGGGTGGCCTCTGGCTCTCTATGTGCCTGGGTCTTGCTGGGTGTGCCTTGAGGGGTAGATCCTGGTGATCTCAGAGGCCCCATCTCGAAAGTCTCAGGCCTCACTCAGCTTCTTTGACTTCTCCAGCCTCGCCCACAAGTCGGAGACCCCGGTTGGGCCCCTGGCTGAATACTGGGCTGCTTGCCCCTCCTGCCTAGAACAGGATGTGGGTGTCAGGAGGTGAAGGAGAGTGTGGGGTCGGGGTGGGGAGTGGCCTCGGGAAGAGACTTCCTGAAGCCAGATCGGTTTACCACAGTCAGTTGGGTCCAGGACGGCACAGCTGTGAGTTATAAATGTCCCTGTCAGAGCCCAGGGCAAGAGGCCCTGCTGCCAGTGGAGGCGCCAGGGCCTGAGGAGCCCACCCCTCTGGGAGCCTCCCCAGACAAGGTCCCCCTCCAGGAGGCCCTCCCCCAGTGTCCAGCCCTCATGACCTCTGGGCTCTCTTGACTCCTCCCTCTGAGATGTGAGGCAGAGGGGCCTAGCACCACAACCCCCTGCCCACTCCTCACCCTTTCAGGTGCAAATGTTGTGGTTCCAGCTACCTCCAGAGCTATGAGGGCAGAGGCCATCCTGGGCCTGCACCCCGCAGGAAACCCCGGGGTTGGCATACAGCCAGCCACCCTGGTGACAACCCCTGGGGCAACTGTTCCAACTCAGCAACCTGCTTCCCACAGCTCCAACGGCCCCTTGTGCCTGCCCATGGGGGCACACACAGGCTGGAGTAGTGGGGCAGAGGGGGGGCAGGGCTCCAGCCTACAGTGCAGGGGCAGGGACCCCTGCACATCTGGGGTTTCCTTGAGGACATCTTCCCTAGGGTCCCAATCTCCTTGCCTGCCCTCCCCGGAGGTTCCTCAGCTAGGACTAGAGGGTGTGGACTGCGGTTTGAAGTGCTCAGAGACAGGCCTGCACATAACATGGCTGTCTACAGGGAAAGAAGTTAGGTTCCTCTAGCCTCGAGGCCTGGGAGACCCAGGCCTTCCTTCCGCTGGGGCCGAAGAGCAGGCAGGCAAGGGCCAGCCCTGGAAATACAATAATGGTAACAGAAGTAAGCAAGGGGTGGTCCAGGTTGGCCGGGCCTGAAGTTTACACTACTTTGGAGGTCCTCTTTAGAAATATACATAAAATTACAAACATGTATTTAGAATAAGAAAACAAATGACAACGAATTCCCAGAGCCTTAGCAATCCCGGCCCCTTCAAACTGTTACTGGAAATGCTTACACAGAGATGTACCGCACAGCAACCTGGTGCCCTCCCACCTAGAACCCTCTACAGCTGCCAGTGAAACTCCCACCTTGGACAGCGCAGTGTAGGGGAAGGGCTTGGAGGCGGAGCTTCCCTGGGTGCCCCAGTATGTCCACCTCTAACCAATAATAGTTTTGAAACTGATGACAAGAATAGTACCCAACATCAATGGATCTTTATCTGGTACCTTTTGAAGTACTTTATGTGAATTAACTCATTTAATGAAACCACAACCTATCAGGTAGGTACTATACTCATTTTAACAGAGGAGAATACAGACACAGAAAGATTAAGAAAGCAGCCCAAGGTCACACAGCTAGGACATGAACCCAGATAGCCTGGCCTTGGTGCTATTGGGAGCCCTCAACCCCTGCTCCTCGCTGCTGCTCTGGAGGGCCCAGGGCAGTTTTTCCTCCCTCGGAGGCTCCAACAGCAGCAGCCACCAAGGGCCGAAACAGAGGTAAGCCCCATTCCAATTAAACTATTTCTCCATTCCACACAAATGCTTACACTCTGGCACATAGGTCTCAATAGTGTATGGCCTTCTGCTGCCTTACGGCTGCACAGAGCATGCTGGAGTCCTCTCTATGGGCAGAAGTGGGCACCCACTGGACTTTCTGAGGCCGGGGAGTGTCCTAGAGAAGGGTTAGACCAACCCAAAAGGGACTTCAGGTGGGGGCAGGGGGCAGGGTTTGCTGAAGGTCATGCAGCATGCTGTCCACCTCTCTCTTTTTACAGATAAGGGTGGTTTGGAAAAGTGACTTGTCAAGGGTCACCCAGCAAGTGGTGACACCATGTGAGGTCTGAGGTTAGTCTCTGTAGGGGTGGGGCAGGTCACCAGCAGCCTGGGGATGACCAAGGCCAGGCACTGGTGGGCCAGGCTGTCCAGGCAACAGAGGGAGGAGGCACCCTGCCTTTTGGCCTCCTCGGAACAGTGCCTTTGTTTTCTCGCTTTGTTTTCCATCTGCCCAGCCCCCTCAGCCCTCCAGGCTTCCCCTGATTGTGTGCCGGGCGATAAAAGGGCAGATGAGCGGGAGATCACTGGCGGCAGTGGGGTCACTTCGCGCAGACACGGTGGCGGCGGGTGGGTGGCCAAGGGGGGGTTATCAGTTCACCACCAGCTGCACTGAGAGCTCCTCTGAGGGGCGCTTTGCACAAGGCTCTCAGACTCCTTCCAGCAACCCTGGAAGGAAAGCATGACAGCCTCCGATTTACAGAGGAGACTGAGGTTCCAGAGAGTGCAGCCAGGTCAGGAACCCTGACCTCTGACCTCTCTAGCTGCCCAGGCGACACCTGGCCTAGTCGAAGCCATTTTCCCTCTACATATAGAACTGGCCATTTTCAGACTGTTTGGGAAGAAAGAGAGAACAGGGTAAGCCAGGGTCTCGACTACCAACGCCTGGGGAGCTGGGCCAACCAGGGAGTCCCCATGAAGTCACTCATCTGCACCTCATCACCTGGGGTGACATGGAGCAGTGTGACTTCCTGGCTTCCCTGAAACAGAGTTTAAATGATCTGGCTTCCCATCTGAATGGTCTCTGAAGGCAAATGATTCCTTTGTGGTGGGCTAATTCCTACTGATTGCAGGGCCAGGGAGAGATGGGCATGACCCTGGGGCACTGTTGGCCTGGGTATGGGATGGGGCAACGGTGGTCTACAGGACAGGCCATTCCTGCCCTCAAGTTGCTGCTGCTGACCCTGGCCTCATCCGATTGGTCTCCTGACCTGATGCTCTCAGGCCTTCTCTAAGTGTGTCCTCAACTTCAGTTACTAGATACTGTAAGCTACATCCTGTGTTCCATCTAAATTATTTATATATTGTTATGTAAATCACTTTGAACCAATCACTTTCTTTTTACTTAACCAAAGCAATATCATCTGAAAAATTGCAGGTTTGATGTATTAATCATATATTTTTCCAATTCATGTGAAAATACATAGTATTAAGATCTGGAGTTCACATTCTGTGTGTGTCCTGACAGTCTACAGTGCGAAAGGGCTGGGACTGAGTGCAGGCTGGTCTTGGGGAAGCTTAGGGAGTGAGGCTTGGTAATTGAGGTCTGGGGGCTGCGGGAGTAGAGCCCTGGGCTGGACAGGAAAGTGGGAGGAGGCTCAGGTTCCCAGGAGGGTACAAGAGGGTTTGGTTTGTACCAAGGGCTTAGACCAGGCTACCTCTTTCCTCCACTTGGGCTGGACTTTGGTCCAGATATTTCTCTTGCTGCAGATAAAGTCATTGCCCTGCAAATTCCTCCTGACAATAACTCCATCCATTGGGACGAGCACTGGAGGGGTAGCCCAGGCACATGGGTTAGGGGTTGGTTTCTACCACTGGGGGGATGCTGAACCTCTGAGCCTCAGTTTCTACATCTGTACAGAAACAGTGAATGAGCCAACAGTTCCTTCCAGCTCTGTCACTCAGACTGCAGCCCCCCTAAACCTCAGTGACATGTGGTGCTCCTGGTGACCCCTAAGCCCCAGAGAGACCCCTAACAATTCATGGGACTCTCCCTTGACCCTTTCCTCCAACACCTGATTGGGGGCCTCAGGTAGCACCTGGGGGTGAAGATAGGAGATTGGGCCATCCTACGTGACAGCTATAAAATTAGATAATCAGCTAATCACCAGCAAATTAGCATCCCATCTTAACACAGAACAAGTATAGTATGTACGTAAAAGTTGTTAGGAGTTTCTCTTTTTAATTAGCAGAAATAAATGCAAAATGAATGGTAATTAGTCAGATGACGGATACGGTAGTACGATTATGCCTGCAGCAGTGCCCCAGCCCTTACACGTTTCGTACTCCGAGGAATCAGAGGAGCCTATTTATACAGTTTATTTATAAAACAAAGTTAACAGGAACAGAGGGGCGAGGCCTGGGCTGAAGGGGCAGGTCCCTGGGAGCAGAGGGAGCTTCAGTGGCCAAGAAGAGGAGGGGTGCTTAGTATTGGGCTGTGACAGTGCACCACCAGGGCCCCCACATGTCTATATCAGGCCCCCTATGTGTCACTGAAAATGACCTCCCCGGCAGGAAGTAGGCTGGAGTGGTGTGGAGGGGCTGGGAGCAGCTGTTCCATGCACTCCTGTCTTCCTCTTTCCCTCCTCTGGTCCCCATTCCTCTCTTCTTTGCTGGCCCTGATTCTATGGCACTTGGCATTTCTCTATGCTGCACTCTGAGGCATATTCTCCTAAAATATTCTCTTTCCTCCAGGAATTCAAGGGGAACCAGGTCCAGGAACAGTGCACCCACACAGTGGGATTAGTGGTTAAGTTCCAGACCAGTGGAGCACCCAATGGAGGGACAGAGGCAGGAGTTCTGAGACGAGGCAGCCCAAGAGTTGGGTTTTGAAGGACATGTATGAATTTTCTGAAGTGGGAGATAGCAAAAGGACCTGCATGTGCAAAGGCAGGGAGGTAGCAAATAGCATCCTGAGACTACAGGAATGAGAGCATCTGGGGTGCGGACGCTGGAGAAATACGCAGGGTCTCATTGCAATGGGTCCCAGATGCCAAACTAAGGGTTTGGACTTCATCCTGGAAGCCTGGAAAGGTCTAAATGGAGGGGCACCCTTCCCACCCACAGCTCTTTTCTTAGCTTCCCCTCCCCCACCTCCAGAGCCAGGGAGAGGGCCAGGTCGACAGGCCATTAGAGGCAGCTGGTACAGCTCTGCAGAGCAAGCACGGAGCAGGAGCCTAACCTGATTAGGAAGGATAGGAGGTTTGTCTGTAGGGAAGGGAGGGAGGGTAACCACTGTGAGGGCAAAGGGAAGGGGAGGCACAGTGGGCCACTCTTGGGACTCCTGAGTGAGGGAAGTATCTCCCCTAGAACAGAGCCCTGTGTCCTGCCCTGTCCCCAGCCCTGACTGCTGAGGAAGCCTCACAAAGCCAGGGGGGAGGGGAAGCAGCATTACCTGATAGCCCACCACACCCCCCTCCTTTCCTTCTGAAACCCCAGTTCTACCACTGCCAAGCGCTGTGACCTTGAAGAGCCACTCCCAACTCCAGGCCACACATTCTTGTCTCCAAAACAAAGGCTTGAATTAGAATTCCTGAGAGGCAGTGGCAAATTCAGCCCATAGTCCTGGCCCCAGTCCCCATCAGGTATAGTTTTGTGGACATAGGGTTACTAAAACTCCTGTGATGTTTAGGGGTTTAGGTGAGACAGGCACTCTCCAGTTGCCCTGCCAAGCCCTCCTGCCTTACCCACTTCACAGGCTTGCGTGGCATGCTGCAGCCAGTGAGTTGAGACCCCTGCCTGACCACCTAGGTCCTTCCACATGACAATCTGGACGGAGCAGACAGAGAAAGCTCAGGGGTGGGTCAAGGGGTAGCAAAAAGGATGGGTGGTAGTAAGAGGAGCTTCCTTTCCTGCCACACAGACAGGAGCATAAAGGTTGACCCAGTGCTTCCCCACTCCAGTGATGCGCTGGACTCAGGTTGTCCGTCTCCGTCTCCAAACTGGGAACAAAAACGCCTGCCCACCCAAGCCCTGGGGTCATGGAAAAGCTCAAACAAGTCCTTGCTCCTGGCAGTAATCTGAAAGGCAAAGCGTTGCTTAATGGTTTAGCTAGCCTTGACTTTGATCCCAGAGGTTCCCAAGGATTTCACAAAGGGAAGTTCCCACACGCCAGGGCAGACAGCTCTCTAACTTTCCGAACCTCCCCTTTAAAAGAACAGCGACAGGCAGCCCCATCAAGTTCTAGAAATGGGAGCAGCTGTCGCTCTCAGGAACACGCTCTGAACTTGTAAGGAAGACAAAGATCACACTGCACCACTTCTCTGTTCTGTAGGTTGTGCTCCTGCCTTAGGCCAAAATCAATAAAAAATCTCCACTATGACTGTTTCACCAGCACAAGGGGCCGGGCCTCTTGTGATGACATTCCACCGCTGCAGAGATCCCTTTGTCACACATCCTCAGCCCCACTGCAGGCGGCAGTGACATGGGGGGTGAGGGTGGGGGATGGGTGTGATGGGGGCAGTGCACGGCAGATGAAGGGGGCCTCGCAGAAATGCTCTAAGTACCTCTCCAAAGACAAGCCCGGTGCTGTTCATCAACTGGTTTTCAGGGCTGTGAGAAATCAATGGCATTTGTGCTGAAAACTCATCATTAGGACAGGAAAAACTCTGCAATGGAATTGATTTGTTTAAATATAATAACACAATTTAACAGAGAACTGTGGGGGTGGGGAAAGGACTGGGTCAAACAAAACAGGGAGTGACAGCTCAGAGGACCTGAGAGGAAGCAGCCTTGGAAAACCTTCCTACAGGGAGGCCCAACCCCAGCACTGCCTCCCTGCCCCTTCCCCACCTCCCCGGAACCTCTTAATCCAGGAGGCCAGACTGGGCATGTGCTGTGCCCCTGTGGAGGTGGCTCAGGTCTGGTTTCAAAATGTCCCTCAACAGCCTTCAGATGAGCCCACAGGCCTGGCTAGTCATTGCTCTGTTGTTCTTGGAAGTGACTTTGGCTCAGTGAACATCGGTTCAACCCAAAAAACTCTCATTAGGCACCTATGAGACCATGGGGGAAACACAATAAATCCTGGCCCCAGCTCCAAAGGCATTCTAGGGGAACAGGATAGACAAGGCAGGTGACAACCGGAGGCCTTCCTGGGGTTTTAGGAAATGTGAGAGAAGAGTGCTGGGAAAGGACAAAGGACGGAGAAGGGACACAGCAGGGCAGAACAGGAGGGTCCCAGTAACCAGGAGGCACCCATCTGGAGGAGAAGGCCCTCATTTCTTGGATATGGTCCCTGCCTGCCCTGATGATGATGATGATGATGATGATGATGAAGGTGGGAGCTGACTTTATTAATCTTCAAGATGTTCCAGGACCCTGGGAACACTAAACATGTGTCATTTCATTGAATGTCACCATCCTGTGAAGAACACTATTATTACCCACATTTCACAAGCGATACCACTGAAGCTCAGAGAGGTTAAGTGACTGCCTGAGGTCACACAGCTAGTATGTGAAGCAGCTAGGGTCAGATCCCAGAGCGTGTGCTCTAACCACTGAATGTCCTGCTCTCATGGGGGCTTGGCCTCCCTGTATGTTGGGGAGACAGACACCTCCTGCCCTCTCCTCCAGGAGCCAGGGCATGAGATGCACCCAACAGTCCAAGGGTGAGTCTGAGGAATGGCATGGAGTGGTGAATGCATCAGGAGGGTATCCTGGTCATAGTGAGCTCCACGTTATAGCCTTGGTGAGGGTGGTACATGGGGCAGAGCTGGGTGGGCACTCAGGGTGCACTGCTACCTCGCACATGACCTATTCCACTCCCCACCTACCCCCACATCTCCTGCCCCTGGGTAGGTGCACCTGTGGAGAAAAGTGATGAGCTAGGTCCTGGAAAGTCATGCCTGGAAGGAAGAGATGCCCAGGCAGGGAGAGAGGCCCAGGAGAGGCTCAGCTCTTGTGTGAAGGCAGGGACAGCAGACTGGGGTCCTGGGGAAGGACCGGCAGCTTTGGGCTGCCTCACTGAACTCAAGAAGGTATTAATGTTGGCCTCAGAATTCAGACTTATTCCTGAGGACAGTGGGAAGCCTGGGAAGGCAGTGGAGAGCTGGGAAGGGTTTGGTCATTGAGAGGCAAGAAGACGGTGAGATCTAAATGCCAGGAGAGGGTGTGTGTGTTAAATGGAACACAGAGCCAGAGATGGTTAAGAGCATCAAACCAACTGTGGGGGTGAGGGAGAGGGAGGTGTCCAGCGCGACGCAGGCATCTCCCCAGCTGCTGCTGACCTAGCAGTTGCCTGAGTCAATATGAATTGAGCAGGACCCCAAGGAACACTGGGCCCCTCCTCCCAGGAAACCCTGACCTGGGGGAGGGTAATGCTGGCTAGTAGGCGGCCACCAAGTCCACTCTGCCCCCCTGCTGACCTTTTTCCTTTGTCAGCAGTGCTTTCCATCAATGCACCGGAAGGGCCAGTGCAATCTCTTCAGGCTGCCCAAGCTAGGGCTGGGGGCGGAGGCTCACTCCGTCTTCCTTCTTTTAAGGGAGAGTTTTCCAGAGTGTGTCTAGAAAGCAGGGAGCAGAGGTGTCAAAGTCCTTGGTCCAAACGAGGAGACAAAGGTCTGGTGAGGGGCAGCTTGGGACCCACTGGGTGTGTGACCCATGCCACTAAAGCTGGCAGAGGGGAGGGTGAAGAGGAGAGAGTCTGGGCAGAGATGATGGGGCTGGAAGAGGGATCGATAAGGAGTGGGAGGGGGCCCAGTCCAGAGTGCAGCAGCCAGCTCTGGAGCCAAGGAGGTGGTCAGGGTGCCCAGCAGGCTTAGGAGTGGAGCACGTCAATTGTCCTGGTGGGCCCAGAACCGAGCGGTTTCTGGGATGTGGAACTTCCAGCGCTTAAACTGGATAGTCCCAGGCAACCCTGACTGGCTGGTCACCCTGGCAGGGCTGACTCAAATCTGGTTTTCAGTTTACCACTTTCAGACTGTGTGTGACTTCTCTGTGCCTCAGTTCCCTCATCTGGAATATAGAGCTTATAGGAGAACCTTGTGTATGGTTGCCATGAAGACTAAATAATGTATGTAAAGTGCTTAGCATCCAACACAGCATCTGATACTAATCATTCAACAAACGGCAGGTGGTGGCTGTTACTGCCACCGACTGCCACTATTACTGCTACAGCTAACACACCCCGAGCGCTTACCCCATGCCGGACCCACTCAAGGTGCTGTGTGTACTTACCTACTTTAATCTCACAATGCTGATGGGGCAGGGGCCATTATTCCCCACATTTTCAGATGGGGAAGCCAAGGTGTGGAGGCTGAGCCACTGGCCCTGGTTCTCAGAGTGGACAAGTTCAGAAAACAATTTCCATTTCCACTGGGCTAATGACCCCACAGCCAGGGGCATGTAGGCCAATGTCGACACAATTCTGGTCACACTACCTAGGGCAAGCACTGGACAAACACAGGGGGCAGGGGTCGCAGGCCACTCTGGAGGTGCAGAGAATGGGCAGGCCTTCCCCTCCTGGTCCAAACACACCAACCAAACATATTAGGTTTTTAGGGTCTGTTTACACAGCAACAGAAAGGAAAGCCCCAGAGGTGTCCGTGCCTCCTACTGACCCATGGACCCAGCTCTCTGAATCTGGCACTTTCTGCACATGATCTCACATAATTCCTGCAACAACACTACCAGGTAAGTTGTGCTGCTCATCTCAGAGATGAGAATATAGAGGCTAAGATCACACAGCTGGATTTAAATGTATCCAGCTCCAAAGTCTGGGCTCCTCTTGGCTACTCACGTGACAGGGTGAACATGCAGTATGAGGGTAGGGGGCCACGACTTCACACCTGTATTGGGCATGGTACAGGACTCAAGGTAAGCACTAGGTAATTCTAAGGATGAGGACCACAGTCTCCCATCCACTTAGAGTCCAGGTAGCCCTGGAGAAACTCTGGCAGCTCAAGGGAGGGGAGCCCAAGTACCCAGGGGTAGAGTGGCCAGCCTGGCAGGGTACTGCACCCAGGAAGAAAAGAGTGTGGGTGCCAGGGTTCAGGCAGGGGCCCATCACCCCATACCTGGGGAGCAGGTAGGCCTTATAGGGACCCCTCTTCAGTCTCAAGAGTTGAGCATGCAAGGCCATTGCTGTCCCAAACCCTAGGAAGTTCTCAGCACAGGAACTGCATACTCACAAAGCAATCAGCTTCCAGCACCCAGGAAAAAGGTCGCCAAGGCAGGCTGGCAGGCTAGTGCTGCCTGGGCAGGGGCCCCAGGAAGCTGGGCCCAGTTATTTTTAGCATCTTGGTTCAAGAGGGAGGAGGCCCTCCTCCCCACCAGGTAAATGTCAGTGCCACTGGCAGACCCTGCTAATTAAAGTAGCTGGAGCTGAGGAGAAAAGACAGTGACTTGGCCATCTGCCCTCCAGCTCCTCGACCCCCTAGGGCTCTCTTCCTCCACCTCCTCTTCCCAAGCCCTGGCCCCACCTGTCTGGGGGCCCTGAGCAGGAAACACTGGATCAGTTTCAAAAGGAGTTTGACCAGCAGCCTGGAATCCTGGGCTGGAGTCCTGGCTTGGCAGCGTGGCCCTGGCCACGTCTCATACCTTCCTTCTCTGACTCTACTTTCCTTTTCTGGAAAATGGGCCCCTGCTAAGCCCACCTGATATTACAGGGTCGTGACAGGAGCCAGGGCCACAAAGAGACTCTGCATGAGGGAAGCTTGCCCTTTGTGCTGTGGGGAGGTTGCAGTGTTTTTCAAAAAAGAATTCTGGGCTTCCCCAGTGTTACCTGGGTCGGCGTGTAGCAGATAGGGCCTGAGCTAGCTGCTGGGAGAATTTGCACAATCTCAGATGCTGGGAATCCAAGAGCTTGTGGCTGCCTGACAGGAGAGAGTGACAGAGAGGCTGTGGTGGGTTAGTGAGGCTCAGCAAATAGTCTAGGCTGAGCCAAGTGAGGGCCTGTACCCAGAGGGGCACCAGGCACCCACAGGGCCCACAGCAGATGACAGGGCTCAAAGGGTTACCTCCTCTCTGTTGGGATCTGAGCCCACCCATGGCCTTCCAGAAGGTCACCTACCTACTCCCTCCCTTCCCCAGAAGCAGGACAGAGAGGGGAAGCCTACCCCAAACTCTTAGTTCTGAAGTGCACCCTGGGAGCTGGACCCTTAGCCCATAGGTGGGTCTGCCCCAGGGGGCCTAATACCCACTCCATCCTTGCTGGTGAGACTGCCAGCAGACCTCATGAGTTTGAGGTCAACCTTCCCCAGCCAGAGAGAAGCCCTGGGTCTAGCAGCAGTATCCTGATCCAGCTGCCTGACTCCTGGGGGAGGAGAAAAGCCCAGGATCCTGGCACCTGCTCACACCCTCCCCAAAGGCAGAACTTCCACTGAGCCACTGCCCTGCTGTGGCTGCTGCGTACCTGAAGCTCCAGGGAGATCCAAGGGAAACTGAAACACAGAAGTGGGGCAGTGATCTACTCAGGGGCTTTTAGCAAGTCAGAAGCAAAGTACATAACTTCCTTCTTCTGCCATCTGGCCTCTAGGGGGCATCTCCAGCCTCATTCCTTTACTGTCCAGTCCTAGTCCCACTGATCTGCCCCAAGTACACCTGGCTCTGGGCCTTGGCCCCACAGGTCCCTTTGCTTGGAGTGTTTTCAATTCAAAGTCACATTCATTCTTCAGGACCAGCTGAAGATCCACCTCCTCCAGGAAGCCCTCCCTGCTCTCTAGCCACTCGGAGCACCTAGACACTTGTCCCTGGTACCAAAGATCCAGCAGCCTTCCAAACAGCAGGTCACTGGGCACCCTGCTGTGGATTGGTGAAGGAGGCTGACAAGGAATGTGGATGGCCCTTGGTTTCCCAAGTCCACTTTCCTTCTTCATCCCCTTGCATCTTGTCAGCTTTCAAATCAGGCCTTTACTCAGGCTTCACTCAGCTCTCTGGGTGAACAGATGGGAAGAGAAACCCTAATGGTAGCAGGCTCAGTGGGAGGCGGTGATTACAGGAGGTGGAATAAAAACCAGGACAAACAAAGCCAGGTTTGAGCCCGCCCTCCACAATTCTCAGTCCCGGTTCTGGACAGATCCCAAAGACTCCCAGAACTTCCCTAGCCATACTCCCTGAGGTCCCTACCCCTCTGGAGCCAGTCCTGCCTTTCTGCAAACACCATGCTCCAAGGCTAGGTCACTACCACTGCAGGTCTAGCACCCTGCCAGCAGCTACACCTGTCACACATCCAAAGCAGTTTCGAGTAGCAGTGAGCTCAGCTGAAATCCTGGAGCACCACGCTGGGAGACACTGGGGTGTACCCTCCTATCTCTGAGCCTCAGTTTCCCCATCTGTACCATGAGGGGTTGGGCCAGATAATTTCTAAAGACCAGTGCTCCTAAAGGTGGCTAGGATGCTATGATTCAAATAAAGATGCTGTCCTTGCAGCCCCACCCAGTGTCTGTTCCCTCTCTGCAAGTTCACTGAGGCTTTGGACCCAGGGACATAGGGCATGGGCGTGGCTCTCCTCAAACTTCAGAGCTCAGTGAGCACCTAGTGAGCAAACACCAGCAGGAGGGAGAAGCACCCGGAGGTGAGTAACACTAAAGGAACATTTCAAGGCTAATTTACCAATCCCAGCTTGTCCTGGGAAAGACCCTTTGGTGGCCAAGGTGATGGGTCCCTGGAGTGCACACACAGCCCTGCACACCTACACAGGTGATCACATACAACTGGCAAGGATCCCCTTGGACCCTGGGAGAGCCAGGGGAGGGACCCAGACCTGCCCGCCTCCCGACCCCCACCATGGCAAGGATGCCTCCTGCCTGGCCTGCTCACCATGTACTACACCTGCCATGATGATGCTGTGTGACCCTGAGCTGGATTGTGGGCCTCTCTGTCCCTGTCACATCACTGAACAGATTCACCCATATCTCTCTTCCAACCCAAACAGGGGCACAAATAGTGGCAACAGAGGGTGGCACCTGAGCTCCACCCTGAGAAGCCTCACATTTCAGCACTGTGGAAGACTGGCTTTTCTTCTGATAGAGCTCCAGCCCCAGGTCCACAAGAGACCACAGAAGAACCACGGTGCTGAAGAGGTGGGTGGAGGCCAGCTCTCTCCTCCCAGCCTTCCCAGAGGAGATGCTGCTGCTCCACAGTCCATTTGGGCTCCCCACTCTCCACAGGATCAAGGTCAAACTCTGAGGCACAGCCTTTGAGGTCCTCAGGAGCTACCTCAGCACCTGCATCCAGCTGTGGCCAAACAAATCTTTCTCTCCAACTAAACTCCTGATCCACCTCACCGACTTGTAGAGATACCCCAGAAGACCCCATATCTCCATTCCACTGTGTAGGAACCCAGGCCCCTCCTCCAAGCAGTTTCCACTGCCTGCATCATCCAGCATCAGGGAAGAGCTAGTTGATCCTCCCAGCTCCTGCTGCCTTCACCCACTGATGGCATACACCTAACATACTCTACACTGGAGACTATGATCTTTGCCCGAGGCTGGGGCTGTGCACCCAGCTCCTCAAATGCAGATTTACTGTTGGATGCCTAGCATAACACACTTTGGCTGAGAAAGTGAATGGATGACCCAGCAAGCTTTGGTAGGTATGAAAAGTGCCTGCCACAGACAGATGTAGTAGGGAAGACATGTATTTACAACAGTGTCGGATAACATTGGGCTGAATCCCAACTGCACCAATAGCTCTGTGACCCTGCACATGTTTCTCAACCTCTCTGTGCTTTGAGTTTCCGTGCTCCATGCTCATCTTCACAGTGGGGATACTCCCTCCCAAGCTTCTCTGAGTTGTTGGGGCCCTTCAGATCATTGTAGTTTGTGACCCCCTAACCTGTCCCACCCCTCTGACCAATGAACAACTGCTAGGAGAGGGGCAGCGACTTGTCCAAGGTCATAAGGCAGGTCTGCAGCAGGACTGAGGCTTGGAAGAAAGTCATGCTCAGAGGGTCTGCCAGGACAGCAACCCCATCCGGTTCACACAGGCAGTGTTATACCTCAGGCAGGAATGAACAGTGGGCTGTAGCCTATTTTCAGCTCCAGGCTGGGGTAGGGGTTTCAGGGTTAGAGCAGGCTGCAAAGGCTGGGGGTAGAAGGGCCTGGGCTGTAGGCAACAAATTCCAGGCAGGGAGAGGGGGTGTACATTCTCAGCTGGTACTGAAGACTGATAGGCATGCCACATGGGAACCCTGGAATCCCAGCTCTGTGTAGCCACAGCCGTGAGCTGGGCTTGACATTCAAGGTCTTTGCAGCCAGCCCCAAACCTGCCTTGTGCCCGTGTAACCCTGGAAGTCTGCTGACGGACAGCTTAGGGCACATGCTGGCAGCATGAGGCCACAAACCAGGGGCTGGAGGGGCTGGCCAGAGAGTGTGGCTGTCACCTCACGTCCTGCCCATGGAGCTCTAATCAACAGCTGTTTGGGACTGCCTCAGACGAAACCCAAATCCAGCCTAACCCTAATCCCTGCTGTCCCCTACATCTTTTTTAAAGTGACAATCCAACTGTGTCGCTCCCCTGTGTGGCCACAACCCTCAGGGCCAGCTCCATTACTCACCTCCGCCTGCTGGCCCACCATCAATCCATTTGCGTGAGGCACTAACCACATTCCAGAGTCTGTGTGAGGATTTATATGGCTTAATTCCCTGAATTCCTCATCACTCAGTAAGGTAGGTTCTATTGTCCCTACTTCACAGATGAGGACATGAGGCACAGAGATGTTAAGCCACTACTCTGAAGTCACAAAGAGAGGAGAGTCAGAGCTGAGAAACCACAAAGCCTGGGCCCAGGGTCAACACCCTGAGTTACTTCAGTGCCCTTAAGAAGATACCCTTTCACCATGCCCAAGCTTTGCTGCGGCCTTCTCACCTCTGCCTGAAGTGGGACTTGCCCAAGTCTCTGAACCACATACACTTGGCTCCCACCCACCAGGATGGGAAAATTGGGCCAAATCACCTGCAGGAAGTAGCAGGGCTGGGGGCTTGTCTACTGCAGCCAGCCGGGCCTCTGGCTTCTCCAGGCCCTCTTTTGCACCCCAGCCACCTCTGAGGCCTCTCCTGGGCTAGGGGCTGGAGCTCTTTACCAGGGGAAAAGTCAGTCTTCCACAGTACACTGGGGCTTCAGTTAGGGTGGAAGTGCAGCACCTCTGGGAAGGAAGTTCAGGAGGTGACAGGTGAGTTGGGCACAGGAAGGTGAGGAGAAATTTGCTAGGTTGACATAGAAGGAAAAGAAAGACCAAGAGGAGGACTTGTGAAGTCCCAGAGAAGTGAAAGTTCATTTACCGGCCCTTCCCCCTACCCCCAACAGTGGGTATCAGAAGCTCTTAGAATCTTACCTGGCTACCTAATGTGCACTGGGTACCCCAAAGACTCCTGCTGGCCAGGTTTCCAAAGGACCATACTAAGGACATTTTACAAGGGAATTTCAGAGAAATTACTAGATCTTGCCCACGTAGTGGGTCCCAGAGAAAAATCCACTTTTTTGGCGGGGGGGCTGGGGGAAGGACACTCTTGCCTGTGAATTCTGGATCAGGCTAAACCCCAGATAATCCAAGGAGCATTCTTGGGAATGCCCTCCAACTTGGAAGGGTCCTGCTGGGAAGAAGGAGGGAAGGGAAGAGGAAGTCTTGGATCTGGGGTGCAGCTGCCACTTCCTGGCCATGAGGTCCACCCACTAAGAGCCTCAGTTTTCCCCCCTATAAAGTGGGCATGAAATGACCTAGCCCTGAAGGGAGCTCCAGGGAGAAAAGAGCACAAATTCAGGTTTCCGATTACCTGGACAGGAGCTCAGCTCCAACACAAGTGAGCAGACGTCCTTTAGGACATCATCAGCCTTGCCTGTGCCTCAGTTTCCTCATCTGGAAATTGTTTGGTGAGGCCTCTCTCTCAGGGTTCTTGGGGGTATTTAATGAGCTCATATAGGTAAGGTGCCAGTCCCCACAAAGGGACTTCAGTGTGGTTGGTGTCATAAAACTGGCGCCACAGACCCCAACTCTCCAGCAACCAACAGGGAAAGCGCAGATGGAGCAGGGATGACGCTGACCCCACCAACTGGCTGTGCCCAAGACTCAGAGGGCACCCAGGCTCCATGGAGTTGGGATGGAGTGTCCAGGGGATAAGGAGCAGGGACCCACGGAAATCCCCCTGGCAACACCCATAGTGCCCCCACCCCACCCCGCCCACAGCCTGCTTCCTTCTTACAAAAATAACTGTTCCAATCTGTTAAAGCTCTGAAGAGTCCAGGAACTGTTCTTGGCAGTGTACATTGGTGGTTACTAATCCTCATGACCACCCTGTCCAGGAGGTGGGGGCAGGTAGTGGTTGTCCTGCTTCCAGATGAGGAAGCTGAGGACTGGAAAGGGCAAGAGCTTGTCCATAGTCACATAGCTGCCTCTTAAATACTGTCCTTGACATACATACAGAGGCCAAGGCACAGCCTTTGCTCAGAGCTGTCCAGAGACTGCAGGAGCTGCTGGAAGCTTTTGCAGGGGAGAAGCCAGCAACCCCTGCACAGCCCCTTTTCCTTGGAATACATCTTTTCTTGTGTGTGCATGTGAGCATGTCCCTGTGTGTGTAAGAATGCCATGAGTTATGAGAACTCATGCCTGTGTATCTGTGTGGAGCATCAACACAAGTTTGTGAATGTGAACATGTATGTGCATGCAAGTCTATCTGTGCGCACATGTGAATGTTTGTAACATGACTGAGTGATGTCTGTGTATATGTGCACATGAGAGAGTACGTCTTTTTGCACACACAACCATTCATGTGTGTGTGCACATGCATATCTGCTTATCCTCAGCATGCATGGACAGGTTTATAAGCACACATGTGTATGTGTGCTTAAGTATGCAGTGCACAGGTATTCACAGACTCAGGTATGACTGTGGATTCAGAGAATCCTTGGGACTTGTATCTGTACTTCTAGATGAGAACATCGTGCCCATGTGTAACAATACCACCCAAATCATCATCTTCCTTATCAAAATCTCAGTCTTCTCAGAGACCTTCTGGACTACAACCTGGTCTACCTCCTCCAAGAAGCCTTCCTGGATTCTAGACTCATCACACTCACTCACAGCTCCAACATATATCCCATTCCTCATGTCCCCATGCTGCCCTGAAACCGTTCAGGTGAAAATCCTGCCAATTTTCTTGCTTTAGTCTCTTGTGATTCTACTCCTTATCCATGACCATTTCTCTGGCCCTAGCCAAGGCTTCCGAACTCTTGCTGGGACCTTGGGACAGTACCACTAGTCTCCCTGCTTCCAGCTGGGGACCTGCCAATGGCTTTTTCAATGCAGACACCTTTAATAGGTCATTACTTGACTTAGAACCCTCCATGGCTTCCCACTGCCCATAGGGTTTAATTTTTGAGCCCGGCACTTATGTGATCTTTGCATCCCCTTCCCAACCTCATCCTCCATCTTGCTCCTGTCTCCTCACAATGCTACTTACTTTTGGGTCACCTACACCAGAGAGCCCCCCTCGGACCTGTGAACCCTGTCCACCCCACATATGTGTGATCTTCCTGTTTCTCCCATAGAGCACATAATGGGACACACTTTTCCCTGCACCCCAGGACCTTCCATCAGTCCTGGCATGCAGCAAGTGCTTAACACAAGCTTGGGAAACTGAACTTGGGAGGCAGAGGGAAAGCCTTATCCAGCCAACATAATGCTCCTCTAGCAGGGGCCCTGGTACCATTTCAGGGACCTGAGGCCAGGCCTGGTTCATGTCACATCACACCCATATCCAGACCACCAGGAGTTACTGTCACTTTGTAAAAGCCCCCTCCCTTTGCCTTGAGTTGGGACAGGAACCAGATAACTGAGGATACCTACGATCACCTTGATCCTCACGCCCAGAAGAAGCAAGCAGAGGCAAAGTCCAGGGACAGAATAGTCCAGGGGTTAGGGGCTGGTGCACTGTAGCCACACCCCCATGGGGGCTCAGCCAGGTGTGTGACCTTGGGTAAGTCATTTCCTAACCACAAGCCTTGGATTTCCTGCCTGTACAATGGGGATGATAACAGCACCTAATTCACAAGGCTGTTTGGGAGATGAAAAAGTCAATAACCACACAGTACTTAGCACAGGGTCTGGCATAGAGTTATGTGCTCAGAATGTTAGAGAACATCACGATTATTATCCTCATGTATGAGAGGAGAGAACTGAGGTTCCCAGCTGTGGTGGGAGAGGGCTACCCAAGGCTACACTGGGAGCTGGCAACAGAATCAAACTAAATGTTCAAGCCTGAGCCAGGGCACACTGCCCCCCCACCCCACCACTGTCTGGTTCCTTCTGAGAGGATGAGACCAAGGAAGAAGTGAAAGCAGAAATGAGCCCCTTCCCCTTATTCCTCAGTGATGACAGTTTGGCTCCTGGGTTTCTAGGCCCCGAAATAGCATCAGCCACCCAGCTGGGCCCCCTACCAGTAGACACACAATGTGAGGGACTAGCCCATGCCGCTTACCTGCCAAAGGCCTCTGCCCACAATCAGGACTTGAGGCTGCTGAGAGTGTCAAGAAAAGGAGGTGGGGGTAAGGAGGGAGCAGCCCCAGCAGTCCGACTTGGCCAAGCACAGCAAAGTCCTGCGGAGACAGAAGAAGAGGGCACAGTGAGTTCTAAGTCTGACCCTGCAGGCAGCCCGCAGCCCCCTTCACCGACCTCTAGGTCCCAGCTGTCCAGGCACCGCTGGCCATCTCCTGGATGGCTGAGCTGGCCCACAAAAGTGGAGACACCCTAGAAACTGAGTGTTGCTCCTCAAGCCCCCAGTAAATGCCCATCTCCTGAACTTTGCATTAGAAGCCCAGAACCAGCCCAGCAGTGAGGTCAGCCCCTCTGTATCCTGTACCCCCAGCAGCAGCCAAGCCAGCACAACCCACCACGGTGCTGTGGGCCCAGCCACACAGGCCCTCAGCCTTGGGACGGCTGAGTGCTCGCTCTGCCCAGAGCCTTTTCTTTCTCCCAACTTGTATCTTTCTAAGTCCCCCTGGCCTTTGAGACTCTGCTCAGATGCCTCCATGGAACCCTCTCTGATGTGCCTCTCCTTTCATTGGGCATCCCCGAGTGGCTTTGGGCCTAGCTGACCACGTCTCCTCCAGTCTTCTAGAGGCCAATGTCCTGCCTGGGCAGAGCTGCTGGACAGGAGGAATGAAGCCTAGTTTCTCTCTCTATCCTCTGAAGCCAGCAAGACCATACAACTGCTTGATGTTATGGATGAATGAATGAATGAGTGACTGATAAATGGTGCAGCAAAGGTATTCAGCAAACAAGTTGAACAAAACTGGCTGACATGTTCCTTGAAATCAGGCTTTCCAAGGGCCTCCTGATGCCATTCCCCATTAGATTCTGAAATCCAGGGATCATGTTAGTGAGAGGAAGGAGACTTGGTGAGGCTGATACTCTTGTCTGTCATTTTACAAATAAGGAAACTGGAGCCCTAAGAGGGGAAGGGTTTCCTCCCATGATCTCACAGCAAGAGAGTGGCAAGTTTGGAAGTAGAACTCAAGTCTCCTGGCTCCACCCACTGCTCAGAGCTGTCATGAATAAAGGCTGCTATGGCAATCCCCAGATCCCGCACCCCATGCGTCAGCTCCTGCAGGCACCTAGCTTCCCTGACTGTTGGCGAATCAGGCCAGCCATGGAAGGCAGCTTCTGGGTAGAAGAGAATGGGCAGTAGGAGAACCCTGGGGTAGGAAAAAGTATAGCAGGAGACATCACACTCAGAATAGGGCCATCTGGTCTGATGGCCTTACTTCCCCCAGCCTGGAGGCCTGAGGCTAGGGGTGGACCACGAGGGGATATTATAGGGAACACCGCAGTCAGAGATTTCCCTCTGCCCATCTTTAGCCTGGGGACTTTTCTAACCTCCCACTGACCACCTCACTCCCCTCCAAGAAGACCTCTTAGACCTTCCAAACACTGCTGGTGGGGCACACACTACTCATCACCTTGGAGAAAATAATTTGGAAGTATCTCCCACCCTGCAGCCTAAGAGTGACCCAGCATTTCCATCTCCACAGAAACATGGGCATGTGGTCAACCAAACAGGTGTGCTAGTACGTTCACAGCAGTGCTATTAATAATGGCCAAAAAATGAAAACTTCCCAAATAACTATCAACTATGGAATTAGATAAATTGATGTATGCAAGCAATGGAATACCACACAGCAGTAAGAATGAATGATCTGCAACTATATCCAACAAGAGAGATAAATCTTATGAACCTAATGTTGAGTAAAAAAGCCCAGACACAGTGGAGAACCTGCTTAAGAGGTCCATTTAGATAAAGGTCAAGAACAGGCCAAACTACTACTCTGTGCTTGTGATGGACTAAATATGGCCAAAGACTCTTTGCATCTCCTCCTGTTAAGAGGTGGAGTCTATTCGTCGCCCATGAATCTGGGCTGGCCTCCAGACTTGCTCTGACCAACAGGATCTGATAGAAGTGGCATTCTATGACTTACAGAAACTAGGCCTCAAGAGGTCCTGCTGTTTCTGGCCTTGGCCCTTTTGGAATACTGCCTGGCCATGGCAGGAAGCCAGTCCACCTTCCTGGGGGACAGAGGAGAACTGAGGCCACCCAGCCAATAGCCAGCACCAACTACCAGATGTAACTAAGGCCTCCTTCCACCTTCCGGTCCAGCCGGCCCTTCAGGTCACATAAGCCCAAGGGAAACCAGAGGAGTGCCCAGGCAAACCACAGAATTATAAGACATAGTAAATAGTGGTTCCTTGTTTTAAGCCACTAAGTTTTGGGGTGGTTTGGGGCAGCAATAGATAACTTATAGTAAGCTGTTGAAAGTCAGGGTAGTCATTATGCTTGAGGGGGTAGCAGTGACTAGAAGGGAGCACATAAGTGGGTCTGGGGGGCCTGGATGTCCTGCTTCTTGATCTGTGTGATAGATACATGAGTGTGTTCATTGTATGACAATTTGTCAAGCTACAATGAAGATATGCACACTTTTCTGAATGGAAGTAATACTTCAATAGAAGCTAAAACAAACCTGTGGCTCTCTGCCTGCCCAGTGTACCAGGTTCAGCCCCGCCCTGGCCTGCCTGCTTCACCTAACTCTTCTCTACACACTCATAATGCTGTTTCATACCTCTGCACCTGGGATGCTCTTCCCCTTCCTATTGTGCTTCAAGCCTGAGGGCAGGTGGCACCTCCTCCTGGAAGCCTTCCCTGAGCAACTCAGGCCTTGCCCAGATGTCCCTATTCATATAGCTCTCTCTCTGGGGCAGGGTCTTCCTGAATGTGAGGTTAAGTCTTTCCCTTCTGTCTCCACAGTTCTTGGAGCTCTCAAAACAGGGGCCCTGTCAGGGACAGATGGCACCCTTCTTCCTCTTCCCCTAGGGTTGAAACTGATGATCAGAGCAGGATTTTGGGCATGAAGGGGGGACTGGTCATCACAAGTCTCATTCACAGGCCAGCACTTCCCTGGGCCCAGGCCTCTCCCAGATAGATCGAGGGCAGGGATAAACTTCAGGTTTCAAAGAGGGTCTACGGAGTGGGGAAGGATTTCAGAGGTCCTCTGTTTTACAGTGGACAATGACACCCATAAAATGTGTACCATTCCTTTTCTCTTAATTATCTATTAAAATAAAACAGCAAGCCTGACTAGCAGTCAGCGCTGCAGCTCTGCCAAAACAAAGCAAATGGCCAGGCAAAGCAAAAGAGAGTTATGGTGCCAGGCAGACAGGCATCGGCTCTGTCTGAAACCCTCCAATCTCCATCAGCACCGAGCCAAAAGGTGGGAGCCCTCCCCTGCTCCCACATCTCTCCTGGGAATGGGGTGGGGTCTCAACTGACCTGCAGTGCCTGGGCCTCAGGCCTGGATGCCCTTCTCTGGGCCCCCCTTATCATCCTGGCAGTTCCAGCTCTATCCTCAATGGATATGTGACCCACTGTCACCTGAAAGATCTTGCTTCGTTAAGAGTCTCTGATGAGACACATTTTTCTCTCCTATGGAAGGACTGGCCCCACAGGCCAAGACGGATCTGAGGCCTAGCACTCTGCCTCCCTCAGGGTCCTCATGGTGCCTATGAACAGTGTGCCGATGTGCCCACTGCAGTCCACCTGGGGCAGGCCACAGCACCATGTCACCTGCCTGCCCCTGGGAACCAGCACCTAGGCCTGGAGAGGAAAGTCCCTCCCACTCCCATGCCTGGCTCACCCTGAGGCATTTTCTCTGAGAGCTCCTTGCCCAACAAAGAGGCATGGATAACCCAGGAGAAGCAGTCTGTCCCATAGGAGAGGTAACTCCATGCACATAAGGGCAGCCAGATGGGCCTCGTCTTCCACAGGTGGGTGTGCTGTCTCACAGATAGAGAGTACCCCATCCCCAGAGGCATGCAAGCAGAGGGGATCAGCTATGTGTTGCTCTCGGTGATACACGCATCCAAACTTGAGCTGGCCTCTGTATTTCCCCAACTCCTCTGATGATAAGAATCACCTGGGCTGCTTGTTAAACCCACAGCTTCCCAGGCCTCTCCCCTGAGAATGGAAGTCTGGGTCTGGAATGCAGCCCAGACATTTAAATTTTTAATAAGTCCTCCCAGGTGATCCTTTGCATCTGGAAAGTTAGGGGAAGCACTGGCAGGTGACCTTCCAGGTCCCTTTGGGGCCCAAGATTAGTGATTCTGAGACCCCACTCCGCACCCCCACTCCACACCATCCCTATCGCATCTGGAAGACTCACCAGTAGCAAGCTAACTGCATCATTGAAATAAAAATAATTTAAAAGCTTTAGAAGGGGCAAAGATGTCAGGAGGAGGGGGATTCTCAGCCCATGGTGGTACCAGCAGCAGCTCATTCCTAGCCCCCACCCCCACCCTGGGCCCCCCAGAGTCATCCAGGAAAGCTCAGCAATGGGTGGGGGGGAGCAAGAAGTGAGCTGACAGCTGTTCAGCTGCTGCTCAGTGAGACCCGGAAAAGCAATTATCTTGCTCTTAGCAGAGAGGCACTGGCTTTTACCCGCCCCCTCCCTCTTCCCTCCCTCCCACCTTCACACACACAGTCACGCACAGACACACACAGACACACACAGACACACACCCAGGCCCAGATACAGCTGGCTAGCTCTGAACCTGCCTCCCCCACCCCCAGCCTCCAGATTCCTCTGACTCACTCAGCCTCCATCCTCAGAGCACATTTCCAACACTTAAATCATTTAGCCTGCTAAACCGGAGACGGCAAAATGGGTGCTATTTCTTAAAAACATACAGAGAGCGTATTAAATTATTGATAGCCATTAAACAGGGGGAAAAAATTAAACAGCTCTCAGCTCTTATCAATCATTCATGCAGTTTCCACTGGGGTGTTTTCTGGAGAGTGATCACACGGCAACCCAGGGAGCTGGCTCCAGCGGCAAGGAAGGCACTGGCTGGATGGAACTGGGGAGGGGGCTGCCGCAGCCCCAGCGATCACCCTGGCCACCAAGCCTTCGAAGGGACTCTGGCGCATGCAAACTCTCGCCTCCCCTCTTCACCACATCATTAACGAATGGACACTGGCGCACGGCCTTTGGGAACCCCCCCTAATTAAATCCAGCCTGCTTTTATTGAGTGTCTACTATGTATCGGGCATGCAGGACACAAAGACACTCACACAGGTAAATGTGGGAGCCCTATGCAGGAAAATGTGATTGCACACATTGTATCAGGAGTCCTAAAGGAAACCCCCAGAGGGCGGCTCAAAGGAAAAGGGGACAACTGAGGCTGGAGGAGGGGCTTCCAAGAACAGCTTCACCAAAGAGGTACTTCTTGGGTAAAATCTTGCCCAGAGGGTAAGTCTGGAAGGGCACTACAGCAAAGTGGTCCAGGTCCAGCCCCAGCAAAGGCACAGCAGCCTAGCTGTGTGTAGGTCTCAACACTCCTTCTTGTCCATGTCAGTCGCTGACGGTGTGGGGTTAGGGGCAGGGTACAGTAATGGAGCAGGGAGCCGACTGTCACCCCAGCCTCTCCTCCAGCCACTGATCAAATCCAGGCCACAGGAGGGATGCACGCCAGTGTGGACAAGCAGGAGGTTGGGGTTCACCCCAGCTGCCCAGGGTAGTGGTACCTCCACCCTCGCACAGCAGATCTATTTCCTGGCTCTGACTCAGGACACCTAAGCCAGCATGACGCAGACCATCGAAGCTGCAGGGCTGGGACACTGCTGGTCTCCTGGCCACAGACAGGCTTGGCAAAGCTGCCGTGGGGGGACGGGCTCTCTCCTGCCCTGAGCTGTGCCAAGGACCTGAAAACCAGGGCTGCAGGAGCCAGAGGACACCCGATCCCACCCCACCCTCCGCTTGGGGACTGTCCACAACCAGGGGCCATCTAAGGCTCTGAGGCCAGGCTGAGGCCAGGCTGAGCTGCTGGCTGCTACGGGGAACAAAGAGACTGAGCCCATGCCTGCCCCAGCCCCTACACCCTCCCAGCACATGGGGAGAGAGCCACATTCTTGAATGTCTTTCAGAAGCTCTAGTTTCTCAGGAGCAGGGAGCTGGGAAGATGCCCTGCCAAGTGTTGATAGCACCCTCGGCAGAGAAAGCTGCTGTCACAGGGAAACATTCTGGGGAGAGCGGTTGTTTACCGCCAACGCCTGGGACTGTCAAGAAATAATCAGAAGAAATTAAATTTGCAAAGTGAAAGATGTAATGGAAGCCCCGCCTCCAAGCCCCTGGACATTTTGACCTGGAGGATCAAGCTGTTCTATTTCGCCAGGTTTGGGGAAATATTCCTAAATTTGCAGGGGGGTTGGGGCATACGTGTGTCACCAGCCAGGTCTGGGAGACCGGGTCCCTGACCTATGCCTCTCTGGGCCTCAGTCTGCACATTTGCACATGTGGATTCGGTAAGACCAGGCTGATCTTACAGGACAGGGGTAACCTCCAGGGGGGGGTGTGTCCACGGTCTGCCAGGAACACGCAGTTCCTCAAGGCTGCCTCAATACCCCTGTCAGTCCCCCGAGGGCTTGGGGTGACAGGCCTGGATGAGTGTAGAAGTCGTCAGCCACCCTGATGCCTCTGCACAGCCCTGTGCTCACACTAGGGCACTGGGCTCTGCTGAGGCCCTGCCAACCCTCACCTGGATTGCTACACGGGACTCCTTCCCTCTAGCCCTCCTCCACTTGGGTACAGGGACCTATGCAAGGCTAGGGCCTGAGCTGGAACAGAGCAGCAGGCTGTCAAGGAAGGTGAGCTGACCACAGAATCAAGATGCAAATGGACTAGGACCCTCAAACCCAAATCGAACACACCTGTTGAGGGACTTAGCCCTGACTCCCCCCTACTGCCAGCACCTCCCACTATCAAATTTCCAAGACCTCTAAACCCTTCACCTGTAAGTTGTGTCCGTACTTCTAGAAGTCTCTCGTATCCTCTAGACTCCAGCCATACCACAACAACTAACTCAACCTTCCTAGACAACCTCATCTGGACTTTCATACCCCAGAGCCTTCGCATGTGTTACTGCTTTCTCTAACCAGCCAAGTCCTGCTGTGGCTCAGGCTCTATTCCCGCCACTTCCCCCACCCCCCACCCCGCCGACCTCCTTGTAACTGTTGCAACACTTTTCACATTATACTAGACTGGATTCTGTTCACATCTGCTCTTAACTAAATGGAGGCAGGGGTGGTGGTGCCTGGAACACCAACAAGGTTCCTTTCCTCAGCACTTGGTACTCAGGATCAGAGAAGGGCCTCAACTGTACTACACTCAAACCAACCACCCTAGCCCCCTGGCCTGCAGCCCAGAATCAGTTCTTCTTAATGGCTAACCTGTGTCTTTCCTGCTATAATTTTAAAAACCATTCCCTGGAGAGTGGGTGAGATGTTCTCAGCCAAGTGAAAGTGAGACTGTACTCTTGGAGCTCCTAGAGCTGAGGGAAGGGGCAGGCTTAGGAATTTCCAGGCAAAGGCCAGCAGAAATTGGCCACAAATGAATCATTAACTCTGGAGTTGAGAGCTCCAAGTGGCTGGTGCCAAGGTCTCAGGCTCTGGCCTGTGTGGGCCACTTGGCCTCGCTTGGCTCAGGCCAAGGGTGTCCCCCCCCGCCCCCGCCCCGCAGACCATGTGCTTCACCCTACAGCCACTGGGCATGGAGAGCTGAGGCTGTCTGTCTGTCTGGGGCTGTCTGGCCCAGAAGAGCCCAGATGTCTTACAGGAGAGGGCATGCCTTTTCCCAGGAACAATTCCAAACCTTTGCCCACATACTTCTGTCCTTCTGGAATGCTGTCCCTTCCAGCAAGCTAAATCCCCTTGTCCTTCCAGCCTGGCCCACCTCCCTTCCATGCTCATCTGGGCCCAAATGAGCCCCCACACCTCTGAGCCCTTATAGTCTAGGCTGTGTCTGACTGCCCTGGCTTGGGCACCAGGGGTTCATTTCTTCAGCAAAGCCCCTGCCGGGATGGGAACTTTGCACATCTTCTGGACCCCAGCAGCTGGCACAAGGCAGGGCACAGACCAAAAAGTCCACAAGTGATGGGGTTGCTCTTGGGCTCAGTCTGTAGCCAGCAGGAGGAAGCACCTAGGCTTGTAGCAGGGTCTGCAGTCCTCACCCTCTCAGATGGCACAGCATTCCCCTCTGGGCCTCGTTTCAGGCCTCAGGCCAGCTGGGATGAAGTTGAAGCAGGGGCAGAGGTGATTGCTGGCCTCCTACTGGGTAGCCAGGTGGCTGTGGTGGGGCCCGGGATCCTGATTCCCAGGAGCTAGCAGAAGTCAGCACTGACTACCTCCTTCCCTGGGGTGCTATTCTGCAGGTGGGAGTGCGATTTCACCACAGCCTGTCTGAGCAACTCTGAAGATTCTTCTTGGGAGGGGACTGAGGGAAACGAGGTCTGGAAGCATAGGTAATATTGTGATGTGATGTTAATACAATGTGCACTGTGCAGTCACCTATGTTGCAAACAGTGTCCACCTGTATGGCAGTAAGGTTGGCAAAACAACAAATACTGCTGCCTTGAATGCTTACTTTGTGTCAAATGCTATGCTAAATGTGATACACATTTCCCATGAACCCTTCCACCGCACCATGAGGCACATACTATTAACATGCCCTCCTGAGGGATAAGGAATCCACAGTTCCTAGAGATGCAGGTGAAGATGAAAGTGACCCACCCACGTCCCAAGGCAGCTGGGGATTCAAATGAAAGCATCTGACCTGGGTCCCCACACAGCCACACTCCCATGTGCCTAGAGCCCTTTGTCTCACGTTCCCAGAGCTGAAATGAGCATGGCGGGCAGCGCCCCACAGCTTCCACAGAACCCTTTTCTCACCCAATCCTCAAAGCAGCCCAGTGAGGGTCATTATTACCATTTTAGAGATGGGAAACAGACCTGCTGGGGAAAGAGCCTTTATTTATCTAGCAGCCCATATACCCCTTTACTGCTCACCAACCCCACAAGGTGACTACTGTTAAAAGCATTGTGTGGATGGAAAAGCACTGAGAATGGGAGAGACAGAGGGAGCTGCCACCCTGGTGACAGAGCTGGTGCCACGCTGGTGATAGTGCCCTAATCTGCCTGATGCCCAATGGGGCTTCTCCCATAATACAACGCTGTCCCCAAGGCTGGGCACAGTAGGCACAGGCTTGTAGACATGGTGGGGAGAAGTGGCTCAGAAGCACAGCACAGGGTTGGACCAGGTGTTGCGTCCCTCTGTCCCAGCCTCTGGCTATGGTGATGGGCCCGAGATGCTCTGAGGATGAGCTTACCTCCTCACTTCCCTGCAGGACTCCTGGGCCAGGGCACTCTGCACTCAGTTACCATAATGGACCCTCAGTGATGAGCTCACTGGTCAGGCCAGGATGTCTCAGCCAGCCACACAGGTCACCATGTGTGTACAAGTGTGTGGGTGTGTGAGTGGATGGCGTCTGTCTGAGGAAAACAAAATGACGTGGTGGCTGCCTGCATGTATCTGTCACACCATGACAAGGACAATCACATGTGCATGCACTCACACAGATGCATGCACTCCCCTCACTAGTGTATGCAGGCACCCACATGTGTTCATCAGGCACACGGGCTCATCTGCACATATACTCATACCCAGAACAGCACACACCTGCATTTGGGGTACTTGGGGACCACTGAGCTGGGACATGGACAGCTCTGATGTGCATGCACACACACAGGGCCCAAGAGAGCAGGCGAGGGCAGCAGGTGGGCAAGCAGCCATCTGCATAACTGTGCAAGGGGCTCCTCGCTGCCACTGTGCTCATGGAGTCAGGCTTGTCCAGAACAGACCCATCAGTCAAGAAGCTGTCTGCTGCAAGCATTAAATCATCCCTAGGATGCAGCACTTAGAATGGAGAAGGAGCCCGCATCCAATCCAGGTCCACTGTCTGGGTGGGGGTGGATGTGTACCTGGTATTTAGCACCCGTGCCACCCAAGGCTACCTCCTTACCCACCAATCAGATCCCTCTCCTGCATGTTCACTAGGCCCTGCTTCCCTCTGGCCTTTCCAATCTACCTCCTTCCTCTGCTCTCACCTGAGACCCTGAAGCCAGAAGCTGAGTGTTACCCTCCTACCCTCCGTGCTGAAGGCTTCTCCCAGCAACAAGCACCCCAGAACCAGGGCTGAAGATGGGTGTTGGGGAGAGTCCGGTTCTGGGCAGAACAATGGGATGCTGCGACCAGACCTGGGATCTGGACCTGGCGCCACTCCCAGCTGCATCTCCTGTAAGTCACCTCCATTCCTGCCTCCCATCCCCCATCTGTAAGTGGGGACTACAAAGGGACCTCCTGGGGCTGCTTGCTCTGAGGATCTGCTGCCCAGGGGAAAGATCCTACATAGATGCTGATTAATTATGACTATTAATAACACAACCATCTGTATCTTGTGGTGGAGCGAGGTGGATTACAAGTAGGCCCCATGCCCCAGCAGCAGAACAAATGGGTCTCCGGGTCGGCCGTGGTGTTAAAGGCAGGCCTGCAAGCAGGTCCACGGTGGCTGTGTGTTAAGGAGGGGATGTTTATACTGCACCACACAAACAGACACAGACAGGAAAGACAGACAGGCAGGCAGGCAGACAGACAGACAGATGGCAGGGAGCTGGCTTATCACCTGATGAACAATAGACAATTACTGGTTCCAAAGCTCTCGGGCAAGATCCTCACTGCCTACCACTGGGACAAACCAACTGGCCTTTACACTTCTCAACCCTCACTCCACCCTACAGTGGAGCCCATAGTCCTCAGCTGCAGGGGGTGACAGTGGGTGGGGGGAGGGAACTATCTACCTCTGTCCAGAGAAGTCCTGGATGCTGTTATCTTGGCACCAGTGCCAGGCAAGTCCCCCTGCACCAGAACCCTAGGACTGGACCCCGGAGTCACCCCATTTCAAGCCTATGTGCCCCCGTACACTCAGCCTGGCAGGCCCTCCTGCCCTCAGCAAGCCCTGTTCCAATGGCCTCCCTCTGAGGGGCAAGCCTTCTCGACGCCCATTGTGCAGTGGGACTGACATACGCTGTCCCTCCTGCCAGCCCCCATGGCGACTGGTTCACTGCTGACTTCACCTATCTACCCAAAATGTTGTCTTTTGATGTGCAGGTTTCCTCTCACCATCCAGTCACCAGACCACGAGATGCTCTTGTCGGCTCGCTTCTACAGTCCCTCAGTGTGCCAGGCACAGAGCCTGGCACTGCAAACCACTCCCCCATCCAGGCTGAATTCAACCTTCACGCAGAGCCAGGCATAGTTAACATGTTATTTGTCATAACAGCCCCATGTGGTGTCTATGCCCATTTTATTGATGGGAACGCTGAGGCACAGGGAGGGAAACTTGCCAAAATCACATGACCAGGAAGTGGTTGAAATGCAGAGCAGGCCATCTGGCTCCAGAGCTCTTACCTACAAGGCTACAAAGATCCCAAATGAATGAACGAATGAATGAATGAATGAAGAAAGTTTAAACACCAGGATGCACAAAGTCCTTTGAGCTATTTTTGTGAGTGGAAAGCAAAGTGGCAAAGAGATAAATGTCATGGGTTCAGGCCAGGTCTTTGCATTAACTGGCTGTGTGACCTCAAGCAAGTCACTTGTCAACCCCAGGCCTTAGCTTCCTCACCTGTAAAATAGGGGCAAATAGGGCTGCCTGGTGTGCAGGTCAGATATGAAGACAATGGTAGAGTGAGCACTCTGAGGGTGATGGCAGAGCATGATCATGATGTCTGTTTATATGGCAGCCAGGATTTCCAAACCAAACCCCTGCATGCCTGCTCTGACAGGGACCCCAGGAACAAAGGACGAGGGATCTGAAACCTGGGCAGCGTATCCATTGTTCTTGGGTCTGATCGGCACACTTCCTGGGCAGCTACCCTGTGTGCAGCCGGGGGCTAGCCACAGAGGGGGAGGAGGACGGGCCGGGCTGCTTGAGAGCTTCATGAGCACTGGGCCAGGTGCTGATCCTCTGGGGCATGTGACTCGGTTGGGGAACGGCCCCTGCATAATGGGCAAGGGCCACTCAAGGAGCACCTACTTCATTCCAACAGGAGCTCTGGCTCTGTCACTGGTTGATACCATGCCTCGCACTGGTGCTGCAAAGCAGGCAAGATTCAGCCGCAGGCTTGGGGGAGCACCCGAGTGACAGAAAGGCAGGTATGGCACCCAGCTTCCTTCCCACACCTATGGTAGACATCACCAATCAATCCCATGCCCTCCTTCAGAGCTCACATGTGACCATGGCATTACTTTTCTGAGCAGCACTCGAGGCTGTCAATCCAAAACCTGTAGTATTTGATACCCCTGTCAGCAGAGCAGCTATTACACTCCAGCAGGGACCCACCATGCTGGGAAGAAGTGAGGCCTGGGCCCTGACAGAGGGACACGCACGGCCCCTTCTGTTATAGGGTATAGTGGTCACCTCTGAGTGATGTGGCACTGGAAGACAATGGAGCAAAATGTCCTCCCAGTAGCCTCTCTCTGTCCACTCCTTTACCAGGAGATAAAAGGTAAAGGAGAGAAAAGGGCTACCTGGCCAGTTTGCAGAGCCCACATGTTCCCTAACCAGCTTCCTGGTCTTGTCATTTCCTCCTGCCATCTAGACTGCCATTTATTTAATATTTTTCTTGAGATCAATGAACAGTTTTTACAAAATACATTTATTTTACAAAAAACTTTATCTTATTACCTGAAATACAAAATTAGCCTCGCTCACCACGAATAGAAGTTGAATGTGAAAACAAACAAATGCAGGAGAGTAAACAATGGTATTTCTCTGCTGCCTGCCTGCTGGAGGCTCCCAGGGCTCTCTCTGTTGCAAAGACCACCAAACGTCCCAGGCTCTGGACACTGTCCCCAACACAGCCAGAGGTCGGAGGGAATGGGGGCAGAGGTCTTTGCTCAGTTGTGACTGATGCAGGGCATGGACCTGAGTCACTTTGAGTACTTTTAAGGAACACAGCAGAGCTCAGTGATGCCTGCTGTCTCAGAGAGGTAGCAGGTAACATGTTACTGCTATACAGATGAGGAAACAACAGGCTCCGAGAAGTAGCTCACCAGTCTGCGGCTGCACAGCAGTGAGTGAGACTTCTGACTCGGGCCTTCTGACTAAGCAAAAGGTTGGTCCCTTGCGGCTGCCACATAGAGTCAGTTAGAGTGGAGTCTCTCTGACCCACGGTTGGCGAGGTAATGGTTTTTACACCTGAGGTTAACAACTGTGATTTAAGAGGTTATTTGTCTTAATTTTCAGGAGTCACCTTCTCAGAGAGGAGGTAACTAACACATCGGGCTGGGGAAGCTTGTCTTTATGGAAAATATTTATAGCATTTCAAGACAGTTTGGTGGCAAATGGATATAGCATCTGCTATTTTCCTCACTTTCCACCACAGCTCTGAAGCCCAGAGCAGTTAAAACACACACAACAACAACAACAACAACAACACAACAGCAACCACATCACTGCTGGCAGGAAGTCAAAGCCAGCTCTTCTTTGAGAAATAAAGCACAAAACTGGTGTGATTTCAGAGATTTCATTACTGCTGCTGCTAGTCATACCTGAGGCTGGGGCTCAAAAAGCTGCGGCCAATGGGCCAGTTCCCAAGGCCACGGTGAGGTTCACTGCCTCCAGGGTTGGGTTTGGCAGGACTCCCAGGCCCAAGATTGTGGCTCTCACAGGAAGGCCCAGCAGCAAAAGAGCCCTGCCCCAAAATTTGGATTCTGGCTGCACACTGGAGAGGCACAAGGAGAAGGCAACCTCCAGAAGTCGAAGACATTTTACGAGCAGGAGCTGAGACAGGCGCTCTCCTCATGCTACCTCAGTAGTTATTCATCCCTCTGAGGTTAGTGGTGTTTATTACTCCCATTTTGCAGATGGCAAAACTGAGGCTTTAACAAGCCAAGAGATTTTCTCAAGGGCACATCTGCTTGTATGGTAAGCTGGCCCCTTTGACCTCGCAGTAGGCAGGTTGGAATTCCCATCTCATTTCCTGTGACCATCCTTCAAGCGGTCCCTATGCCATCTGCTCCCCAGCACCTTGCAAGGTGCCTCCACAGCCCAGCCTCCAGGCCTTTTCTCATACCCTGACCCTCAATACCAAACCTCTGTCATCAGAATGCAGTGTCTCAAGCTGGAGGTGCAGTCACTGCAGGGCCCCGAGGACTTTCTGCTTCATCCTGGTGTCTCAGGTGGGAATTCCAAGGCTCAGGGAGGGGAGGGGATATATATTCAAGGTCACAAAGCTGGCTGATGACAAAATGAAGGGAACCAGTTTTGTTGTTAAAATTCCCAAACATGTTGCTGCTCCCTCTGTCCTTGACATCCTTGTCAATGCACGAGCCAGCAGCCGTTGTTGCTACTTCACACTTAAGAAGTTGATCCACCTGAGAAGGAGGGTTGGTAGTGACTCCTAGGACTCAGGTATACCAACAGCAAATGGTGTTCCAACATTCCCCAGCAGGATGCCTCTGCTCTCGCCCGCCCAGCCTTTTAGGCAGAGCCTTCAGTTCCCTCTGCATCCAGGCTGCAGGCACTGCCCACCACGCCTGCCTACCGGCCAGAGAACCAAGAGGCCCTCATCCATGATGTACTGGGATAAACCCCAGGCAGACCTGGAGGGAGCACCCGCCCACACAGCCTGGCTTGAGGTTGGCAGGGAGCTGGAGCCCCTGGGGAGAGCTGTGCCAGACTGGGGCCTGGCACTCCCCATGTGGCTGCTCCCCTCAACAACACTTTCCACTTGAATTTTGACAGATATTGCAACTGCATGTGTCCAGAATAGCCTCTGTCCCCCAGATCCTGGTCCCAGATCCTCCACCCTTCACTGGCCCCCCAACCCAGGCCTCAAATCAAAAAGTCAAGGAGCTATCCCTGATTCTGATGCTCTCTCTTAGCTAAGCATCTGCCACTTCCACAGATGGTTCACCCTTCTTGTGTTCTAGTCTGCCCACCTCTTGCCAGCTCCTTTGCCTGGGCAAAAACAATAGCCCCTCATTCACCCTCACTCTCATTTCCCTCTTGATCTCCTCTGTAGCTGTAAAGAACATCTTTTCTTGATTGTAGCTCCCCCCAAGGCATCCCTCACGGCCCACATGCCCTGTGCATCTGGGCCCTGCTCCCCTTACCCAGTAGTGCTTGCCCCACCACTGTCACTGCTCTCCTGACCACTGGTTTCCCTACCCCAGGGCCTTTGCATCTTACCATCTCCTCCATGCACCATGGCTGGCTTTGTTTTATTTAAGTCCCTCAACGGTTCCTTCCAGATTGTCCTTGCCTAAAATCCATGCCCCCTCCTCACCACAGCCACTCCATAACACATCACTCCATATTATTCCTGTACTGCATGTACCTACTGTAAGATGATTATTGCTTTTGTAAGTGCTTACTTAGTATCTGTCTCTCGCCCCCACCCTGATGATGTTAGGCTGGCTCCCTGCTTTCTGTCCACTGGTTAGAATAATGTCTGGCACAAAATCGATGCTCATAAGTGTTTGTCGAATGAACAAATAAGTGAACATCCATGATCTCATTAGCTCACCCCTGCCCCCACCAGCCAGTGTGAGAATTACCCCACTTCATGGGTAGGGGCTTGGGTGAGGTGCTGAGAGGTGCCCTACACACCTAGGAGTACACCATGGTGAATGTGGCAGCACATGCACTTGGGAATCGGACCTCCTACCATCTAGACCAGGGAAGGTTCAAGGACTAAGAAAATAAAAGCCCAAGGAAAACACATGAAATTGTGTGGCTCCAATATTTCTCTTGTAGCTTGAAATGTCACTTCTCTGAAAACCACATCCTGCCCCTTGTGATCTGGTCTTGGCCTCAGCTCCCAGCCACGGGCAGCCTCACTGAGATCGCCCACCCGGCTCCTTCTCTTAGAGGGTCTTGAAACTCACTGGCCCAGTCCCAAGACTGATTGGGTGGGGAGCAGGGGTAGGGAGGAGACAAGGCACCAAAGAAGGCCTCCTCTGCCGGGTGGGGCAGAAGGAAGGGGCTGAGCCAAATGCAGGTCACGCTGCTGCACCCACAGCCCTCCAAGGGCTAAAAATAACCATGTTTACACACTTCCAGAGCTGGGGTTTCTGCCTCCCTGGCAGGAGGGGTTCAGGACTTCACCATGTCCATGTTCCTACTGCATATCTTCTACTTGGCTGAGTAATGCCTGGCCCAACTCAGGCAAGGACCTGGATTTCTGAGTTTGGTTCCTTGGGTGGTTTTCAGTGGAGGGAGGTGAAGAACACTGCCCGAGCTACGATTCCATGAGGAGATTTCTCACTGCTGGCAGACAGCTCTTCCTCCCAGGGGTAGAGATGCCAGTAAGGCAGGAGCTACAGGAAAGGTGGCCGGATCCTGAGCCACGAGGGGGCCCAGCCAGTTCATCCCTTTGGGAGCCATGGTACCATGAGGAAGCCTGGGAGCCAGTCACTGGTTCAATGCCCCATGTACATAACCTAGAGCAGGCCTCTTCCCCTCTCTGGTCCTCAGTTACCTCTCTGTGTCACGGTAACTGGTAGTCAATAACTGACACCTTGTTCCCTACATCATGGCCCCTCAGTGTGTGTGTGTGTGTGTGTTTGGGGGAGGGGGGCCAGTACAAGAAACAGTGCTGACCCCTGGGGCCCTATGGCTTGTCTTCGTTTGGGATGACAGGACACACCTGCCAGGATAGCCATCACCTGGCCTCGCACCCCTCTCCCTGCCCTGGTCCACCCAGATGGACTTTAACATCGGAGGGGCAGGTGCCAGTCTCCTGCCTGGAGACAGCCCCTCCTCCTGGACAAACAGGCTTTTCTCTAACCCCACAGCTCCCGTCAGTGTGGCCATGCCAAGAAGAAACTCGCAGGCTGCCAATGGGTTGGCTCATCAGTCAGTCACCCTTCTTGGGCAGGTAGCGCCTGACACAAGCACTGGCTTCTCCCTTACCTGCATTGGCCACCGGGGTGAGGACCTCAGGCTTCCTAGGATCCAGCCCCCTCTGGCTTTCCTTCTCTGACTGGATAGGCCTGGCTGAGTTGCTGCCCCAGATGGGAACAAAGTCCATGCCTGCTGGCCCGATTTAAGTGCTGTGCCCCTGTGACAACAGTCCTCTGGTACTATGCGCCTTTGTAGGCACCATTCCTCCTGCCTCAGATGCCCTTCTCTCACTGCATGGCCTGGGAATTTCCCACTCATCCCAGAGGACGGATTCTGTTGCCTCTTTCTCCGGCAGAGCGAGCTCAGCACTTAGACAGTGCTATGCGCCCCCCTTCATTAGACAGTCAGAAGCACCCTTAGGGCAAGAACAGTGCCCTGGTCACCCACAGAGCCAGCAAAAGAAGGGGGCTCTGTGACTGTCTATTGAATTAACTTTCAAGGTAACAGCTTGATCTTCTCTCCTCTGTATGACCAAGTCCACCCCGTACAGTATCACCACGTATCCCTTCACGATTCTGAAATCTGTAATCAGTTCCACTGTTTTCCTACAGAGGTGTCTGTCCCCTCAGGACCCTCAGTGTCCCGCCTCCGTGCATCTCATTGGGTCTGCACTGCTCAGACGGGTTTCTAAGTGCACTGCTCAGATATGCTGGGGAGAGAGAGAGACCTGGCATTTACATGGTTAAACAAGAGCTCTGGGGGGTTCTGTGTGCAGAAACACCGAGGGTCATGGACACCCCATGGCTCTTGGAACTCAGTTCCCTAGGATGTCACAGTACCCCATGCCCCTGAAGAGCACCCCCACCTCTGCTTTGTCCCCTGCTCCCATGCCCAGCCCCTGCCAGCATTGACCCTCATGCCCTCTCTCCTGGCCTGGGGCAGGGTTCCTCAGGGCCTCGATGAGAACATCCTCCAAGTGGCCACCTCAGTGATCGTTCTACAAATCTAAGCCAGCTCCGTCACTCCTCTCTCCCAAATCTGGTCTTGTTGACCTTGTGTCAAGGATAAACTCTTGGGCTCGATGGCTTTTAAGGCCGTATAAGATGAGATCAGGTCCTAGCTGAGTTCCCTGGCCTTGCCTCCTACCTACCCAGGCCGGATACACTCTGCTGTCCCCTTTTTGCTGAGCACTCTGTTTCTTCCTTTGGGGTGCAGCTTGAAGGTCACCTCTTCTGGGAAGCACTCCCTGAATGCCCTTCCCTAGCAGGCTGGCCTGAGTTGCTCCATTCAGCGGCGCTCTCGTTGCAGCCACCAGGCTCTCCTGCTGTGGGGAGTAGCTGGCCAGTCTTACTTCCTAGTGCAGCTTTGAGCTCCTGGGTCAAACCAGGATCGATCACTCACAGCCTGGCACAGGGTTCACACTCAACATCAGACATGTTCCAAGCATCCCTGGGCATGTCCCACAAGACCCCTAATCAGGTAGGTACGAAGACCCCCACTTTGGTGATAAAGAAAGTGTTCAGAGGGGCTGAGAATTGGTTTAGGTCATATAACAGTGGTGGTGGAACCCACTCAGGATTGAATCAGCCAGCACCCATGATCCTACATGCCTCCTAGTAGTCATTCCAGGTAGTGAAAAGAGGACCACCTGATCCTTTACTAAGGTACCTGCAGCTACTGGGCCTTGCAGCTTTTCTCATGGCCTCACCCAGCCCTTGTTCCCACAGGGGCCTGAGCTTTCTCTGGGTGGGAGGGGACACTTCCTCCAAGCCAGAGCCAGGGTAGGGGTGGGCTTATGGAGAGAGATTCCTCCCAGGCAAATCACCTGTGAAATGCAGTACCAGCCACCCTCCCTAACCAAGAACAAGTGCCAGCATCCCAGGCTCAGCACCTGGAGATCTCCTAGGGATCCTGGAGGCTTAAGAGGCTCAGAGGGAGCCTGGGGTAGACCTGGACTCAGAACCACCTCTGCTTGCTCCCAGTATAGGCCCCTTTGTCTTTTCCACACCCCAGTCTAACAAGATTGCTTCCTCTTTCATGAGGCCCCAGGGGACCTCGAAACTCTGCCTTCCTTTCAAAGCAAACACAGATAAAGAACCAGTGAGTAAATCCTAGGGTTCCCATGAAGCCATGGGAGGGAAGAACACGTCAAAGGCAGACAGGTGGGAAGGAACCCTTCTCCATCGGGGTCTGGAACCCTGTGTCCAGGAGGCCCCAAGGAGCACTGGCCTGCTAGCACAGGCACACCCAACTCCCAGGCCCTCAGGGTGGGCTCCCAACAAGTCCACTTCCATGGCAACCATGGCTGCACCAGAATGTACCCCTCCCCCTAACCCCACCCCCAGTCCTCCAAACAGCCCAGGGGTCCTCTCACTCTGTTTCCAAAGCCATGGCTCTGGGGTGGGTGTCAAGGAGGCCTCAGGGCCTGCTCCCTGGCAGGGATCAGTAGGAGCATTTAGAACCCAGCATACCTGGGATTTGCTAGCAAAGTGGTTCCCATTTGGCTCATCTGCCACACCAAGCCCACCTTCTCCTGTCCAAACCTCAGGAGCCAACTCTGACATTACACACTCAAGTCCTAAGTCTCAGCATTTCTACAGTCCTCAGAAGTCACCAACAAAATCCAGGCCCACCCACTGCCCACTGTGCTAATTACCTCCTTGCTAATGATATGACCTCACAGGCTCAGTCCTCTTAAGGGAGTTGGACTGGGCCTGTCCCCCTGCCACAGCCTCTCCCCAGAGCACCGGAGTCCCACTGTGCACGACCCCAGCCTCAGCAGCAGTTGGGCTCAAATCCCAGCTCTGCTCCCTACCGGCTGTGTGTTTGAATGCCCTACTTCCCCTCTCTGCATCTCATCTGTCTGGTTCTCAAGTCACTAGAGGGTTAACCAAGATAACTGCACAAAAATAATTCCAGTATTGGTCAGGTGCTTGCAACAGACCAGATCCTGGTCTAAGCTCTGTACTATCATTAACTCCTTTATGTTTACAAGAACCCCCCAAGGTACATGTTTCTGCTACTAGCCTCCCATTTTACAGATGAAGAAATTGAGGCACAGAGTAGCTGAGTTGTTTTCCTGAGGTTGCCCAGCTGGTAAGCACAGGAGCTTGGTTTTGGCCCTAGCAGCTGGGATCCCGAGCCCACGCACTAAGCACCATGCTCTGCTGCCTCCAGGGGGCTTCTCCCTTCTCTCCATTGCTATTGGGGCCTAGCCCTGCCAAATGCCTCATTTCCCCATAAACTCCAGGATCATCATCCTTCTGAGACTATGAGTGCCCCTGACTAACAGGCCCTCCTCCCTGGTCTACCTGGCAGACATAAACTGTTACAGTAGCTCAGGAACTCCTTCCACTTTCCTCTGACCCTTGATGCTTAGGTAGAAATAACCCGCTGACTACTCCCCATGCCTTAGGCTTCCATCAAAGCACTGAGAACACAAGAGCAGGGCCCAGTGGTGTCCTGGACCCAACAAGGACACAGTAAATACTTGTGGAGTAGCTGAGGGACCCATGGGGTCAGGCCCAAAGGCCTCTGGCTTTGCCCATCAACCCAACCACATTGCCTGGGAAGTTCTTGGTAACTAGGCCCCAAAGAAGATTCCAGGATGAATGCTGAGGACTCTCTGGCAGCTCTTCTTCTTCACACTACTGGGTGGAGGGTGAGGGACAGTTAGCATCCAGGGAGTCACAGGGAGGTGCCATGAAGACCACATATGTAGTGAGTACAAAAGCCCAAAGTGACAGAAATTGATAAAAACTTCACCACACTGCTGACACCCCATATATCAAAGGCCCCAAATCTCATTCTCTGCTTGCCTCCAATTTCTATCAGAGCTTGCCAGCTGCACATTTATTGAGAAGTTTGTGATCTGACAGGCACTGTATTACCAACATTAATGATGCATCAGTCTCTAGAATTACTGAGGAAACAGTCCAATTGATTTTATTATTATCTTGAGTTCTTCACATTTCATTTCAGGCAGCTTGCTACCAGAGTTTTTGAACAAGGACCAAAGTAAATAAAGGTGGCGGGGCCAGGGCTGACCTCAGGTGGGAGAATCTGGGCTTGTCTTGGGACCCTCAGTGATAGCCCTTCCACCCCCATGCCTTCTCCTCTCTCTGACAGCAGGAGGGTCACTGAGATACCAGGTGGTACAGAATGCCACACACAGTGCCCCTGTGGAGAGACACGCCAGGGAGAGATCAAGTGCTCAGGCAAGGCCTCCCATTCATGCTGCAAAGATGGAGGTGGCTGACAGGAGGCAGAAATAGCCATTAATGTCATCTGTCATCTGCCCCTTGGCTGGGGGAGGGGGCCGGCCCACATGGAACCCACAGGCAAATATGAGCTCATGCTCACACAAGCCTGGTCACCCTGCTGGCTACCCTGGGGCAAGCAGAAGACCTGAGAAAAGATGGAAGACATGTGTGGTGCCCACCTCCACATTGTCTCAGGCCACTTGGCCTCTCACCCACTGTCTCCCAGCCACAGGAGATTCCTTTCTGTTTCTAGAACATGCCAAGCTCTTTCCAGTGTCAAAGCCCTCCTTTGCACAGGTTGTTCCCGCTGCCTTCAGGCTCTCCACCATCATCTCATGGCCCTCCTCGGAAAGGCTTCCTGCCTAAAGCCCCCACGTCCATCCCTTGTTATTCCCCATCCAGTGCCCTACCTGTTGCTTTCTGAACGCTTATCATAATTTGTAAAAGGGGGCACTGACCACCTTGTTGACCCACCTCCCTCCTTTGGCTCCCTGCAGACCGGGAGCTTACCTGTTCTGGTTGCCATCATGGCCCCAGAGTCTCTCAGAGTGCTGCCCCCTCCCACCAGGCCTGTACACCCATGTGAGGGTGAGTGCTCGAGTCTGGCCTGCAGTAGGCAGGGCTGATGGAGCCAGTTTCTGTCAACCCCCGAAGGCAGCGTTTAGGTCAAGAAGTTGTTAAGGATGTGGCCTGTTGTTTCAGTGCTGATTTTCCTCTTCCTACCTCTGACCTCCACATTAGAGGTTCGGTGAAGCCCTCTCCCTTCTAGTTCCTTGTACAAATATTTGTCCATCAGGACTCATTTCCTTCCCTTCCTCTTCAAACCCATCCTCCACCCTCAGCTTCTTCCAGGAACTCTCCACAGCAAGGCCAGTGGGAAAAGGAGGGCTTGAGGGCAGGCCAGAAGCCGAGTTCAAATACCTACCTCGCCATCTAAGCAGAGCATGTCATTAACTGTACCAAGTTCTGCCCAATTACCTCCTTACAAAACAGGGATGAGAAGGCTCTGGCCCCTCAGTCTCACAGGGATCTCAGGATATGGCTGTTTCAGCAACCAAAAAAGATGTCTCCCTACGTGGCCATGCACAGTATGCCTAGAGTGCCTCTAGTGCTGTTGGCTGTCTAGCTCAAACTGACCATGAGAACTGAGGTGCAGGAACTGCCTATGGCCATGAGACGTGGATCCCCAAAAGATTTGGAACATTGAAGACTAGGCTTCAAGGAGAAGAGATCTACCACACCCTGTAGAATAACTGGGCACCTCACAGGGGTCTAGGGGCCCAGGGGGTGTCTCTGGGTGCAGGTCCCAAAGGGCCATGTCAACGCAGAGCAATGTGTTAGGTGTGCTCCATTACCAAGGCAACAGACAGGTGTGAGAAGAGGACATATCTGCCCTCAAAGCAGTCAGATAAGAAAGGCCTGATGATCCTTATCTGAGCAGACAAGTAAGCTGGACTCCAGAAAAGTTGGAATGCCAGGGGAGAGTCAGTTAAGTTCAGAGAGTGGGATCAGCAGTGAACAAGGAAGTTCCAGGAGCTTGCAGGATGAACAGGCGGGCCTTGCAGGGGTGGTCTTCTAACTACTGGTATTATGGTTATTATTTGTATTATCTGGAATCAAATCAGAGTATTTGACTTAATAGTGTTCTGATTTGAAAATGGATTTTTCCCCCTGAAATAGGTATTTCAGCTATAATTTATTAATGAGCATTTATCACATGCCTGGCTCTATGCTAAGCACTGACCATACATTACATTTCCTCCTCCTAACAAGCTCCATTATTCCCACATTACACCCAGGAAAACCGAGCTGTTGAGAGGGGAAGTGGAATGCCTGAGGTCCTGCAGGTGAAATGCAGGATTTCAATCCAATTGAACAGGGAGCTGAAGCAGCCCCTTCTGGCCTAAGGGTCCCAGGCCCCTGACCAGCATCCAGCCCCACTGCTTTCCCAAGAGGCAAGTGAGGCCCAGGGAGGCAGTGAACGTGCCCCACTTCACCTAGTTGTCCCAGGGCGGGGCAAGGACAACTGATAAGACTCCTGTTGACTTCACTTTGCTTAATTCTCATAATAACCTGGGAGGTAAGTGCTACCTATTTCATAGCCAAGGAATCTAGTCTCCAGAAAACAAAAGGACTGCTGGTGGAAAATCGAGGGTTGGTGTCCAGGCTGTCTGGTCACCGCTGTGCAACCAGCCCAAACTTTTGGGACCTGGCTCAAGCTGCGGGAAGAGCAGAGGCTGCCAGCCCCAGCGTTCACAGCCTTCTGAGCCCTCATGTGTCATTACTGGCGGGCTCTACACCTGGCACACAATGACAGCAGCCATAGCACACAGGCCCGGCTGCAGCCAGACTCACCCAGCTTGCCTGTGCCCGGGGAAGCCAGGTCGGAGGATGGTTCCTTGGCATTTCTTGCAGTGTGCTCTTACTCAATTAGGCCCTTTCTGTCCAAAGGGCAGCTGTGACGTGTGGAACGGGTCTGTGGTGTCAATATGAGCCCAGCATTGTACAGCTAGGGACACACAATGCCCTTGGTCGACTGTTTATTTATAAATCCACCCAGTGCTCACCACAGCCTTTATACTCAACTCTTTCCCAAAATGCAAATTGGCTTCTTCCTGTAAGTCAAACCGGCCTACTAAGCTGATAAAATCATCCCAAACGGGCTCTTTTATCTCCCCAATACAGAAAGCCCTCAGCACCCACACCTCCTAGAAAGAGGAAGCCGTTTTCATAGCACTTCATGGGGGCCAGCCCAGCAAGAGGCCCTCCTCAAGGCATCCAGGGGCATGTGAGGGGGTCTACAGAGCATGATGGGAGAGAGAATGTTCTAGAATCAGAGATTGTGTTCAAATCCTGCCTCCGACATGTTCTAGCTCTGTGGATTTAATCTCTCTGAGCACCACTCCATTTTTGCATATATGTTAAATGAGGATAAAAATCATCTCTTCCTCTTGAGGGTTCTTTGGAGAATTAAATGAGATAATGCACATGGATAATTAAATGAGATAATGGCACAGTGCGGAAACCCTAGTAAGTCATTCTTGCTCAGTCCCTTTGGCTTTCTGAGCCTTAGTCTCCCCGCTGTAAAACCCCCAGGATCCTTTGTCTTATTGGCTGGTAGCTCAGCCCCTCAACTACCTGTATCATATTCAAAGAGCTTTGGGGGTACTGTTTCCTGTACCCTGTCTCTTCACTCTCTGAAGGGCTCTTTTATCAGAAAAACAAAATCTGTTCTAAAAAAACCCCTCCCCATCTTATAGAAAAGAGAGCTACCGGACCACCCCTCTGCCAGCTGGTGTCGGGATTTCTAAACAGCCATAAGCACCACTTACAGGCACAAACCTTGTGCAAGGCTTGCCAGGGGGTGGGTGGAAGGAATCTGATAAGGGTTCGTTGCTCACTTGACTAATAAGGGGCTTCCAGGGAGTGAGCAGAAGTACAAGGAAATGCAAAATGGACCTAGATGTCGCTGGACACCAAGAGACATGCATTGGAACCTCTCGGTGGAGGTTCCAAGGCTTACAAGGAGGCGTCACGATGCTGTCGTGACAACCAGGCTTGCCAGGAAATGTGGAGTCCTGCCCACGGAAGGATACCCAAGCCTCAGTCTCCTAGCAGGGAACACTGGTGGTGGTATGCACCTGTGTGTGGTGTTTCACCATGCCTCTTAGTACCTAGGGAGGCAGGGATCACCATTATCAACCCATGTACAGAAAGCTGAGGCCTGAAGGAGGAGAGTGACTGGCATAGGATTACTTGGTAATGAAACTCAGGTCCCTGGGCTCCCTTCAGTCTGGAGAACTGAGGAGGACAGCATCCATGAAATGGCCAAGCCACTGTGGCCACCAATTTTCCAGAATGGGATGGACAACAACCTGACCAAGGCAGCTCACAAAGACCTTTCCCCGGTGTGCCCCACTTACTCCTTGTAGTAGCCAAGCAGACATGCTGGGGCAGGGGTTGTTAAATCTCCCTATTTTGCAGGTTGAGGACAGAGGCTCAGGGCCATGCCACCCTGTAAAGGAGCAGCCAGGCCAAGCCTGCACCCAGACCTTCAGAAACACCTGCTGCTTCTACCTCCTCCTCACTCTCTTAGCATGGAGGGGTCAGGCTGGAGGAGCAGCCAGCCCCCGAGGCACCACCCTTACCAAGGTTGGTTGGTCCTGAAGTACACCTGAGAGGCTCTACTCACCTCTGTAATTAACAGGGCTCTGGTCACCCCCTCCAATCCAGGCAGCCCCTTGCCATGTGATTAATATCCTAAAATACTTGCCTTCCTGCATCTAGTATAGGGTCTCCTCCTAACCCTGCCTTCCCTCTGGCGTCCCAGCTACCCCTGGAGAATGGGTCCAGATTACTTCCTTGAAGCCATATGCACAGGCTGAACTGTCCCACATCCCTAGGTGGGCACACTTCCTTTTCTTTGCTTAGGACTTTCCATGTCCCAGAAGTGCCTTTCCTCTACCTCTTCTTTGCTTAGTTGTAGATAAAGCCTCTTCCTCCAGAAGGCCCTCCCTGACTACTCTAGTCCATTCTCATCTCTCACTTGTTCCAAGTTCTTCTCGGATCTTCTTAGCCTATTTCTGTGGCACTTTCAGTATGTATTTTGCTGTTTTGCCAAGTAGCCACGGCTTAATTTCCAATTTATGCTATAAAACTCCTTGAAGTCAAGGTCTTGGTATTTGTTTAGCCATCCTTCCACTCAAGAAATTTTGTCTTAGTCCGTGCCCCCATTCTCCCATTGCCATGCTAGGGGACACAAGAGGCAAGGTTCTAGCCTTGTAGAAGCATCTCCAGTCTAGAAACAAGAAAATAAACAGGCAGCTGTCACCCAGCACAGTGGGGGCTGCAACAGAGAAAGCAGGAGGCAGTGGGAATGTTGCTCAGTCAGGTTCTTGGTCTCCACCAGGAGCCCTTGCCATGCCAAGAACAGGGCCCTGCCCCAAAAACTGCTCCAGTGGGTCTCCTGACAGACTGAAATTACAGGCAAGTGATTCGTCTGTCAGGTTTAAAGACAAAGGAGCGGCAGTGGTAGAAGCAGCTTGGGCAAGTGTTGGCCTCCAAGGCTGGGCCTTACCAGCAAGCAGACAGGCAGGAGGAAGTGTTGGAATCCTGTGGCCTTGGGGGAGGCTGGTTCACTGTAACGGAAAAGGCAGTGGGAAATAGGGCTCAGCCCGACCTGGCAGTGTTTGAGGGAGTGCGGGAGACACAACCAGCCCTGGCTCCCTCAGAACGGGTTCCTCTCCAGCCTCAGCTCCCAAAATGTGTGTTGGCCTTGCAGGTGGGCGACTTTTTGTTTTCTGTTTTTCTGAGCAGGCCTCTCCAGATGGGCCGGTGATGGGAAACGCACCAGTGCACACTGCTGGCTCTCAGCCTAGGGGGCCCTGGCCACTGTCTGTGACTCCGAACATCTCAGCAAATGGCTCCATTGTTCTCGCATCCTGAAGCCTTCTCTGAAGAAGGACAAGGGTTTCTAGAGAAATAAATAATAAGATCTCACATGCCAGTGTGGCCTCTGACCACACCCCCACTTCCAACTCCCTGTCACCCCTGCTTGTGTCCTTGGTCCGGCACTCTAGGAGGAACCAGAAGGCCCTTCACTGGCTACAGGCATATTTGGGCTGCCCACCTTGATCCTGCCCTTCAAAAATCTCTTTGGAGCTGGGGCTTTCTTTGGTTCTTGAGCAATCTGGCCACAGCCGTGGGGTGGGGAGAGATGTCCAGGCTACCATGGGTGACAAGGAAAACCCTTCCAACCGCAGTGCCCCCATTACTGTCAGCAGCTTCCCTCTGTACTACTTCAGGGGCACCAGAAAAAAGTGGAGCATCATGTGCACTGGACCAGGAAGTCCCTGTCCTTCCTGAGCTTGTTCCATCAACAAAATGGAAAATGGGTGAGCTGATGAGTGAGCATCTCCCAGGTCCCCACTTTCATTCCAACCGCTCAGGCCTAAAGAAACAGCAATGAGGCCAGCGCCAGAGCAGAGGAGCATGTTCAGAAGGCCGGATGGGATAGAGCCGGGGTTGTTGACGGCTCCAGAAGCCTTAAAAGCTGGTAAAACGCTTAATCCTGAATAATGATTTACAAAGTGACAAGAAAAATAGATTTACTGTGACAGTTTGAAAGGAGAACCATATAAATAAAATTATACCCGGGCTCATCGTCTCTCTCTACAACCTGCCCCGCCACCCGTCCCTAAACCAGGGACTTGTGTGCACATACATGGGCACATTCACATGAGCAAAAGGGAACTGAGGGTGGGTTGGGTCGGGGGATTGGGAGAGGAACAAAGGAGGGGGAAGGTCTGGACTCTGTCCTGGGAACAGCCAGTTGTTTCCCCACTCCAGGTGCAGCCCTCCAAAGCCCGGGGTTACCCCACGAACAGATGAAGAACACATCTGGCTGACATGCCCTACATGAGATTCCTTTGGGAAGCATGCAGCAAGCACCCCCAATTTCTGACTTCCATCTGATGCAACACTTCAGTCCTAGGTTTCCTAGGCCCTAGATTTTCAGGGCCCAGAGAGGACCACTGCTTCCTCTTGAGTGAGGCAGGGACTCTAAGAGCACTGAGCCCAAACCAGCTGAGAGGAAATCAGAGAAGACAAGAAACCCTCAGCCAACTTCATCTTCGAGAAAGTGAGCGACGCTCCTGCCTGCAGTGCTGGGCTCATGGGTAACATCTCCAGTTCTGTCAGTGCTGCAGCCCTCGTTCTGCACTTACCCAAGTGCACAGGGGACAGTGGGCCCATTGGCTCCAGCTGCATAGGTGGAGATGACACAACATGCCGATGTTCTAGCCATGGACTGGAGATGCTCTCCTCAGCAGCAATGAACCCACCAGTTGTTCTGGGCTCTGAGGCCACTGTCCACAGCCCCCAGTGCATCCCTGGTCTCAGGCGCTTCAGCCAGAAGCAGGGCTGGTAACTATACCCATAGGGTTACTCATTTGTATCAACAGGTGTGCATTTAAAAAAAATCAGGATGGAGTTACATATAGGGAGAAAGAAACCAGATTCCCCTTAGTGGCTGTGGGGCTTAAAGCAATTTCACCCCTCTGAGCTCCAGCTTCTTCTTGGTTAAAAAGAGGTAACACCACCCACTTCTGAGGGCTATTGTGACAACCCTAAGACACCAGAGAACCTTGCCTGGTACACAATGGATGTTCCCAGGGATGTGAGCTTAGAGTCTGATGATGTGGAATGAAATTTGCATTTGCACTGGGACAGCTAGGATAGGAGTTCTGATCTCAGTCAGACTGACCCACTTACCCCATGTCCTGAGGAGCTGCTGAGGTTGAGGTGGAGAAATGATCATCAGGGATGGGCAGGACAGCAGTCAGGCAGACCTGGGGACCCCCAAGCCTCCTGTAGCCTGTGCTCTGCTTCTAGCAAAGACTGGAGGGGCCAGTCTAGGCAAGGTCTGTGGAGACTCTCAAGCATCCCTCCTTGTCATCTCCTGGCTGACACCTGGCAACTCCCAGCTCAGTGAAATGCCATTCTGTGCCTCTAACCAATGTAGCCCAAGGATGTGCCTAGGTAGGTCTGAACACCCATATTTACCCCACAGGGGTGGCCCTCCCTCCAACCTCCCCCAGCACCAAGGCAAGCGGGAGCCCATTTGCCTGCAGACTTGCCTGGTACATAGTCTATGTGTATGGGGCTCCAGCCCCTGGCCCTGTTCAGGGAGTCTTGCCTAAGAGGCTCTGCACCTGTACCCTGACCATGTTCTTGCTGCTGAGCCAGTTCTCCCAGGAAGCCAGCCTGAGGAAGGCACGACATGGGTCCAGCAAATGTCCAGGTGGCCTCAGACCTTGGCAGCTTTACGCAAAACAACCCAGGCTAAGAGGGGCTCCTGGAAACCAGGCCCCGCCCAAACAACCCTCTGGCTCTGACTTGAAACGGGGAGGGCAAAAGAAGGGGCCAAAGGCTCAGATTGTGTATATGGGCAGTTGTGAGTCTGGGGCTGAAGTTACTCAAGTCTTTCTCAAACAAAGTATGCAAGTCACTTCCAAGGCATCCACTTATAATGCAAAGGTAGGTAGGTAGGTAGGTAGGTAGGTAGGTAGATAGATAGATAGATTTCCAAACCACAAAACCGACCAACTCTATGTAAAGTATAGCTGTCATTTATTCATTCACCTACTCTACAAGCATTTTGGAATGTTTGCTAGATGCCAAATGTGGTGGCTGGGGTACCCTGAAGGGAACTGTGGTCCTGCCCGATGAGGGCTTTAACAGCAGTCAGAAAACAGAGCTGGGGGAGCTTTGGCAAAGGCAAGAACCACTGCACTTGATCTGGCTGGTGCACAAGCATAAGCCAAGGCTTGAGCAGGGTTTTGCAGGATGCATAGGAGTTACCAGGCAGACAGAGCAGAGAACAGAATGTGCAAAGCATACACAAGTGAAAGTTCAGCTGGGGCCAGAGAACGACAGGCCCTGAGTGCCAGACTGTAGGTGGTAGGAAGTCATGAAGGAGTTTTAAGTAGAGTAGAGGAGGTAATAGGATCAGAGGAGCTTTTCATTAAGGTCACACTGGCAGCCAAGTGCAGGGAGGATAGGAGAGGGGAGGCTGGAGGCAGACACCTGAGGGAAGAAGGCCGCAGCATGGAGTGGAAAGGAGGGGTGGCTTCAAAAACATCTGGAAGGTGGAGTCTAGAGGCATCAGTTCGCTGTCCACATATTCTCAGAGGCTAGGTTCCGGGCAAGGCAGTGAGGACCTGGAAACCCAATGGCACAGGCTGCAGACCTGGGGAGGAGTCAAGGGTGACTCCTGAGTTTTGGTTGGGGCAGCGGGTCAATGGCAGTCCTGCTCCTAGTCCTTACACTGGTTTTGTAAAAATCTGAGCATGCTCCCCTTCCTCAAAACACTTGGCCACTATCTACTAGAAATCTGTATGTACAACATACGGGGACCACAGTGTCAGTGCCCCCCAAGCTGTATGCTGTGTAACTGACACCATCACCTTTGGTGGTCCTAGCAGACGCTGAGCCAGCCCTGGGAAGATGGAGTGCTGGGGTTCAGGTAGGAAGAAAAGGCAGAAAAAATCTAATACACAAAGCTAAAAAAAACAAACAAAGCAGAGAACAAGCAAAGCAGAATGTCTACTAACTCTGCTGCATTTTGGATATGAGAAATCTGAATAAAATGAGAGGTGGCATTATTTACCATGTGGAATCCAAAAGGAAAAAAGTAGCTGCTCAAACCAGGTAAAGAAAGGATATGCAAAAATGCAAGTCAGAAGGGATCTATTTAGAAAGACGAGGCCTGACCCAAAGTATAGAAAACCAGTCCTGGCCTTAGAGCTTACTAAAAACATTGATTTAAAAAAAAAAACAATCCTATCTACTGAGCAAAACTCCAGCAAGGGAACACAGCAGAGTGAAACCCATGTGCTGAGAAAATTGGAACTATCTGAATAGCTGAGGGTTTCCATTCCATCATTCAGCTCTCAGAGCTTTAATGAACACCTTCTCTGCTCTGCCGTCTGGGTACAGGCATAAGATCTGGCTGGTACCTTTGTGGAGCAGACAGTCCTGTGGGGGAGAATACAGAGATCTGGTAGAGTACAGAGGGGAATACCTGAGAGCCCCCAGGTGGAGGCAATAACAAAACTGAGGCATGCTAATAAGGAGGAGCTGCCAGACTCAGGCCACCATCCACATGATGAAGGCTAAAGCCCTGGTGACAGCTGGCAGTCCTTTCTGTAATGAAAGTGAGAACTTTGTGAGCAAAGGTAAGATAGACAACATTTGATCTTGGGGGACTGGAGTAGGAAGCCTCACCTAGCCTGGAGGTAAAATTGCTCAGACTTCCACGAGAGAGTCCCAGCTAGAAGGGGCCTCAACGCACAGATGGGGAAACTGACAGCAAAGAGAGACAAGGGCTTGACGAGGTCAGGAAGCTGATCTGTGTTCTAGATGGGAAGTGGCCAGGGCCCCTTCCAGTGCCCAGAGCTGCTCTCGGGTGTTATTCAGCCCAACACCAAACTCACTGGGAGTGGTGACAGCCAGGGGAGGCATAGACGGATGGCTAGCTGGGTTCCTGGCCACTGGAAACTGCTTAGAAACAGAGGGGAGGTATTTCTCACACACAGAGCCAGATTCTCATTCTAAAAAGGTTCAGGCTTTCACTTCCCCGAAAAAGATGTTCACTGGGGCATCCTTCTGGCTGAGGCCCACGCTCGCCTCCAGCTGCCAGTCCTAACAAGTGTTTTATTAGGCGCAAACTGCCTTCCCAGGCTTCACTCACGGGAGCCCTGGGACAAGGGCACTCCCTGTCCATTTTACAGATAAGCAAGCGGGCCAGAGAGCCCCAGAGGTCTCTCACCCCAAGTCACTCTTCCTGGGCCTGATGAGGAAGGCTGACTACTCCTAAGTATCACACGGGGCTCATGTAGGGTGTTACCAGGCTGAGGCTTCTGCCCACTGAGGGTGGGGACTTGGCTCAGGGTCTGGCCCCACACTGGGCAGATGAGACCCTTGGCCTCACCGGTCTGTGCCCTGCATGGCTGGTGTGGAGTCCCCTACACAGGCATCACAGGGCTCTGGAGAGTGCTGACAGCTGGGTTGAGGTTTTGGGTTCGGCTAACTCTTGGTTTCTGAGCAATGAAGAGGAGAGAGAAGAGACATGGCACCAGGCACTGTCCACCCACCCTGCTCCGCTAACTGCCTTGGGCAGCCTTCAGGGCTGAGCAGGCAGCGTCCAGTGGAGGCAAGGCCCACCCGACAAACACTGGCTTCAGCCACTTCCAAGGTGAGGGAAGGAGAGACCCAGGTGCTTGTGCAGGCTCAGACCAGAGCAAGCTGGCCTGGCTTCTCCCCCAACTCACCTTCCTGCTTCCCCAGCACCACCCTGGGAAGCATAACTTCCCTCTTTGTGCCTCTGCAGGTCATAAGAATGCCAGTTTAGTTATCAAGGACCACCTGGCTGCTGAAACTCTGGGATTCTGGAATGGCCTGACTCAGGCAGGTATCTTCCTGGAGGAAAGAGGTAAACAAAATGGGCAGATGGAGGCCAAAGGGGGCAGAGGGCCTGCCTGAGGTTTTGTAGGTTTGTCCCTGTTCCATATACACTAGGCCTGAGCAGCCCAAGGAACCCAGCTCAGGGAACAGGGGATGGGGGATGGCCAAGCTGGCTAGGGTGGGAGAATCTGGTATTGTGCTGGCTTTGCGGTCAGCTTCCTTCCCTCTTTGGACCCCAGTTCCCTAATCTGGAAAATGAGGATGAGGAGAGGATGAGAAAGCTGGTTGCCCAGGTTCCTCTTGCTGCAACAGTCTGGGTATTTTTGGGTCTTCCAAGCCCTAGGAGGGGTCATACCAGGTTGAAACCAGGGTCACAAATTCAAGCCATGGTTCCATGCCAGGGTAACATCCTGCAGCCAGCTGGGTCAGACACCTGGGCAAGGGGTCTCAGGTGGGCTCCTGGAAATCCTGTTTCCATCCTAGGTAATAGCTGGAAGAGTACGGGGTGGCCTAGCCAGAGCCAGGAGGTAAAGGGCAGGGGCCCCAGGCTGAGGGAGCCAGCTGTCTCATGGGGACTCCAGGGAACATCTGCCTGTCCCTGGGCTCAGTGCTCCAGTGAGCACAGCCAGGAACATAAAGTTTGGAAGGTTTGTGACATGTGGATAGTAAGTCCCAGGCCAGCCTGGTGCCACAGACACAGGAGGACTTCCCTGTGTCTCACTTCAGCAAAGGGTTTCTGTTAAATGATAAGGCAGGGTCTGGGCATGGCTGATGATCAGGATGCCTGGGTTTTAGCTCCAGCTCTGCCACAGACATGCTCTGTGACCCTGGGGAGGTCTCTGTCCCTTTTGGGGTCAGACTCAGCAGCTAAACGAGAGGGTTGGCCTGGATGATCTCCAAGGCCTTTCTGTGCTGACATTATCGTCACCGTGCAAGGTAATAAAACATTATACTCCCCGCTGCTGGGACGCTGCACAGCATGCAGTGTTGTTCCTCCCCTCTGACTCCTGCAATAGCCCCAAGGGAGACTGTCAGGAGGAGGCAGTGCCACCAGTTCAGACTCCAAATCCAGTGCTCTTTGTAGTCATTCCAGGTCTCTAGGGCCTCAGGACGTGTAGTCAGGACGTTCCCTGAGATAGTGGCAGAGACAGGCTTAGTAAGGAGGTGGGTGGAGGCAGACAGGGAGGGAGCACTTACTCACAGCTCCCTGGTTCCCCTCTAAGCAAGAAGCCCCAGTTCTAGTGGCAGGTGAGCACAATGGGAGAGGGTAGAAAGGCAGCCTTCTTGAACCATCTGGCAGATAACAGGTCACATTCGTTCCCTTGGACCCCAACGAGCCACTGTTGGACCTCCCCAGCCTACCTTCATGTTTTAAAACCTGAGTTAGACCGTTTCCAGGTCAGGGCCTGCCAGTGTGGAACCCAGCTCAGGCCAGAGCTTGGGCCAGAGCTCTCTCCAGGGTCTCCAGGCCACCTGGGCTCTTACCAGAGGTGGAGATAATAAGAGGAGAGAAGGCCACTCCTTCCAGGTAGCTCACTCTGCCCACTCCAGCCTTGGACTCAGTGTGGAAAGGAGAAGCCTCTGGGGATATATCCCTGCCATAGGGTATGGAAGAGAGTTCCCAAGACCCGAGTTCACCATATTCCACATGGTCCTGAGATGAAAAGTAGGGGGAGGCATCCTTCCAGGCTCCATAAAAGGTAGAACTTCCTAGGTAGAAGGGGCTGCTGGAAGGCAGGGAGCAGCCTGTCCCTGGAGGTGTGCTAACCCACACCAGAAGATGCTCTGTGGATATGCTGTGTAACAGGCATCAGATGAGGTAACCAGCAAGATCCGTTGCCATCTTGAGAATCAAAGGTCCCATGAATATCAGGAATAAGAGTATCTGGAACCCCTGGGTGGGAGTGGTGGGGTAGGGGATGAAGGCAGGAGGAGTGGATATCATGCTGACACAGACACCTCTAGGGAGCTGCCTAAAAGGGTGGCCATCCATAAGGCAGTAAGCTCCAAGAATTCTGGAGCCCACAAGTATTCCAACCCCCGAAGCAGCCCCACTCCTTCTGCCTGAAGAGATCAACCCTGCAGATGAAGCACAAGCAAAAATGAAGGTGTCAACTGGGCTGTGGTTGGTTGGAGGAATCAGCATCCTTTTGCAGAAAATAAATCAATACTGAACTCACAGCTTCAAGAAAGCTCCTTTCACAGCCATGGCACCATCTCCAAATACCAGATGAGGAATAACACATGAGGTTTTCTCTCTTTTTTTCAGGATCAGAAGCACAAGGGGTCCTGGAGCTCAGGGGGGCTGAGCAAAGCAAGGGAGGCTGATGAACAAGGAGTCTCCTAACCCCACGCCGCACCAGCCACAAAGCCCACTCCTCAGAATCCTAGAAAGGCAGGGACACGATGACTGGGAGCCCAGGAGGTAAAGCGTGGTCACCCTGCATGGTCACCCTGTGGGCCTGCCAGCATGAGAACCCAGCTTGGGCCAGAGCTCTCCTCATGGCCTGGGTGCCTCTGGCTACTAACAACAGCACGACACCCCCAGCTAAGGGCTCATAACTGATTCGTACCAGCACTCTCAAGGGCTTGTCTGCATGCCCCACAGCCCATGAGGAGGAAACATTAACCAGAGCAGAGTACACAAGCAGAGTAATCATCAGGGTTGAAATCAGCTTCCTGATACAGGGTTCAGTCCTAAACCAGTCCCGCCTAGCCTTCCTAGAGGAGGGAGTGGGCATGAACTTCCTCCCTTCACCCTAAGCTCTTTGGGGGATGTTTACCTGACACTCTGGCCTCTCATAGAGGACAAGATTGAGCAGTTTCAGCAGTGAGGTCAGCCAACCCAGGTGGCCAGTCTCTGGGGCCACCCTTGCCTTGTGCCAGGTCTGTGTCCCAGGGGAAGACCACGGTTAGTGAACTTGGTTAGGTCCCCTCCCCTCCCACAGCCTCAGTTTCCTCACTAGCACCCGCCAGAGTTATACACACAATGCATCCATGGCTCAGGAGGTCGCACAAATGAGTTGGAATGAAAGGGCAGGAGGTGGGGAAAGACAACACAACAGTCCTGTTCCACTCAAGGGCCAGGGTCATTTTAGACCCTTGGATGAAGGCCAATGTTCTTACACACTGCTTTCAGGCATCCAAACTGATTGAAGGGTCTGAACAAGCCATGGATCATTCCTCACTGCAGAAAAATGCATGACTGCAAAGGTGCACGTAGGTTTAGGGGCTCACGACCTTTGAAGGCCAGGTTCAAGGCCCTTCCTGCTGACAGCTGGAAGTCTATGAGGCCCAAATCTAGGGACATGGCAGAGGTGCCACTCCTCTGTCAAGCTGGCCTTGCTTTCAGAACTGCCCAACAACGAACAGATCTGTGGTATGGTGACAATAAAAGAAACAGAGGTGAGAGAAACTGATAGAGACCTGCAGGCTTGAGTAGGGTAGGATCAAGAAGCAGTGCCAAGAAAGGAGACTGGGGAGATTTCTGTCCACATGGAAGCTGTCCTCATCCTTGCCAGCATGAGTGGTCCTCCAGGGAAGGTGGTCCTTAGGCAGGGAGACCATTCTCTGGACAGCACCATGGATGCCAGAGCTGGAAGGGACCATCCAGCTTGGCATTTCCCAAGATGTTCCACTTCTGTCTTCAATAGTTATTTTGCATTAGAAAGGGAGGTGGGAGGAGTGTACTAGAGTTTGGGAAACCCTGGGTGAGGCAAAGGGTTGGCAATTTCCCAGGAGAGGGAAGGTGTGATCTGCAATCCTTCCTTTTGTGGACTCGTGTTCCTGAGAACCCACTTTGGGAAACCTTCATGTGGTCTCAGCTCATGATTTTCAGATCAGGAGACTGAGGCAGAGGAGGGATCTGTGACCAGCCTATGGTCCCACCATTAGTTCCAGTTCACAGTGATGCTACACAATAGTTGATGGCTGACAAGGCCCAGCCCCTCCATGCCCTACTCTGCTCCACCAAGGAAAAGACTGAGAGGGAGGTGGGTATTATCACTAGCCTTAACTTACAGGTAGGAAAGCAAGATTCTCAGGCAGGAACCCAGATATGCAAATCTTCACCTTCTGATGACCCCTCTAGGCTCTCTAAGGGAAATGGGCTTCACAGGTAGGCTTAACTGAACTTGGATTTTCAGGGGAGGGAGAGGTGGACGGGGTATGTTTCAGCTCTCAGAGATAACTTGCCAGCCCTTTCTGCTATAAAGGGGAAACTGAATAATCGCAGGGGCTGGGGGTGCTGGAGGGCTGGAAGCCTGTATCCCAAGCCTGGCTTTAGTTGGTCCTGAGATACCAGGTGGCCTTGGGCAGTCTACCTAACTTGAGTCTCCTCATCTGTAAGTTGGAGATAATACAATGCTAACACCTGCATGAGTGCAATGGTCACAACAATGACTGAGGCTATCATTTCTTGAATATCTGCTATGTGCAAGGCCCTGTCTGTACTCCATCTTCTCAACCTGTGGGGAAGGCTGTGTGTTATTTTTACATTATTAGCATGTCTGTTTTGCAGATGTGGAGACCCAAGTTGGAGATGCTAAACATAACTTTCTCAGAGTCACAGAAATCACAATGGGTGAAGCAGAGAGTTGAACCCAGGAAGTCTAAGAGGAGCCTAAAACAAATTAGTTGCCCAAGAAATGCTGGCTATTGTGATACTGACAGTAGACTCTGGTGAGTTGTTTTAAAGATGTTAACAACAGCAGGAGCCCTGAAACACATCAATGGAAACTTCAACTCCTCCCCACCCAGACCACTCAGCACCCCTTTGCTGAGATACCCAGGTGCAGGAGATCTATCTCACTGTGTGACCTTCGGCCAGTCCCTTCCAAGGGTGGACAGAGACCCTTGACGGGCCCCCCCACAAAGGCCAAGTAAGTGTTTCAGGACCCTTCCCCAGGTCTTTGGACCCAGTCTGCCCCTCAGCCAGGGTGCTGGCTTGTCGGAGCCATCTGCCTTGTTCCCCAGCTTTAGTCAAATTCACCAGGGAGCTGGGCAGGAGTTTGGGCTACAGCCAGCAGACTGAGCAAGGGCCAGGTACCTGGCATCTCCTCTCCTGTCCTGTCCTGAGCCCATTGGCTATTCCTCACATGCTGCCACCTGGGCCTGAAGCAGGTGACTCCCAGAGTTCTTGCAAGAGTGCTCCTTCCCTGCTTTTCCATCCGAGGAGGAAATGATGGCAGGAACAAAAGCAGCAGGGGCCACTACCCCTGCAGAGAATGAAAACAGCACTTGGAGGACTGGGTGGGGGTGGGGGGTAGGCGATGAGGAGGCCTGGGCAGATGAGACACCTTGTGCCCTCCCTAGAGGGTTTAAATTTTACTTCCCTTAAATCTGCGATACAATCAATATACTGTTACTTTTCAAAAACATGCCGAGAACCTGGGCCGGATCTGGGGGTACTGCTGAAAACATCCCTTATTTCTTACCCTGAGAGTTCAGAAACAAGCCCTGCCTTCCAGGTTCAGCCGGTCCTTCCCAAGTCAAAGATGAACAGCATTTATTTATGGGCTCTGAAGGGTGGCTGACAGAGCTGCGCCTGGCCAGCAGTAAATGCTCAATAAATATTTAATAAACTACTGGGCTGAAGAACGGGGTTCTGGGCCTGGTTCTGTCACCAGTTTGCTGCTGTCCTTGTATATGGCCAATTGTTTCCACAGTTGGGTGTCTTGGGTGAGAAAAGGAAAGGTCAGACTAGGTAACCCCTGTAGCCCCCAGTTCTATACCACATTTTTAGAGGGGCAACAGAGCCAGGGAGCTTCCGGAGTGGAAGGAGGTTTCAGACGTCTTTTCCCAATGCTCCAAAGCAAAAAGGAGGACAGTCTATAACTGCTGGTTGGGACTCCCCAGAGCAGGGGTTTGGAAGGCAGCACAGCCACCCCTCCCCCCACGCTGCCACAAGCCCAGTGTCTGTGGGTGGATGACTAGAGTTGTTGGGAAATGGGAATAGAGGAAGGGCAGGGAAAGGATGGCAGTGGGTGCAGTTTCCATTAAAGCCAGACACCAAAAAATGATTTTGGAAGAGCCACTGAAAAGCACAAAGAGATTATATTTTAACAGACCCCCTCATCCCAATCAGAACAGCTTTGTCATTTTTTGGCAAAGCAATCATCTGCATGGAATTGGACCCTCCAAGAGATCAAGAGTCTGGGAAAGACTACAGGGAGAGGAGTGAGAAAGCCCCCATGCCTGGGAGAGGCAGGCGTCTGTCCTCTGCAGACACCCTGGCCAGCAGACAGAATCCTAGGGGACCCAGAACTCATGTGTGTGTGTGTGTGTGTGTGTGTGTGAGAGAGAGATGTTTATAATAGGTAATGCCAGCTGGGGAGCAGGCTTCAGGACAAATGAAGCCCCCAGCCCCTATTTCTGGGGAAAATGCATTTGGAGGGTTCACTAACCCTTGGGCAATTCTAGACCTGTCCTGAAATCTCCAGGGACAAATATCACAAAGTCAGACCACTGCAAGTCTCTGATACCCTGCCACCACCAGTCATTGAGGCCAGGTTGCCTCAGTTTCCCTATCTGTCCAGTGAAGGGTTGAAGCAGATGATCTCTAAGGGCCGTGCCAGCTCTGACAGTCCGTGATGCTGATTCTACAGAAAAACATACGACCTACTGTCACACAGGCCCCCACCCCAGAGACCTGGGAAGGCAGTCCCCAGTCCCCACACCGTCTGTCCTCAACAGCCTGCCATGGCTGAAACCTTCAAGTGGTTACAATTACAGCCAGGCTAACAGGATTAGGGGCGCATTGAAATCTAAGAAATCTAATTAGCTCAGACACCCTGGCCTCCCCCAGCATGATCCTGTAGTAACCCCAGCAGCTGGGCCTGACAGGTGGGGCCCGGGGCCCTCCCAGGCTACCGTCATTACCTGTGCAGGTGTGCCAAACTGGGCCAGGCTTCCTGGGGAGATGCCAGGTCAGCCCGCCCAGCTGCTCCCTGCTCTGGACCCCACCTGATGCAGGCTTGTCCTGGGGTGACGCTCAGATGAGCTTCAGAAAATCAGGCATAGGTCCTAGGCAGCAGGTAAGCTGCATAGGGTGCAGAAAGAACCCAAGGGCTTCCACAGGGCAGCTACCCCACAGGGTCTGGGCACTGACTCAGCCCAAGGAGGGGCAGGCTGAGTCAATGTCTGTATCTATAGAAACCATCACAGCTCAGGGAAAAGCCTTGGGCCGCACAGGAACCTGGGGCCTACAAGCAGTTCTGCTTCCTGCTCCAGGGCCAGGGATGGCAGTGAAGGCCATGCACAAACATGTGCACCCAGGAAGTCATGGCAGGATTTGGGGTTCAAAACAAGCTCAGGGGCACAGCTGCTGGTGGGGTGGGCTGTGTGCTGCCAAAAGTGGGAGAAGGGACAGGCGAGGCTCACCCGTACTTTTCCTGGGAACAGCTGCTCCTCCTTAACCTCAGGCCCCCACCCCTATTTTTGGGGTCCACACCAGCTCCGGCACAGTACCCTGTCCAGTTGGTAGATGGGAAGGTGACAGCACGGAGTGCTGGCATCTGGAAGACCTAAAGCTTAGTCCTGGCTTAGCCACAGTCATGTCACCTCTGTAAATCTCAGGTTTCTTCTCTGTGAAATGGGAGTAACTGCAAATAGAACCTAGCTTACACTGTTACTATTAGAGTTAGTCGAAGTTGGAAAGTGCTTTCAAATCCACCAAGTGCCACACAAAGGCAAGGGGCCGTGATTATTAATGTCATCGTGTGCCCCATGGCAGGCAGCCAGCTGGTAGTGGTTAATTATTTATTTGGACTGATCTTCCTGCCCTGAGTGGACTGTAAACTGCGAAGGAACAGGAACTGTCTTACACATTTCTGGGTCTCTCGCTGGCCACTGTGGACTCTCAGGAAATATCTGCGGCATCCATGCTGGGCCCCTGACCAAACCCCACCTGATGCTGTGGGTCCCCTTCCTTTTCTTCATACCTGATCCAAGGACAGAAAGTGCCAAGAGGCAAAGTCAGCACACAAAGACAGAAGACAGAAGACAGAAAGCAGACCCTTCCCCACTCTCCACAGGTCACTCCCAATAAGGCTGGAAACAGCCACTTGGAGGGTGTCCCGCCATCTCACATCACTGTGGCTCACCTGGACACTGATCTTAAATCTGTGATCATTCAGGAAAGAACAAATCTGTGGTGTAGAGGGCCCCCAGCACCTCAAGACGAGAGTGAGAGTCAGGAGGAGTTGATTTCCAGAAGGTATGTCATGCAGCAGAGCACGTTAACAACTAGACCTGTCCATTAAAGGCAGGGGCTGCCCATAGGTGGTGGGTGCCCTGTCATGGAGGCATGCAAGCCAAGGTTAGACAATAAGTTGTCAGGGAGGTAGGCTTGGATGGAAGAGCAGCAACTGGAAAGTGCTTCTAGCATCCCAATCTAATCCTTTTGTGCTTCATCCACTCTGTGCCCAGTGCCTACCAGGCCTTTGGAGGATACATGCCCAGGCCTCTGGTGACAACATCTGTCTCATCTTCACAGCAATCAAGTAGATGAGAGATTTTGCCTTTGGACCCATTTTACAGATGAGGAGACTGAGGCCGAGCAGAGTGAAACTATTGGCCCAAAGGAGCCAGCCATCTACAGCCTCCTGACACCTCTTCCCCATCTCCTCAGGTAATGGGGAAGATCCACATAATCATGAATTTTTGGACCCTTTTTCCAAAGCCTGTGCCTCGGACTGGTTCTTTTCAGCCACCCTGTATCCTCCCAGAGGGGAGAACCCAACCTCAGAACCATCCGTAGAGCTTACAGTGCAGTCAGGCTCTGCCTCCCTTCATACTATAGGGCTCTAGGGACAAAGAGCACCACCCCGCAGGGCGTGGGCTGAGGCTACTGTGTCCTGCTGAGAAACCAGAGTAATCACCAGGCAAGACTACAGCAGTGTCCAGGGTAATCACAGCAGCCCAGCCTTTGTTGTCCACATAAAACCTAAGGAACCTCATAAAGATGAGGTAGCGATAGGAGCCAGGCAAGGGCTCCCAGGAGCAAAGTTATGAATGAAAACGTATGGGACCCAGTCATGGCCTGGCAGGCCCTGCTTCCTGGTTCCGTGACATAGTACCCAGAGAAGCTTCCGGAAATTAACTTGTTGGTCCCCGAATTTCTTATAGCAACATCTCTCCCTGAGGCTGGGATCACAGCTGCCTATTGGACCCTGGCCAAGGCCAGAGAAGTTAGTATCAGTGGCTTCACACATGGGTACTCTTACGACAAAACTCTCACAGCAGTGAGACACAGCAGGCCCCTAAGTGTCTTCCTTCCTTATCCACCATCTCTGGCAATCAGGAGAAAAAATGAAGTCTGCAGCTCTTCTTAGTTGGGTCCTTCCCTCTGCAATCTTCCAGGATAAGTTGACAATGGACACCTGGCCTGTTGGAGCACATCTCTGGGCACCAGGAATGGTGATAATGTTGTGTGACTGTTGCTATGGAAGTGAGTGTGTGTGTGTGTGAGAGACAGAGAGACAGAGAGGAACCAGGTTTTGTGGCCAAACCCCACAGTCTCTGGACCTTTCTTCACTTTGCTTCTGGCTGTAAGGAGCAGGATCCTCCTTCCCTCTTTCCTTAGAAGGAAAAAAGGGACATTTTGTCCCCACAAAGAAGCCAGCAATCCTTTTCTGCACAGACAGGGCTAGTTAATCAAAATTTCTCATAAGTCCAGCAATTTCTTATTAGCAACCCTTCTGTGAGCCATACGCTGAATGCCTCAAAACTCAATCCAAAAACCATTTAAAACTTTTGAAATCTCCCTACTGCTCCACCCCCACCCCCAAGTCACTGCCACCAACTCTCAGAGGTCTAACATTTGGAGATTTACATGTGAAAACAGCATTTCATAACCTCATGACTTAGGACAAGGAGATGCTTCTGTCCTTTTGGGAAAAACAAAACACAACCAAAATCATAAAACTCAGAAGAAAACACCATCTCCCTCCAAATGCATTCCCTTGGCCCCAAGTTACACGTGCTCTGTGGCAGATACAGCTTCAATGTGTCTTTTGTTTGATGCTGGTGTTTCAACATCCTCAACTTGAATTAAGAAAGGTCAGCACAAGACTTGGGGCATTCACAAACCACACCACCCGGGCCAGGCAGTGAGCAAGCAAGGGGCCAGGAATTCCCCCCACTCTGGACCCCCTCCAAAAGCAACCAGGACAGAGAAAGTTAGGGACTTGCTCCCTCTTCTAAACTTCACAGAGAGCTCACACACAACTTTTAGACTCCCCAGACCATACAAACGCCAGTGAAGGCAAGTTGGAGTTCACCACCAGCCAAGCTGCCCACTCTGCAGTCATAGTGCCTGCCTCTTTATCTCCACCTTAAAAAAAAAAAAAAAAAAAAAAAAGAGCAAAGCCAGGCACCTCTGGGAACAGCCTCTGGCCTCCTGCCCTGACCTGTGTAACCAGCCTGTCCTCACACCCACAGGGAGGAGGAGACAGCACTGGCTAGCCCTCTGGTCCACCAGGCCATGTCCGGGGGTTGCAGCAGAGGGACAAACTGTTGCTCAAGAAAGTCCTCCAGAAAACCCTTGGCACCAAAAGGCAGCTGCGGGTGGCTCCTACCCAACACCAAGCCAGTGGCTTCCACAGGAGGCTTCCCACTGACCTTTTAAATCTGTAGGGCTGGGTCTTACTCTCCCATGCCCTAAGCAGTCTACCCAGGGGGCTCCAAATGACCATGGCAGAGCAGAGAGGAGGAAAAGACTGGCGGAGCAGTGCCCTCACTCTGCCAGCCCAGCCGCCAGCTTCTTGGAGGACCTCTGAGAGAACATTTGTTTGGGCTGCCAAGTTAAATCTTCCTCCCTCATGTCAGGGCATTGGAAAAGCAGTCAGGGGAGAGGAGAAGGGGGAGAGCGGGGGAAGGAGCAGCGGGAGGGAGGGAGGAAGGGAGGCAGGCGAGCAAGCTCTCGGAACCCCAGTTACTCGGGCACTGTCTGCCCTGGAAGCTGGCGTTTCCCAGGAAAGCGCAGCCGGGACTCCGGACACTCAAGCAGGGGGCCCGGTGACCAAGCCTCTGGGGTCCGTCACCGGGTGCCCAGACGCCCTGGGCTCGCACCCAGGGAGTGGCTCTCGCTCTGTGCACCGCCGGAGGGGCGAGATGGTAAGGGAAACAGAGGAAGAAAAAGTTTGCGGCAGGTAGAGGGGGAAAGCCGGGTGGCCCCGCGGCAGGGCTGTCCCTCAGGGAGGGGTGGGGGGCCTCGGCCCTCTGCCCTGGCGCGCTCCCGCCGGGGTTGTTTACATTCCTGGAGTGTCTTTTAAACCCGGGGCTGAGGCCGGCTCCCGGCCTTCGCCGGCGGTTCCGGGGCAGTCTCCCGTGAAAATCTGCTGGCGCACAATGGCCGGGAAGGCTGCCGCCCCTCGCCCGCGCCCCCGCTGCTCCGGGGCGGGGATCCTGCCCTCCACACTGGGCCTTCTCCCAGCCCGGCTGGCTTCCTGGACAGATGTCCCCGGCGAGGGGGCGACGTGCGCCCGCTGCCTGCGCCCCAGACGCCGAGGCCGCGCTCCCCACTGTTTTCTCCTCAACCTAGACGCCAGGAATGTGAAACAAGCTTCCAGAGCCTGACTTCCACCCTAGTTCCAGCCCCAGACCGGCACGGCACCTCAACCTCCGCCTCGGCCGACCTCCCACTCCCCCGGGGCCGCCGCCGGAGACGAGGAGGAAGAAAGAACACGGGGAAATTACTTTCGTATTTGCAACGCGCGCGCGCGCACACACGCACATCTTCCCTCCCGGCTCCGCGGCTGGTCGGGGCAGCCCCGTCCAGGCGTTGCCCTTAATGCCCCTTCGGTTTGTAAAGACCTACAGGAAGCGCCTACTCACACCCCTCGACGTTCCCCGATCTTACGGTGCTCGGAGTCTCCCCAGGCAATTCATACACAAACAACTTAACCGCACCCCCACTTCCCATTTACAAAAGTGTGCGTTTTCCCTGGAAATTCAGATGCACAACTTAACACCACCATCCCTTGCCACCCCGAAATCCAGCGTCTTCCCTTCCTGGCTGTTTTCACACACAGACGCACAACTTCGAGTCTCCCCAAAAGAGGAGAGGGAGACGGAGGGGGTCCTAGCCTGGTCCTTTCCTCCCTCCCGCCTCTCCAAATCCCTGTCCTGCCCGGCCTGCGGGGTACAGAACTAAAGCTGGAGGCGCACCGGCAGGAGGCGGGCACCAGGTCCGCGCGCGCACAGCCTTACTCAAGCCCCGCACACCCGATGAGCTACGGCCCCCGCGCACAGCCCAAGCCGGCTCCGCGCAGCCTGGCGTTCGCCGGTAGCCTGGGCCTCGGCCCCCGGCCGCCACGAAGGAGCGCAGCGGAGCCAGGTTGCCGGCCGTTCGCTCGGCTCTCTCCTGGCCCCAGCAGACCCTTAAACGGAAAAGCCCCAAGCATCCGACGCCCCAGGAGTAGGCGGGGAGCGGGAGGAAGGCCCGGGGCCAGCGGGCGCCCTGGTCTGGCTTCAAACTTACCAGGCACTGCGAGCGCCGCTGCCGCCGCTGGAGGACGCGCCGCTGCCGCCTCCGCCACGGGCGGGCCGGGCTGGCTCCGGCCCGGAGGAGCGCTGCGAGGGCGCAGAGATCAGCTCCGCTCTGGCTCCAGCTCCGCGCGGACCTGGGCTGGGGTCACCGCGCTGCGCCGGCGCTGCTCGATAGCTCGGCCGCCCGACTGCCGATCGCCCGCCCGCCGCCCGGCCGCTAGCTCTCCTGGGCGACTGCCGCCGCTCGCTTTTTTAATGTCCACAGACAGTGAAAAGGAACTCGGCGTTAGGGGGTGAGTAAGTGAATCAACTCGCCCGGAGCCGAGCAAGTTGAAGTGTCAGATTACATTGGCTATTCTATTTCCAAAGGGCCCCGCGCCGCCGGCCGCCCGCAAAAGCCGGTGCGGAATAACAGACAGAGCGGAGCGCGGAGCCGCCGATGCCTCTGGCGCTTGGCTCTGCTCGCGCGCTCTCTGCGCACTCGCCGCTCTCTTTCCCTATTCTTGTTTCCTTTCCTTACCTCGCCTTTCCCTTCTTTTGCTTTCTTTCTTCCCTGCTTCTCGGTCTGAGCCCTCTTCAAGAGTTTCCCCTCTCTGGCTCTGATGGGCTTTGCGTGACATCCTCCACCCCCTCCACTCACCTCCCTTTTCTCTCCTCCTCCCTTCACTACTCCCTGACCGCCCCCATCTCCACCCCAGCAAGTTTGGAGTAATGCTGAAAGAAATGCTGAGCCTGAGAAGGGACCACGATGGGGAGGAGGCTAAAATCACCCGGTTCACTGGAGTGCCCCCCTTTGCTCGAAAGCCCGCGGCTGGAATGCACACCGGGCTAAGAACACTGTCAGGTCCCGGAATTGGGGGTGAGCGAGTTGCTAACAAAATCGCCAGAACCTTTCTCTGGGGGCTTTGGCGTTCTTCCCATAACCCGGGGACAGGAGGGTGCAGCGTGTAAAGGACAGCCCACCACTGCCAGCCAGGGTGATGTTGAGGGAGGCTGGAGCGCGGCACCCCGACGGCTGGGAAGGAGCAACGCGCCTGGTCCGTCCTGGGCACGCATCACATCTACAGGCGTGTGGATTCCCCATAAGGCCCTGTGGATCAACCTGGGCCCAATAAGCACTGGCGGGGTGGGGGCGTTCGGACTGGGACCATCCCTCAGTCCCGAGCCAGGCACTTCCCCAGGGGTCGCGGAGAGCGATGGCACTCACAAGGCTCAGTTGGGTGCTCCCAACTTGTTATTCCCCTCGCAGTCCCACCCCTGACAGCATGCATCTAAGTGCGCGCCCACCTTGGCTCCTGTCCACTGCCACTCATACGGAAACTCCTACACAAATGACACACACATTGGCGCCCACACTCAGTATTACAAACACGCTTCCTCGCGCATACACACACGCACTTTCCCTCACAAATATGTGTATACACGGCCATAGCCAGCACACTCACAGGCGCGCAATTGCACATGCACACATACATCGGTGTACAACCCTACATACACTCGAAAAACAAAACACGAAACATAACCCTGTGCACTAAACCCTCACGTTCACGTACACATACAAACAGACATCCTCCTCCCTTCTTCTTCCACATCCCTTCCTCAAGCCCACCACTCATGATTTGCAGCACCCACAGACCCAAAGCACAATCAGCGCTCGAACAGCACAGGTTGGACACAGACACACACTTGCGCGCCCGCACGCGCTCCCCTCCCCACACAAGCTGGGAAGTCTGCGGCTCAGCGCCCTCTGAGGATTCCAGGTGTGGTGGTCACTCCGCTCTCCACGTTTTGCAATCCGCCGCGGTCTCAGAGGCGAGGCGAGGAAGGGAGCTGGAATAACAAAGGCAAGTTGGGGAGAGCGCAAGGGGGCGCAGCCCCGGCCGGGCCAAGGGGGGAGCCCTGTTCGGCCCGGGCTTGGGAGGCTCCAGGGTCTCGGGCGCCAGGAGCTGGAGCGGGGTGGAGGGAGGGTGGGGGTCGAGGGGAGGGGCCGCTGCGTGACGTCAGAGAACAATGACACCGCCGGGGGCGGACGGGCGGGGGTCTCCCTCGGGGCCTGAGACGAACGGAAGACTTCTTGGCTCGGCTGGGGCGGTTGCCTGATTGACGAGGCCGGCTTGGGAGTGCGGACGTGCCACGAAGACTCGGGGGTCGTCCCCGGCCTCCTGGGAGTGATCAGCGCGGACCCTGGGCCAATGCGGGGAACAGGCCGGAGTACCCTCCTCACCCTCATTTTAGACATCTTTCAGAAAGCATCTCTGACCTCGGTTTGAACTCCTTCAGGGCCCACGAGATCACTCCTTTCACAACTGAGGGAGAGGAGGCAAAATGAATTTGCCAGCCTGAATCCATTCTCAAAGCTGCACTAGTCTGACAGCCAGAGAACTCAGCCTGAATTCCTGAGGGCTCAGAGGACTGCAGCTCAGGTCCACGGGGGCGTGAGGGGCGTGGGGATGCCGAGAGCCTGCTTGATTTTCCCAGGGGAAATTACGCCTCTCAGTGCCATTAGGTGCAAGGGAAAACACTCCTTTCTGGGCCTCGGTCTAGAACTGTGACACCGGCTGCTTTCTCGCTGCTCTGGCACAGGTGGCAGATGAACATCCTTGGGGAGGTTGGATGGTATGAAAGCACTTCTAGACCTCTAGGGACACCAGGGAGGCATGGTCCCAGCACATTCCTGTGGGAGGGAGCCCTTCCCCTCAGCCTCTGGATAGCCCAATTTCCTAAGTATGGATTTAGTTGGGGTGGAGGGGAGGCAACCTGAGAAACCTTTGGCCTGACTCAGATCTGGAAGGTAGGAATTCTGCTTGCTAAATGGTGGTTGGAGCCACAGCTTGCCCTCCACTCTCAGCAATTCATAGCATTGCAACAGCCACAATGACACCCCTGCCTCAGGTCCAAAATCTCAGAGCAGAGTTTCTGATGTATAAGGACCTGAAGAGCAAAAATCCAGCCTCAGCCAAGAACTAGAGCAGTTCCTGTTGTCTCAATGACCATCTACTTCAGGATTCTCAGTCCTCTGAACATTTCTCAGTGAATGATGGGCTTGCCACCTTCAGGAAGTGGAAAATGCAGGTGGCCTTTCGTGTTTAAAAGCTCCTGTCTAGAACCCCACCCCCACCCCCACCCAGTTCCCTTTACATCTTAAATCTAGGAAGCTACTGAGAGGGCAGAGGAGCTAAGACCAGCACACAAAACAAGTCTAACTCTCTGTAGCATGGAGCCTGGGGGAATTTCAGCTCTTCCCAGTGGGATAAGCATGACACTTGACAGCAGCAAGTTGAAGAAATCACACCTGGGCCCAGGCCTCCTGGGGACCCTGGATATTAGTCCTTGGGACTCAGGCCCTTGCTGTCTCTATTCATCTTTCTGGGAAATAACAAAGCAGGTTAGATCCCTTGGGGTCTTGGAAGAAGCTATGACTTATTTAGTACCTAATGTGTGCTGGCTACTCTGATGAGGGCCCCTTGGCATTAGCTTATTGAATTTTCACATTGTCTGGAATTAGGTACCATTACCATCCTCCCTTCAGAGAAATCTGTACTGTGAGTGACTTGCCCAAGGTCAATCAGGATTCAAACTCAGGCTCTCATTTCCTTCTGGTCTCTCAGCCCCAGCTCTGCATCCTCATCCATGAACTCCCTTTGTGGCCCTAGGCAAGTTGTTAGCCCTCTCTGGGCTTCTGTAAACCAAGGGCAAGGACTAGGGCAATGGTCAGGTTTCTTTGAGGATTGTGTGTCCTGAGCCCCCACCCCTGGGTCTTGGCCTCTGTGGGCCTGGATCTCTGGGGGTGAAGCAGAGAGGAAAGTGCTTTTACATTCTACCGACTGAGAGCTGGAAGATGGGTCCCACTCAGCTAGTGTAGGCCCATAAGTCACCTGGCTTCAGAGGCAGCCTCAGTGATCATTAGGAGAGTGCCTACTGCATGGGGCTGGCCTGTGGGCACCAACATGGGGTCCAGCCCACACCCACCTTCAGAGAGCAAACTCGTGTGCCATTAAATTCCTTATGTTATGGGAGCTATCACTGGGGAAACTGGCAGTTGGTTAGGCCTGGACTGGGAGAGCAGGGATCCAGGAAGTCCTGGGGGCCAGGAGGAAGTCAGTGGTGGGAGGCTTTAGGTCCTGGGGCAAAGCAGAGGACCTGCACAGGGTGAGAGGAGTCCAGCCTGAGTCTGAGGGGCCTCGGTGGGCTAGGGAACAGGGCTACACATGGGAGTGGATTCCTACCTCTCCAGGACTGCCTTCTGTTTCCACTCTCCACCCTTCACTTCCCAAAAGGGAGCCAGGGGACTAAGGGGCAGAGGGAAAGTCACACTTATTGAGTGCGTACTGTATATGAAGCACTTTGGAAATATTCTCTTGTTCTGTCTCCTCCACAAGTCAGAAAGTATAATTTCCCTCTGAGGAAAGAAACTCAAAGAGGTTAAGTGACCTGCTCAGGATCTCAAAGCTATTCAGTGGTCTGGGACCAGTCCTGGTCTGAGCTGGGCCTCTGGTTTGAGAATGGGACTTACCTTCATCTCAGCACTGGCTATGGTGCAGAGAAGGTGATCTACTTTGGGGTGGAGTAAAGACCCTCAATCACTACCAGGGAATGATTAGGGCCAATCCCATAACAGTGGGGTAACAAAGAGTCCATTTAGTCTTCTCACCTTGGTGGATCCAGGAGGCATCTGGTTATGGCCCAACTTGAAGACCTATGCCTCTCTGGGTGGGTGGTTGCATCCAGCAGAGAATAGATTCCCCTCAGTACATCAGGTTGCCCCTGGTCCACCTTCCCATATTCTGAACACATTGCCCCTCCATTCTCTGAGGCCACACCTTTCCATCTTCCTTGGTTCTCCTAGCCCCTTCCACCAAGCATGCAGTCTTCTCAGTTTCTATCATAGAGTTCTGCCCTGTGGTCCCAGACACAGTTCTGTACCACCCTTACCACTTCTTACAAAGAGAGGTTCGGAAGAGTAGACTGAGCCTGCCTCAGGAGGTAGCCCACCACTGCCTCTAGCTCACCACTGCCTGACTTGCTATATGGCTTGAGCACATCACAGACTCTCTGTGCTCTGTTTCCCCCATCTGTCAAGTTAATGTGGAACACACAGGGGATGTCCAATGGAACTTTTGCCTCTGACTGTCCTTTGATTCTGTAAGTCTGAGCCTTCGATCCTTGGACTGAGCCATAGTGAACTTCAGAGTTGGAGGGGACCCTGCTTTGGGGAGTATGCTCAGACAGTCCTTGACCAGGTAGGGACAGGAACCATGTGCACAGAGGGAGCTGTGAATAGGTAATGACCTTAACACTTTGCTTTATGAGATACCTCTTACCCACTGAGCCTCACGTCAGCCCCTTTACTGGTGACTAAACTGAGCCCCAAAGGGAGGCGGTGACTTTCCCATGGCCACACAGCTGGGAGTGCCAGAGTTGGAAGGAGAACACGGCCTCCTAATCCAGTGCCCTCTCCCCTGCACCAGTGATCCCAGAGGAGCAATCTGGGAGTCAGTACCTCCACCCACCACTGCTGGGGGAACTCTGGAACAAACGGCCACAGGAGGGCCAAGCCTCTCCCTCAGCTCTGAGCTCCTGGGCCCTGAGGGGAGAGTCTCTCCTTTCTGGCACTGGAGGGATTGGGAGAAACTATCATAGCCTCAGCATCACCCCTCCTCACCTGGACAGAAGACCTAGTCTCAAGGCTCATCCCCCTTTTGTCTTGCCCCTGTCCTGTAGCCATGTTGAGTGGCTTTCAGAATTGCCAGCATTATATACATACTCTTACCTCCTCATGCTCTTCCTGCCTCCTGGCATACCCCTCCTGGCCTTCAAGACTCCATCACAACCACTTGCTCAGAAAGCCTATCCTGATAACTCTAGCAGGTGTGCTATCTACCTGGTCTCGACCCCCATATGCTGCTGCCCTTACCTCCAGTATCATTATCATTATAGCAAATACTTATTAAGCCCTTACCATGTTCTAGGAGTAAGTATCCCCTACACACGAACTCCTTTAATCTTCACATGAGCTGATTAGTAGTAGTGGTTACTTAGCCATTTTACAGATGAGGAAACTGAGAGGAGTTTCATTTGCCAGTGTGGCACCTCACCAGTTAGGGATGTTATTTGGATGTGTATCCCTGCACCCCCCACCCCCCACCAAGACTGCAGGTGTAGGATGACATAGTGCTTTATCCCATCAGCCAGCATAGAGCCTGAGTGACTGACAGGCAGTCAAGTGCAACGGGAGAGGCAGGGGCCACACAAGGATGACCCAGCCCTCCAGGAGCTCATAGGCTATCAGGAAGGAGTGCCCAGACCGAATGCCACTCTTAAGAGTTTGGGGGATGGAGAAGAGTTGGCATTGAGTGGGCTCTGGACTGCGGGCTCTGGACTTCAAGCTCTGGTGGGGGCTCTGGGGACAGAGACCTGTCCAAGGTCACACAGCAAGTGTGAGGCAGCCTCTGGGTTGAGTCCCCGAGCTCTCAGTGTGATGTGCCTTCTTGCACCTTGTAGCCAGCTGTGGGGCTCCTGTGTCTGTGCTCTTTTTCAAGGACACTCAGTCCCAGACGCCTCCATGATGCTGAGCTGTTCAATGAGTGGCTCCAGTCCTTTTCTCCCCTCTATTAATTTTTTTTTAAGAAGGAGAAAGAAAGAAATCCAGGCATTGTTCCTGACTGCAGCTGGTGCCAACGAGAATCCCACCGAACAGAATGGAGCTGAGAGCTCAGCCGCCCAGGGGCCTGGCTGCTGACACAGGGCCTTTCTATTTTGCTTTCCACTGGGGGCCCAGGCTGACTTGCAGCCCCTCCCTCCATGGGAACCCTCTTTATCTGCCTCCCTGGCCCCTGTTCTGAGTCTCCTGCTGCCCTCACCCTCTTTGCAAAAATCAGATGCCACTTGGATGGGCTGTAGGGATATTGCCACTCCTTGCTTTCCTTCCTCATTGACCCACTGCCTTGGTGAGCTGTGCCTCCTTCCCTTTCTGCCAACCTGTTCCCCCACCCTCCCAGGAGGAGTCTTTGGATGCCTGTATGGGAGAGCAGCAGAAATCCTGCCTTCATGAAATCATTTGGAACACTGGTTTGATTTCAGAACATACCAGGAATTTCTATCCCATCCACACTTGACTTGGTAGGTGCCAGTTCAAGCTCGCCCACTGAGGCAGTTTGCAGTGCTGAAGGCCTGGGGGTTCAGCGGGGGCAATAAACAGTTTTGCAGAGACCAAAAAATGGCTTTTAAAGGAAGTGGTCCACTTGCTCCTTCTGTTCCAAGACACTTGGTCTTAGGAGGAAAAGCGTTCCCCAAATTCTCCCTGGCTATCTTTATTTCATTCTCCCCTACCTGCCCCTTTAAAACCTTGAGTTTCATTTTGCACACACACACCACCCCCATCACGAGCTGGTCAGGTCCAGATTACCCCAAGCAGCAGCCCTAACAGCAGCAGCTTGACCAGCATCCAGTGTCTACCTGAACCCTTGGGCTTGGCCCTACCATCAAAGCTAGCTTTCTGAGTTCCCCACTTACTCCAATGGGCATAGCACTTTAGAGTTTATAAAAAGCACTTCATGTCTCACCTGACTGCCACAGCAGCCTGAAGAGGCCAGCAGAGATTGTGCAACCCACTTTGCAGAGAAATAAACTGAGCACTCCAGGGGGATTGGCCCAGGTCATACAGGAAAAGGCAGAATTTGTATTTGAACCTGGATCTCTTGATTCCATGTTACTAAATAGGAGTGGGGACCTGAGAGGTAATGATCTTAGAGGATGGCATTCCAAGCTCTCAAAATGCTGCCAGGAGACAGGATCCTAGACACACTGATTCATTCAACAAATAGTTATTGAATAGCTGCATTCTGCCAGGTACAAAACTAGGCACTGGAGATCCAACAGTGAACACATGGTCCATGCCGTCACAGAGCTTATACTCTAGCAGAGGAGATGCACACCAAACAGTGCAGGAAACCCTCCCTGTCTGTACCAGTGCAGCCCAAAGGCACTGCAAGAAGCCCTGGCTAGGTTCTAACTCCAATGTTTCCCCTAACTTGTGACACTAGATGAGGTTTTCCACCTGTGAAATTTCCAAGCATGTGGTCCTCACATGTTTTCTCAGGTCCCTTCCCTACTCCCAGCCTCTGAGTCGAGTGGTTAATTTCCTGGCATGAATGAGTACCCTGATTAAAGTTTTTCTATATATTGATTTGAGAGAGAGAGAGAGAGAGAGAGAGAGAGAGAGAGAGAGAGAGAGAAGGGGTAGGGAGAAGGGGAGGGGGGAAACACTGATTTATGGTTCCACTTATTTATGCATTCATTGGTTGAGTCTTGTATATGCCCTGACTGAGGATCAAACCTGCAACCTTGTAGTATCGGGATGATACTATAACCAACTAAGCTACCCAGCCAGGACAATTTTTTTTCTTTAAACCTTACATTTCATAGGCTCTCAGGGCCAGAAAGGGGCTACTGAAGTTATCTAATCTAAGCCCCCCCCTAAGGAAGAATTCCTCCGCCTCCTACTTTCCAGGAGGTGACTGTCCTGCTTGCATCCTTCTGGGAATGGGTGCTTGCTGCCTCACAGGGCAGACACTGCCCAGTGGTGTGCTGGTAGATGTTTAACATCTTGCTACCCAAAGTGCGGAAAACCTGATTTGTAGCGTTTGCTGATTTCCATGGTATAAATACCATCGCCACAGCCAATTTCAAGCTGCCATCTTAACATCAACCAGCTCACACAGTTCCTAAAAATTTAATAATCAGCTCTTATAAGCCAGTCTAAGCTCGACCCAACACACTACTGCCCAACCCCTCAGAGAAGCCCTTCTGGGCTTTATTTGTTGGGAAGTTCTTCCTGGTATTGAGTAAAACATCTAATTGTCAGGATGTCTGGCCTTGAAGTCTTACTTCTCTGGGGTGTCATAGGACAACAGGGACTCTTGGCTGCATGAAGCACTTCAGAGAATTACAGGAATTGACCCTGTCTCCCTGTGAGAAGGAAAGTTCCTGGACCTAGTGGGGTCAGGGTATATCCACTTTCCCTCTCTGTTCTTCTCTCCCTCCCTCCCCTTTCCTCTCCCTGTCCTCCCTCCCTCCCTCCTTCCCTTCCACATATATTTCTGGGGCCTCTGTGACACATAGGCACTATGCTAGGTACTGTGGACACAGTGACCCATCCCTTTGCTCACACTGGCCCCTCCAGCTGGAAAGTGTCCCCACTCAGCCTATCCACTTTTGAGGCTGTACTCAGATGTCACCCACTCTCAGAAGCCTGCCCTAACCTCTACCCCTTCCCCTCCAGAGGTGGGCAGGTCCCCCGCCCTCCCAGAGCCTTTATCAGTTCCTGTTTGGCACTTATCACTTTCTACCTTGGATCACAGCTATTTGTGTACAAGGCTTATCTCACTGCCAGACTGAGAGGCTACATGGGCTTGTTGAAAGAGCGTGGACTTTGGAGTCCCACGACTTGGTCGTGAATCCAGCCCCGCTGCTTAGAGCTGTAGGCCCTCAGGGAATTCACACCACCTTTTGGAGCCTCAGTTTCCTTATCTGTAAAGTGGGGCTGGTGGTAATTACTTCCAAGGTGGTTTGAACATTAAATGAGATTACAAACCTAGACCCCTTTCCTGTTCTTGTTTGGACTCCCATCTACTTGGGGACAGAGCTTGTGCAGAGTTATTAGTCTAAGAACACATATATTAACATTTTGTTCACATAACAACCTTGTGACAATGGAGTGATTGTTATTCATACTAACAGATGAACAAACTGAGGCAAAGACAGGTTGAATTATAAGCCCAAAGTCACATGACTCGTGAGTGGGAGAGCTGAGATCTGAATCCAGGAAAATCTGCTTCAGGCCCTTAGCTATTAAACACTTACGTTATATGGCCACAATACAAGGGCTTGGAGGGGCTTCTGGAGCAGTGTGGGTGTGTGAATGCCCATGCCGTACCCCAGGCTGTGAACATCCTGTCACAGACATATGGGATGGGGATGAGGCCATACAGAGAAGCTCCTGGTGTGTCCTATATAGAACCAGCCCAATGTAAAGTGGTTAGTGCTGAAGAGAGGAATGTGTCTAGGCCCCAGAGAGACTGAAACCGCTAATGGACAAAGCAATCAGAGAAGGCTTCATGGAAGAAGTAACATTTGCAATGGGCCTTCACAGATGAGGAATATTTGGGCTGGGATGCACAAAGCAGAAAGAACAGCAGGAGCAGAAGTGTAGAGATGGGAGAGGTAGATTAGGGGATCATTTAGGTGTCAGGCTAGATATCCTAGCGGTTGGGTGGGTGGGGCAGAGCCTGCAAATGTCAGGAGGGAGGTGTTGCTCAGTCTGTGATTCAGGAATAACTAAGGGAACTGTTTCAGGGGCTTTGAAAGCCAGTGCTGACCCTGAAAGGCTGAGAGCCAACTGGGCTGCCATAGGGGCCAAATTGGTGCTTTGCTTCTGTATAGGGTACTCTGATATTCCAAAGTCTTGGGTGCCTGAATCTGAGAGCTCTGCCTCTTAGACACACCTCTCCATATCTTTGAAACTCAGTTTCACTATCTACAGAATGGGCACGAGGAATGAACCTTGCCAGCCAGTTGAAGGATGAAACAGGGCTGGTGGAGTGACTGACAGACGTGCCTGACACTCCTGGGACAGGAAGTGGGTGGGAGGTACTTGGGGTGGGATGGGATGTTGGAAGGGGAGGGTTGGGAGGAGCTGGATGTGAAGGCCAGTGAGAGCCAAGCCTGCCAAGTTGGCTCAGGTTGTGCCTCGTGATTCTCCCAACACCACATGCTCCACTTTCCCGGCACTGCCAAAGCCTGCCCAGCTCTGCTGGCTTAAAAGCAATCTTTCTCCCTGGCTTTGCAGCCCCTGACAGGTTCTGGGCTGACCCTGTTCCTCCAGCCAACCCAGTTCAACCTTACTAGGCCCCCTCCAGGTAGCACTCATTGTACTAACGAATCCTTTAAGAGCATTCATTGTGTGCCGATGGCTGTTTTAAATGCTTCCCTTGTATTAACTAATTTAATCCTCACAACCACACTGCGATTACCCTGTTTAAAATGAGGCACAAAGAGATTAAGCCAGGTCATCCCATATGGTTCCATGGTAGGAAAGGTGAAGCCAGTGGAACCTGGGAGCAGGCCTGCAAGATGTCCCCCTTGTGAAATATTATAATCCAGAGTTCTCCTCACACTTTTCCTTATTTCCCAGCTCTCAGGCAGCTCCTCTGTCTGCATGCCTATCCAAATGTTCACACACTTGACACCAGCATCGCCCAGACTCACACAGACATTCACATACTGGCAATCACAAGCTGGCAACCACAGATTCACAGACACATACATGTGTGCAGGTGCTGTTCCCACCCTGCCACACACTCGTGGTTGGGCCTCACAGATCTACACACTTAAACCCACAGACCCACATGGTCCATGCCCAACCTGAAAATACCCGTGTGAGCACCCTCATCACTCACACTTTTTCTACACACTCAGGCTCCTGTGTCCCTGAAATGACACAGTGGTCTCTGTGGACTCACATTACATGCCCCTTGCCCCATAACAAGGCTCCAGCCTCTGAGGACGACCCTTTGGGCCAGGCATTTTCATTCCTTTTCATTCAAGCCAAAGGCTGCAGAAGGCTATGTGCACAGTGCCTCCACAAATCATTGTGGCTCTTGCCGAAATCATTGCCCCAGCTCCGCCTCTCTGTCAGAACCTGATTTCAGGAGTGTGCTAGGGACTTGGGGGTGGACAGTTACCCTTCCCCCAACTCCCGGGGCTGGGGAAGGAACAGCAGGAAGAGGAGAGTGAGTTAATCCTGGCCTCCCCTCCTCCAGGCTCTCTGTGATGCTAATTCCTTCTGCCTTTGATCCACACTCCTGTAGCTCAGGCCCCTAACTCTGAGCAGGAGCAGACGCAGGGTCTGGCCTGAGGCCGCACACACCCTCTCTTGTGGCAGATTGGGGTTTCTCCCGCGGGGAGGGGTCTTGGGGATTAGAGCCCTCATTACTGGCCCAGGCATTTATTTGCAACTTGTTCACCTTTGCCAGAGCTGCCTCATTCTTCCTCACTTCATACAGAAGCAAAGTGAGGCCTGGGCTGAAAGGAGTCCAGAGGCCTTGGGGCCAGTGTGAGTGGTGGGTCGAGACCTGGCACACGATCTTCCATCCTCCAATCCTGTCCTGATCGCACTGAGGGTCTTTGTTCCGGTGACTTTTTTAAACCACTGTTTATGGAGTAATCACTGCATGCCAGGAACTGTGTCTGAAAGGGTATCATTTTATTTAGTCCTCCCAGAATCTCTGTTAAGACTCTACCGGTCTTAAGACCCTACCGGTAGGGAAACTGCTCCGTGTAACTGTGCTACTAAGTGGTCAAACCCAGGACACAAGCAGAGTCCCTCACTATACAGAGGAAGGGAAGCCCACAGAGGAAGTTGGCTGGATATTCACCCCTAACTTTCTAGCTAGATCAGCAGTACTTTGGAAATGACTGGAATCACATACCGACCCAGTGGAGCTTGGACAAGAGGCCAGGCCCCTACACTGCCTCAGAGCAGGGGATGGGGCACCTGTGAGGATGCCAAGCTCAGGTAATCACATAGAGGCCTCTCTGCCAACCTGACCTCAGGACAGTCCCATAAACTTGAGCATTAACACAATGAAAACTTTTATTATATTACATTTCATATCTATAAAAGACTATCTGTAAGCTGTGAAACATGCTAAAATGAACACTCATGACCACTGTACTTCAGAGCTAGTGCATTGTAGACACTGGTGACATTCTGCCTCTCCTGGCCCCTTGCTTCCTAGAGGGAACCACTACCCAAAGTTCATTCGTTACTCCCTACCTCTTCTAAACCAATGATTCTAGCTCATGTGTCGGATCCCTTGGCTAACCACACTTTTCAAATATTGAATTATATTCTGCATTCCCAGGGGGAGTTTGAGGAGCAACTTGCATCCCTGGGCCCCCTTCCCTCCAGGGGCTTCCAGTAGCCATGCTCAGGTTTCTGTGCAGCGTGGTACCCTGTTTTACCTTCTCACTCCAGAGACTGCTCTGAAAGGACGTTTCTTCTTAGTACAGCTAACAGAAACAGGGCAGGCACCCTGGAACCTGGGCATCCCCTGAACAAGGCATGCTGCCAAGCCTTTGCCTAAGCTAGCTGTTCTCTGCACCTGGAATGTCCTTCCCAGCTACTCAGCTTGGGAAACCCAGCTCCTTATAGGCTCAACTCCAAGCTTCCATTTTTGGGGGAGGCTTTCCCTGTGCTCCCTCCTCATCCCCAGCATCGTTGGATGTGCTCTTCTCTACCTGGCCAGAGTCCTTGGGCATCCCTCCGTTAGCCCTCATCCCAGGGCAGATATTCTAGAATCTACCAAGAACAGCTTTATCCTCAGATCGTAGGCATAGCCAGGCATTAGACCCATGCAGTTGCTTCCAAAATGACCAAGATACAATCTGAGTGAAAGTGATAGCTGGTGGACATCTCTGTGGAACCCCATGGGCCAGGACCTTCAGTGTCTTAGCCAATTGCTCCAAGGCCTGTCTAGATGGGGAATTTGGAGGCAAGGCTGGGAGGAGACTGTCCAGGGCTTGGGGTTGCTGCTTATCTATCTGTGGTATTGACACGTGCATGCAAGACACGTGTGCAGGTCTGGGGCTTGGGCAGCAGGTGGGTGTGGTCACAGGAGTGCACACTTTTATGCATCTGCCTATAGGTGCATGTGCACATATGTGGTCCCAAGTCCACAGGCCCTGCAGAACATGCAGGGGCACTTCCTTTTCTTGCTTTCAACTCCCCCTCCTGGACAAATCTGTCTTTTTTCTGAGCCCTAAATGGCACACATTTATGGAATGCCTGCTGTGTGCAAAACCGGGGAGGCTTACAAGAGCAGTGTGGGGGGCAGCTAGACTCAAGGGGACAGGGGCCAAAGAGGCTTCACACATTGTCTTTCTGTCCTGCTGTCCCCTGTGCACTGGCCCTAAAAGCCAGGTGCCACTGCATCCACCTCTCTTATGAAGCCTTTGAAGCCCAGAGGCCAGAGAAGGCCACCAGTGGAGATGGGAGGATGAGACCAGAATCCCTGTCACCAGTGCTCAGTTTTCGGTCCAGGGTCCAGATGGTGGAGGGCCTGCCAGAACCCTACTTCCCACAGAAGCCTGGCAGTGGGAGGAGCCACAGAGAACCCTTTATCCCTGAAGACAACCTCATTTTTTGGGTGACATTTCCCTGAGCATCCTGTAGGAGGGTGCCGTAGCTGTTAGCAGCAGCAGGAATTAGGGTAGCTCTGAGCTAAGTCAGGTGGGACAGTGTGGGACAGCACCAAATGTCTGAACTGGGGACTGGCCACCCCTTGCCCCAACACACACACACACACTCATGTGCACACACGAATATGCATACACATTCATGCTTGCACATCCAGAGAGGCTATAGAAGTGGCCTAAGGTCACATGCAACCAATGCTGGCCCTCTGCCTCCCAGCCCTGGTTTTTCCACTAACTCAGATTGACCTGAAGGAGACCTATGGCTGCCAGCTTTCCTGCTGGCCTCCAGCTGAGACCCAGGACCATTGCGGTGGAGGGACATGTTCTTAGGAGAAAATGGTGCTCCTTCTGGAGCACTGTTGGCCCACACTTCAGGTGGGAGGATGACATGGGTTATCGAGTGTGAATACGAGGGCCAGGGAAGTGAAGATCCCTGTCTTTCCTTCCCCAGCACCCAAATGCAAGCAGGCAGGTCCTGACGCAGGCCCCTCTTCTGTGTGGAAGGGAACATTGTGACTTGTCAATCAGAATCTCCGGCTCTGGGCCCTGATGAGATTGGGTAAATCCAGTATTCCTTGCTTCTAGCCGTGGGGTCAAGGGCAGGTTGCTTTACCTCACTGCAGCTTAGTCCTGAACCTGTACCCAGAAGAACACACTCAATGTGGTACTTGGATTCGGTGGCCCAGGCCAGTGCCCAGGAGATGGCAGCTGGGGGGTCAGAGCCTGTTCTTGTAAGAGCCCACGGAAGACCAACACACTGTGTCCAGACCACTCCAGCCACATGACTTGGCCCTGCTTAGGGGCCCTAGGATAACTGAGGTCTAGTCCTGGCACTACCTCCCTAGATGGGTCACCTTGTGTGTGTCACTGACCCCCTCTGACCTCAGCAACCTCAGCTCCAAAAGAGAACACGTCTTAGGGTAACGTAGGGTGAGAATGTTCCATCAGACACAAAAGGCCTTTTAGACCACAAGGTTGTATCTTCTTTGGGGCTGCTGGAGTGGGGAAGAGGTGGCCATTGCCCATTGGAGGAACACTGTCCTTCTGTTCCGAGACCCAACACTCTGCCCTCCAGTTGAGCTGAGAGTTGCATGTTCTCCACAGAGGGAGAGCAGTGTTCACTTGGGGACCCTACAGGCCACAAGCCCGGGGCTGCCAGGTTGGAGAGCTCTCCCTCAGGGAGTCTGAGGTCCCTCTGAAGCTCAGAAGTTCCTACTAGAGGGGCAAAGGCAGCCTGGATTCAAAGCATCTCTCCTGGCCCTTAATTACCCTTCTTCACCCATAGGTGGAATTTCCACTCAAAGAGCTAAAGAAAGGTCCCATGCTGCTGCTAGGGCTGGGTTTCCCTGCTGCTTTGTGTGGCAGCCGCCAGTGCTGCAGTGGCACACAGCTTGGCTTTCTGATTTTAATGATTTCCTGAATTCATTCTGTTTCCTACCTCAGGGAAAGGAGGAGAGGTGATCCTCTTGAAAATTCACATAATTGCTTTTATTTGATTTTTATTAAAATGCATTCAGGAATAATGTGATTGCCCCCTTTATTACGTTGTTCATCAATCTGGCATGGGGAATCAGCCTGGAGAATGCAGTGGGTGCAGGAGCCCTGTGAGTGGTGGGCACTGGGCTCAGTCTCACAGTGGCTGAGTTGCACTGGGGGAGCACAGTCCCTATGGCTCCTGTCTGGTGAGTGGGGTAATGACCCTGCCGGAGGAATGGAAGGTGGCACTGAGCATGGGTGCTGTGTGCACACTCTACGTGTCCTCCCCACCCCAGGCATCTTCCTGACCCCAACCTGCTCCTTCTATGTGCCTCCTCTTCCTGCCTGATTCCCCAGAGGCAGAGAGCTTGGTGGTCTGCCCTCCTAGCACCCTTCAAACCCCTTTCCCTCTACTCCCCCTGTTGCCTGCACCTTTGCTGTGGACTACTTGTTGGTCTTGCTGTCTCCAGGCTCAGGGCCCTCTGTCCAACTCACCACAGCCACTTAACCATGCCTGTTCAGAAACCTTGGCGGCCCTCAAAGACCCCTTTCCTTTGGGATCTTTGCATGCAGTGGAAAGAGCCCAGAACTCTTGTGCAATCCTCGCTACACTTTATGCAGCGGGATGCTGAGCCAGTCACTGCCTCTCTACATCTCAGTTTGTTGCTTAAGGAAATGGAACACCAAGACCTTCTGGATAGGATCATTGAGAATATAGAGTGAATAGGCAAGTATGGGTGTGTGTGTGTGTGACTCATCTGACATGTATGTGAGTATATGAAATCATGTGACTCAGCCCAGTGAGAGGTTGGAGGTGTTCAACAAATGCTTGGACAATGAGGAAGGGCAGATCCAGCACTGGCCTCCCCTGAGGCCACAGACTTGCTGAGGTAGCCACAGTAATGGTGACTGCATTTACTTCTAGTATTCCTGCCCCCATCTCCTGTGGCCCCTCCTCTTCTCCCAGCGGAGGGCCTGAGCTTTCAGCCCAGCAGGGGTGGACAGTTTCACTTGTCTCTTGCTGCCCTTCTGGACGGCGGGGGTGGTGCGGGGTGGTTTGGTTTCCAGAGGAAGATCAGAAATGAGTGTGCTAGGCTTCCTGGAAACCCTCACCCCACCCCCAAGCCTGCCACATGCTCCAGACCCCCAAGGCATGTCTTACTGCCCTCCTTTAACAGATGAGGCAACTGGGGCTCAGAGAGAGTGGATGACTTGTTAGGAAGTGTGAGGTCTCTTGGGCACAAGAAACTAGGACTGGTGACTCCCTGACACCTCTGAAGCTGTTGGTGCAAGCTGTTTTGAAGGGGTGGGTTTTGGCAGGTAGGCACTGCCAAGCAGGGCTGCCCTGGGGTAAGGGTGGGGGCAGAGGATGTCAGAGTAGGCCCTCTCCACTAGGCCTCCTGCCAATTTCTCTAGGGTCATCTTTCACTGTTGGTGTGGGCTGCACAGGGAGTCAGGAAAACATGATGGGGGATGGGGAGAGACATAGGTGTTCATTTTCAGAGCACCCTTGGGGGATTTCAATTTTTGTGAAAAGTCCATCTTCACTTAAAAAAAAAAAAAGCATATCCCTGACTGGTGTGGATCAGCTGGTGGGGTGTCATCCGCAAATCAAAAGGTCTCGGGTTTGATTTCTGGTCAGGGCCCCTAGATTCTGGGTTTGGTCTCCTGTAGGGGTGCATATGAAGGACAACTGATCCACGTTTCTCTCTCACATCAATGTTTCTCTCCCTCTCTTTCTCCCTCCCTTCTCCTCTCTCTAAAATCAATAAGCATGTCCTCGGATGAGTATAAAAAAATAGACAGAACTTTGCTGTGTTTTTCTTTTTTATGTGTTTGTTTTGGTGCAAATCATTTGGCAGTGGATGCAGCTAAGGGAACTCAGAGAGCAGTGGCAGGAAATTAGAAATTCAACTGTGAGGCCCTTGAGTGCTGGTCAGTTGGGTCCCCACCATCTAGCAAGTGCTCAGCACAGTACTCCATTGCCCGGCCTCCCAGACTTTACCTAAGTTGTTATCCCACTGGAATGCCCTCTGTTGTTCTTCTCTGCTTATAAGACTTCTCCCATGAGGCCCATGCCACACCAGGCCTTCTGTACCTGTTCCCTTTTTGGTCCTGACCCACTCTACTTGCTGTCCTAGAGGCCATCTGGGCTCCTGGGCAGGTTTGAGTCCAGTGTCTCCAGCCAGGCTGTGAGTTTGTCCAAGAGGACAGGCCCAGTCCTCTGTCATGGAGAGGACCATGCGGGGAGCTGGGGAAGACCTCTGAAGTCTCATCAGAGCAAATTCTAGCCCAGAGGAGTACAGGGTGACCCGTGGTTTTCCCAGGAGTGTGGGATTTCCTGGGGTGTGGACTTTTAGTGCCAGATTGGGACAGTCTCAGTCAGCTCAGCTAAAACCACTTACTCAGGGCCCCACAGTGAGCCCATGACCCTGAACCTCCCATTTTCCAGGCTAGCCCTATGTCCTGATGCTGTCACCACAAACAGTCAGTACCTCCTTTCTGGCACTGAGACTCATTAGGGCAGAGACTGGCCCAAGGCCATAGGTGAATTGGCTGCAGAGCTAGACAAAGGACCACCAACCTTTGAATCTCTGCTGGTTCAGGGAAACAGCTTGTCCCAAGGCAGGGGTCAGGGGGGTTGTTGGGCAGGTGGTCATTACTGAGCCTGGAGCACTGTTGCCTGAGTGCCCAGCAGGGCTGGGTGTGATCCCCACCCCACCCCAGGTCCCCCAGATCCCCGTCCCCAGCTCAACAGTTGCAGGGGCTGCAGAAGGGCTGAGTGCCCCATGCCCCAACCTCAGAGGCTAGTCCCTGGCCCAGACAGCAGCGCTTCCTTATCAGATCTGTTCCTCCCCTTCTCTCTGCTTGGCCTCCACCCCCACCCCTGGTAGCCTTTTCCTTTCTGAAGCCTTTTCCTGTCATCAACACACGCATGCAGAGATGTTGGTTTCTGTTGCTTTAAAAAAGGTTTCTTTTTGGCAAGGGTGAGGGTTGATGGGTTGTTTACTGGGCTTGCACAGCCCCACTGTCGGCTGTGGTGGGGGGGGCGGTGTAGATTTGGGGCTGGCAGTGGCTGAACCCACACTCCTGAGCCTCTGGATCCTGTGCCAAGGCAAGGGCTTTGGATAAACACCTGCTGTGCACCTGGCAGCACCCACTGTCCATGCATACTTCCCCCGGAACTGTGAGGTCAGGGATTTATTATCCCTTTCCCCCAGGAGGCACTGAGGCTCAGCAAAGGTAGCTGCGCCCAAGCCTCTGGACTTGTGGCCTGGGCTTTCCCCACAGCACCCACTGTGCTGCCTTCAGAGCTCACAATTCAACCTTCTTCTTCTTTACCTGCCATTTTCCCCACCCACACAGGGGCTAGGCTTTTCCCAGCCAAGGGATACAGCTTCCTGAAGCTTCTGTGTTGGACTGTCAGGTCCTCTGTAGGTAGGGTGTGGATTTTGTCCAAGTCACCAGAGCTGGATTCAAATTTCAAGTCTTGTTGTGTGAGCTCTGGCAAATCACTTAGCCTCTCTGAGCATAAGATGGTTTAGCTGTCAAATAAGGAACTTGGGGAAGTCTTGGAGAGAGACTGGTGAACTCTGAAGTCTGCCAAGCAGGTGCAGAAACTGACTAAGGTGATGGAGAGCTACCAGAAATGGGTGAGCAAGAGAGTGCCTGATCAAGACCAGGTTTCAGAAGGATCACATAGGCCACAGAGAGGAGGGGGCCTGCAGGGGAAGATGGGGGCTGGGAGGCTGCTGAAGGGGCTTTGGCTCACTTTTCAGAAGAACAAGGTGCCCCACCCTCCAGCAGGAACAAGAATCATGGAGGCCAGACCATCATGGAGCACCAGGATCCTACCCAACACAGAGAGTTTCCCTGTTCTCGGCCTCCTCCTAGCTTCCCCGTGGGAAGAGGACCTGGGGGTCTTAAGGGGTCCTGAACACTAGCCCACCCCAACAGCCAGGGATAAGACTGGGGGTGTCCTTCTCTTGCCAGCAGTCCCAGTGTTCTTGAGAATTGTTGGTAACCCAGGCCCTTCTGAGAACTGTGGCTTCCCTTTGTCACCAAACCCCATCTACTGGGTTTCCTAACACTCTTGTTTGAAGCCTCCCGACACCACCCCAGCCTTTGAGACCAGTCCTCCAACCCCTCTTCTTAAGGATGAGAAAGCCAGGGCTGTCTGCATGTTCTCCGCTCACCTCCAGCCTCTCCCACATCTTGGGTGGGGAGGGAAACTCCTGGGGCATCTCCCTATGTGAAGGTAGCACATGTTTTTATAAAGTGAATAAATCCTCTGATGTGTCTCTGCAAGTGTCACAGGGTTCTTACAGAGGAACAATTCTCCATCCCCTGTGTAGGGTTTCCTGGGGGAGAACCCCCAGCTTAGAGAAGTGCAGGGAAGCCATGACACCTGTAGAAACTCGACTGCTTCCCTTCTCATAAAATCGGTCAGATGGAGGGTATGGAGAGTGGGACCACCTTTATCTCAGTCCACTTGGGGTGCTATCACAGAATACCACAGACTGGATGACTTTTAAATAACACACATTTAGTCCTCACAGTTTTGGAGGCTGGAGGTCAAAGATCAAGTCTCCAGCAGATTCAGTGCCTGATGAGGGACGCTTCCTGGTTCATAGATGATCGTCTTCTTGCTGTGTCCTCACATGGAAGAAGGAGCGAGGAAACTCTCTGGGGTCTCTCTTATAATGGCACTGATCCCATTCCTGAGATCTTCACTCTCGTGACCTAACCACCTCCCAAAAGCCCCGCCTCCTAATACTATCACATTTGCAATTAGGATTTAACACAAGAATTTTGGAGGGACACAAACATTCAGACCATAACAACTTTGCTCTCTCAAAGATTCTTTAATGGCAGGAGAATAGTGTTTGGGCCTTATAGCCCTTCTGTGGCCATTGTACCGATTTCCCAGGTAGGTAAACCAAGGCCTGTATGAGTGCCTGGGCTTCCTTGCTCATATTCAGAGACTGACGCCCTGGGCTTTTGGTCAAGAGCAAAGTTCTTTCTCTGCCAGGTTCCAAGATAGCCCCTGCCCTGTCACCCGCACTGCCCTGAGTTCTTGGCCAGCCCAGAGTCCCTGTAGAAGAGGAGGGATGCTGCTCCTTGCTAGCCCTGTGCCCACCCCTGTTCCTCTCTCTGAGATGCTGGGCTCCTCCTCTGCTGTTCCACATGTTTATCCCTGTAATAAAATATTTCTCCAACTAGTTCTAATTTTAACTATCATTAGGACCCACATCACCCACAAGGCTGGCAATCAGACACCCCAGGAATGTGCCCACCTCACCCTCTCTCCTGGTAGCAGAGGACTCCAGGGCAGGGAAGGAATGCTCACTGATGCCTTGGGCACCCTGCTTTGCTGAGTAACCTTCCCTGAGGTTGTTACCTTCTCTGGGCCTCTCCTACATCCTTTAGAGTGCCTCCCTCGTGGGATTGCTCAGCACAAGATATCGGCACTGGGGACTGGAAGCCTTTTCTGTGGCTGGCACCTTCACGACTGGCACCTTCTGCGGGGTTTCATTTAGTCTTCACAGCAGATGCAGGTATGAGACCTGGAGTGGGCCCCACAGACCTACTGACTATTCACCTACCATTTGAGGGAGTTCGGTGCAGGAGAATGTCTGCAGATATCACCTATTATTCTCAAGCTGGCCAGGCCTTTGTTTTGCTTCCCTTACCTGAGGGATTTGGGTGCTGGAGCAGAAATTGCTCCAAGTTCCTGGGGTGAGGGTGGGGGGCTGGTGCTTTGAGGGGTGGGAATGGATGAGGGAAGGGCAGACTGGGACCTGGCCTGGGCGTGTGAATTGGCCTCAGCATGCCTGGGAGACCAGTCCTGCACCTGGTCCAACCTTGTGCCCAGTGGAGCAAGGCACTACAAAACATCAGGAACCACCCAGTCTTGGAACACAAAGGCCTCTACAGTGGCCAAAACAGTGGAGGTGGAAGGCCCTGCTCTAATTCCTGGGTACCATGGAGCTTCCCTCTTTCTGAGGCTGAAGAGAGACAGCCTGATGATGACAGAATTGGGATAGTCAAATTTCATTTCTTGAAAGAAAAATCCCAAATGTGATATTTCTTGCAGCTATACATTTTGGTATAGCATCACAATTTAGTAATAGCACCATCGGTGCCATCGAGGCTCAGAGAGTTTGTCATTATTTGAAGACGTTTTTCTTGAAACTGGTAGAACAAGGACCAGAACCTTGGTTTGTTCATGTCAAAGCTGCAGCTTTCTGCCTTTTTTATGCCTCTTTGGCTGGCAAGACCACTTGGGGGATAGGGGGGACAACGAAGAAGGCCCAGTTGGGCAAGTGGCACAGCTAGAAAGTGAGGGGAGACTCCAAGTCTGTGCTCTGGGACACTAGTCTGCCCTCTTCTTGGTCCAAGCTGCCTGTAGCCCAACTCAGCATTCCTCCTTCATCCTGGGACCACCCACACTAGGCCTCTAGGCACTCTGCTCAGTGTGAAGTTCTGGCCTGCTCACCAGATTACCACAGCCCCTGCTCAGTTGCAGAGCCTGTCCTAGACCTCCTGAGATTGTGTCTCAATCCTAGAGGTGACAGCAGGGACAGTCCTAGCCCTGCCCAGGCCCTGCCCAGGTCCTCCCCATGGGGTCTGGGCCTGGATCGTGACACACTCCGGCTCAGTCTGAGACTCAGTGGGTGGGGTCATCTTCGTATAAGGAGATCCGGGGTCAAGTCTGGGTTCTGCCAGTGACTACATGGCCTTGGTCAGTCACTTGCCTTCTTTGGACCTCAGTTTTCCCATTCTGCAGTCATTATGGTCCTAGGAGGTAGGCAGGCATGAAGAAATGAGAAACCCTTGTTCTTCTGTTTATGAGCTATGTGACCTCAGGCCTGAGCCCCCCAGTTTCCTTATGAATGAAATGGGAAAAATGAAGCCCATCCCCTTGACTCTTAAGGGAACTAACATTTACTGGATACCTTTAGGGCTGAGGCTGTGATAAATGCTTCCTAAAGCATTTTCTCTCATGGACCCCTTATCACAGTGCTAAGATTTGAATATGAACTGAAAATGAAATGAAATTTTTTTTTTAAGTCTTTCCTGTGATATTCCTTTGCAGCCCCTCCTGGTCTGTGAGTCTAAGGACACAGTCACAAAAGGTTTCATGGAAGAGGTGGCACCTGGTCTGTAACTGGAAGGATAGGTGACACCCCTTTGCCTGTAGGCTGATGGGCAGTGCCCTGCTGTCTGGCAGTAACTGCTCCATCTTTGTTTTCCTGGGGCTCCGATGGGCAGGGGTTTGAGCTCTGCTTAGGCAGGCCACTGTGGTCAGCCCCAAGACTCTTGGTGCCCTATGCTTCTCTCTGGCAACTTGGTGTTGAAGACAGGGGGCCTAGGAGGCCTTAGTGTGGCACGATGGGAAGAAACAAGAACATGCTCTCACATGGGTCAGGAGACATGGCTGACTTCTGTGAGACCTTAGCCAACCAGCCTGGAATTTCTGGATTTCAGTTTCCTTTACTAAAATGCAATGGTCATACAAAGAATAAGAATAGTCAACATTTCTTAAACACTTACAATGTGCCAGGCACTGAGCAGAGAGATTTACTTTTATTATCTCTTTAATCCTCAATCACCATATGAGGGAATCTTGATATGATGCCTACCTTCTGGTAAGTGGAGATTTGGAAGGACTGAATATCCACCCCCAGGCCCTGTGGACAGTGAGAGGCAAAGATAGGGTTTGCAGCCTGGAGGTCTGACTGGAGTCCCGGAGCTGTGAAGGACAAACACTGGCGAGCAGGTGAAGGGGCTTCTGAAACTGTAAACACAACCACTGCAACAATTGCCAATGTTTGTATTGTACTCTAGCCAAGCTCTTTACAAGAACCACCTCATTTCATCAGCAAACCTGCAAGAAGACACGATTTTAATCTCTACTTTATAGAGAAGGAAGCAGAGACAAGTTGAAGAACTTGGTCAAGATCATGAGCTAGGGTTAGAATCCAGGGAGTTTGACTTCAAAGTCCATAAGAGATTAATGTGAATAAATCTCCTGGCACATAGAAAATAGTGTACAGATGGTGCTCAATAAATAATTGCCAAATTAAACTCAAATAAAAACCACAAGGAGTCAGTTCTTTGGGTCCTGTGGTCCCGGCCTTGCCATCTCTGTGGGTTGTCCCTGCTAAGGCAAGGGGAAAAGGCCACCCCAGGGCCCCGAAAACAACTTAGAATGGTGCTCATTCACATCCTTCAGGGAGCCTTTTGCAGTATCCCGGCCCCACCCTTTCCTTCTCTGAGCACTACATTCTTTTTTTTTTTTATCCTCCCCTGAGGATGTTTATCAATTTGAAAGGGGGGGGGGGAATGGGGGATAGAGAGAAAGAGAGAGATTCATGGATGTGAGAGATAAACATCTATTGGTTGCCTCCCATATGTGTCCTGACTGGGGATCTAACCTACAACCTTGTTGGTGCATAGGACGATGCTCCAACCAACTGAGCCACCTGTCCAGGGCAACATTACATCATTTTTCTCCTTCCAATCATTCCTTTTTTAAAAAAGTTAGTTTTATAGAAGAATAATTTACAAAATGCATGCATTTAACTATACAGTTCATGGAGTTTGGACAGATGTAGACAGTAAGATAAACATTGTCACATTCAAGATTTGGCACATTTCCATCATTCTGCAAAATTTCTTCATACCCCTTCTCAGTCAATCTTTCTCTATGCTCCTACTCAGGAAACCACTGGTTTGATTTCTATTGCTATTGGTTAGTTTTGTGTGTTCTACAGCTTCCTATAAAAGGAATTAGGCACATGTACTCTTTTATGTAGACCCATCCATGCTGCACCACGTATCAATAGTTTGGCCCTCTCCTTGCCGAGCAGTATTTTAGTGAATGGGCATACCACTGTTCGTTTATCTGTTCACCAATTGATATACATCTGGGTTGTATCCAGTTTTAGGATTTTCAAAATGAAGGTGCTATGAACACAGATGTGAAAATCCGGATGAACATGTTTTTATTTTTCTTGGGTCAATGCTTAGAAGGGGAATTTTTGGGTTGTATGCTAAGTATATGTTTTACTTTATAAGAAGCTGCCAAGCTCTTTCCCAAAGTGATTGCAGCATTTTAGCCTCTAGCAGTGCATGAGAAATCTACCTGTTCCGTAGCCTTGCCAACATCCAGCATTCTCAGCCTTGGTACTTTTAGCCATTCATCAACTGTGTAATGGTATCTCTTTTGTTGGTTTAAATTACATTTCCATGATGACTAATGATGTTAAAGATGTTAAACATCTTTTTTTTTAAGATTGTTAAAATGGTTTATTTCCTTATGAAGTGATCATTTATTTTTCAACTTTAAATTTTTAAATTATGTTTTATTGAGCATCTTTTTAAGGGCGTATGTCTTCTTTGATAAAGCATACATTTGAATCTTTTGCCCAGTTTTACTGGGTCATTTGTCTTATTATTGAATTATAACTCTTCAAATCTAGGTATGGGTCTTTTGTCAAATATGGGTATTGAAGGTATCTTCCTACTCCCAAAGGCTTTCCCTTTCATTTTTTAAATGGCATCCTTTGAAGAGCTAAGTCCAATTGACAGAGTTTATGTTTGAATGGTTAGTGCTTTTTATAACTTATCAACAAGGTTGCAAAGACTTTCTCCTAAGTTTTCTTTGAGGTATTTTATAATTTTAGCTTTTTATGTTTAGATGCATGGTTTATTGGAATTATTTTTGTGAACAGAGTGAGGTGAAGTTGAGCTCCTTAAGACTATCCATTTGTTTTACCATAATTGTTATGTTGTCTATTGTTTCCTTTGTTCTTTGTTGTTATTTTTTGTCTCTCACTCTTTTCCTGCCTTTTGTGGTTTTAGTCAAGCATTTAATATGATTTCATTTTCTCTCCTTAATATATCAGCTATACCTTTTATAACCCTTTTTAGTGGTCATTCTGTTTGCAATATATGTTTATAACTAATCTAAGTCCACTTTCAAACAAGAGTACGCTGCTTCACGGGCAGTACAAATGTCTTACAGTAACAAACTATTCTCAATTCCTCCCCTCATCCTTTGTATTATTACTATCATTTATTTCTCCTATCTAGAAGTTTTAATCATCAAATACATTGTTGCTGTTTTATTGAACAAAACATTATCTGTTGGATCAATTAAGAATAAGAAAAATGAAAGTTTATATTTTAGCTTCACTTATTCCTTCTTTAATGCTCTCCCTTTCTTTAGGGAGATCTCAGTTTCTGATGTACATAATTGCCCTCTCTGAAGAACTTCTTTCAACATTTCTTGCAAGGCAGATCTGCTGGCAACAAACCCTCTCGATATTTGTTTGTCTGAGCAAGTCTTTATTTCTCCTTTGCCTTTGAAGGATTATTTGGCAGGATACAGAATTCTAGCTTGGTGATTTTTTTCTCTCAGCAGTTTAAATACTTCACTTCATTTTCTTCTGCTTGGATGGTTTCTAAGAAGCCTGATAAAGATCTTTGGTCTTCTGTACATGACGGTTGTTCCTTGCCCCTACCCCAGCTTCTTTTAAAACTTTTCATCTCTGGTATTTTTTACTTCAAATATGATATGCCTAGGTGTAGGTTTTTGGAATTTATCCTTCATAATTGGCATTCTTGGAGCTTCTTGGAATATGTGGTTTGGTGTCTGACATTAGTTTTTAGAACATTTAAGTCATTTTTGGTTCATTTACTTCTTTTGTTCTTTTTCTTCTCTGGTATTCCATTGTATATGTACATTATACTTTTTGTATTTGCCCTGTAGTTCTTGAATATTCTGGGGTTTTTTTTCATTTTTTTCTCTTTATTTTTGAGTTTGAGAGGTTTCTATTGAGAATACCTCAGGATTAGAGATTATTTTCTCAGGTGTGAATGAACTCACTAGAGACATTCTTCATTTGTGTCACAGTGCTTTTGATTTCCAGTATTTTATTTTGATTCTTTTTCAGAATTTCTATTTCGCTGCTTATATTACTCATCTGTTATTTCATGTTACCTACTCTTTCCAGTAGAGCCCTTAATATATTAATCATAGTTTGTTTTAAATTTTTGGTGTCATAATTGCAATATTCCTAAAATATCTGAGTCTGGATCTAATGCTTTCTTTGTCTCTTCAAACTGTTTTTCTCCTTACATTATGTTTTGTAATTTTTTAAATTGAAAGCCAGGCTTGACATAGTAGATAAAAGAAAGATCATACTGGTTTCCACAGAGGTTTTTGGAGTTTTCTGCTCCAAAAGGTTGTGATTCTCTGTATCTGCCTTAACTTCCTGTCTGTCTCCACAATTTTAGAAGTGGCAGTTTGCCTCATGACCACGATTCTCTAACAAATCTAAGAAGGACTGTTGACTTTCAGTTTGTTTAGCTTTTTTTTTGTTATGAAGACGGGTGTGATGATTACCAAACTCCTTACATACCAGGCTGGAAATTGGAAGTCTGATACCCATTTGTTTTAACCCATTTTCTTACACACATAATCCTCTGTCCGCTAAATAGCCTTGTCACCTTTGTCAAAAAAAAAATCAGTTGATCGCAGGTGTGTGTGCCTGTTTTGAGACTTTAGTTTGTTTTGTTGAGCCCTATGTTTTTCTTATACCAATATCACATTGTATTGATCACTGTAAGTATACAGAAAGTCTTGAAATCAAGCAATGTGCATCTTCCAAATTTGTTCTCCTTTTTCAAATTTGTTTTGGGTACTATAGATCTTTTTCATTTTCAAATAATTTTTAGAACCAGCCTGTCAGTGTCTATTTTTTTTAAAAAGCCTTCTCTAATTTTTTGTTGGTTTGTAGTTTTCTTGTAATATTTTTGTCTGCTGTTGGTGTCAGGGTAATGCTGACCTTATAAAAAAGTTGGAAAGTGTTCTATTCTCCTCTAATTTTGAGAAAGCTCATGTTTAATTAATACAATTTTTAATTTAAAGGCTTGATAAAATTCCCTATGTAATTATATGGCCCTGGAATTTCCTTTATAGGAAGACCTTATGAATTAAATTTCTATAAGGTATCAAACTATTGATGTTTTCTGTTTCTTCTTGTGTCAATTTTAATCAATTTGTTTTTTCTAGGAATTTAATTTATCTCATTTAAGTCACCAAAGTTACTATCTGAAAGTTGGACATATTTTTTATTATCTTTTTAACATTTGTAAAATCTGTAGTGATGAACCAATGTTGATACCTGATATTGATAACTTATTCTTTCTTTCTTTTTTTTCTTGGTCACATTAGCTAAAGGTTTATTGATTTTTATTGATAGTTTCAATAGCATAAGCTATTGCTTTCACTGAGTTCCTTTAGGTACATTCATTTTCTAGTTCATTGATTTTTGCTCTTTATTATTTCCTTCCTTCCACTTACTTTGGTTTAATTTAGTATTCCCAACCCACAAACTTTTTATGGAGAATCCATGGTGTGTTGAAATCTCCCAGACCACTCCTAGATTCAGTGATTTTATAGGGGGACTTACAGGGCTCAGCATATAGTCATACTCATGCTAAGATTTTATACAACAAAATATACAAAGCAAAACTGCAAAGGGAAAAGACACATGATGTAAAGTGTGAAGGAAACTAGACCTCACTGTGGAGCTGCACAGGATGCACTCAGTCCCCCAGCAAAGAGTCGCAGCACACGTGTAGAATGCTGTCTACCAGAGAGGTTCATCAGAGATGCAGTGCCCGCGTGTTCCTTGGGGGCTCGTCCCAGAAGCTCCTCCTGCCTCACACACACCAGAATTTCAGACTACCAGAAAGAAAGTGGTGTTCAGCATAACCACATTATTTACATAAACAGTTCAGGTACGGTAAGCCACTTTTATGGAGAAATTATGGAAACCCTTCTGCAATGTATGTTCCCAGATTCCAGTCAAGGGTCAACCTTGGAAGCAGGCTTTTCTAAGGATATCAGCCTCAGGCTTACTCTGTTGATTTTTTTCTGTATAAATGTTTAAAACTTTTATTTTGTCTAATAATAAGCATTTAAAACTATACATTGCCCTCCAAACTCTCTTTTAACTGTATCATATAAATATTGATATATTATGTTTTTATTCTTGCATTCAGTTCCAAATGTTTTCAAATTTCCCTTGTGATTTCTGTGGCTGGTCTTCAACTTCTCAGATCCCTTTATCTGCAGTGTCTTAGCTGCCTTTAATTCCTTCCTGTAAAATTTTTATTTTGTAGATTGTATATTTCAGGCTTAGAAGTTCTGTTTGTTTCTTTTTTTATGGTTCCCATTTATCTCTTCATTATATTTTCTTTTAAATCTTTGAGTATTTTTATAATAGCTATTTTAATCTCTTTGTCTTCTAATTCCATAATTTCTGTCATTTAGCTCTGTTCCTATTGAATTATTTTTCTTCTAGTTGTGGGTTCCATTTTCCTGCACCTCTAGAAGTTTTTGTTTGGATGCTGGACATTGTGATGTTACACTGCTAAGCCTTTATGGTATTTTTAAAAGATTATTAAAGATACTGCTTTGAAGGGCAATTAGTTTACTTGTGGATCAGGTTGCTCCTTTTGAGGCTCATTTTTAAGCTTTGTTAAGTTGATCAGTGAGGCCTCTCCTCTGGCTTGTTGGAACTCAGTCTCTCATCCCTTCATGAGTTCTGGCGGTTGTTAAACTCATAGCTCTCTGGTAGTAATTATTTCTCTAATAGTTGGTCTTTGGTTGGCCACATCAAGTCTCATCCTGAACATAAACAGTTTATAATTCATTCTAAGGTGAAGAGGACTCATACAGAGATTTCTGGAGCTTTCTCTGCTTAGCTCCCTCCTCTCTGTTATTCTGCCCACAACTTCTAGCATCCTCAGCCTCCCTGTGCTCCAATCTCTGTCTCATTAGCTCAGTGAGACTGCTGTGCTCCACTTGGATTCTCTCTCTTTGTTCAGTGGCCTGGAACATGTCTCTAATTAGAAAACTGAGACAATCACAGAGCTTACCTAATCTGTTTCCCTTCTCTCAGGAATCACTGACCTGTGCTTCTATGTGAAAATAGGTGTTTCTATATTTGCTCTGTTTTCTCTTTTCTTTCTTTTTTTAAATTTTTTTTTTTTTTTTTTTTTTTACTTTATGGTGATAGGGCTAATCTGATTACCGGCTACTCTGTCACAGCTAGAAGTTGACATTATTGACTCCCAGTCCAATGTTCATGATATGTAGAAGTACATCAGGAAGAAGTGTAGAGGAGGGCATCTTAGGAGAAGAGAACGACAGGTGAAAGCTGTGTCTGAGGCAAGTTCAGGGATGGTATAAGTGGTGTGTGCCAGGGTGTCTGTACAAAGGATATGGTGTGTTGTAAAGGACCTTGAACAACAGTTTAGGAGTTTGCACATTATCCTGAAGATCTCGAGGAGGCTCAAGGTAGTAATTATAACTATAATAACAATAACGTGTAACTGATTTATTTTTATGTGCTAAGCAGGCTCTGCTCTAAGCTCTTTTTATGGATCATCTCACTTACAAAGCTCATGAGCTCCTCCAGCCAGCTCATGGAAGACTACAATGTTATTTGGAACTGCAGGTACTGCGTGTTTTTCCAAGTACTTTACACAATATCTCATTTAATCCTCACAATAACACTATGTGGTAGGGGGTATAATTACACCTATTTACAGATCAGGAAACTGAGGCACAGAGAAGTTAAATGACTTACAGTCACACAGGGAACAAGTAGCAAATAGGTATGATTTTCTTTTCTTCAAAAAGTTCTTTTTAACATTAGTATAATAAGGTTCTTACAATGAAAAAGAGCTGCCGTTGGGACACCCAGGTGCTTCACTGCCTGCAGATACTATGAATGGTAGTGCATGTGGCCAGCAGGTCTGGTGGACTTAGCATTCCTGGCAGTCAAGTAGTACCTATGATGGTTTAAAATCATGTCTTCAAATTCTTTGACACTCTTCCAATCAAAAGGTGGACTGTAATTTCCTCCCCCTTCAATATGAGCCAGCTTTAGTGACTCCCTTTTTAAGGAATGGAAAGTGGTGGAAATGACGCAACTACCTGTGTCCTGGACCCCAAATGCTGCCTGACTTTTGAGGCTAGTTTTAAAAAGACAACACTGCTGCCTTGGCCGGGTGCCTTAGGTAGTTGGAGCATTGTCCCATACACCCAAAGTTCGATTCCTGGTCAGGACATATACCTGGGTTGCAGGTTCAGTCCCTTGTCAGGGCACTTATGGGAGGCAACTGATCGATGTGTCTCTCATGTTGATCTCTCTCTCTCTCCTTTCCTTCTTCTCTCTCTAAAATCAATAAATGTTTATTGATCCTAGGGTGAGGATGAAAAATATACTTTAAAAAGACAACTCTCCTTCTGCCTGACTTGTTCTCTTGTGACACAAGCTTTGGGAGTCCTGATCTCTTTTCTGTCCCTTTAGTTTTGCCTTTTCCAGAATGTCATATAAATGGAATCATCCAGTGTGTAGTCTTTTGTTTGACTTCTTTTATTTAGCATATTGTTTTTGAGATTCATCAATGTTGCTATGTATATCTGTAGGTTGGTCCTTTTTTTAAATTTTATTTTTAAAAAAATTTTATTTATTTATTTTTAGAGAGAGAAAAGAGAGGGAGAGAAACATCAATGTGAGAGGGAAACATAGATAATTTACCTCTTATATGCTCCCAGACCAGGGACTGAACCCACAATTCAAGCATGTGCCCTGACTGGGAATCGAAACTGTGACCTTTCACTTTGTGGGACTAGGCCCAACCAACTGAGCCACACCTGTCAGGGCTGTAGTTTGGTCCTTGTTATTTCTGAAGTGTTCTGTTAATTCACACATTTGACATTTATTTGTCCATCCCATGGCTGGACATACGTGGGTGCTCAATAAGTGGATGTTGAGTGGCTAAGTGGGTAAATGGAGGAGGAAAGTGGGGAATCCTTTGCAAATCTGTTAAAGCCAGGCTTTGACAGGGGTTAGAAAAGGCAAGGTGATGATACTTTTTCAAGCCTTATTTATCGTTCATTAATTCACAAATATTGATTATGTACTCTGTGCCAACTATTGTGCTAGGTCACAATAAACAATTCCTGCCCCCTTGAGAGCTGACTGTTGAGCTTAGAAGACAAATAACTCACCAAGCAGTTAGCATCAGGGGAGATTGGTGCTGGGAGAAATGAACAGCAGGTCAAGGGAGGGAGAGGAGCACAGGAGGGTGAGGGTGGGAGATGAGGAGGGCAGGGCAAGGGTGGGTGGATGGGGCAGACAAGGATTCCCTGGGAAAGTCAAGACCTAAAGGAGGTTGTGTTTGCTGGACCTTGAAGAAAGGAAGTGTGCCTGGAAGAAAGAACATGTGGAGCACACAGCATGTTGGAGGAGTGAGCCCAGTGTAAATGTGGCAAATGGTCAGATTTGGTCTTAGGACACATGCAGAGGGCCCATGTGTCACATCAATAAGTTTGGCTTTTATTTTAAAGACAGTGAGGATTCATTGAAAGACTGCAAGTTGCAAAGTGATATAATTAGGGTCTTTCTACTTCAGAATGGAGAAAGAATTGGATGTATGAGTGCAGGTAGGAAGACCAGTAAGGGGTGTTATAAGAATCTCAGGTAAAGTATGGTGGGGACCTGGGCAAAAGCAATTGAAGAAGAACATAGACCCACTTAGTGGTAGACTTGCCAGGATCTGGTGACTGATTTTAGGTGGGGAGATGGGCAGAATGAAATAAGACTAGATCCCAGATTTGGAACTTGGGCAAATAAATAGAAGATAGTGATAATCCCTGGAAGAGAGCATGTAAGAAGGGGGCAGGAGGTATAGAGACAATGAATGAGTAAATGTGAGAATAGTTTTTGTTGACGTTAAAGGGCCTAGAAGATATATAAAGGCACAGTTCAGGAGGCAGTTGGATATTTTGGTCTAGGGAGGGAAAGTTGGCCAGACATACAGATTTGGGAGATATTGGCATGGAGGAGGGAGTATGAGCTTGCCTGGAAATGAGTGAAGAGGGCCGAGGGCTCAAGACAGAGACCTGAGGAACATCAGGATTTAAAGAGGAGGAAAAGAGGTGTAGAAGCAAGACCAAGGAAATGGCATGGAGATTAAAGGTGAGAACCAAGGGGTGTATGGAGGAGCCATAGGGGATCGATCATGTTGACGGGAGAGACACAAGGGCACCAGGAGGCATGCTGCACAAAGGGCAAGTCAGTGACCTGTAAGACTCAAGAATGGCCAGTTCCTGATGACCATGAGATGATTCCTTTAGAGGAGTGGGAGGATTGAAAGTCAGAGCACTGGCTGTTAAGGAGTGGGTGATAGGGGTGAAAGGGGGGACAATTGGTACCAACTTCTCTGTCTTGCAGTTTGGTTGTGAACAGGAGAGTGAGCTAAGGTTGGAGCTGTAGTTTGGTCCTTGTTATTTCTGAAGTGTTCTGTTAATTCACACATTTGACCATCTCATGGCTGGACATACATGGGTGCTCAATAAATGGGTGTTGAATGGCTAAGTGGGTAAATGGAGGAGGAAAGTGGGGACTCCTTTGTAAATCTGTTAAAGCCAGGTGAACAGGAGAGTGAGCTAAGGTGAGGACATGGCATCAAGGGAGGGTCTTAGATGACAGAAGCTTGGGTGTGTCTAAGTACTGAATGGAGGGGTGTTCTGATTATCTATTGCATGTAACAATCCACCTAAAACTTGTTGGGAACCACCCTGCCTGGTTTCAGAAGCTGTAACCCCCGCCAAGTCTAAGGCTGAGGGAGTGACTTTGGACTGTAAACCACCAAGGAGACAAAAGCGTATCTCCCTGGCAGGAGCGCTGCTTCTGGTCCTCTTTCCATAACTGGCCCCCAATGCGTGGTTGGTTAGCCAATGACGGGTAAGATTCCCCAAAGGGGGAACAACCTAAGACAGGCACGATCACATGGGAGGCCCCCAAGGAAGGACTTTGGGGGGCACAGCAAAAGGGGACAAAGGGCCCTTGCCCCTCAGCTTTGACAAAGCCTGAGTCCTCATTCTGTATGGGAGAAGTCTTCTGATCTCTTGGCTGCCTCACTTCCCTTGCTCCACCTGAGCCTGAAACGATAACTACCTCACTTCCCTTGCTCCACCTAAGCCTGAAACAATGACAGAGGGTGGTGCAGCCCTGTGCTGGAAAGGGTGGGTTCCCTGGGCAATCAGGCCTAAGAAAGAATATGTAAAATCCTGTGAAAACTACTTTGTTTAGAATGCTCTCAATTAAATGATAAGGGTCCAAGCAAGAAGTGAGTTTGTTCCTCAAAGCTTTACAGCTCTTTACCTATCTGACCCTGACTCAAAATAGGCCCTCAGAGTTCTTTGTTATCTATTGTTTGATCTTCACTGCCTGACAATGATTAATGAGCTTTATCTGTAATCCTGTGCAAATGAACCCAATAAAAGCCCATTGGGGAATGCGCTCCTCGCCCTTCTCCTTTGAGAGATTGGCCACCTTTCCTCCCCAAGCAGATCATGTCTTGGTAGACTTATTCTCATCTGTGGCAGCTGGGGGGGCCCTGTGGGCAGAGCCCCTCCACAAAAACTAATGTTTAAAACAACCACCATTGACTTCCGGCCAAGATGGAGGCATAGGTAGACACACTGTGCCTCCTCGCACAACCAAGATAGGGACAACAACAATAAGAAACAAAATAACAACCAGAATTGACAGAAAATTGAAGTGTATGGAAGTCGGACACCCAAGGATTTAAAAATAGACACTTTCGACCAGACCGGTAGGAGGGGCGGAGTCGGGCAGCCAGGCCAGGGACGCGGAGTGGAGAGCTGAGCACCCGGGGCGGCGCGCGGGCCTGCAGCAGGCAGACCCTGGGCGCACAAGCAGCAGTGGCTGGTGGGCCCTGGCCAGGGGGTGGTGACCTGCAGACCCAGCGAGGTGGCCATTGTGGGGCAAGGCACTGCGCACAACTCAGGGTCCCAGCACCGGGAGGTAGAGCTTTGGGTCACTGACTGAGAATGAAGGTCCCATGGGGTGCACAGGCCCACCCACGCCGGAATTGGTGCCAGAGGGGCCCAGTTGGCTCGCAGAAAGTGGTGGAGGGGTCTGGGGTCCTACAGAGAGCAGAGCAAGCGCCATTGTTCCTTCGTGGACCCTGCCCCCACATACAGTGTCACAACCCAGCGACTGGGGTGCCCCACCCAGGTGAACTCCTAAGGCCCCGCCCCTCACTACAGGAGCTCGACAGGACCAAAAAACAAAACAAAACAAAACAAAACAAAAAACAGCAAAAAGATGGCTCAAACAGAAGAAGAATGGAAAGCCCCAGAACCCATCCTTTTAAGCGACCAAGAGACAGCCAACCTATCAGATGCACAGTTCAAAGCACTGGTTATCAAGATACTCACAGAATTGGCTGATTTTGGTCACAAACTAGCTGAA
>CM052542.1:104679412-104697725 GCA_028533065.1 Trachops cirrhosus
AGGCAAGAAGGGGCTGGAAAGAAGTATTCCAAGTCATGAAAGACAAGGACCTACATCCCAGATTGCTCTATCCAGCAAAGCTTTCATTTAGAATGGAAGGGCAGATCAAGTGCTTCTCAGATAAAGTCAAGTTCAAGAAATTCATCATCACCAAGCCCTTATTGTATGAAATGTTAAAGGGACTTACCACACCTGAAACAAAAACAAGAAGAAACTAAGCAAACAACTAGAACAGGAATGGAACCACAGAAATGGAGATCACATGGAGGGTTAGCAACAGGGGAGTGGGAGGAGGAGAGAGGGGGAAAAGGTACAGAGAATAAGTAGCAATGAAGGTAGATAGAAAAAAGACAGGGGGAGGGCAAGAATAGTAGGGGAAATGTAGAAGCTAAAGAATTTATGACACATGGACTGAAGTAAAAGGGGGGAATGTGGGTGGCAGAGGGTGTTCAGGGTGGAGGGGAATGAAGGGGTGATAATAGGACAACTGTAATAGCATAATCAATAAAATAAAATAAAATAAAAAAGAAAGAGAAAGGAAAAAAAAAGAATGACACATATTATTGAGAGCTAATATGTGGCCTTAATCAATTCTCTCAATGGTCCTATGAGGTCAATTGAGGTCAATGTCATGATGCCCATTTTACAGATTAAGTAACTGAGGCTCAGTAAATCTCTCTCTCTCTCTGAGTTTATGTGAATGTGTTGATTAAAATATATTTGCTCTCTCCTATCTGAGGAGCATGAAGGTGTCATAACAATACCTTAAGGAAGGGGACCCATAATAGACATGGAGTGAAATTCTCATCCCAGGAGAAGAGATCAGGGAATGGAGGCATCAGCTCAGGCTCTGTTAGCCTGAAAGGTTTTGGGGATGGGATGGGGCCTGGGACTGTGAGGGTCAAGCCCCTCAGGACAAGAGAACAGGGAGGAAGAAGATGCTTGGCTGCAGAAACCATGGGCTGGTGACCACCATTCTTGCCACCCTAATCAGGCACTCATGATATTAATAAAAATAATTTATGTCATGTGACTGCTTTTTAACTAGCTGCTTTCAAGACTTAAGACTGGGATTATAAAAGGCATGCATTTATAAATTATTAGCCCAGAGCTCATAAGCACATATACTTTGGGGAACACTTTGGTAGCACTTTAAATTAATTTATTGTCATTCATTCCAGCTGTCTGTGATGTAAACCTTCAGCTATAAATTTGTACTATCATCTGACACACCATTAACTAGGGTGCTGCCCAAGCCAGAGCACATAATAAAACATTTGAATACAATTTCAGAAGGGACATATGTCTCTCTTCCTCCTCTCCTCTCCTCTCCTCTCCTCTCCTCTCCTCTCCTCTCCTCTCCTCTCCTCTCCTCTCCTCTCCTCTCCTCTCCTCTCCTCTCAATCTTTTCTCCACTCCTCCTCTCCACTCATTTCCTATTTCCTTCCTTCTCTTATTAATGGTAAGAAGCATGGAGAAAAAGCAGGTGTTGGCAAAGGAATCAGGGCAGGTAAGACCCATTCTGTCGAATGGCCATCTGTGGAGTTCATGAAGTTTCATCCCATTGTATAGATGGGACATCAGAGGTTCAGATGAGGGATGGGTTTATCTAAGGCCACACAGCCAGCAGAAACCATGAACTCTAACCTATCCCAATGCCTTCTTGGTAAACTGGCTGAGTCTATGGTCCTGAAAATGTTGGCCTGGACATGACTGACCCCCAGAATTCAGAAGAAAGCTAGAGACAAAAAATAAGATCTTTTTGAGAGGAGTTTCTGGTGGGGCAATCCAAAAAAAATTCCTGGGATGGTGGGCAAAGAGAAGGAAAGAAAGGAGGACATTAATGTCATGATCCCTTTATGCATCAGAAAGGCAGAAAAAGGCCTATTTTAGGGTTCAGGGCTGGCACATTGGAGAGCAGTCCTGAGGAAACAATTTGGATCCCATGAGGAGGGATTTGGAAATGATGAGAGCTGGCTGGGGTTGGAGGGATTTCTTTGTCACCGGAGGGGATGCAACTGGAGGATGCTGGGGGACATGCAATGGTGTATGATTTTCCTATTGCTACTATAATAAATGAACACAAAAGTTGAGGCTTAAAACAACACAAATTTATTATCTTGAAGTTATAGACGTCAGAACCCCAAAATGGGTCTCATTGGGCTATAATCAAGTCATCGGAAGGGCTATATTCCTTTTGGAGACTCTATAGGAGAATCCTATTCTTTGCCTTTTCCGGCTCTAGAGGCTGCCTGCGTTCCTTGACTCAGGCCCCTTCCTTCATCTTCAGACCCAGCAATGGCAGGCTGCACCCCTCTCAGGTTGCCCTCTCTCTGGTTCTCCCTTCTGTACCCCTCTTTCACTTTCTGTACCCTGTGACTATATTAGGTCTGCCTGATAGTGCAGAAACATCTTCTTTCTCAAGTTCAACAGAGTAGCGGCCTTAATTCCATCTGCAAATGCCATGCCCCTTGCCATGTAACCTAAACGTTCCTAGGTTCTGGGACTAGCATGTGGACATCACTGATGGGCTTTTATTCTGCTGACCACATATGTAGGAAAGACCTCTGAGGTCTCCCTCACACAGAGATTTTCTAGTCTGGAAACAGGACATTTTATTGACTGACGCAAGATAAGGTACAAAGGAGAAGAAGAAGGAAGAGGAAAGTGGAGAAAGAGAGGGTAGAGGCAGCATAGAAGGAAGAGGAGGAAGGAGATGGAAAATTGATCTCCTCATATCAGATGGCCTCATTGTGAGGTAGGGTCATGCATCAGGAGACTTGAACCAGACCCCACACCTGCTCTGAGACCTTTGGCTTCTCCACTAGTAAGATGAGGTCCCTCTGGCCCTGGCCTGTGATAGCTCTATGAATTACCTGTCTGTAGTGGGCCATGTTGAGGAAGCAAAGGGGGAGACCCTATTGGGGCCAGGCTATGATGGTGAGATGTCCTAGATGGGCTGCCTGGCAGAGTGGGGGCAGGACCATTGCTCAGCAGCCATTGGCCATCATTGATCCTTAAACGAAGGACTAGGGAGCCCAATGGTCCCTGGCCCCTGAAGCCCCAGATGCATGGCCATGCCCCAACTGCAGAGCCTGTGAGTTTCCCTCCTCTACCGGAGCTGAGGTTAGGCATTTCGTCCACCCCTCTTCCCCCCACCCACTTGACCTTCTTGCCCTCATCCTGAAAGCCCTAACCATGCTAGGGATCTGGTCCTGGGGGAATTTTGTGGCCGCCTGGCAGCAGTGGCCAACAGTCATCTTTCTCTTACACATTAAGGGCAGAGACTGGGTCTTTCTAAAATCTCATCTGTCCACCTCCCTCATTTCTCTCAAATCCTGGGGATAAGCCCTTAGCTTGGATAATAACAGTACTTACCTCATAAGGCTTTGGACAAGGTAGAGTGACAATCACTTTAAACTGCATGGCGGCACGACGTCTGGTACATGACAGAAAATAAGTGGAAGGTGGTAGCTTTGCTATCTATCGGTGCTGCCCCTGGCAGACCAACACATTCATTCTCAAATACACTGTCCTCCTGACATCTTCCAGGGACCCCAGCCTGAAATAGCTGCAAAGCTGAGCTCTGCAGCTTCTGCTTATGTAAGCAGGCCCTTAGAGCTATGTTACTGCCTTGTCTGTCCTGCTGCACTGCTGGCCTGGAGTAGGCCCTCAGGCTATACATGCTGTGCTATAGAGCCTGTGTCTGATTGGCCTCCTGGCTCCAGAAGACCCCAGGTGGGTACTTAGTAGGTGCTGGGTCAGGTGTTAGAATGAATGGATGTGTGAAGGCCATGAGTGAGTGCATGTTCAGCTGAGACTTAATTCACTAGGCAAGGATCCCTCAGTCTGAGCCACGTGTGGTGGGAGGAGGGACTCTGTCTCAGCCCCTGTCCTCCAGGGGCTCATTGGGTGGCTTTGACTTTTTTTGTGCCACCGCAGAGGATGTTCAGAGCACTGACAGCAGAGGAGGAGGGCAAAGGCTCAGGATGTAGCGTCTGTGGTCCTTGAAATCTCAGCAGTCACTCTGTGCTGGTACTCACATCTCCTCTTATCTCTGGTCAGACCTTGAAGAGCCAGGAACCTGTTCTATCAATCAATTATCTGTTACCTGCACTGAGAGCAGAGTCTCCTGGCCAGATAAAGCCCCAAGAGAGAGACAGGAGACCAGGAAACAAGGTGAGCAAGCAGAACCTGCCCCCTCTTCTGGTGGGCACATACACACATTGATATGTATGTCTGTGGGCACACCACCACCTCTTACTCATCCGCAAAGCTCCACACCCTCACATAGCCCTCCTACATGCGCTTCTCATGCACATGAACCCACAGTTATGCCTGGATCTCCCGCAGTATGTCCCCTGCATGCATGGCTGCCTATACCCATAGTCACACACACCCTACTTAGACACACCTTCTCCCAAAAACTGCCCACAGAACCTGCTCCCACATGCCCTGACCACCTCCACACACTTGTCCCATATCTTGACAATCAGACACCCTTTGCATATCTACAACATGCACATGTGCCCATGCAAACATGCTCCACACACAATTTTTCAGCACAGTGCCAGTGCTGAGGGCCTCCTCCGTGCTCCCCAAGGCAGAGAGTGGTACCAGCATGGGCTGGCCTTTGGGGGTTTCTGGGGGCAGATGGATCATTATCTGGAGCTGGTTGGTTTGGTTTGAATTCTAGGCTGTGGAATCAGGAGACCTGGATTTGAGTCTGAGGTCTCAATTCACTAACCATGTGGATCCTGGGTGAGTCCCTTTCCTAATACAGACCTCAGTTTCCTCATTTGTGAGATGGGAATAATGGCAACCCCAGTGGGTGTTTCCAGGATCTAGGATTCATCTGAGACTTAATTCATTCCTCACGCATCACTCAGTCTGTGCCAGGCCTGGTGGGAGGTGGGCCCCTGCCCCAGCCCCTGCCCTCCAGTTGCTCACTGGGCGGCTCTGACTTTCATGTGCCACTGTTGGTGGGTGTGCATCACAGAAGTGAAAATATTATATGAACACAGAGAGGGTCCAGTTGTGTTATTATTGCTCTGTTTTCTGCCATTATGGTTATTGATTAGCCAGGGTTCTTTAGAGTCCTGGGAATCCTTGTTCATGTGCCTATGACCAGGAAAACCTGACCCGATCCAGGTAACCTTGAGGATTTGACACACCCACCCCAGATCCCCTACCCCAAGTCACTGGAACCCTTCCAGGGTCCAGCTTCTCACCTGGGTGCTCTGTAACAAGCTTGTCCAGGCCTGAGAACATGGATGGCCTCAGACTGTGCTCAGCTGCCTCCTGACCAGCTTCTCTGTCCATGCCCATGCTTCCCTCCACCCAAGGCTTTGGGACCAGTCTCCATCCAAGACTTTGCCACCAGATTCTCTTACTGAGCACAGGTGTCAGCCACAGAAGGGTGACATCATAACACTGAGGGCTCTGGGAGGGCTCCGAAGAGCTGTGGCTCATAGCAGCTGAGAGGAGCAGCAGGCTGTGGGGCCAAGGTGGCAGGCAGTGGTGTGGGAGCACATGCAGGAGTGTGCAGATGTGTGTGCCTGGGGGTGTTGGGGAATATGATAGTGGGGTGTCCCTGTGGGGTGTTGGAGTGTTGGTGGGTGTTAGTAAAGTGAGTGAGTATGTGTGGGGGGTGAACATCTGTATGAGTAGGGATGTAGACAGTGTGAACATGTACTGTATGGGTATGTCTGCGCTATTTGGAAGTGTGAGACTTTGGGTGAGTGTGCTTTTGTCCTCACATTCATGTCCATGTTGGTGTCTGAGAGTGGCAGTGTAGTAGGTATGTGTGTGTGATATGTGAGTGTGACCTTGTGAGCATGTGGTGAGTGTGGGTTGTGGTAATGTTTCTGTGGTGCTGGGGATGTGAGTGCAGAAGTATGTGTGTGCTGTGTGCATGTGTTTGTGTTGTATGTAGGGTGTCTCAGTCTGGATGTGTGTGTGTATGTTTGTGTAGTATCTTTGTGTGTCTGCATGTGTGGTGTCTGTCAGTCTGGCTGTGGGGGTGGCTATGGTGCTGGTGTGGGCTTCTTTGTTGGGCATGTGAGTATGAGTGCAGCACACGGTGTGAGTGTGTGTGGGTGGTGTGAGTGTGTGGGAGTGGTGTGTGGTGGGAGGAGAGAGGCAGGCAGGCAGGCAGGCAGGCAGGCGGCCAGGGCACTTCCCCGCTTCCCCTGCATACGGTGGCTGGGCTGACAGCCGGGCGGAGAAGAAAACTAGACGTCAGGGAAATCAGTCAGAGACAAATCGATTCCCTTTAGAGGTGAGAAAAAGCAGATGCTGCGGCTGCTGGTGGCCTGTTAGGCTCTGAGCCACATCCCTCCCCAACAAGAGCTGCCCTCCCCCACTCCTCTAGCTGCCAACGTCCCCCCCCACCCCCACGCCTTTGTTAGGGGCTCTGCTGGGGCCTGCTGCCTGGGCTGCCGGCTTCCTTCCCCTGCAGGCCAAGAGCACTTATGGAGCTGTGCTGGGCACGTGTGCTGTTGTGCATGCAGGAGTGCAGTGTGTGGGTGTGCGTGCATATGAGATGGGGGGGGTACAGACCTAGTTGTGGGTCTCCCCTGATGGCAGGGCCTCCCTGGGTACTTCAGAGCCTAAGATCATCGACTTGGCCAAAGAGACCCAGAAACTGGAGGCAGAGCTGAACCAGAACTCAGGCTTCCTGGGTCCTACCGAAGGCAGATCTTTGTCAAACCCCACTGCCCTCCTGCTCCTACCCTTGGGGCTCTTTGAACAAAGCTGCCCTTTATTCCCTCTGTAATTCGTAATTCATGCAAGAGTTGCTGCCCCTGGGCAGCACAGGTCCCTCCTCCTTCCAGGGGCACACCAGGTCCCAGGCCCAGAAGCATCATTCCTTCTGATTGCCTAGTAAGGAGGGTTTGTCCCCAGATCCTGCTCTCTGCCAAGCTGGACCCAATCAGAGCAGTCCAGATCAGCTTCTGTCTCTCGTGGGGGATAAAGACCAGCTTCTTGGCCTCAACTTCGTAACTGGGGTCCCTGGGCTTGGGAGCCCTGACTCAGCTGAGAGCAGAGCTGCTGCTGTGGCATGGGACCTGACACCCCGCCTCAGTCTTGCTGACAACCTGGCTGTGGGATTGCCCCCACTCCAGGCCTCCCTCTCTTCCTCCCCCTTATCCATTGGGTTTCAACATCCAAAACAAATGAAGACAGCAGGGTAAAAACTATCAGAAGCAGTGCCTGTTCTGGACACAGAGCTTTGTTTTCTGAGCTTACCCTGGGTCTGGTAGCCAGCCTCTGTAGGTACCCACTTAGGAGAGCTACTGGGTATTGTTCTGGGCCAGGTCCTGGATTTGTAAGTGGACAGGATGACCTGGGCCTGCCTTTAAGAGCCTCATAACTAGCTAGGAAGACATACCTTGACTCTAGTGGTGACATTGCAAGGTAGGAAGAGAGGGAGGGAAAGGTCTCACATTAAACCCACCTTACATTTACTCTGACTTCCTGGGCTCCACTCTCCTCCCCAGGGGTCCATGGGCTCCCAGCTTTAGTTTAAGCTGGTTCCTGCCACAGTGACCCTGTCCCTCTCCCCACAACCTTTCATTTGTCCACCTGGCTTCTCCACAGTGAGCATTCCCCCAGGCCACTGCCTCTTCTCCACACTTGAGCTCTAGCTAGGACAGGTGGTTCTGCAAGGTTCCAACTTCCTTCCTCTTCAGGGCAGTTGGCTTTGTCCAGCATGAACATTCTGCTATTTGAATGTGAAGTAAATGGATGAGGCTGGAGCTGCTTCATTGAGCAGAGTGGGAGAAGTGGCTGTTCTAGGATCTTGATTTCTAGCATGCTTACACCAACAGACTCGCCTCCTAGGCCTTCCCCTTTGCCCATGAAGTCTCTCGAGACCCTGCTCTCTGATTCCCACTCTCAGGCATGCCCTGAGCTGTGTCCACTTGCTGAGCCCTCTGTGGCCGTGCCCAGCCACCATCTGGAATCTGGGAACTGCACTGTGTTCCCAGTCCTGGCTCTCCCAACCCTGGCTGTGAATCTAGAGATAGACACTGACCTCTCTGGGCCTTGTACCCTCCCCTGCAAAGGGGATCCTCCAGGCCTTGTTCATCCCAGAGGGGGTGGCAGGTACAATTGCTGCTCAGAGTCATAGCTGTGTTTTTGTTGCTGGTGGTCAGAGGGATGGCTCAGGGAACCCTTCCCAAACCCCATCCCTGGCCTAGATTTTCAGTGGCCAGCCAGGTGGGCAAGGCCACAGATTGCTTTACAAACATTGATTGAACCAATTTTGAGCCAAGTCCTGTTGCGGGCAGACAGTGCCGAACCCATGAGATGTGTACAAAAAAATAACTGCTGAGAGAGGAAATGCATGGTGTTGGGGAGATGGATATTGCTAGCATATTCCCAGCCTCCAGGGCACCTCCAGTTTCACTGGGACACATTGGGTGGGACAGGGAAGTGGGTTCTGCCTCCAACTCTGCCTCTGACCACTGCTGGCCTTCCTGTTTGTCCCTCAGCCACATTGGGAGCTCTGTGACCTTGAAGATAATTTCCTGCTGGGATATTAATACCAGCACTAATAATAACAGTAGCCATCGAGGCAGGAACAAGCATACTAATATTAGCTGCACCTGTTGAGTGCATGGCACGTGCCAGACCCTCTACATATGTCATGACTCAGTCCTCATGAGCTCTCCCCTGCTCTGTGAGCTGGACTCACCATTTCCATGCTGACACAGGGAGGGGACGGATGCTCTGTATTTGCCCAGGGTCCCAGAGCTGGGACAAAATTCAAGGCTATTTTCTTGGGTCTCTGAGAATGGTGTGGAACAGAAGTACCAGCTGACCTCATGTAAGGGAGGGCTCAAAGAGAAGCATTGTGGGGATCTGGGATGAGCTTGCTCCTTGGGCTGCAGGCAGAGCTGGGCTGCTGTCTGCAGCTGTGGGATCCAGGACGATGCTCATGCGGAGTGTGGGGCTGCAGTGATGGCATCGCCTGTCATGGGCCTCCTTCCACCTGCCTCTCTGCTTCTTTCTATTCCATGGTCACTCACACATACTGGACTCCAGACCCTCCTCCTCATAAGAGAGCCACCTTTCCCAACTCCCCCCTCACCCTCTGTTTGGGTCTCCTTTCAGGCCCTATCCCCTGGCTTCTAGGCCAACTCACTTCTTGTTTCCCAATTCAAGGTCCACAGCCCAGGCCATCTTCCCTTGCACCCAGATCCCCTGCTTCTGTCTGCTTCTGGGATGGACTGCCTGTTGGTTAGCTGAGCCCCTTAAGTGGTCACCTGTGGTGAATGGGGCACTTTCTCTTCACACAAGTGTATTCAGCTTTGGCTTCAGGACCCTGTCACACTCTTAAAGCTTATTGAGGACCTGAAAGAGCTTTTGTTCTGTACCATATTAGAAATTAAAACTGAGAAGTCATAAAATATTTATTCTTGTGGGACAATAATAAACTATGACATCTTCATATATTTTTTCATGAAAAATAAATATTTTCTAAGATAAAAGAAACTTAAGATTGCCATCACTTTACATTTTTGTAAGTCTCTTTAGTGGTTCACTTAAGAGAAGACAGTTGGTTTGTCCTGTCTGCATCTGCATTCAATCTGTTGGAACCTCTGGAAACCTGTTTACTTGCAAAGGAGAGAGTGTATATTAGGCAGATAACACCTTCTAGCCTCACAGAGCCTCTGAAAAACCTTGTGTCTCAGATTGTCCTTGCTGTGGCCTGTGCAGGGACTCCCAGTTATGCCATGCGTCTCTGGGACCTGACAAATGCCATGGGAACTAGCAGTCACCTGAAGGCAGGATGCCAGGCCTGTGGGTGAAGGGATCCTTGGAATCTCGTGCTGGCTGGCCTGAGGGAACTGGAGAGCAATCAGGACTGGGAATTGCTTTCCGGAGGATGCATGTGGTGAAGGAACCCATGCCAGACAGGTATGTTTGGAGAGGCAGAGGAGAAAGGGAGAGTTTCCCATACCTGGGGAAATGATTGCACACATCTTCAGTGTGGGCAGGTGAGAGTTACAGGGCCAAAGCTGGCTGAGACCTTTAGGGTCCCAAGCACTGAGAACATCCTGGTGCTCACTCCCATCCTGCAGAGTAACTTAGAACAAGGTTTATTTTCCACAGTGAGTGACACCAAGCTTCCTTGTTTGTTGATGCTGAAATAGTCTCTTTCTAGTTTCTGGGTTGCAAAACTCTAGATAAGTTCACAGAAACCCAACTTGTTTCATGTACAAGCACTTGGGGTAAGTGATGAAAAGGGTTGGTGGGGATGGGGACTGAGAAGGACCTGCCAGTGCTCCTGGGGCATCATCGGATTCAGGGCACCTGCTGCTAAGGGAGACTCTGAGCAGCCTGGCCTGGAATTGCCCTCCCTGGGGGGCGGGGTAGAAGCCTTGACACTGCCTGAAATCCCCAAATCTGGGGTAGGGTGGGATCAGGCTGCTATGGCCTCTGGTATTCCACCTCCTTGTGGAGTGATGAGCCTTGAAGGGCTGAGGGAGCATCTCTCCGGGAGGAATGAGCTCCAACCCGAGGATTGTTAGAGGACTTGGGGCTTGGTCAGGGGCAGAGGTGTCACAGCTGTGTAATGGCCCAGGACCCAGGGAGTGTCTGAACTCCAGCTCTGCTACCTATTCTGTGCCTCAGTTTCCTCATCTGTAAATCAGGGAGGAGGATGTCCAGCTCACACTGTTGTCTAAAGGTGACATGAGAAGGTGAAGGTGAAGTGAGATGAAAAGGAACAAGCTCTGGAACAAACAATAGGGCTAGCTCCACGAGCCATGGGCTTCATTTCACTTTAGTTCAGTGCCATAGATCAGATCTGGGTTCACAGGAATTGCTCAATAAATATTTGTTGAACTAAATAATTAATAAATGAACACATTGGTGGCTCAGGTACTGCTGGTTCCTTTCATAGGCAAGGTTGAGTCCAAGCACCTCAGGCAGGAAACTAAGACCCAGAGAGGGGAAGAGACTTGTTTAAGGCCACGCAGCAAGTTAGTGCCTGAGATGAATCTTGAACGGAAGCTCTGCTCTGTCAGCCAGGGGAACCACAGAAAGGAAGGGTGTTTGGGGGAGGGGACTGGGTCTTCTTCTGTTGCATGTGCATGTGTGTGTGTGTGTGTGTGTGCATACATGCACGCATATGTGTGTATGACTGGGTTGCCAGGAGGCTAGATTTTCTTCTTTCCAGGGTGTCTCTCTCCTGCTAGAAGGCCTGTCACAGGTGGCTGGCCTGCCTGGCCCCTGCACACCTCACCTATTTATTGGGAATTTTGTGTAGCCCAAATCCCTTGCCAAGAGGTGCTATCTTTGAACTTAATGAAAACATCTTGACTTCTAAGAGAGCCCAGGCTGGTGACTCCAAGTATGGGAGGGAGATGGGGAGCAGGAGATTTTGAAGAGATGGAGAATGGGGGTGGTGTCATATCACCCTTTGTATCCCAGGGCTGGGAGGGGCACCTTTCTTCTCCCTGCTACTGATGTCCCCCAGGCCAGGTCAGCCCATTTTGGCCATGGGCCTGCTTTCTAATGGGTGTCGTAAGTCAGTTGTTCTGCTTTACTCCAGAATTCTCCAAGTGCAGCCTGTGGAGCAGTGGCAGCAGCACGGGGAACAGGTCAGACATACAGATCGAGGCCCTGGCCCAGGCCTGCAGTGTCCACATCTCTGGAGGTAGACCCAGGAATCTGTGCTTTACAAGTTCTCTTCTGATGCTTATGAAAGCTTAAAAAATCACTGCCTTACACACATTCTCAACAGAAATGTGACATCCAGTAGGGCTGGAATTAAAAAGGGGTGAAGTGTCTCCTGGTTAAACTTAGAAACTCGTTTAAACTAGTCTGTTGTCCATCCAGCCATCCATCCATCCATTCATTCATCCTTCGATAGACATTTACTTGCACTTAGAAGTTGAAATGAAAAAGCTGCCCCTGTTCCCAGCTTGCCATGAGGCTTCGTTGTGTAGCTGAGGAGATGGCCTCTTGCCCTCCTTAATTTTCCAGGCATCCAGTGGTTCTGGAAGACAGTTACTTGCTTTAATTTGAGTGTGTCTTTAGAAGCCACTCTAATGCAAATGTCCAAGAAGGAAGGGAGAGGAAACAACACTTATTTGGCATCTACTGTGTGCCTGGCATTTTCATCTGTGCTGTGGCATCTCACCCTCCATCTTCCCTTCACACTGGGTAGTATTATTCTCATTTTCCAGATGGGGAAACTGAGGCTCAGAGTAGTGGAGAGACTTAACCAAGACTGTAGAACCTGAAAATAGTAGGGTCAGAATTTGAACCCAGGTCCTCCTGACCCCAGAGGCCATGCCCTTCCTTCTGTTCCATGTTGCCTTGTTCTTGGTGGACCTGGGAATTGATACCTAGAAGTTGAAGAGCTGGATGATTTGGGATGCATTTCTAACCACCTGTACTGTCCGAGGGCTAGCAGGTTGCCCATGAGATGGTGAGCTCACTCTCACTGGAGCTGTGCAGGCAGAGACTGGGCAGTCCTGTGGCCATGCTGCTGCTGCTGCTGCTGCTGCTGGTGTGGGTGTGTGTAGGGCAGCAATCTTGTAGCCATGGTGGTGTGTGTGTGTGTAGGGCAGTATTGAGACTCTGAGAGCCCTCTGCCCTCTGAGGTGGGCCTGCTTGGGCCTGCTCCTGGGTCAGTGCCCCCATGGATGGAGGTTCTGTAGTCAGCTGTTCATTAACTGTGGCTCCTCTGAGGGGACCCTGCCAGCTCCAAAACAGGAAACGTATCCAGAGAGCTGTAATTAGAGCCGGGAGCCACAGGCCCGAGAGGTGTCTGCTGCAGCTTCAAGTGCAGACACGCTACTCTGGTTAAGTCCCCGGGAGAGAATCTGGTGAGTCAGGTCCTCAGATTCTCTCCCTTCATGTGGCACTTGCCCCACCCCATTCTCCTTGGAAGAAAACCAGCATTCACTGGGAGCTTACTGAATGGCTGGGTCTCACATATATTCTTCTCTTCCATTCCTCCCAAGTACACTTGGAGGACAGAAGCATCACGTAGGCGAGAAGCCTGAGGCCCTGGAATGTCACACAACTCTCTCAAGGTCATCCCACTATGACAGAGGTGAGATTTGAGGCCCTGCCTTTATGAGTGCCTGGTAGAACCTCTTGATCATTCTTGGGGAGGACGTTTGAGTCAAAGATGAGGTGTAGGAGGTCAGAAGCACAGGTAGAGGATGCCTAGGTGGACCTGGCTGAGTCCTAGTTCTGCCTTGACTGACCATGACTTTCTTTAGCTTCTGTGAATCTGCCATGGAGGGCGGGGTCCCTGCTGTGCTCCCCTACCAGGTTGTTGGGTCACCCATGGCAACTGTGGTGGTTTAAAAACATGGCCACAGATTCTTTAACATTCCTCCCATTGAAAGATCAGATCTATGTCATTTCCCCTTGAATCTGGACAGATTTGTGACCACTTCACCTTACAGAGAATGACAGAAGTGACACCAAGTCAGTAAAATCATGCAAAAACTTCCTTTTTGTTCATACTTGTTCTTGGAGACCTGAGCTATTAAGAAGAAGTAAGAATAATCACATTCCTGAGGTTGCCATGTTGTGAGGAAGCCCAAGCCACATGGAAAGGCTGCATTTAGGCACTCTGGTCAACAGTCCCAGCTGAGCCCAGCCATCCAGCCTCTTCGATTGAGTTTTCTCAGCTGAGACATGAGATGTCATAGAGCAGAGACAATTGATACCTGTTATGCTCTCTCTGAACCTCTGAACCACAGAATCTAGGAGCAGAGTAAAATTTGTGGGTGCTGTGTTATGTAGCAATAGATAACCAGGACAGCCATGCTAGTTGGGATGCATCATGGTTATCTCAGGGGCCCCACCCTTCTTCCCCTCACAGACCATATTTCCCTCATGGACCCTAGCAGGCTGGCTGGGGCAGTGCAAAACCCTGCTTCAGGTAGAGAGTACTGGGACTTGGGGGCTCTGCATCTTCAGTTTCCTTTGCCTACTCCCTTCTCAGAGCTCAGCTCCCCAATTAGGTCCTTTTGTGTATGATTAAGAGTCCTGATCCCTGCTTCACCTCCTGTGAACTGTGAGACCTTGGGCAAGTTACGATTGTCCCATCTTATTCACAGTTTTGCTTTCTGCAGTTTGTTACCCATGGTCAGCAGTGACCCAAAATATTAAATGAAACATTCCAGAAATAAACAATTGGTAGGTTTTAAATTCTGAGTAGCATGATGAAATTTTATGCCCTGCTGCTCTGTCCCACCTGGGACATGAATCATTCCTTTAGCCAGCACATGCACACTGTGTACATTACCCACCCATTAGTCACTTAGCATCTCAGTTATCAGATTGACTGTTGCCCTATCACAGTGCTTATGCAGTTCAGTAGCCCTTATTTTACTTAATAATGGCCCCAAAGCCATTAACATAGCTTTTATTATAGTATATTATCATAACTGTTCCATTTTATTATTAGTTATTGTTGTTAGTCTCTTACTGTGCACAATTTACAAACTTTATCATAGATAACATATGTGTTGGAAAAAACATACTATGTATAGGGTTTGGTACTATCCACAGTTTCAGACATCCACAGGGAGTCTTAGAAGGTATTCTCTGTGGGTAAGGCAGGGGACTACTGGGCTTTACTCAGTTTTTTAGTCTGTAAGATGAGTATGTGAAATACCCACCTCTGAGGTTGCTGTTAGAGCAGTGCCTCTCACACAGTGAGGCTCTGATCAGTGTGGACCATGACCATGACCCCTGAAGTCACCCTCTTACTGGCCCCTTGTGCCATCTCCATGTGCACAGGACTTTTCAGTTTACAAGGTCCTCTCTAGTTCTCCCAGTAATATTGTGGAATGGGTCAGTATTACCGCCATCAAAGAGATGAGGAAACTGCAGCTCTGGGGGATGTGGCCCGTACCCATGGTCTGAGATATGGGCTCTTTCTCCAACTCCCATTGAGCCTCTTCTGGAGTTTTCCTCCATGTTCCCCCTTAGGGACCCTGGCTGCGTCTCCTCCTTATTTCTGTTCTCTTCTGCCTCTGGGCCTCTGGACCTCTGGATTCTTTACCTGTGTGGCTTTGAATAACTCCCTTCCCATTTCTGGCCCTCATGTTCCCCACTGGTAAGATGAGAGAGTGGGGCTGGAGGATATCCAAGGACCCTTTTCACTCTAATACAATCAAGTTGGTTTTCATATCTGGGGTTGGCTTGCCCACAGCACAGTCTGTTGCTCCTCTGTAAGCTGAGTCTGTTTTGGTTATGAACACTCCAAGAGGGCCTCACATTCCTTAGTGTGGGGCAGAAGGGCCAAGCCCTGAGAAGGAGGAAAGGGATACCATCCAGGAAAGGACCCAGAGAGGGTGCTGGCGTATTTGCTCCCAGCTCGGCCACAGTCATAGTTTCACCTGAGGTTAATCCTCATAGTGTGGTCTGGGGATGGGCCCAACCCAACCAGGCCTCGCCTCTGGGGCCTTTTCCAAGTCTGTTCCCAGTGGCAGCTCTGGACAATGATGGGTTCTTCAGCATCCTGACTTCCGGTGGTCTAGCTGTTGCTACTTCTGCCAGGTCTTTCCCTGGCCAACTTATTCTTACTACATGCCCACCTCAGACCTTACTTCCTCCAGGCAGCCTTCCCTGAACATAAGCCCCAGGACACCAAGGTCCATGTGTATCCTGCCCGGCACTGCTTATCCAATGCTCCATACAGTGCTGACACTAATTAGGTACTCAGGAAATATTGGTTGCATGAGTGAATTTTAGATAAATAAACTAATAGCAAATGCTATCAGTAGTGATAGCAGTAAAGTTCCTTACTTAAAATGTCTTAACCACATATGCCCATGTTTTAAGCCAGGCCAGGAGAGGGTGGCTTCTCTAAGCCACCCTTATGGACCTATGTTATTTTGGTCCCTGTAGAACTGCTTTTATTGAATTGTCTATTTGTATGATGTCACTCCCCAGAAATCATCTCCATGAGATTTTCTTTTTTGTCTATTCTGAGAATTTTATAATAAAAGACAGCCAGGAAAAGCCCTTCCTTTACAACCAGAGACAATTATGATTTTCTTAAATATTAGGTTTTGCATTTTAATTTTTAAAAATTTCACGGACATTATGTAACTGACCAGGTTTCCCCTTTTGCACTTGCTACCAGGAAGTTCAGATCTAAAATGTTGATTCCTTGAAATATGTTTAGGACTTTGTAGTCTTCATTTTTGAAGCAGTCAATTTCTGGTTTATTTCACGTCTTTCCCTTTTGTACTTTCCTATCAATTTCTAATTTAAGTTTTTTTTGTTGTTATGTTTTTATGTTTTTTTGTTACACATCCATGTAAATCCCTTATGGATTTGTGCATGTCTTCAATGATTTTCCTTGGAACAAGGCAAGATATAACTAAGCGCATTCACACAGTGTGTTTGAGCACACTATTAAGCTGATCCAGGATTCAATTACAAGCTGAAGAGCACTGGTGCTGGGTCTGCTCTTTACCACACAGCCCTGTTTCCCTCCAGGTTCTGGCCACACAGATTCTTGGCAGCCTGGTCCATGTTCTGTGGGCTATACTGGGTGGCCATTCCCTGATAAGAATGGGTCTCATCACAGCCTCCTTTCTGAGCTGTTGGCCTGGCTGCCCTGCTGCTGGCTTCCTGGCCATCCTCATCTCTGTGGTTCCTGATCTTCTGCCTCATCTCCCTTCTGTGTTTATGCTTAATAGTGCTCCTGAGAAACTAGTGTGGCTCCCAGCTCAGCTAAGACTCAACATTGTCCCTTGGATGCAGTCTGATTCCAGTTGCCATAGGCAGCAGTACTTGGTTACCCAGGCTGGCTCTTTTCTGGCCTGGGACAGCTTGAGTGAGGACTAGGGATTAGGAGCTAACAATAAGGTAATTATAATGTTGTGTCATGGTTTCATCTCTGGAGATGGGCATTTATCCCTAGAGGTAGCAATGGAGAGTAGTAGGAGCCCCATCTGACAAATGGAGAAACGGGTTTAGAAAGGTGTGATTTGCCCAAGGTCACATAAGAAGTCAAATGACAGGGGGCTTTTGCTTTCCAGCCTGGGGTTGGGTCCACTTCACCACACCTCCTCCCATTCCAATGGTGGGGGCTTGACATTCTAGAGGAGACTAGGGACAGGAGTTTCTCCAGTCACCCACTCCGTGGCAAGGAGAGCCCCCTGAGGGCCATAGTTCTCTGAGGACAAAGTTCTCTCCCTTTTCTCTGCAAAACTGCACAGTGGTAGGAGATTCAGTCCGCATGCTCTGATGAACTGCAGGGTGGATGCAGAGATGGGGGAGGGGAAGCTGGAGAAGGTGTGTGGGGATGATGAGGCCTCTGCCTTGTAGAAGCTTCTTTGGGTCTCTGCCAGAATTCAGAGCGCAGCCCTCTGATTAAGTGAGGCTGCCACACATTTTCCCTAGAGCCACACCCTCATCCTTCCTACAGGGCTCTGGGGCTCAGAGCTGGTCAGTTTGGCATCTTGGTGCCCCATCCTGGGCATCAATACAGCTGGTAGGGGCCTTTCCTCTCTGAGTGACTTCAATCATGTCCTTTAACTCTGGAACCTGAGTTTGTCTTTCATTCAGTGGGACCCTGAGTCCTTGCCACCTCCCTCTCAGTGCTGTTGTGATGACTAGAGCCTATTTGTTCTAGAATATTTCCCTGCCTCACATTTGAATGCTGTGCTGAAATGATTTCCCAGAGGACTCTGCATACCTGCTCTTGTGGACTCGCTGCTGAAAGAAACAAAACCCCTTCAAAAAACAAAAGACCTCAGTGCATCAGAATGTATCGAGCGGATGGTGGTGTTTGAATTGGAAATCACTGAGGTGGTTGGTTTCTATTTGGTATCAGAGGTTTATTCACGCAATGAGAATTTGTTGGGGTTTTGTTCAGTTCTACAAATGTTTATTGAGTACCTGCTCCGTGCTCAGCCCTGTGCTCAGTGTTGGAGCTGGAGAGGTAGGAACTGTGAGGAGGTGGGGATAGCAGCAGCCTCAGAGTCAGCCAGACTGGCTTTGAATCCTGGCTCTGGTCTTCACTGCCTTGGTCACCTTGGGCGAGCCACCTCCCTTCTCTGAGCTTGTTCTACGTGTGAAATGGGAATAATGTTAAAAACCTTCCTCATAGTGTTGTTGTGAGGATCAAATGAGGAAGTGCAGCATTGTTATTAATAGTGACTGAAATACTAAGTGTGCGTATCGTTTTTTTTTAAATATATTTTATTGATTATGCTATTACAGTTGTCCTATTATCCTCCCTTCATTCCCCTCCACCCTGAACACCCTCTCCCACCCACATTCCCCCCCTTTAGTTCATGTCCATGTGTCA
>CM052542.1:104698225-104790557 GCA_028533065.1 Trachops cirrhosus
TTCAGCTAGTTTGTGACCAAAATCAGCCAATTCTGTGAGTATCTTGATAACCAGTGCTTTGAACTGTGCATCTGATAGGTTGGCTGTCTCTTGGTCGCTTAAAAGGATGGGTTCTGGGGCTTTCCATTCTTCTTCTGTTTGAGCCATCTTTTTGCTGTTTTTTGTTTTGTTTTGTTTTGTTTTGTTTTTTGGTCCTGTCAAGCTCCTGTAGTGAGGGGCGGGGCCTTAGGAGTTCACCTGGGTGGGGCACCCCAGTCGCTGGGTTGTGACACTGTATGTGGGGGCAGGGTCCACGAAGGAACAATGGCGCTTGCTCTGCCCTCTGCAGGACTCCAGACCCTTCTGCCACTTTCCACAAGCTGACCGGGCCCCTCTGGCACCAATTCCCGTGTGGGTGGGCCTGTGCACCCCGTGGGACCTTCCTTTTCAGTCAGTGACTGGAAGCTCTATTTCCTGGTGCTGGGGCCCTGAGTTGCGTGCAGTGCCTTGCTTCACAATGGCCACCTCGCTGGGTCTGCAGGTCACCACCCCCAGGCCGGGGCCCACCAGCCACCACTGCTTGTGCACCCAGGGTCTGCCTGCTGTGGACTTGCGCACTGCCCCGGGTGCTCAGCTCTCCCCTCCGCATCCCTCACCCGGCTGGACTTCGCCTCTCCTACCGGTCTGGATGAAAGTGTCTATTTTTAAATCCTTGGGTGTCCGACTTCCATACACTTCAATTTTCTGTCAGTTCTGGTTGTTATTTTGTTTCTATATCGTTGTTGTCCCTATCTTGGTTGTGCGAGGAGGCACAGTGCGTCTACCTATGCCTCCATCTTGGCCGGATGGGTATTGTTTTATAAGGAATGCGATTGACAGCAGACTCTTCCAGATTTCTCGAGCAACAGACTGGGTACTTGAGCAACAAACTTGTATTCTCCACAGCTCTGGAGGACAGGAGTCCAAGATCAGGAAGCTATCCAGTTTGGTGTCTGGTGAGGGCTCACTTCCTGGTTTGCAGATGGCTGCCTTCTTGCTGTGTCCTCACATGGCAGAGAGAATCATCTCTCTTCTGTCTCTTCTTATAAGGACACTAATCCTATTATGAGGGCTCCACTTTCATGACCTAATTACCTTCTAAAGACCCTACCTCCAAATACCATCACATTGGGGATTAGGCCCCAACATATGAATTTTAAGGCGACAAAAACATGTAGCCCCTAGCAGTGGGTTAGTTGTTTGAAGGTATCATGACAGAGGTAGTAATGGCTATGTGGTGGGGAATGAATTCCAGGTGAGGGAGATGGCAAGGGTGTTCATGTGTCTGGTGTGTGTGGGGCAGAATGAGAACGCCGATTCCCATAGGCACCCCTAGTTGCTCCCCTTCTTTCCTGTGTTGGGTAAGAGTGTGTAGAGCTTTCACTGGCCAAGGAGTTTATGTTGGAGTGCTCTGGGGATGGCAGCAGTGCCAGATCAGAAGTCAGGGAGTGACAAGGTAAGAAGGGTGTGCTGCTTCTCTGGCAGTGTGGGCAGGGCTGGGTCAGGGTGGGGAAGATAGGCAAGAGATGCAAAAGGCTATTGAAGCAGTTGGGCAGTAGTGCATATTAGTGGAGCTAACCATGTAAAAACGGGTTTTCACATTTTGCCATGATAGATGGAGCACCCATCAGGTCCTGGGTCCTAAAGCCCTTGCCCTATATGTTCCATTTGTGCCACTGAATTTTCTCTGTGTTCCCCTCATATCAATTCTCCACCCTTCTCTAGCCTGCTCTGTGCTCTGGAAGGGTGGCCTGTGTATCCTGAAGCAAACACTTTGTATAACTAACTACCTCAAACATTGTGGCCTAAAACACCCACTGTTGTATTGTGCCTATTGATTCCACGTGCCAGGAATCTGGAAAGTGCACAACTGGGGCAGCTTGTCTCTGCCCCACCATGTCTGGGACCTGGGGCTGGAAACCTCAAAGGCTGGGGGGTAGAACCATTTGAAGGCTCACTCACTCACAGGTGGGACAGTTCATGCTGACTATGGGCTGGGACCTCAGTCATTGGAACACCTGGATGTGGCCTCTTCCTTTGGGTGCTTGGGCTTCCTCATGGCATGGTGGCTGGCTTCCAAGAGTGAGCACTCCAAAGAGAGCCATGTGGAAGCTGCATCACTTTTTATGGCCTAATGGGGTCACACAGTGTCACTTCTGCTAGAAGCACAACAGTGTTCTGGTTTGAGTGTTGCAGTTCCTTTGTAAGAAGAGTGTGTGGGATGGGAGATATTGAAACAGTCATTTGGAATGAGATCTGCTGCAGGATGAATCAGCAGGAGGTCAGATTCATTCAGCCTTTGTTTCTCATCTGATGAGTAATATCAGTGATGATGATGGTGACAGCAACAGTTTACTGAGCATTTACCATGAGCTGGGCCTTTGGCTGATACCATCTCATTTCATCTTCCTCCTTTTCCAGAGTGCACAGCATTTTGGGAGGCCTCCCTGTCAGGGCTGTGCAAGTACAGGGTGGCTCCTGGGGTGAGCTCCTCTCTAAAAGTTGTGCCTTTCACCCTGACCCTGTCCACATCATCTCTGTGAAGGACGTCATGTCTCAGATGGCGGTCCCATGCCGCAAGGTCACATAATTAGTTAGAAGCAGAGCAGGGATTTGAACCTAGCTTAGTCTGACCCTGAGTCCTAGGTCTCATTTTGTTCTTCCCTCCCATGAATAAATAGTCTCAGGTGGATCAGGAGACTTGCCTTAGGCCACAGCGATTCAGGGCCCAACTTGATCCCAGGTCTCCTCTCAGCATCATCTCTGTTTTGAGTGTCCCTGTTTGTTCCTGGCTGGCATACTGGAGCCATCTCAGGGTGGGGAATGCTTGCAGGAAGATGAGGGGCAGAGTCATTCTATTAAGCCATATGTTCCTTCAGGATAAGGTTTTTTGTCGTAGTCCACCCCAAGTCCCATCTCAGAGCCTGGGTATAAGCTAGGGTACCTACACTGGGGAAATGTTAGTAAATTAAATCAATGAAGGATTGAATGAATGAAGGAGTGAATGAGTGACTCCTGAAGACAGGGCGTGACCCAATAAGGAGGCCAGTGACTAAAGACTCCAGGTGAGCAAAGAACTTTCACCTGGATGGCTTCTGTTTATTTATTCTAGGGGAAAAAAGTAAAATCTCTGATCTGACAACAAAGCAAAACTGCACGATAATTCTATTCCCAGATCAAATCAAAGTGCGGGGAATGCGTTATCATCAACATGATTACCTTGGGGGAACAGAGACAGGGAGTTTTATTAAATGAGACAATCTCGCTAAAAGGAAGCCTTACATTAGACTTTGGGCCTTAAATAATATTAGTGTCAAGAGCTGACAAATATTCTATACGCAGCATTGAGGTGCAAACTGTTTTGGAGTGCATGGCTGTAGTGGAGGCTGCTGGACTGGAGTGACCAGGGCAGTGGACAGAGAGGCTTCATGGTCCAGTGGCCACCAGACAAAGCGGTTCAGGCCCAGCTTTTCTCTCAGGCTAGCAGGTGCCTCCTTCACGGTGATGCAAAGACTGAAAGACCCTCTGCAGCCCCACAAGGAGAGGGTTCTACATTTCCTGACCTGGGCACCATGATCTTGAGACTCAGCAGACTTGGTTCCCAGATGGGATTCCTACTCCCCTCCTTGAAAATGTGCCTAGGCTCCCCTGTGACTTCCAGCATGTTACTTAATATCTTTGGATGTCAGTTTCCTTGTCTGTAAAATGGGTTAATGATTTAGGCCTCAGAGGCTTGTTCTGAGGACAGAATGAGTTAATCTGTGGAAAGTCCCTAGAACAATGGCTGACAGACAGAAAATGCCCCATTCTCTTTAGTCCCATCCCTGTCCTGACCCTTCTTCCTTAGTGCATCATGCACACATCCATCTCCTGGGAAGGATTATTGGCTGCTGGAGGGTACACTTCCCCATGGTGGGCAAAGAGCAGCTCATGGAGATTTTATTCCATTCAGATGTTAGATCTGATGGTTCTCAGAGGTCATCCAGTCCAGTTCCTTCTGTTACGTCTGGGGAAACTGAGACTCCAAATGGAAGCCTCAAATTGGCAGCAAACTGCCTGCTGCATGGAGCTGGCTCAGTCTATGAGAGACAGTCCTGGGGTGGGTCTGGGGCGCAGGCCAATATACTTGAGTTCAAACTCTACCTCTGCTTTTTCTCTCAACCGTGGGGTAACTTAAAGTAACAATAATAATTCTCATTTTCCAAGACCTAAGTGTGTTAAACCCTGTGCTGAATTTGAATGGACTATGCTATGTAACCAAGGAGAGGGCATTCTCAATTGCAAAGGAGTATGCTGAGGCCCAGAGCGATTAACCAACGGGTCCAAGGCATACAGCTAGTATGAAGTGGAGCCAGTACTTGAAACCCAAGTGGTCTGATCTGGGGCTGGCTCGATAGAAGCAGCAGTTCCTGAGGGCATGAAGCAGAGCTGTCCCCACTGCAGGGCCAGTGGCTGGATGGCAGTCATGGACTCCATGTTTCCTCTGCTGTCCTTGAAGAAGTCGGTTATCCTTCAGGGTCTCAGTTACATTGCTGGTAAAGTGAAGGAGAGAATTCACAGGATGGTGCCTACCGTGATCATCATGAAGCCCAGAATCCTGGGACTTGGGGCTGGAGGGACCTTAGAGATCATCTCATCCTGCCCTTGTTTCTTGCACGCAGGGATTAAACAACCTGCTTGGGTTACAGAGCTGGAAGGGGCTGGAGTGGGGATTTGGTCCTTGACTGCAGGGTGTCAGGGGCTGTGCCATACCACCTGACTTTCCGTTCTTCTTCAAGTCCCAAGAGGGCTTGTGCCCACCGTCCTCCAGCCCTGCTCTGTCCCAGTCCTCTGTCACTCTCTCTTCTCCAAGGTGTTTCTGTTATCACTGTTGTACCCCCTTTGCCGCCCCTACCCAGAACTTACCCCAACTCAGAGAGGGAGCAGGCAGAGCAGCATGGTGTGCGTGGGGCTGAGAGAGCTGCAGCTGCAGTCTAGCTCTGATATTGATGGGTGTCTGGATTCTGTACGCCCCTTCCTCTTTCTGGCTCTCAGACTCAGAAGGGACTGTGCTCTTATCTATTAGAAACTAGACAAGATTATCTTGTCCCCAAAGTATGTTCCATACACATTCCCAGTCCAGTGGATACTTCTAGGCAGTACACAATTCATCACCAAATAATTTTGGGAAATCCTTGGTTAAACAAAGTATTCTTTTTCTAACTTTTAAAAAAAGTCCTCATCTGAAGATATATTTTATTGGTTTTAGAGAGAGAAGGGAAGGGAGGGAGAGAAAGAGAGACGAACATGTATCAATTGCCTCTCATACGTGCCTCAACTGGGAATTGAACATGCAACCTTTTTTGGTGTATGGGATGACCCTCCAACCTACTGAGCCACCCAGTGAGGGCCTAACACTTCTTTACTTAAATAATTGATTTAATTAAAAATGTATCCTCACTGTGACTATTGAGGATTATAGGGTCATATAAAGCAAATGCCAATAGTCAACAACACCCTCTGTAATTCTTACTTTGCAGAGCAAGTGATGCTAATGGCCTGAGCTGTGTCTTTACTCATCTCTCTCTGTGCTCATAAAACACAAATGCAAACACTCACACATATCCAGGGTATTAAAGAACCTTGTCTTGTTTTCTCCTGAAAGCCTTGTCTGATCTTTTACATGCCATGGGCTCTTGGTCTCCAGGTTCAGCTCTGCTACATAGCTTTTCTGAATACTGGGCCTTCTTCCTCCCTGGGGAAAGCCAGTAGGCAAGGTGGCAGTAGAGGACCTAATACTTGGGCCTGAGTGACTCACAGGTCAGTGGGGAGGCTTTGTGAGCTGTGTCAGTGGGTGGGTGCTGGCTGCTTGGAATAGATAAAAACACTTGTGAGTCAAACTGGCTGCTGCCTTGGCAGTTGTCTCCATCTGAGGAAGCACTGGGGCTAGGGGACCAGGGATCTGGCAAGGTGGCCTGGCCTTCACCTCCTTCTTGAGGATGCTACCAGCAGCCACAACCTGGAGGGACTGGACAGGCTGGACAAGAAGGGACAGCAAATGTGCTGGTGTCTGTGTTCAAGGAGAAATGTAAGGCTCTCTTGGCCCCCAGAGCCCTCTCCCAATGTAGATCCTTCTGGTTTTAGGTTAGATGCACGCTTTGGCCTGGCTGCTCTACTCAGACCTTGCCTGTGCACCTGTGGATTTATACTCTACTCATCATCTTCACCCTGAGGTACAGGGGTTCAGGGACATGTCTGGGGTGATGTAAGGTAGAGCCAGTGTACATCCTGGAGCCTAGGATCCAGCTCAGTGTCTCCAGGTGACTTCAAGTGGGCCACCACATTTTGTGGGGAGCCAGAACTAGGAGCCTGAAGACGTTTGTTTGAGTCCTGGCTCTACTACCCAAAGTACTGTCAGGTCAGAAGAAAGCTCCTAACTTCTAGTTCAGGTCTCCATTTTCCAAGCTGGTTTGCTGTGGTCCTTGGCCTTGCCTGAGTCACCAATTCCTTTGAGAAGGAGACTGAGCCTGCTCCTCAGAGTTGCATACAGATGTTTGTGCATGCAGAGTATTGTGTAGGAATTGATGGGCTGTCCTCTTGTACTCTGACAGTGTGTCATGGTTCATTTCTGAGGACTTACTGGGTGCAGAGTTCTGTGCTGGGTATAGGAGGATGGACCCAGGGGAGGATGGAAGACATGTGAATTTGTACCCTGTGGGAGCATCCAGTCTGGCTGAGGAATCAAGGCTGCCACAGGACACACACTGAGATGTCCACAAATCCAGGTGAATGTCAGAAGAGGCAGGGGTCTAGAGGTGTGAGAAGGAGTGGCTCTGTACCCAGAGTGGTCAGGGAGCTTTGGGGAGGATGTGTAGCCTTGAGAGGTGGACAGGATGGTGTTCTTGGTAAGAAGCACAGCTCATACAAAGGCACAGATGTAGAAATGGTTGGGCATTAGGAGCTGGCCTGAATGGCTTTCTTGGGAGGGTGGCTTGGTGAGCCACCAGGGATCTCAGTGAGGGACTCCAGGGTGACTTGTACTCTGCTGTTGGCATGGCTCTGACCATGTGAATCCAGCAGTGCCAGTCACCCACCTCCTCTCTGGGGAGGGAAGCTGGCCTCTCTCTCTGTGACAGATTCACAGGCCAGAAATGGCCCAGAGATAAACATCTCTAATTGTTAATTACCATTTGTGGTGTGATTTTTATGATTTTCCAGATAAATACTCTCTGAGGGAGTGTCAGCATTATGGACTTCCAGTTTAATGATCTGGAATAATGATTTAAGGGGTGGGGTCTTAGGTGGCTAGAGGATGGGAGCAAAAGCTACTGGGAGGAGGGTAGGCCCTCTCAGGAGTGAGGCTCAGGTTCCTGCCTGGGCAGGAGCAAGAGCTGGCCCGGGCCTGTGTGCCAGGTTGGGTGGAGCTGCCTGTTCCTTCCATCACTCTCTGAAGCTGTCCATCTGCTGTCTGCTCCCTGGGACCACCTCCCTGGCCAGGCATTTTCGGGACTTTTGGAGTGGGACATCCTGACAGTCCTTCATGCCTGTCAGCTCCCTTAGCCTTGTGTGTCTGATAGGATAACTTCTCACCTCTTGGCTTTTATTCAAGCCTGCTTGCTCACCAGGCTTGTGCTCTCCCTTTCTCAGACACGTCTCATCTACTCACATCCCACCTGCCGGTCAGCTCACCTCCACTAAGAAACCCGCATCTTCCCTGAACCAGATATATTTCCAAGTCTTCTTAAGACTTATGTCTAACTCTACACTCAGGCAGGGAACCCCAGGGCCCTGGGCCTGCAGGCATGTCTCCGAACACACCCCCCGCCGACACCACCACCCAGAGCCTGACTTGCAGTGGGTATACAGGGAACTTTCTGAGTGTTCACTGCTTTCTTTCAGGAGGAAGGGTTGCCCTGGGGCAGAAAGGCCCTTCATGGAGCGCTGCTATCTGCCATGTGCTAGGCACTGGGCAAGGCCCCTTCATGCCATAGCATGGGGTCAAGGTCAGGACTCTGCCACCAGACTGCCTGGGCTCAACTCTCATCTCTGCTGGTCCTAGGCTTGGTGACTTAGGCAAGTAACCCATCCTTTCTGTTTCTTAGTTTCCTCATTTGTAAATGGAGAGCACAATAGCACCTACCTCATAGATTTATTGTGAGGGTCAAATGAGTTAACATGTGGAAAGTTCTGGTTACTGTTTCAGTATACAGATTGTGCTGCTAGTTTGCTGTTAGCAGTGTATTTCACTGAATCCTAACAAGCCCTGAGTGATGGACACACATGACTTGACAAGGGGCAGAGAAGTGGAGTGGCCGAGGTATAGATACTAGCTGGCTGCTTGTGTTTGATTCCCGGTATGCAACTTAAAATGGAAACAGTTACTAAAAATTCTCTGGGCCGCAGTTCCCTCATCTATAACATGCTGATAACACTAGTAGCTGCCTCCTAGTAGGATGGCTCTGATGAAATGAGTTAATACCTGGAAGATATGTGGCATGTAGCAGGCTCTCAATAAGTTGGATTGTCCCCTATGCTTGACAAGTGGGGAGGTAGACTTGGTGAAGGGAAGGGACTTACCTAAGTAGATCATTTAAACTCAGCTCCCTCTGAGTCCAAAGCCAAGTCATATTCTTCTCTAGATCACTCTCCCTCCCATGGGCAAGGGTCAAGTTCAGGCCCTTTTGGCCTTCTCTGAAGGCCTTCTCTTCTGGCACTTATAATTGGAAAACCTCCACCTGCCTTCTCCTGCCCAGCACTCCTTCTTAGCTAATGGGACCTTAGTGAAATGATGTCTCCAGGGCACCCTTCATCCAGGAAGCAGTGCCAGCCAAGACCACTCTACCAACCCTGACAGGCACTATGGGTTCCTGGTTGTTCAACCTGCTTTACGACCAAAGCCACCAATTTTTGCCCCTCTCAATTTTCCTCTCCTGAAGCCTGGTGTGTCCACTCTACACCTGGTCAAAACAGCAGGGCATCTCCCTCCCTGCTGATTTCATCCTGCTCTCTCTGGACCACCTTGCCACATGGGGAGTTTGTCAAGTGCAACGTCTGCCTCTTCTTGCAGCTCTGCCTCCTTCAGAGTGCTGACCAAGCAAGCAGGGTCTGTGGCTCAGTGCCACAGACGTCGCTCTCCTTCGATAAGGGCCAGTGCACACCCTTGAACAGGAAGTGTGTCATCCTTCATTCTCACCGGGTGGTTGGGTGGGCAAGGCCACATCTCAGACTCATAGTGGAACACTCAACAGCAGACAGCGGGGTGACCCCCAGCAGGCCCTGGAGGAGAGAGATTTGGTTCCCTTGTGGTCTGGGCACAGGGGTGTTGGAGTAACAGAGGTTCCTGCTGCTGCCCTTGCAGAGAGAAGTCATGTGATCTCACACACGGCCAACTGTGTACCAAGAGATAGTACTTAAGAGCAAGGCCTTTGGGGTGAGGCCAGCTTGCTCACTCAACCCAGCTGTCACCGTGGCTAATAACAATTCAGTTGCATTTCATCCCATACAGGTGCCAACTGTGAGGCTTTTAAAATGTGGTCGTTATTCTTTGATAACCCTCTCATTAAAAATGCAGCCTAATTTCCTTCCCTCTGAACATGTGCCAGACTTAGTGACTGTCTAGGAAGAGACCTTGGGCACTGAGGAAATTTTAACAGCAACCACTGTTACAATTCTCCAAACAACTACTGTAGGGCAGGTAATAGCTAAACAGTTTCCTGTAACCACCAGTCGGGTAGCTTCTATTGTTTTCATCCCCATTCTCAAAGATGAGGAAACTAAGGCACAGTGAGGTTAAGCAGATCATTCACAGCATCAGCTAGTAAGTCATAAAGCCAGGTTTGAGCATCTACTGCCTGGCCCAGGCTTCCTTCTCAGCCATTTAACCTGATATAAGGATGCCACTATAAGCAGAGCCCTGGACCAACTGTCCCGAGACCTGAGGTCAGGCTGCACCCTTGCCCTGAGCCAGGCTTCTCCAGTCTAGGTGAAGCGGGTGTGGTATTCCCCACAGGTGACTGGCTGTGCAGCTGAGAGGACCCAGGAATGAGAAAGGACTTAGTAACTTCTGTAGCTCTGTACCCACAGGGGGTCTGGTGGAAGGCAGGAAGAGAAGCCCCAGGAGATGGGGGTCAGCCTTCTTCCTGGAGGAGGAGGGGAGAAGCCAGGACTCAGAGTCAGGCCAGAGTGTGGGTCATGAGAAGGATCCATGGGCACAGGTGCTCTGGAAGCTGGACTGGGAATTGCTAGCTAAACTTTGCACACAGTGGAAATCTTTAACAAAATGCCAAGAAAATGCAGTTTGAACAGGACAGTATGGTTTACACACAGTTTCACAGCTATCTCAAGGAATCCTTACCTCATTCTAGGTGTACCAGCCTAGTGACACCCTGACACACACTTAAGTCCCCCAGACCAGATCCTGGAGGAACCCACTGGATTTTTCCTGTCACCAAGTCCCCTCATCTCATCAGCCACTGGGAAGTTTTGCCTCCTACTGCCCCTTGCTCCTGCCTGCTTCCTTCCCACACCACTGCCCCTACCCTAGCTCTGGCCTGCTGGGTCACTGCCATTCTCTTCTGGCTGCTTCTTGGCTACCCACTGCTCTTCCCTCTGATTGCTTCTCCACTTTTCAGACTGAGGGATCTCGTCCTAAGGCACAACTGAGCTGGTCCTCCTTCCTGGCTTTCAGTTCCTCATTGGCTGCCATGGACCTCAAGATGAAGTCCAAAGCCCTGAGCATGTCTAATGGAGACTTTTGTGCATCTGGCCACCCTGGACACAAATCCTGAGTTATGCCATTGAACTAAAAAACTCCTCTGGGGGCCATGGAGATAATCAGAGAAGACTTCCTGGAACAAGTGACAACTAGCCTGGGGGCTAAAGGATGATTGAGAGTCTGTATCATAGACCACACAGGAAAGGTGCTCTGGGACACCAGCAGCAGAGGACCTCCCCTGAGGTGCCCCCCACATGCTCCCATCTCCCTGTGCCTTGGGATTTCTGAGAGCAGGCAGAACTGTGGGGCCATTCCACAGGTCATGCAGTGTGGACATTCTGGGAAATACCACTGGCCAGCAGGCCAGTGTCCACACAGGAAAGGGGATATAGGGTTAGATTTACTGATCCCAGATAAGCAGCCATGGGATGCCCCGGAGAGGAAGCACCCATGCGTGGGAGCCGTGTGTGCACGGCTGGTAGCTGTGTTTGCAATGAGCAGGTACTGACAGAAACTGGCACACACAGATGGAGATAGAGCGGCCACTGGACAGCTGGCTCTTGGGAAGCAAGACAGCGTCTTTCAGGATGGAGAAGGGACCGTGATTTTCTCCTGAGGGGCCCAAGGAGATCCCTGATGAATTTATGGCTGAGAGAAGAGGGCCTGCATTCTGTTTTTAAAAACATCTGAAAAGGCAGATCTGGGCACAGGAAGCTGGGGCACCTAAGTTTATTGGTTCATAAAACAGGTCTGATGCAGCATAATGATTTAAGATGAATCAATTCCTCTGCATGGCAATTTATCTCAAACCCAGTCCTCGACTCCTGGGGTGTTCTGGAAGCTGGCCTGGGAATTGCTAGCTAAACTTTGCACACAGTAGAAATCTTTAACAAAATGCCAAGAAAATACTGTTTGAGCAGGACTGTATGGTTTACACACAGTTTTCACAGCTATCTCAGAGAATCCTCACCTCATGCTGGATGTGCCAGTTTAGTGACACCCTGCCTCACACTTAAGTCCCCCAAACCAGACTTGGTATCAGTGAAGACGCATCTGACTCAGCCCTCCAGCTCCCAGTTGTGACTAATATGTGATGCTGGGCAGCTGCTTCCTCTTTTGAGGACTTCAATCTTTCCTTTGTGAAATAGGAATCTTAGTAATAACCTTTCTGCTTCCTAAAACAGTTGGAGGATCAAATAGGATAATGGCAATAAAGTTACATATGCATCTGGTGAGCTCTGCACAGACGTAATTTGTGCATGCAGGAGACAACAGGAATGCTTGGCCCCTTTACTAACACGGCTCACTGTCCGGTAAGGAGTCAGATAAGTAGCCAAACTAGAAAATTCCATGGAAAAGGTGCTCTGATGGGGCAGTTTGGGGATTGTGGAAGCATCCTGTATGAGCACTTCAACCAGAGAAGGCTTCTGAGCTGAGACCTGAAGGAAAGGAGGAAGATGCAAGTGGGGAGGAAGAATGTTTAGGGTGGAGGTCAGCGGGGAGGGGGAAGGAAGTCACTTGAGTGGCTCTGGCTAGCTCAGCATCTTTCAGACATTGCCGGTTGGAAGTCTGGTAAGAGTCGGTGAGAGCCAGAGCTTGACAAGTCCTGTGTGTCTATGCACGGTGGAGAGGAAAGTGCTCTGGAGGGCTTGGCTGTGCCCCAAATAAAAAATCAGATGTGGTAATGAATCTTAGGAGGAATCCCAGAAGTTAGTACTACTATCAAAGAATGCAAAGATGGAGGCCCACATTCAAATTACCAATATCCCCCTTCACTTTACCAATCTTGTTCATGAAAACACTAAATGGAGCAAGGGTGACTGTGACCTACCACCTGATCTGAGAAGCCTTCACGGAGTTCCCCTAGGCTGAGTGAGCTAAGACTTCCTGAGAACACCCATGACTCCCTACATGGCCCCACCATGGATATAACTATACACCCTCACCCAGGTTAGCTAAGGGACACCTTGGGCCCTCCTGCCTGTCTTGCTGTTCCTGGGGCAGAGTTGACAGTAGTTCCTGGTCAAAATTGTTATCATGAGTGATTGGGTGGCAGTTGTTTGTGGTAGCCTGGCTACAAATTCTAGTGCTTTTCAGTCTCCATGTCTGGAGCCTAGTTTCCCAGGCTCCCCAAAGGGGTACTTGCAGACATATTAGCCCACTCTGGAAAAATGAGAATTTCCACATGCTGATATCAGCTAATAGACACCCTCATTACTTGCCACAGTGTTAATTTGAGGAGATAGTCCTGGTGCACATTAGGAGGCTATTTTAGTGACACACAAATTAGACACATTTATTAGCCATTGGAGGTCAGGTAGGTAATGAAGTATTTGAGGTAGAAGAAAGAAGTCACACTTCACCTTGAGTTTGGTCATTTCCCCCATGTTCCAATGATGTCAACTCATCAGTCAGGTGCTGCCCATGGCCTGATTGAGTATTGGGCATTCAGAACAAGGGGTGGGCAGGCAGAGATAGGGTCTGTAGGGGTGATCTGATCTGGGTGCAACAATGGAGCCTAACTGGTGTGCACACGTGTAGGAATGTGGCATTAAAGTGTATGTGTATGTGTGTGCATATATGTATGTGGTGTAAGCTCATCTGTACATGCACACCTGTGTGTGTGAAGAATAAGTGGGTTTCCAAGCACAGGTGCATGTATAAAGAAGTTTCTAACTGAGCTGGGTGAAAACAGAAATGGCTACCTGTGGAGTGGAGTAGTGAGCTCTCTGTCATTGAGGTGTTCCTTGAGACCCTGGGCAGCTGGCCCCTTTGGACGGGTTCCTAAAAGGAAAGCGACTCTGCAGAGGTGTTAGATGAACTCTCAGCTTCAAGATCCTTGATTCTGAATCTCCGCACTGGGATATAGGACACCTGGTTCCTGCTCATGGCTCTAGCATTGCCTAGTGGTTTGGGTGAATCCTTTGCCCTCTGTAAGCCTCGGTACCCACCGCCAGGGGTACTTTAGAACAGAGACCTCCAGCTGCTGCCCAGGAAACCATGGCAGTTTCTTTCAGTCCCTTTTTGTAGGGCATGTGTAGAGCTGGCAGACCCTCACCTATCTCTGGGGCCTTTGCACCCCTAGGAAGGGCAATCTGACCTGCCCTAGGATCTCTGCTCCTCTCCCTTGGGGTTGTCAACTTAGCTGGAATCCTTCAGGAATGCCCTTTGAAGCACTCCCTTCCTCCCCAGCTGCCACTCTCTGATTTCTTCTTGGCTCTTGGAAGAGACACTGAAGTTATGAGTATCACAGCTTCCCTAATGAACCAACAGATATGAGGAGTCACCTCCCCCCCATAAGGACTTATGTCTGTGATACACTGGAAGGTGGGAGGGGAGGCAAGGTGCTCCCAGGGTGCACTCTGGTGACATAGAAGAAGGCCCCCAGAGCTCCTTCTGGCCTTCCAGGTTGCTGACTCCCTCAGTCACCCTGGTTTTCATTGGCACAGTGTTTTTCACTCTAGCGGGACTTTCTCCTCCACTTGCTCAAGATCTTCCTATTCCTGGCAGCAGCCTCAGCATATTTGACAGATGAAAATAGGGCGGGAAAAGACTTAGGGGCAGGCAGGGAGCATGAGACTGAGCTGGGTCTGGTCTGGAGTCCCCGTGTCCCTGCAGGGGAATCTGCACCCCACTGTTCCTCTCTCTGCTTCTGCAGCCTCTGCCAGGCACACGCTGAGGGGCAGCGAGCTTGTGGGCAGCGTGGAAGGACAAGGGTCGTTCTTTCAGGAGTGCTTCTGAATTCCCCCTGTAGACCTGGGCTGGGTTGGCTGGGTGAACTTGAGGAAGTCAGGTCATCTGTTCTCCACTTATGAAATCTTGTCAGGAGGACACGAGAAGGGCTCAGCTCATTTCTGGAGCTCAGTAGGCATGTCATGTGGTGGTTATTGCTCCTTTCCCTTCCCCTTAAAACCAAGTGAATTAGAATAGGTTGGGTCTTCTTTGCCAGGGAAGAAAGTGGGATCCAGTTTAGCCTGGGAGAGTCTGGCATGGTACCCCCATACTTCTCACTCTGTCACCTTGAACCCTGCTGTTCCTTTTCTTTTTGGGCCCCATGGCAAGGGCAGAATGCCCCGTATTGATTAGAGAGGGACTGAGGCCAGAGGAGCACAGAACCAGGGCAGTGAACAAGCAGGGAGAATCAGAGCTCCCTAAGACCATCCTGTCAATCTTTACAGAGCTTGAGTGACCCAGGGAAGGCATGAGGCACTTTGGGCCCCATGCCCTATGTCCCTGTTTGAACAAGGGCCTTCTGATTCATCACTTTCTCTCAGCCCCTGATGGAGGCCTGAGACATGGTGGCTATTTACAGAATAAACAAAAAATTCATCAGTGGGTGAGGGTCTCGGGTAGACCCTTGCAGAGCCAGGGGCATTAGTCCTGGCTGAGAACTTAGGGTGCTTTCAAATCCTTATCTTGCTGATGAGAAAACTGAGACCTGGAAGCATAAGTCCCTTGGGGAGGCAGGGTACTCATTGGGCTGGAGCCAGGGAAGCCGAGGAGAGGCTCAGAGCTGGGAGCTCAGGGGCCTGTAGGAGGGCAGCCTGGGCTCAAGGATGGAGGAGAAGACAAGTGAGCAGCAGGTAGCTGGGCAGCTGCCAGAGGGGAGGGAGTGGGGGCAGGTAAGGGTTGGTGGTTGGGAGGCCGAGGGAGGGATTGGGGTGGGACAAGTGTCTTTCAGGCTGAGAAGAAAGAGCATAGCAGTTCTGATGTTAGAATGTGCGGCCACATTTGGGACACTATGGAACATTTATTAGGGTCTGGAGCTGCTTAGACCACAGCGTGAGGTGCAGACAGGGCCAGGGCTAGAACCTTCTCTGGCTAGTGTTCACTCCACTGTCACCAAGTCTAAAAGACTGAGCAGCTGGAGCGGATGTGACCAGATGCTGTTTGGCTGGGTGATCAGTGTGCCACACATGGGAATGGGATGGACGTCAAGGCTCCACCAGGCCCTGGGGCCCACTGAGGAGGATGTCTGGTCCCCTGGATGCAGCAGCATGCAGGGTTGCCAGAGACCTCTGCCCACAGACCTTCCCAGACATCCTCTGTCCCACAGCTTTGTTTTCTTGGGGTGGCAGAGCTGAGGGGAAAAGAGAGGCACAGGAGGCCTCCACACATGGCAGCAAATTTGGGCCATCGATTTGCATTTATTTCCTGCTTAAATGAACCAGATTGGCTGCTGCTGGGGGTGGGGGTGAAGGGGCTGCTCTTTAGCATTTTAAGTTTGCAGATAATTGGAGGAAAATAACTCCAATAATGAAATCACTGCTGGATCGCATTCTGATACGTGACAAATCAATTCATTTATGATACCTTCTTTGTCACACTGAGCCATTCTGGCGCTCAGTGGAAACCTCTTAAATTAATAAAACTGTTAAATCCATAAAATCCTTCGTTCCGAGTAGCACATCACAGCACAAGTTTGAATCATTAAAGGAATAAAACTGATAAATGTGAGCCGGGGAGTGTCTGTGTCTGCAAAGAGGGGCTGGCTTTTAAGACAGATACAATATAATAGTCATAAGCTCCGATCTATCCTCACTATGTAAAGCAGGGGGAAGGGAGGTGGGGCGGGGCCATCTGCATATTCCAGTGCTGGGAGGCTGGTGGATACAGGCCTAGCAGCATGGGGCAGGCTGCTTTAGTGGTGATTTGTGGGGCATTAGCCTTTTGAATAAAATATGATTTAATAGCAAAGAGAAAAATATAAAGTCTTTATTGGACCCAGCCGAACCTGATTTAGCTCAACAAGGGTTTTCCAAAATAGCTGCATTTGTCTGAAAGGCGAGGGACAGCACAGACTGTCAGGCCACACACTGACCAGGGAGTGGCAGGCTTGGTGGATGTGGGGAGGGAGGAGGACAGATCAACCCCTACCGGCCCCCCTTCCCCACCGGCAGGGCTGGGCAGTCTCCCAGCTGGACTGCTTGCTGACTGTGTGAACTTGGGCAGGCTTCTGCACTTCACTGAGCTTTGATTTCCTCACCTGTAAATGGGAATGGGGATGCCGATCTCATAGGTAGGAGTGCACAAGAAAGAGCTTTGTAAACCATAAAATACAAAGGGTAGGCAGTTAATGACCATTCCTGAATGTGGCCCCAGCTGCCAAAGGTTCCTGCAATTCTTACTGCACAGGGCTAGATTTTGGGGTGTGGGTCAAATAACACGATTCTGATAGACTGTACTGTGAAGTTCTGTGCATGTGAACTACATCATATATGATGTTGTGTTTTCCATTGGGCATGTTCCTCATCAAATTCCTGGACCCAGGAAAGAGCCCCACTGTTACTTCTTCAGGCTGGATGGGCTCAGGAGGAAGCAGCAGGGAGGCAGGCAGAAAAGAGCCAATAAAGGCTATTCTTCTGCTATGTTGGCCCTGGATGGAAAAGACTAAGAGGTGTGTTCAGGGGCCCTCTGGGACAGGCATCAGGCAAGGATGGGCAAGTGTCAGCCACAGCATATCAAGGAGACCCTGCCTGGACCTTGGGGTCTTATAGGGCCTCCTCTCTTGTTCATTTGCCTTTTACTCCAATGAGGCTGGAAGGTCCCTGAAGCCAAAGTCTGGGCCTTCTCCTTTCCTCGCCTCCTCCAGGCTCCTGCCCCACAAAGGTATTCTGGGACAGATGAAGTGTTCAGCCCACATTCTAGAGACTGGGGGTCATCCAATGTGTCAGCTTTCAAACTTTAGTTTACTTTCTTCAATAATAAAACTCCTTACATTGCAATCCCCCCATACACATGCATGTTAAACATTCATAAAATTGTTAAGAAATGATACTTACCTTAATGCATGTTTGAGATTCTATTCTATTCTATTCTATTCTATTCTATTCTATTCTATTCTATTCTATTCTATTCTATTCTATTCTATTCTACTCTGTTCTTTGTTGCATTCCATTCCACCGCTTTCCATTCCTTTCCATCGCATTGTTTTCTCAGTTTCAAAAATTGTTTCTTGGTCCACTAAATTAATTTTATGATCCACTAATGGGTATGACCAGTAGTTTGCATAATTCCGATCTGGTCCACATCTCCAGTTTTCTGGTCCACTGCCCCAGTTTTCTGACAAAGGATGTGCCAAAAGCTGCACAGGACTGACCAGCCCCACTCCCTGGGCTGGGAGGGTCCAAGGTCTCAATCTCCCAGGCCATCTGCCCTCACTGACACTCCTCTCTGGCTCCCCCTGAGCCTCACCAGAGCCCTCCCCACAGGTCACTCTGTGTGGGACTCAGGGATTCCAGCAGGGAAAGGGATGGGGAAGCTGTCACCAGTGGCCTCGGCCCACCTTCTTGAAAAGAGAGTGGAAATGACAAGACAGCTCACCTGCCCTCTCCACCCCACAGGATCAAAGGGGTCTGGGGGCAGGGGAGTCCATGCCCCTGGCATAATGAGCCACGTGGGCCCAGTGACCTGACAAGCCTTCACTCCCCCCGAACATCAGGAGCTCCTGACAGCCGACAACATGAGTGCTAATTGCCAGCCAGGGCGAGGGTGGCAGCCCTGCAATCCATATCAATTATGGGCATTGGCCGTGGCTGCGAGACAAAAAGGTTCCTCGGAAGCTGTCAGACCCCAGTGTTATTACTTGAGACTGCTGTGCCTGCTGGAGGCTGAGCAGGAACAACGACCACCCATTACCCCAGCCGCCTCGGTGGCCTGGCCCTGGGCACTGCTGGCTTGTGGGACAGGGCCTGACAGGTATAGGGGCAAACACTCAGCCTGCCGGACCCACGTTGATGTTTTGTCACCTTTCTTGTCACCCTGGACTGATGGGCTTCCATTACCCGCCACCACCTCTTTTAGGGAGGGAAAGCTTCAGGTTGGGGTTTTTGTTTAATCAAATGTGTTTTCCCTAGTGGGGACACTGGTTTGGCCCCCAAAGCATCATGATTGGTGGCTTTCAAACTGAGAGCTGCAGAGGGGAACTGGGAGGCTTAGTGGGTAACATATGGGACCTCACATCCTGTGCTCAGGATAAGTCTGTTTTTCAAATCAAGCTTTCTACGACAACATTAATTCTCAAACTTTAGCATTCATCGGAGCCACCTGATGAATATGAGTTTGTTGGATCTGAGCTCGTGGGTCCCCAGTGTCAGAGTTTCCACTCACTGCGCACAGGGTAGGGCCACATCTGCATTTCTAACAAGTTCCCCGTGTTAGGCTGATGGCTGGCTCAGGGGCTGTATTCTGAGATGCTTGTTCTGGCAGGTGCTTCTCAGGTTGTGTTTGTGCATGGCATGTATTTGGGGCACTTGTCAAAATACACATGCTAGAGCATCAGCCCAAAGCTAGAATCCGAATTTGCCGACCATTACTGGGGGCTGGTGCATCAGATGCACCACAAGGCTCGTGGCTGCAAGTTGCTGGGGGAGGTCACAAGGGATGTCATGCTCCACTTCAGGGTCGGAAGAGCTTTCCAAACATTTGCTGTTGTTCAGCGAGGCAAGTCCTGTCTAGAAAAGTAGTAAGTCTCTGGGGCTAGTGGAGTCCAAGCTCAGTTTGGGATACCAGCTCCTTAGGCTATGCTAGAAGGGACCCAGAACAAGGTACAAGTTGGATGGCGGTGATCTCCAAAGGTTTTCCTCCCTCATCAGACGTCTGTGAACTAGGGGCTTGGGGATTTAGAATTTGGGCAGGACTTGGATTCAGAAGTCTCTCTTCCATGTTCCAGGATGCCCCATGGCTTAGTGGCGGAATTTTCCACTACATTTGCTTTATGACCAGCTAGTTCTTCATGTACCATCTCACTCTCTCCAGTGGTCCTAACACCCCTGCCCCCATCACCCCGTGAGAGGCAGATGGGTGTTACCACACTGGCAGATGAAGAAACTGAAGCCCAAGGAAATTAAATTATTTGTTTGGGGGCCCACCACACCTCCTCGGGGTCTCTGGTGGGGGGGTGGGAACCTGGTCACATCACACTGGTGGTAAAAGTGATGGGGGCACTGGCGAGGCCAGTAAGACCCCACACAGCTCAGTGATTAATGGCACGAGTGCAGAAGGGGATGCTTGGAGCCTGGTCAAGAGGCCTCTGAGTTGTCCATGGCTCTGGGGCTCTGGTGGATCTAGGGGCCAGGCCTGATTAAGGGGCTTTCTGAGGCTGAAGTCAGTCTGTTTTCTGGGGGTCTCTCCGCTCTTGGGAGTCTGAGTCTAGTGCTCTGCCTCTCCATAACCAGCCTTACCCCTCAGGGCCTGCCACTGCCCCTGCCAGATACTGGCACACTGCTATGGCTTTTTTAGAAAACCCAGCTGTACTGAGGGATACTTTACATACATGGTCCAGCACAAATAACACCCATTTTTTATTACAAAATCATAAGCATGAATTCTGTAACATAACAATATCACACTCAAGCACACCATATGGCATTTAAGGTGAAATGTTCAAATTAAAACTGTACATTACTACACCTATATTATTACCTTACCAACCACACTCAAGCAGGCATTCCTTCTGCTGGACCCTGTATGTATGTAAAGTCACTCATCGGAAGTGCATAGTAAGATGAGTTGTAGTAAAGTTACAGAGTGTGCAGCCATCGCCCCAGTCCAGTTTTAGATTCCCATCACTCCCAAAATTTCCCTCAGGCCTGTTTTCAGTCAATCCTCATTCCCACTCTTGGCCCCAGGAAATTACTCATCCAAGTTTCTTTCTCTATAGTTTTGTCTTTTCTAGAAATTTTGTGCAAATGGAATCATGCAATAAATAATCTTTTATGTCCAGCTTCTGTAATTAAGCATAGGGTTTTTTAGAAACATCTGTGGTGTTTCAGGTGTCAGTACTTAATTTCTTTTTATTGTCAAGTAGTACTCTAACATATGGCTACACCACAATTTATTTATCTACTCACCAGATCATGGACAATAGAGTTGCTTCCAAGTTTGGGCAATTTCAAATAAAATTGCTAAGAACATTTGTTTATAAGTCCTTATATGGATATATGTTTTAATTTTCTTGGGTAGATACCTAGGAGTTACATGCTAAGTCTACACTTAACTTTTTAAGAAACTGCCAAACAGTTTTCCAAAGTGATTGTATCATTTTGCAGTCTCAGTAGCAATGTGTAAAGCCTTAGCTTCTCTGCTTCCTCTCCAACACTTGCTATTGTCTATCATTTTTATTAGAGCCATTCAACTGTATATACAGGAGTGTCTCTAATTTGCATTTTCCTAATGACTAATGATACTGAGTTTCTTTCCATGGGCATATTAGTCATTCATATATCTTTGGCTTAGTGTTTATTCAAATCCTTTTCTTTTAATTGGGTTGTTTGTTTTGTTATTGAACTATAAAATTTCTTTATATATTCTCAAGACAACTCCTCTATCAGATGTATAATTTATAAGCATTTTCTCCCAGCCTGTGGCTTGTCTTCTCATTTTCATAATAGTTTTTCTGAAGTGCAAAAGTTTTAAATTTAAATGAAGTCCGATTAGTCAATTTTTTCTTCTGTGGATCATGTGTTGATATCATGTCTAAGGAACCTTTGCCCTACCCAAAGTCTCATAGATTTTTTCCAGTTTTCTTTTTCTCTAGAAGCTGTAAAGCTTTAGCTCTTATATTTAGATCTATTATATATTTTGAGTTAATTTTGTATATGGTATAAGGTAAGAATATATTTAAAAAACACAGATATATCCAATTGTTTCATTTTATTTGCTGAGAAGACTCTCCTTTACTCATTAAATTGTTGGCACCTTGTTACAAATCAACTGATCATGCATATGTAGTTTTATTTCTGGATTTTCTATTCTGTTGCATTGATATAACTATATGTCTGTCCTTATCCTAATACAATGCTGTCTTGATTAATGTGGCTTTATAGTAAAATTTGAATTTAGTAGTGTAAGTCTTCCAACTTTGTACTTGTTTTGAAAAACTGTTTTGGCTATTCTAGGTTATTTTCATTTCCATATAAATTTTAGGATTAGCTTGTCAACTTCAGAAAAAAAAAGCCTGCTGAGATTTTGATAGAGATTTGATAGGAATTTTGATGGCAGTTTGGGGCAACTTGCCATCTTAACAATTTTGAGTCTTCCAATTCATGAACATTTAGTTAGATCTCCTTTTATTTATGTCTTATTTAATTTCTTTTAACAGTATTTTATAGTTTTCTATACATAATTTTTATTTCTTTTGTTAAATTAATTCCTATATACTTTTTTGTTTTTGTTGCTATTTAGAATGAATGGTTTTCCTAATTTTACTTTTAGATTGTTCATATGTAGTAGGTAGAAATACAATTGATTTTTTAATATCCATTTTATATGCAGTGGTGGTTTTAAACCAAACTATCTTGACATTCCTCCCATTGAGAGATAGGGTGTATGCCCCTTATCCTTGAGTCTGGCTCTGGGAGTTATTGACCAATGAACTGTAGCAGAAGTGATTCTGTTCCAGTTTCCAGGCCTTTAGGAATAAGCAGTTTCCATTTCCTGTTTTTTGGTGTACTTGCTCCTGGAGCCCAGCCGCTATGCTCTGGGAAAATTCAAGCAACCTATGGAGGGGCCCGTGGGGTGGTCTGTGTGGAGAAGAGTTGAGGCTGCCAGACCTCAGCAGCATTGACTTGTCAGCCATGGGTCTCAGAAGCGGACCCTGCAGACTCCGGGTGTTGCTTTAGCTGGTGTGAGGCCTTGTCTTAACTGCAGATTTGTGAGCAAAGTAAATGGCCATTGTTGATGTGTGCCACTAGGTTTTCAGGGTTTCACAGAACCAGAGAACTGGAGCATTTGCCTTCTAAGTACTCAGGTACTTAGGGAAGGAAGGAATGATAGAAGGAAGAAGACAGAAGGAAGAGACTAAACTGTAAGGTGATTTGAAGGCCTGCTCTGTGCTAGACATGTGTCTTGATCATTAGAGTTAGCCTCACTCACAAACTGCTCTGCCACAAACATACTGTGTGTGCCTGACCTCAGGGAGGTCCCTCCAGGACCTCCAGGCCACAGTGCCCCCAGGATTCTCTGACCCATGAATGCAGAGAAAGGCTGTGCCTGGCCAGGACCCCTGGGCTGAGGCTGAAGGGGCTGCCTCTGAGAGGCACCTGCGGCCACGTCCCTGGTGGCCATGGGCCCTTAGTCACTTTAAAAGTCTGACTGCACCTGTGAAAGCCCATGTGCCTGAGGGAGGAGAAGAAGGAGAGGGAAGACAAGAAAGAAAACAGGAAAGAGTCATTATAATTACAATAATACTTGGTATTGTTATGCTTTTTTCTTTTATAAATTATTTTAACTAAATCTTTTATTTTGAGGTAATTGTAAATTTACATGCAGTTTTAAAAGATAATGCAGACATCCTCTGTACCCTTCCAATTTCCCCCAATGGCAACACCTTCTAAAACAATAGCACAATATCCACCCAGGACATTGACATTGACCTAATCAAGATATGGAACATGTCCATCACAGAAAAGTATGCTTCTTTCTTGAGAATAAGTTTGTACTTGATAAAGAGGGGAGCCCAGGGACATCAGGCACAGCAGAAGAGTAATGGCCCCTAGGTGTCCACTCTGCTGGAGGACTGGCTGTGTGAGGGAGGAGGCAAGGCAGAGCACAGGCAAATCCAGCGTCCCTAGAGTGAGCAAGGGGCTGGCCGCTGGCTGAGCCTGGCTCTTGTGTCTCAGGAGAGATGGCCCTGGCAGGGAGTGGGGTAGAACTACTGCTCTTGGACACAGGGAGGAGATGGGGCCTCTTTGGCCTGGAGAGCAGCACTGGAGGAGGCTGTTTTCAGCTCAGAACAAGGTCACATGAGTGCTCATCACTGGAGGTGTGTCAAGGGAGCTGGACAGCCCCTGCTGGCCCCTACCTCCCACCCCATGGTGGAACATGGGTGCCTGATGAAGTGTGGCCTAGATGATTCTTGGAGCTCCCTCTCAGCCTGAGAGGCTGTTGTAGGGATGGTGGTGCCAGATCAGAATTCTCCAGGCTTTGCCCTGAGGGATGGGGTTGGCCTGGCTGGGTAGCCACTGCCCCCAACATTCCCTCTTGGCATAGCCCTTCTCTGTCCCACAGATCCCAATCCTGCCCTGTCCTCCCAGGACCAATCAGCGATCACGAGACCCAAGGTCAGACTCGTTTGTTTGGAGTTGTCTGGAAAGCAAAGCCCCAAGTGAGATGGGGTATGGTAGGAGACAGGCAGGACTGACAGGTGGCAGCTTGGTTCCATTTGCATGTGCCACAGGGCAGCCTGGCCCCTCTGCCAGGGCTCCCTTCTTGATGTGCTGATATTTGCATGCATTCCCATGGCCTGGAGCCCTTTTCCTTTTGCTCTTTACATGCCTGACTCTTCTATACCTTTTAGTTCTCAGCTGAAATGACACCTCCATAGAGAGGCCCTCCCTGACTGCCACAAAATACATCCCCTCTCTCTTTCTTGACAGGTCATTCACCTCCTGCTTGCTTCCTTCCTGGCACTATCACAATCTGTCATTGTCTTTCTGTCCAGACAACTGGACCTGCTCATTGAGTCCTCTAGAACTCACCTAAAAGCTCAGACTGGGGAGAATGGTTCCTATTCTAAGGAAGAGGGGTATGTCAGGAAAGGCATCGAGGAAGAGCTCGCTTTGGCACTAGACATGCACGGAAGGTTGAGGGGAGAAGTGCTTCCTGAGTTAGTCCTATTAGGAGACATAAACAGGGCCACCAGAACGCTGGATTCAGCTGGATTCCATCACTAGGCTGAAGGGGACGGCAGGGCAGAGGAAGGGCTCAGGCCCTGGGGGTGGGTGGAATCTACCGGTGCCTGTATGAGGCCCAGGACCTCCAGGCCTAGGCCATTCCTCTGGTCCCTGCATGACTCAGAGTCTGAGTCCCCAGCATTTTCCAGGAGCTGCCCAACACTCTCATCACCCCTTGGCAGTGAACTCCAAGGATTTACTGGTTTTAGCTGTGGACGGATGTGTTTCCTGCTTCAAAGACTTCTAATCTATGAAAACCCAAACTTCTAGGGGAAGGGAACTTCATTTATTGAACCCTCCAGGGAGCTAGGCATTTACATACACTCATTTCTTCCTCACAAGAACCCATGAAGGAGTTACTGTTCTTTTATGTTTTTATAAACAGTTTTATTGTTTAAAGTTCACCCATTTAAAGTGTACAATTCAATGGTTTTTAGTATATTTGCAGAGTTGTGCAAGCATCACCATAATCTAATTTTAGGACATTTCATCATCCCCTAAGGAAGCCTTGTGCCTATTAGCAGTCACTCCCCAGTCTCTCCCCCTCCCTGCACAGAGCAAAAAGGAGAGAAGACATAATGAACTCCTTCTACCCCAAGACCCAACTTCCATGGTTATCAAGCCCCATCCTGCTTCTTTCTTTTCTTTTAATGTTGTTGCTAAAGAATCTTAAACCTATGCTATTCCAAGTATAGTCCATTGACCAGCAGCATGGTGCCACCAGGTAATTAGTTAGAAAAGCAGAACCCCAGGCCCCACCCCAGACCTACTGAATCAGAGTCTGCATTTTAACTAGAGCTCTGGGGGATTTGCATGCGTGATAGCCTTTGAGCAGCTCTGGGATAAAGGAAACCCCAGATATCATGCGTGGCCTGTCACTTTCATGCACTTCGACACATATCTCTGAAACAGGGACCATCTTCCTTAGCCCATTGGGCCATTGGCACAACTACTGAAATGAGAAAAACAATTCTCCTTCTGAAATGTGGAAATAGACCCAGAGGGGTTTCCTGCCTTGCACCAGGTCCCAGCTGTGAATGCAGAGCAGGTTTCGAACCTAGACCCAGCTAGCTGCACATCTTTCTTCCCTCCAGCCTCACTATTCTCAAGGGCTTTTAGCTATGACCAAAGTTTCCTGCTTTTATCAAGGTCAGACTGGGACCCTTGGCAGAGAGCTTTGTAGACACCGAGACACATGGGCAGCTTGCTTCCTCTTTCTGGGGTGGCAATGATGGTACTTTGGATGATGACCAGATGGTCAGCCTCTTAGTTGGCACAGTGATGGTGTGAGAACAGAGGGCACTGCTGGCCGCTGGGGCAGGGGCTGCCTGCACCCAGACTGTACCTGCCACTGACCTGCAGTGTGACCTAGACCAGATTGCCTCCTCTCAGAGCCTCTACCTCTTTCTGAAGGAGGTCAGGCAAGGTGACCTGGGCTTGGTCCCCAGGCCTTAAGGTGTCCATGTTAACCATCACAATGCCCAAATGACAGGCTATTCTAGGCACTAGAACCATGTTGTTTGCTGGTAACCCCATCCCTCCTCCCTGCCTGAACCACAGCAGGGCGCTGTGGAGTGAGGGCATCTGCTTGAGAAGAGGTGCTTGATAAGAAATGGAGGATGGGTTCTTTGAGTTTGCTCTGATGAAGCAGAATCAGGGTCAGTATCCTTGAGGCCCTGCAGGGGCCTGGTCCTCTCTGGGGTGTCCTTGGGGAGCCCAGGGCACATCTGGACAAGACACTCTTTGGGGGCCGGCAGGCTGGAGTGGAGGGAGAACTCAGAGAAGACTCCACCCTCACATTGACTCAAGTTGTCCAGACACCTCATCTAATAGATGGGGGAACTGAGGCAGCACTGTAAGATTTCAAGCTTCTCAGGGCTCCTCTGGCTCTAATGATGGGGGTGCTGTGTCCTGACAAGATGAAAGGTCATGAATGTGCTAATGGGGACATTTCCCATCTACTGGGCTCTCCATGTCAGTAACAGGATAGTCAGTGTGTAGGTTCTGGGGTCCGGGGACCCTGGCTCTGACTCTTACCAGGCGTGTGATCTCAGGCAAAGTGTGGAGTAACTTTAGTCTTGGCTACCTCTTATACAACTGGGGAGCATTTGTCTCAGCACCCATTTCAAAGCAGGGCGAGAACTGACCATAAGTAAGCTACCCTCCACACAACACTTGGTCAGTATAGGGTGGCTATTATTATTATTAGTTAGTATTATTGTCCTCTGTGTCAGAGCCTTGATGTCTTGTAGAGTAAAACCCTTCATGGTCTGGCCCTGGTTTTCCCTGCCACCTTAACCCTCTCTGATTTATGTTCCAACCAAAACATATCTTTAAATAGTTTCCTAAACTGGTTTCTTACCTCCAGACCTTAGCCCATGCTGTTCCCTTGACTTGAAGCACTCTTACCAATTTGTACTTTCCTTTGGGTCTCAATGTAGACCTCATTTCCTTAGTGGCCTCCCTCAACCCAAGTTGGAATGGAGCCCCTCCTGGGTAGACCCCTTACAGGCACCACAGGCCTCCACATTGGTATTGCTTGTTTACTTGTCCACTTTCCCCACCAGATGGTGAATCCCATGCAACAATGGAGAGTCCCCAGGACCTAGTGCAGGTCCTGCTCACTGGAGGCTCCCAGGGAATGTTAGTTGAATGATTGAAAGTGTGCTACCTGTCAGTACAGAGTGAGTGTCAAATGAGCGTAGGCTAACTACAGTGGGATGTCAAGGCCTCCTGACCTCCACAGTGCACATTTGTGGGTAGTGGTGGTCAGGAAAGCTTTGCTATAGGAAGTGAGGCATAATCCTAATCTTAGAGGGTGCTGCACAGGTGGAGAGAAGAGAAAGGCATTTAAATTGCTTTTCATAAATGTTTATTTATGTGCTTAACTCTAAACTCAGGAAGCCCTTCACCCCTGCTGCATATTTGGAAAGCAAGATCTCAAGGGGAATTTATATATATTCCAGACAAATACACACACACACACATGCACACACACATATACATTTTTTATTTATTTTTAGAGAGAGAGGAAGAGAGAGAGAAAGAGAGGGAGAGAAAGATCCATCAGTTGTCTCTTGTATGCACCCAGCCCAGACCAGGGGCTGAACACTGCAATCCAGGCATGTGCCCTGACCCGAATTGAACCTATAACATTTGCTTTGCAGGATGACACCCAACCAAATGAGCCTCACTGGTCAGGTTGGGACAAATATATTATTGATTGACATGGAAATTGGGCAGGGAAGCTTGGACAAGCTTTCAGGTAGGAGGAGATACTTGAGTAGTGTGATGAAGGATGCATAGGAGTTCACAAGGTAGAAAAGAGAGGAAAGACAGTCTATACTGAGGGAACAGCCAATGAGAAGTTGTTGACAGAAGAGTGTGTTTGAGGAATGCTGAAAGGTACCTCAGGTTGCATGCAGGGTGCCAAGATAAGTTGTGGCATATTACAAGTGCTTACAAATATCAGGCTATGGACTTTGAAGATTATCTTGTAACTCCTTTATTCAAGCATTTATTGCACTAATATTTACTGAGCACTTACTATATATCAGGCTCTCTTTCAGGTGCTAGGCACACCCTGGTGAATAAAAAGGGCGTGGTTCCTAGCTTTGTGGAGCTTGGAGTCTACAAGGGACCCATGAAAATGCTGAAGCAATAAGTGACATGGTCAGACTGGGATTTTGGACAAATTAAGTATGATGGCAGCCGAAAGGGAAGATGGTTCAGAGGCAGAGGCAGGGAGGCTGGTCAGAAGGAGACTAGAAAGATTACAAGTAAGGGACGAGGGCCTGAGCCAGGGCTGTGTGGAGGGGACTGAGAGGGGTGATATGTGACAGACTGAAGATGGCTATGTATTCTTCACTAATCCTCTCATCAAGAGCTACACTCTAATTTTTGACTCTAGAATCAAAGCTTCCTTAGGGACTTGCTTGACCAATAGAATGTGGCAGAAGTGATGTGTGGGACTCCTGAGGCCAGGTCATAAGAAACTCCGAAGCTTTCTTGGGCCCCTAAGGGGGCTTTATGTGGGACTTTTGAGCTGCCATGGGGGAAGTCTGGCCAGCCGAAGGCCTCCATGCTGCAGAGGCCATGTGTGGGTGCTCTGGGGATAGCCCCAGCTGAGCTCTGCCTCTCAGGCATCCTCACCAAATCACCAGACATGTGAATGAAGCCAATGTGGAATCTTAAACAAGTCTATCCACCAGCTGAATATCACTTGAAAGCCCTCTACCCACATCGCATGGGCTAGGAAGGGTCACTTAGCTGAGCCCTGCCTGAACTCCTGACCTACAAAATTGTGAGGTATAGTAAAATAATTTTTGTTTCAAGCCACTAAATTTTTGAGTAGTTTATTACATAGCAACAGGTAAACTAGAATAGTATGGAAGACAGAGACCCTTAGGTGGCAAAGCCAGCAGGACCCACCCACTAGCCTTGAGGAAGAGTGACTGTCACTACAGGTGGGATTGAGGGATTGAGATGTCCAAGTTATGGTTGCCAGATCTAGTAAATGAAAATACAGGATGATGAGTTAAATTTCAGATAAACACTAAATAGTTTTTAGTATAAGTATGTCTCAAGTATTGTATAGGACATACTATATAAATATTCATTGTTAATCTGAAATTCATATTTAATGGGCACCCTGTGTTTTACCTGGGCACCCTAATCCAAGTGGGGGAGATGGCCTGCGCAAGCGCCTAGAGATGGGGATCCAGGAAGACATCAGCTCGAGAGATTATGGGGAAGAGGCCTAGGGTCAAATGTGCAGGTTCTTCTGGGAGCCTGGCCAGGCTGTTGGCTGCCATGCTGGCAATGGAGGGACCATGCTGCATCCGTGATGGAAATGTGCATGTTCTCTTGGCAAGTATCTTGGTATCAGCTGGACTTGGGGGCCTTGCTGGAACCTCAGTCCATGAAGTGGACATGAGTGGTGCTGGCAACCTGGGAAGGGCAAGTACAGGGACCATCTGCTCCTGACAGGGTACCTCTCTGCAGCATGTGAGGAATGTACCCTGCTAAGAAGAGCTCCCTGCTTGGCTGGGCACCCAGGCTGCCACCCCAGCAGGCCCTTCAGAGGCATCTCCTTCTTGGCTGTCCTCATAGACTGCTATCTTGGTAAATCCAGACCACTCCTCCATATCTTCAGAAATGCTGATGCACTGGCTCAGCCTGGGGAACTGTCTGCCTTTGTGTGTGTCTGGGCCAATACACAGAGAGAGCTTCTCTTGCCTTCTGTGGGGCCTGGTTGGATGGAGGACTCACAGGGCCAGGGACTGGGAGGACCTTATATGCCTAGCCTCTCAGGGAGCCAAGCCTTTCCAACCCTGGGCTGCAGGAAGGCCTTGGGAGGTACACATTTAGGGTGCCACCCTGGGGTCTGCTACTTCTGCACATTCTCTCCTCAATAGAGTGGACCCCAGGGTCCAGGAAAGCAGCTCAAGGACCCTCACAACAACTGTCCTTAAGGTCTCTCAGCTGGGGGAGAAGCAGCCCCTCTCTCCCAAGTCAGCATGCAGTGCTGCAGCTGAGCTGGGGGAAGTTCGGGGTTCTGACCTGAGGTGGGAATCCCTCTTACAGTGACAGCTCCTCCCTTGGGGCTCAGGCTAGGAGTCCCTTCAAAGCAGCCCTCTCTCCATGTCTTCCAGTGGCCCCCCATTGCCCATGCATCAGCACGAAGGGCCTGGCTGGTCTTGCCCTGTCTGCCCCAGTCTGCCCCAGTCTGCCCCAGTCTGCCTACTGCCTTTTTCCCGCTTGTCCCAGATATACAGCTATGGGCAGCACAGTGGGGACCCCTTCTCTCTGCTATTCCTGCATGGCTCAGGCTCCACCCCTTTGTTAAAAGTTGGCTTACAGAGATGCTGGCTCTAGGGGCATCATGTGACCTGAGCAAGGCCTCTGCTCTCAAGGAGTGAGGGGTCACCTGAGGAGACAGGGAGTGGTAGGAGAAAGTTGGGCAAACTGTCAGAATTGGGAGCCTACCCTCCAGAGTCTAGAACCTCTATAACAACCTTGCACATGATGAGGGTAGTGAGTGACCTAATGGCCATGGATAAGTCCCCTGTAGCTTGTGAGCCTCAGGCACCTCCTCGTCGACTGTGGCTAGGTTACTTGTTCCTTCCTACTCCATAGGCTGTAAGAATCAGGTGAGAGCAGTTGTGAAAGCAGAGTGACGACATGGCTCAGACAGGAATTATTTTTGTCTCAGTGAGAGCACAGCTTTGTTTAGTTGTTGGTTTGTTTTGAATATAAAGTGATGCTCTGCAGGTTTGGAAGACAAATTGTTCTATCCCAGCTAAGGGGCTTGGGGCAGGCACCGGGGAGAAAGGGACCTTGGAGGTGGGCCTGAAAGAACAAGAAGGCATTTTCCACAGAGAGGAGATAAAGGTGGGGTTGGGGAGGGGCAGGCAGGCTGTCTCAGGCACTGGGAATGGCATGTGCAAAGCCACCAGGGAGTGAGAGAGCCTGGCACGTTTACAGAGCAGTGTGTCCAAGAGGCTGACGCCCAGGTCGTGTGAGGGAGGGGCAGGACAGGGCAGCAGTCCAGGGATGCTGGAGTGGAGGGGTCACCCCAGGGTCAGCGCAGAAAGGTCTTTGCACATCAGCCCAAGTTGTCTGGACTTTATCTACTCGACAGCAGGGAGCCAAGGAAGTCTCTTAGCAGGAGAGGGATATGATCAAAAGCGTGCCTTGGCTCTTCTTGACATTGCTCCCTACCCCATCTTTAAATCCTACCTCCTCTAGGGTCCTTTTCCCGAATGTTCCAAGTTGCCAAACTTAGGCAGCAATGGTGGCCGGGCACAGGTGTGGCTGCCTCCTCAGCATGGTGGGAGTCCTCTTTTTTCTGGGGACCCTGAGTGACCTATGCATTTATGTCCTCTGCCAAACCTTGCCGATCATCTGAGCACTGTCTCTCACTCTCTAATGTTGGCATGAACCTCTCAAATGCCACCATGACAAGGACTGACCTACATCTCTAGGGTCAGACCAGCTCGATGGGCCGTGTCAGGCCCCTTATTTGATTTTCCTGGATTAGACTCAAGCTTAGTGACTGCACCAAAAATAGCCCCCCTTCTCCCTTGCGTTACAGAGTTGTCGTAGTTGGATCTGGTGGCTCTGGCTTGTTTTTATTTTTAACCACTAGAGTTGTCGCGTAGCCACAGATGAAGTGCATGATGCATAAAGAGGGCAGAGTAGTGGTGTGTCTAGGGGTTCCTCTGAATGGAGACACAGACTTCTAATGAGTCCCAGGGTGACCTCCAAGTCCCACCTTCACTCACAGCCTCCAGGAGTTCTACATGCAGAGCTTTAAAGGCCCAAGGGGTCCTCTGGTTTTATCCTTCACCCTATGAGGAGAAGCTGAGGCCCAGAGAGGGGAGGCTCCAGCTAAGATCACACCAGAATCAATGGCAATTCTGCTTCCTGCCCCATGGTGGGGCATTTTTCCTGACCCCAGTCTGGTTCTGTGCACAGGGATCAAACTGAGTTAGAGCTTGGAGGGGCGATACTGGAGCCGAGGATGGAATTAGAAAAAGGGAAGAGTCAGCCAGACACCAACAGAAAGCTGGGACTGAGTGTTGGGGGAAGGTGTGGCTTAGATTTGGCTAAATATCGTACATTGCTCATGTTTTAGAAACTATGATGGTGTCCCCCAACTCACCCCACCCCTACTAGATAGAGGGGCCAATCTAAGAAATGCCCTCAGTCTGTCTGTTCCTGGGGCAGGGCCTGAGGAGGACAGCTGGGCATTAGCTGTGTACCCACTATGTGCCCAGCATTCTCTTCCCCTCCATCTAACATCTGTGTGTACCTGATAGGTTCTGGGAGCTGAGAAGACAGGTATCAAGAAAGACTCTTATAACGGATGAAGAAGAGGGCTGGTTAAACAAATGCCCATAACAGAATAGTCCTATCTACAGAGCATAGCATCTAACCTGGAAGGTAAGGACGGGTAGTCAGCAAAGGCTACCTGGAAGAGGAGGCACCTGAGGTAAATCATGAAAGCTGAGAGAATTTAGCAGACTGAAAAAGGAGCAGGGTGCTGTCAGCAGATGAAACAGCGTGAACAAAACCAGGGAGGCATGAAGCTGTGTAAGTGATTACTGTTTTATGCTGTGATAAAACATGGCCCAGCTCAAGGGTGGAGGGAGAGGTCACTGGAGGGCCGGGGGGAGGGGATCAGGTATGGGGCTTACCCAGTCATTCTTAGCAGTTTGAGTTCATACTACAGGTTTTTTAAGTCAGAGAGTGGCTTGTTTGGATTTGTGTTTCAAATGCTGGCCCTGGCAGTAGTGGGGCAGCTGACTCAGAGGGAGCAAAGGCAGGAGGCAGGGAGACTGTTGCAATAACCCAGGAGGAGAGGATGAAGGCTTGACCTTGGGTTGCTGGTAGTAGGGGTGGAGTCAAGGCTGGCCTTGCCAGGGGCTGAGCTGTGTTGCAACCAGCCCCGGGAACTCAGGGGGCGGGGCAAACTGGGAGACCCAAGGCTGACCTCAGGTTGAGAAATGGAGAATCTCAGGTGCCTGTGAGGTACTACAGTGGTGACAGAATCCCAGAAGGTAGCAGGAAACCCAGGGTGTTGAGGTTAGGAGCGAGGCCTGAGCTAGAAATGTAGGTTTGGAAATTATGAGCATATGGCACCGGGGAGCCTGACCTTTAGGGGGAGTGGGTGGAGGAAGGGGTGAGAAGCAGGGTGCAAGGATTTAGAGAGGCAGAAACCTGCAGGGTGAGTAGGCGAACGAAGGTGGATGGGGGGGCAGAAAAAAATAACATGACAAGAAGTAAATTTTAGAGCAGGTAAGAGGGTGATGAGGCTATAGAAAAAAGTAGCAGCAGAGTAGTGCAAGATGGATAAGGAGTTCTGCAGGTGGAGTGGGGCAGGGGGTTGGGGGGAGGGTTGAAATGGAAAGTATGGTGGTCAGAATAGACCCAGATTAGGCATGGTCTGAGTCTGCAGAAAATTCCACATAGTTTGACATGGGAGAGCGAGAGGGGGCTGAGGGCAATGGGGAGAGGCACCTGTATGGTTATCCTGATGGATGGTATGTAGGAGAGTTTTTAGATGAAAAGTATCTTCCAGGTTGGGTGAGAATTGATGGGAAAAGGAAGGAGAAGAAACAAATTATCTAGAACATCAGTCATGTGCCAGGCACCGTGCTAGGGACTGACCCTGTATTCAGTCTCTTTTAGCCTCCATGACAAGCCTCCCAGTTAGGAAGGAACTGTCCTTATTTGTCCTTGGTTTACACAAAAACAATGGCATAATCAAAAGGAGCTAATGCTCAGCACTGCCCTGAACACTGCCTGGATTTTCTTAATGCATCCTTCCATCCCCTAAGAAGGTCAATGTCATTATCTCTGTTTCCTGATAAGGAGTGTGAGGTTCAGAAGTGTCAGCACTGTGGCCAAGATCCCAGATTGCAGAGCCAGCCTGCAGGGCTGCGCCCCCAACCCCCCACCAATCACTAGATTGTGACTTCAGACAGTTCCTTAACCTTTCTGGCTTTAGCTTCATTTGGAAATAGGGGTAATAAAAGCACCTGCCTTATAGGGGTGTGGTGATGATTAAATGAGATGATGTATGTAAAACATGCAGACCAGGGCACAGCACATAGTAGGTGCTATGAGAGTACTCACTGTTACTATTATTATTGGACAAGGTCATTCAGGTAGGAGAGGGAAGAGCAAGGTTTTGGACTGGATCTGGCAAGGCTGACCCTTGCCTTCTCCCAGCTGACCCTGGCAGGGAGGGGGACTGGATGGGCTGACCCAGGCTGAGGAAGGAGCTGTACATCCTGCACCAGGCCTGTTCCTTTGCTGCAAGCATGTGACATATTGTGGCGTGATGTGTTTTCCCCTCATGGTGCAAGATGTGACTCAGAGGGGCATGCTTGGGAAATGAGTTTCTTGGATTTGCCCACCTCATCGCCCCTGCATTCTTTTGAGTTTCTCTGATCAGACTTTATATTTGGCTCTGCCATCCACCATCCTTTTTAATGTAGAAAACAGTCCCTCATTTCCAACTTGCTCAACAGCTGTAAAGATTCATCTTTGGCCCGGAGAGGGTAGCAAAGGAGGGAAGGGGGGGAAAGGAAAAAGAAAGCAAAAGGAAGAAAGAAAAAGGCAGCAACAATCAAAACAGCCCTTTTCTCCCTGTGTAATCTGGGCAGTTTCCAGGAGGATAATGTCTTTCCACCGTGAATCGCCCCCTCCCTCCCAGGCTGTTTTCACAGGAAGCAAATCCTGGAGCATTTTCAATGTGCCCCTCGAGGCAGAACAATGAGGCCCTTGAAGCCTCGGAACCGCGCTCCCTCCAGTTATCCGGAGCCCTCGCAGGAGCCCCTCCTGGACCGGGTTGGAGAGCGCACCGACCCGCTTGGGCAGTGGGGGCGGGGGTTTGCAGGGTGTCGCCGAGACTCACGAGGGAAGCCCATTAGCCAAATAATAGGTTTGGATCCGACTGTTGTGCCAAGGTACCCGGCATTTATCCGGCTTCCCGATTGGGGGCGGGGAGCAAAGAGGAGGCGGCTCGGATCCAATTACCGCTGCTCCAGCCTGGTCGCTGGGGGTGGCGGCGGGCGGGGCGGGCTGGGCCAGGCAGCCGGCGGAGCGAAGATCGTGCGCGTAGAAGCTGGGGCCGGCTGCTCGGTCGGGGGGTGCCTGTCCCCGGGGCGGCCCCAGCCCCGCATCTCAGCTCTGCGCCGGGCGCAGGCTCCTCCGCCCCGCCGGCTCAGCTGCCCCATTGTTTATTGTGGAGTCTGCGCTCACCCTTCCCGTCCCCTCCCTCGCCCCCGCCCTCCCTCCTGCTCCCTTCTCCCCTCCTCCCGAAAGAAAGAAGAGCTAGTCTGTGGAGACGAATGAGTCATGAATAAACAAACAGCGTGGGGGAGCTGTCACTCCGAGCTGACTTCCTGGCCGCGCTGAGCTCCGCGACCTCCTGGCGGGGCACACAAGCCATGCTGGCTGGGGTGGGCAAGGGGTGTCTGGGCGTCCAGCGCCTGGGCAGGGGAGGAGGAGGGAGGGTTGCACAGGACCCTGATTACCAGGCTGTCCTGGACCACAGCCCTCACAAGCATCACGCAGTTAAAGTGAGTGTGTTGTGACCTGCTGTCCCCAAACCTATCTGTACACGGATGCTGAGGGCTGAGTCCGATTTCCTTGGGTGCAACAAAAGTCATACACCACTGATAGGCAATGTATGTGAGCATCTGCTGTGTGGGGTTGCTTTCCCCGTGTGGGCTTCCCCTCTGGGGATGCTCGCTGAGTTTTGTTGGTGTGGTGTTTCCAGCATGTGTGTGGTGAGTGCTGCAGATGCAGGGGCACTGGGAGGACGTGTATTTGGTGTGTGTTCCCACATGATACATGTCTAGAGTGTGGGATACACGAGACTGTGTGCGCACATCAGGACTGGTGACCTGTGTATGTCTGTACATTGTGTGACTGTTTTTCTGACTCAGGTTGTTTCTGCCACTTTAAGTTTTGTGAGTCTTGCTTTGTTCTTAGTTCTCTGCTTGGTCCTTTTTCCTCTCCCTTGTGTGATCCTGTGGGTCATCTGGGGCCACCTCTTACCATTAGTGAGGCCCCAGGGCCCCAGTAGACCTCCAGGGCCTGGCCTGGCTGGCCCCAGAGTCCAGCCAGCTGTGGCCACACGCAGGCTCGCAGCGCTGACTCATGCCTGGTGAGAGCAGAGCCCAGTCTGACCAGAGCTCAGGCCGGGTGAGCCTGGCTGTGGGGAGGGCACTTGGAGCCAGGTCTATGGGAGCCCTCATGAGCTCTAAAGCTTGGGGAAAAGGCCTGGCTAGCCCAGAAATTCTGGAAGCTTCTGGCACAGAAAGGGGCCTGCCCCATGGGGTCAGAGGCAGGGGCAGGAGCCAGGCATTTCTTCTGGCTTCCCTGGCAACCACACCCCCTCACAGAGGGCCACCCTAGGGCCAAAGGTGACAGCTAGACCTTTAGGAAGAAGGTTGGTGAGACAGAGGCAAGGGTGTGACTCAAGGTACAGCCCAGACCCCTGCTACCTGGCTGGGTTCTGAACCCCTGCCAACTCTGGCCCTGCTGCTGTTCCCTCTCCATGGCCAGGCCCCAATGCCTAAAGTTCTCCAGCTCTGGGTCAGAGATTTGCATGCAGAGGCAGATCTCCTGAAGCTGAAGCAGGGTCCCATCCCCATTATCACCCTCTCCTGCACCACCACCACTGCCAGTACCTACTTCCTGGATTTGGTTTCCTGGCACTGGAATCATAGGTTGGTTCTGGTCCTAACAGGGAAGGCAGGCTTTGGGGGCAGCAGGTCTACCCTGGTCATTTTCCAGCCTCTTTCCCATCCTTCAGCTGGTAGGCAGTTTGGATCAACATAGGTTGGGAGGCAGGTAAATGTGGGTTCATAACTTGGCTTTCTTTGCTTACAGTGTGATCTAGGGCAAGTCACTTAACCTCTCTGAGTCTCTCTTCTCTCATCTTTAAAATGTGCATACAGACGTCTTCTACCTTATGAGGTGGTTGCAAATTAAAGGAGAGAATGCCTGTGATTCCTGAGCACCGTTTGGCATGGAATAGGGGCTCAGAAAAGGAGAGTCACTCTTTGTCCACTCCTAGTCCTGCTCTGGGCCTAGATCATCAGCGCCCTGAATTTAGCTGCTCTATCTTTTTCATCCTCTGAACCAGAGACTTCCTGGGCCCTGTGGATCTTGTCTGAAATTTGAGGACTCAGAAATAGTCCCATACATTTTTTGGGGCAGCATACGGTTTGGGCCTGGACTTCCAAGCCAGGCTTATCTCCACAGGACAGCTGGGACCCATAGCATCTCTCTGGGGCTTTCCCTATGGGGAGAAGTCTCCACCCCTCAGGGCATACTCTGGCTGTGTCTGGGCTGGCCTTGCATTGTAGACAAATTGTTTGGTCTACATGGGATTAATAAAAGAAACCCAGCCAATACTTAGGAATGAAGACATTTCACATGAAAATGTGGCTCTTCAACTTTGAATTATTGGGAGATTTGACTACACTGCACTCACAATTCTATGTGGCAGCTATGGGCTGGAGCTGAGAAGTGGGGCCTCTTCATTCAGGACATGTGCTTTCCAGTTTACCACAGTCCCCACCACTCCCTGTTGCACTGCTTCTCAAACTTGAGAATCACCTACTTCTTAAAACAGATTGTGGGGGCCCACCCCAGAGTTTCTATGTTAATGGGTTGGGGTGGGACTGATAATTTGTAATTCCAACAAGTTCCCAGGTGACATTGATGTTGCTGCACCAGGGACTCACTTTGAGTTCTCCTGACTCACCTTCATTTTAGCTCATCACACTTGGCCTGTGTTTTCCCAGAGTAGGGAAATATTTCTCTGTACTCAACTCTAGCAAAAGTAGGAAAATAGAAAAGGACAGAGAGTATAATTTTTTCCCCAGCAAAGTGGAGAAGTGTATATTTCATCGGGGACACAAAGAATGTTCCTTTTTGTTTACATGTAAATAATTTGCATATATATATCCCATAAGCACAACTTCAGATGCTTCGAAGATGATGTGGGCACTGTCTGTGCTGTTCCTTACACTTGGCCATTTTGCTCATTTATGTTTCCTGCTTGGTCCTGCAGGTGTTCCAGTGTGTGCTTCCTACCCTCCACAGTTTATCCGTTAATTGAACAACCCTGCTTTGAACCAGTTCAATTGCTGACTGTGTTAGGATATGGAGACAGAAAAAGACAGAAAGTTTTCATCATCATGTGGCTCACATGCTGATTCTGATGTCATGGTGGACCCAATAAGAAGGAATATCATGGTTGATTAGTGATGTCTGCTGTGAGCACAGATGGAAAGAATGTGCCACTGCTTTGCTATAGCAGGCAAGATTCTTTAGCCATTTTAGGAGATGCAAATGTGGGGTGAATCAGTTCCAAGTCCCATGCCCTAGCATGTATGGAACCCTTGCTCTGTGCTCAGCCTTGGGTTAGATACTTTGAGGAAGGCCAAGAGGAAGGGAAAATTCCACTCTTTGACTCAAATTGTTGATGATGACACTGGGATAGACAAAACAAATTGAACAGATAAATAAAAAAGGAATTACAAATTATAACAGTAGGGGGCTGGGATGGAGAATAATGGGGTATGTGGGGACCTCCTTTAGTCTGAGTGGTGGAAGAAGTGTCTCTGAGGTCCCCATCCTACGTTTGGAGGAGAGGAGGTAAGGAAGCAGAAGGGATCCTGGACTAAGGCATCTCTCTGCTGTGAGAGATGGAGCCCAGACTGTAGGTCAGGAGACCAGGGCTGTAGTCCTAGTCCTAGGTCACTCCCCTCAGGTCTCCTCTAATTTGATCACTTTAACCGCCCTCAAAACAGTCTCTTCCACAGACCCAGGGAGCATTCCTGGCCTTCTGGCAGGTGCTGTGCATTCTGTCCTCTGTCCTCTGACGCAACTCTGACTGCTGCCTTCCTCTCAGGACAGCCACATGGTGCCTTGGGTTGTTACTTAGTGGACTCATGAAACACCACAGGTATATTTGGGACGCTGCACCACCCACTGGCAAGTTATTTAGTCTCTCTGGATCTGGGAACCTTCAGGGCCACTTTGAGTGCTTCAGGAGTACCCAATCCAATGCTTTGATAGCCTTCTCCCCCACTCCCAGTCGCTCTGTCAAGAACTTGGGTCAAAGGACAGAATTTTCCTGTCCTCCTGGCTTTTCTCACAGTGTCTGGTCCAAGGCTGAGCACAGAGCAAAGGCTCCATACATACTAGGGCACAGAAGTGGGAATTGATACTTCCCATATTAGCATATCTTTAAATGGCTAAGGAATCTCACCTGCTATGGAAAATCAGTGGCACATTCTTCTAATAATGTGCTCACAGCAGACATCACTAATCAATCATGACCCTCTTTTCCACTGAGTCCACACATGGCTTCAGAACCATTCTCAACACAGTCCTCTAGAAAGCTCATGCCAATGAGTTGGAGCTGACTTGTGAGATGATATTTATTAGACATTCCTGTTATAGGAACAGGTCTAATATCTCGTGGGTCTCATGTGGCCTCCCAAATAAGTAGAAACTTGAGACATGGACTTAAGATTTGAGGCACCTGAGCTGGGCTTGGAGCTAGGGGCTGAACTGGTCTGTTGGCTAATGAAAAGAGAGCTATGGGAAGTTGACAGGCAGTGGGCAGGGGTGGATTGGACTCAAATCAGCTTAGAGTCTGCTGAGTGTCCATTGAAGAAGGGAGTACAGGGTGTGAGGCAGTGGGGTAGGAGGGAGGACTCAGACACAGCTGGGTTCCAGGAATAAAGAAGAGATGGTGGGTCCTGCTGGGGATCCCTGAGGGCTGGCACAGGGCTTCTTGGTACTCCTGAAAGTAAGGACATGAGGGAGCAGAGCCACCTGAAACCTCACCTGCTGCCCCACCAGGCTGAAGTGTCACTCTCCTGAAAGGACATTGGCAAGCCCCTCTCCTCCAAGTTATAAGCAGAGGCAGCTGAGGGTCCTTTTGTAAGCACAGAAGCTTTTATGGAAATTAAGTGTGGATGTCTGTGTCTGGAATCATCAATATATTTGACAGAGCTGTGGTCATTAAGGGAATGCACAGAGATGCTGATGTCTGTCAAAGCTCTCATGACCTTCCCTCAGTTTGCCTTTCCTGTCCTCCTGGCCCAGTGTCCTAGCTCTGGGATGAAGCAGGGTATGGGTACAACTCTGTAGATTCTAAGCTCCCTGAGAGTGGCCCCCACCACATCATCTGCTTGTTCACCACTCTGTGGGGGATGCCTAGCTCATGAATGAAGGAATGACCAACTGATGAAAGGAATGGCACTTCTCTTGTAAGCTTGTCATACTTTTATGCTGGCATAACACCTGTTGTCTGTGCTGCACCATAGGTTTCATAAGGGGAGGGGCTGAGCTAGGAGTCCCAGCGCCACGCCTCGTTCATGGTAGAGTTACATGAACCGAAGGGAGGTCTACATATTCCAGCTGCGCCCTTTGGGCTCTGCTGAGTCTAGGTCTGGGACACGAGGGGTCTTGGGCAGTTCTGGAGCTGGAGTTCTGGTGGTCCCTGAGAGTATTGGACACTCCAGGCACTGGGCACTGCTCATTGCTCCCTAAATACTGCTGGCAATCCCATAGCCATGCCTTTGCTTCCCATTCTCCACTCCCGGAATGCCCCTCTTTGCTCCATTTGAACCTTTTTGAAATCCTCTCAGTTATTAGGGTTCAACTCCAGGGCTGCCTCCTCCAGGAAACCTTGTGTTGAAAAGGCCTCTGCTGTCCATATGTCCTGCGCTCTCCCCATAGCTATCCTCACAAGATTGGCTGTCTTCATAATAGTGTCTGGGAGAAGCTGAGCCCACCATGCTTTATGAGGGCTTTGTCTGGTTATCACTTAGCCCATGGTTTTGGGATGAGGCCTCATTTGATTTGTGAGCAGCTTCAAAGCCCTTTGGGGACATACCTGGCTCTGTCATGGGGACCCCACCCTGCTCCAGCAAGAAAGCATGTCCAGGTCTTTCCCCTGCAAGGAGAGCCCTCACTTGTCTCCATGTGTGTGGGCCTTTCCCTCCACAACCTTTGCTTCTTAGCCTCAGGGTCCAGGTCCAGGCTTTGGGGGCATGGTATGGGGTGTACGATCTGGGTCATGCACTGCAGCTGGATGTGTGAGGTCTGTTGGTAACTCAGCCTCTTGGAGTTTCAGTTTCTTCAATTATGAAATGGGACACCTGTTCCCATCTCATAGTTATTGTGGAAATTATAGGCCCCAATGTGCCTGCTCCCTCTTCAGATTCTCTCTGCTTGAAGTGGTTTTTTTTTTTGCTTCCTCTTTGCCTGAATAGCTCCTATTCATCCTTCAGAAGGATTCAGATCAATGTTACCTCCTGCAGGAAGCCCTCCTTGGTTAGTCACTTGTTCCTGTCACATTCCCTCAGTGTGGAATCCTGGTTTTCTTTCAGGTGGCTCTTATCTATGTATATGAGTTTCTGTTTAGGGTTGGCCTCCCTCATTAGTCTGTGAGCTCCATGAGGGAAAGGGTGAGTATCCCTAGTACCTAGTGAGGGCCTGGCACTTCAAAGGCACTCAGGGAATATTTGCTAAGTAATAACAAATTTAAAATGCCTCATACATAAATTGCAGCTTTTCTCATCTAGTGTGACCTCAGGAGGCCATGTAACCTCTTTTCATTTCAGGCTGCTTGTGGGATGTTCTATTGGCAGAAAACTCCACACCTGTCCTGCACCAGCCTGCCTTCCCTGAGGAAATGTCAGCCTACTTTGGGCTTTACTGTCCTCTCAGGTCCTGATGCAGAGGAGGCAAGGGAGGGCCAGGTGAGGTGAACCTGCAGCCTGAACCCTCAAGGTTGGTCACTGCCTGAAAGCTGAGTATGCCAGGGCCTCGCAGGATCCATCCTGGGCATGGAGTGCACCTGCACACAAGCGGGTAGCTTCCTCTGCCTGATAGTGGGGCCTTGGCTACTCCTAAGCCCACAGCTACGAGGGAGCCAGTATGCTCCTGTGCTCAGCCTGAACTTCTTCCCTTCAAACTGTGTCTGGCTCTTGAACCCACTTCTTCTGACCACAAGCCTGGTGCTCTGGTGTTTTTATCAAGCTACCAGGTATTGGGTCTGCTATCTCACTTATCCGGGCCTTGATTATTCCATCTGTCAAATGGGAATAAGAACCTTGTGAAATGGGTGGCATTTTGAGGATCTAATGGAATAACCAGCTTGCATTGTACTTTACAGTTTGTAATAGCTTATCATGTAAGTTTTCCTGGCCAGATGCAGAATCCTTTTTCTGGGGACATGGAGGATGAATGGGCTCTGGGGAGATGTTATAGCCATACATGAAGGTTCAGGGTGCCATGGTGTGGGTGCAGCCCTGAGGGCACCACCATTCATGTGGATACACCATTCATCTGTGTACTCCTGGCAATAGAGCCAGGTGGCTATGCTGGGGATTAGGGCAGACAGACAGTTGACAGTGAGTTCTGTCTAGTGCTTGGAGGAGACTTGTCTGGAGTAGCCAGTCTCCTTGGCAGGACCACAGCTTACCTGAACTTCTCAAATTAGTCGCTAGTGTCCAGACAGTCCCCGAACACTGAGAATAGTGACTTTGGAAGCCCTTTGCCCTGGGCCCTGTTCTGCCTGGGCCATGACCTAGACAGTCTGAAGGATAGGCATATTCCTGATGGAATATATCTGTCTGTCCATTCATACATTTCACACAAGCACACACTTAGAGGCATGTATACATATGTGCACACATAGGCACACAGTGCTCTAGACTGACCTCTCTAGACCAGAGAGTGTCTTTGGTCTTTTCCTATGCAGGACATGTGGAAAAATGATTCCCAAGCAACTTCCAGGTAGATTATTCTATCCATTTCCCTTTTGCCTCCTCCCATTTCACCATTTTACAAACTGGGACACTGAGGCAAAGAGGGTAAGCGGTTTGCCCAGGGTCCACCACAGGGCAGTGGCAGAGCCAGAAGCAGCAGATACGACTCAGGGGTTTCCTGTCACAGGGACTGAGTTTGTACCTGTGTTGGGACTTCCTCATAAGGTGACAGCTGCCCTGCAGAGTGCGATGGCAGCCAGCACTCCCCAACACAGCATCCCATTTTACAGACAGGTCCCCCTGTTTGTAAGAGTTTGAGTTGGCCATGTTCTCCTTCAGAAGGTCTTCACATTGCAGATGGTGCAGAATGGAGACTCACAGGCTCAGAATTGAAGCCCTGGACTGTGGGTTACCCCATACCGTGGGAAATTCCAGGTTTGCAGCTGCTGCTAGGAGAGCAAAGCTCATTCAGATGGTAAGTTAGAAAAGGGAACTTAATAAACAAGTTACACTGCGGAGGCCCTGGGGGCAGCCTCTCCAAGCGGCCACCCACTCAGGGTTGCCCACCCAGAGCAGCTTGGACCTCTGTTTGTGGGCCAGTGCAGCTCAGGGCCAGCAGCCCTGCCTGGACAGCCCTCCCTGGCCCTCCCTGAGTCCTGCTGACACAGACACAGGCTGCTCCTGGCCTCTCACCTCCCCAGCCCCCTTTACCCTCCCTGCTGGTAGGCTGCTGTAACAAGGTGCCCTTTGTGTGTGCTGGGTGGGGGTGGGGGCTCCTGCACTGCTTCTTGCTGCTGAGTCACAGCTTCCTGCCTGCACAACACTGGGGACAGAGAGTTGCAGGTGATTGGCCAGGCAGCATGGAGCCCAAGACTTTGGAGATGACCTCAGGCAACCCCTTCCTTGCACTGGTGGGGAAACTGAGGCTCAGAGACAGGAAGGGGATACCTCACATCTTCCTGGAGCAAACATCAAGATGAGGCACCCCCTCTGGCAGTCCACAGGCCCCCAGGCTTGTCGTGTGGTCATCATAGTGTTCCATTTCTCCCCAGAATTGCCTGGGTGTGTCTGTGTACCCATATACATGGCCACACATGCTCACATTTGTCTCTGAGTTTGTGCGCAGGGTGCCACCATTGGAGTGTTGGTTTGTGTGTGATGTATAAATGTGTTGACTGTTTTAGGGTCTCATGCCTTCTCTCAGTGACACGTGTAGCCTGTCATCAACAGTACAGTTCTGTCCATCTTCCTCTTAGGGCTTCCCTAGGCTTGTCCTGGCCCTCACAGGAGGCATCTGGCTGAAGAATTCTAGCCATGGTGGGCAAGCAACTGTAATGGGCAGCTCATTACCTAGTGAATCACCTCTCCACCATTTAAGGTAAGGGTCCCTCTGTCCCCCTGCACTCTGCTGTGTAAGACTCACCAGTCTGAGCCCAGCCAGAACTATGGGTTATTTAGGAACATAGGGCCCAGAGCCAGACTGTTTGGGTTTGAATCCTGGCTTTGCCATTTCCTGGTTTGAAACCTGGCTTTGCCATTTCCTAGCTGTGTTACTTGGGCTAATGGCTTTTCCTCTCTGACCCTCCCCTTTCTCCTCTATAAAATGGGATAATAATAGCCTTGCCTCACAGAGCTGTTGTAGGGATTGAGTTTGCACTTGTCAAGCTCTTAGAATAGCATGCAATATGTGGCAGGCCCTCAAGAAATAGTAGCAATTATTATTACTGTTATAATTATTCTTCTTGACCCCAAGAGATCCCGTTGGAGGAGCGAAGCCCTGAAAGGTACTCTTTGGTTTCTGGGCAGCATGAGAAGCCCAGTTCGTTTGGTCACAGACACCAGGCAGCAAGGGGGTGGGAGCTGTCTCCAGGAGCAGATGTCTATTTCTGAAGGACAGTGCCCAGGTGAGGCTCCCACAGTGTGGTGTCAACCTTGACTCTATATATGCTGCTACCCTAGGCCTCCAAACATCACCAAACCCCAGGAGGCAGGGCAGAGTGGCCATGTGGCTGGAGCTAGTGCTCCTCCCTCTTCATGGGCTTCTGGTGGCCTTGGCAGGCAGCAGGCTTCCTGTTGCTGCTGCTGCAACATCCCACCTAGTGCCCAGGACTGCCATCTGGGCCTGAGGGCTGGGTGAGGGGCCCGTTGGCCATCTGCCTGCTTGGAGCTGGCTGTTTCCGAAAGACAGTGGGGCGCCTGCTGGAGCTGGAGCTGCTGGATGAGGCTCAGAGGCCCCAAGCTGCCATGGGGAGGCCACGTCCCCACAGCTTCCTGCCGTATTGTCCCTGCACACAACACACAGGGTACAGGAGTCAGGAAACCCAGCCTGTCAGTACTAGCTACCTCCGGGACTGCTGTGTGACCTTGGAGAAGTCCCACCTCCCTGGTTTCAGGTTTTCCATCTGCACATTGGGCAGACTGGACTCAGGTGGCCCAGACTTCTGTTCAGTTACTGCTGACTCTAGGCACAGGGTCTCACTGAGGGAAATGCGTGAGGCTGGGGAGGGTTTCCCAGATCCCTGGAGGTTGCTTCCCTGACACTGTGGAATTGTATTAAGTCCTGAATGATCAGAGGTAGGTTAGGTCCAAGCTGGGGTTCTTGCATAGCCCCAGCCCAGCCTCAATGCCTTGCATGTTATGTGCAAGGTGATAAGACAGTGAGACACATTTCTTCAGAGAGTTGGAAGCTGGCTAGGCTTGAGGAGGTAGCTTTTCATTCACTTACTCGCTCACTCAGTCACTCATTCCTTCATTCATTCACTCACTCATCCATCTATCCATCCATCTACTCATTCATTCCTGTATCCATTTATTCATCATCTATTCACTCATTCTTCCATCCATTCACACTGAGCATTATGTCATTCTGGACACTGTGCCAAGCCCTGGGGTTATGATGGCGAACACAATAGTCAGAGTCGGAGACACAGCTATGACCTGTCAGTCAACACAGTGTGACAAACTCTAAGATAGGACAACTTAGCAGTAACTGACTCCAGTCCAGGGAACCAGGAAAGCTTCTGAGACACAATGACTGAGACATGTTGGAGTGAGCCAGGGGTGTCTAATTTCTGTAGGACCCTTATGAGATGGGTAGCTGCCCTCTCCACTATATGGATAAGGAAGGTAATGCTTAGCAAGTGAATACATGAGAAGCTTTCCTACCATCACACCCTGAGTAAGTGGCAGAGCTGGCATTTGAATCCTTGTTTCTCTGATTCCAAATGCCACAGGACCCCTACCTTCTTCAGGTTCCTGCTAGCCATGTGCTACTGACCATCTCTGATGAGGCTGGGGTCAAGCAGATGTCCTGAGTGGGAGGGCATCACATGCTATGACTAAAGGAAGAAAGTGGATGGTGGAGGGCAACTGTCCTGGATGTCCTTTCTTTACCTTATTGTCCAGGGCCAGTGTGTGGCTTATTATACCTACAACTCCTGGAAGAGCTTAGGATAGAGCCAGGCAGGCCTCAGCACCTCTGTCTGAAAACAGTAGTTCTCAGAACCTTGGTTACCTGGGGTGGGGACAGAGACACAACCAGCTGGGAGCCAGGAGTTCCAGTCCTGGTTCACTGGGGACCTTGGGTATTGCCAGCCTGGCTTCCTTGTTTTTTTTCTCTGGAATACATTCATGGGGAGAGGTCAGACACAGCACTGGCCCTGACCCACAGGCAGTTCTGGTCAAACCTACGTGCTCTGAGAGTGCTCAGAACAAGGCAGGGAGTGGGGGACTTCCTCCTCTAGCTCTCTCCTGTGGGGAGCTGTCATTAGGTCCTACATCTCCTTGACCCAGGGAGGGCATTTATTAACCCACATAGCTGGGGCAGACCCCTCAGTGGTATCTTATCCCAAATGATCATGGCCAATACTGGACTCCTGATTTCTCCCCTCAGCTAATCTCTGTGAATGCACCCACCTCACCCTGAGTCATTCTTGATCCCCTGTTTTCTTTCCTCCCAACAACCATTCAATTGACTCCACCTAGATCCCAAATCTCTCCACGTCTCTTCACCTCCACTGTCACCATTCCTGTGCACACCCTCACCTGCTGCCCACCAGATAACTAAACCGGTTTCCTAACTGGGCTTTGTGAGTCCATTCCTGTGCCTTGTGCTCTCTTCTCCACACAGCTACCAGAAGGAGATTTCAAACAAACTCAGAGCATGGCACCCCCTGTGGACTTGCACTGTGGACCTAGTAGGTACAGCTTGTGTGACCTGGTCCTGCTCACCGCCCATGTCCTCCCAGCTCACTGTGCCTTGGCTCACCTCCTCTGCTCTCCTTCCTGACTTCCCTGTTCATTTCATCTCCTGGCATTTGCATGGTGTTCCTGCTGCCTAGAATTCTCTTCCTGAGTCTCTGTGTGGCCTGTGCTATTCACCTAGGCTTGAGCAACACTCCTCAAGGAGGCTCTCCCTGACCATGAGGTCTGACATTGCCCCTCACCCCATGCACTCCCTCTCCTATTACTCTATCATGCTTTCTTTGGAACCCTAACTTATTTTGTTGTCCTACTTGCTCCCCCAACTAGAATGTAAGCTCCAAAATCAAGGCTGCTCCTGTCTCATCCTGCATCCCAGAGCCTGGCTGGAGCTGAGAGGGCACTCAAGGAATATTTGTCAGATGAGTGAACTTCATGGTGCTATAGATGCCCAGTGAGAAAGGACCTTAATCTATTGTATCTGGGGAACTCCCCTGCATGCCTCCTCAGCCCCAGCTTGCACTCCTCTGGTGGCAGGGAGCTCATTCCTGCTAAGGCAGCACTTTTCATCTCTGGGCAGCTTGGACTGTTAGACATGGTGTTTGTTCTGACCTGAAATCTGCTATTCAGTGCTTCCACTGAGTCCAGCTTGGCTCGATGAGTCTGACAGCTTCTCTGCAGGAACTCTATTGGAATTTGAAGAGTGTGGCATGATGAGGACAGATGGGGGACACAGACTTACAGGTCATGGGTTTAAATTCCCTCTATTCCATCTCTCCAAGGTCAGTTGTCAGTCTCCAAAGTCTCTGACCCTTGTTTCCCCTCTGGAACTCCTGGGAATCATGCCCCCCTGGGCTAAACTTGGAGCAGAGGAAATGCCACCAGCATGCCTAGCCTGGTGCCTGGCATAGACCTGGGTGCTTAATAAATGTTTTTTGATTTTAGATAAAAATCTCCATGATTTTTCACTACTCCAGGGTATCTAGATGCTCACTGCTCCCTCTGCCCTGGGGGCTCATCTTCTGCATAGGAAAAAACAGAGACCAAATCTCATCCCTGCTCAGGTGGACCTGGGCTGTGGGAGGGAGGTGGGGTGTGCGTGGGGTGCCAAGCTCTCCTGCAGTGATTTATAGTGTTTTGCCTTTCGGAAAACATTGCAGTACAAGGTTGCTCAAGGTCAGTGCCTCTGTTCTGCGATCGCTTTATGAAAAGGGAGAAGAGAAAGTGGGCAACGTTTCCAATTTTTTAAGGAGCTGGCTCAGAGCCAGTCACTAGGCATCAGAGGAAGGCAGCTGACTGCACTCAGCCCATCCCGAAAGTGCCTGGAAGGGAAGGTAGGAAGCAGATGTTTCTTAAGGAACTACTATGTGCCAGGCTCCATGCTAGGAGTGTTATAATAGGGAACAATTGTTGTGTGCTTGGGGTAGCAAGCCATTGTTTTAAGTACTTTATGTGGATTAACTCATTGAATGGATGTAATCCTCACTTCTCCTCTATGAATAGGCATTATTGTTAACCCATTTTAAAGATGGGTTAGCTGAGGCAAAGGGAGGTAAAATAACATGTCCAGGACCCCACAGCCAGCATGGATAGTATTTAATCCCAGTCTCACCTGTAGGTGAGGATTATTATCACTGTCATTTTATAGATGAAAGCTCCAAGGCTTGGAGCTGTTAAGTAACTTGTCCAAGATCACACAGCAGGAGGATATAGCAGAGATGGGATTTGAACTTGGTAATTAGTGGTTGTAAGGCAGTGCATTGCTCTGTGTTACAAAAACTGGCTGGTCTCCTCATCTTCTCTTCTTTCCTCTATCCCTTGAAATGGATGGGCCAGGGAGGTAGTGGGCTAGATGGGGGTCGGGGGGGGGATGGTGGGAGGTAAGCCAGCCTTAGAGTAGTTGTGGGGCCCCTCCAATTTCCCTGCCAATGGTGCCTTGGGCTTTGTATGAATGGCTGTGTTTTCAACACAGACCTAGAGGAAGAAGCTGAAATCCCCAGTAAACCTTCCGCTCCCTGTTAAGCTTCCTTCTTTGTTATCAGAGGGTGTCAGGAAAGACTCAGATAAAAAGGCGATGTCTGGGCCCCACCGTCCTGGAACAGAAGCCCCGCACACCACAGGATGAAGTCACATGGGAGAAGTTCCTGGACCAGAGCCAGGACCTACTTGGGGCCAAGGCGTGAGCTGGCCCAGTGTGCTGGCCTGTGTCCAGGACACAAAGCCCTGCCTGCTTGCCTGCCTCAGGGACACTACTGCTCTGCTCTGCCTCCCACCCTTAGAACCTCCTTCCAGGAAGAATTGGGATGTCCCCCAGAACCTGTGAACCCCTGAGAGTCAGGGTCCTGTTTCTTTGTGACTATCCCCAAGTGCCCACCATAGCTGTGCCAATGTAGGAAGAGCCCAGGTTTGAGGGTCTGGCTCTTGTCTCAGCCTTAACAATGATTGTCTCAGGAGACATGGCAATATCTTCAGCTTCCCTTTCCTCCTCCATACAATGGGCATAATAATGGGGCTCCTGAGTTGGCAGATGACCATTAGATAGGGAGATGGATAAGAAAGCACCTTGAATAGGGTCAAGTCTGACCAGCTGCCCACAATTACTACCTGTCGTGTAGCCTGGGGGTTCCCAAGGTTTGAGTCATTCTGGAGTTGCTTCGGGATGGATCCTAAAAACATTCTGATGCCTGGTGCCTCCCCAGGCTTCCTGATTCACTTGATCTGGACTGCCACTGAGCTCTGTGAGACATAGCGCTCCCAGGTGATTCGAATGTGTGGCCAACAGGGGAAAATGCGGGGAAGCCCATCCATTCTGTGATCTCACTGCTGTCCAGCAGCAAGTGAGCTTGGAGTCAACAGCAGACCCAGATTTTTCTCTGGGGTGCCTTTTCTGTTCCCGAGATCTGTCCTAATGTGTCCTGCTGAGAGTTTTGAATATAAAACACCTGTTTTTACAGAATGTACCCATGGTTGATGTCTGGGGAGTGGAAGGGCCTGTGATTTTTGCTGACCTCCTCCTACACATATGTATTGACTCTGTGTTGGGAACAGAGAAGTGGGCACTTGGGCCTGGAGTCTGCCCTCCTCACTCATGCACACCTAGGGCTCCTTAAAGGTGGAGGAGAGGAAAGGGGCATCACTGAGCACGTACTATTTGCTCAGGGCCTTCACATGGATTGGATTGACTAATGGAAGACTGATTCTGTGGGAAAGGCCTTGGCATCCCTGCTCACAGAAGAGCAGGCCAAGGTTCTGAGAAGTTCCAAACTTGCCCAAGGACTCACGGACAGCAAATTGGAAGTTGAGCCTTGAGTCTACCTGCTAAGCCCATGCTGCCCATGGAGGAGTTCCTTGTAGATGGCAGGGAGGTGCAATTCAGTAGAGGCGGGCAGGGTTGGGGTCTGGGGTCACCACAGTTTGGGGGCAGAGTGGGTCCAGGGTACCTTTGCTCTCTCTCTGCTTCTCCTCTGTCCTCCCCTGGCCTCAATTTCCCCAAAGCAGACCATAGCTCTCAGTGTCTGGGGCACAGGAGGGTTATAACCAGGTGTTTCCTCTCCTGGGATCTGTCGTTTTAGTCCTACAGTTGTAGGCTGGGGAAAGGCCTCTGACTTCACATTCTTTACTTATAGAGTAAGCAGGTGAGAGTCAGGGATCTGTGAGAGAGGGTATGACGTTCTCAAGATCAGCTCAGCCTCAGTGGTTGGCTCCGAAGAAGGCTAGGAGATCAGGGTCATGTCAGGACTGGCAAGTACCACCTGAGAAGATGGTCAGATGTAAGGCTTCTATCAGGGTGGAGGTATTCTATGCCAGGCTTCAGTAATCCCACTTGAGTGTCTGAAATTCGCCAGATTTCATCACAGATGTAGCTGTTGGTGAGCATCTCTGATCCAAAGCCAAACATACTAACAGATTCTATGTTAGGGAGCAGAATCTGCTTGACTCCAATGGGGCAGGGAGAGGTTGTGGGGAGGGTGATGTGCTGGTCTGTCCTACTCCCCGCAGTCGAATGAGCCTCCCCACTCTGCCTAGCTTCTCTTATTCTGTGGGTCAGGAGGCCTGTCCTGCCCAGATGTGGACAGACAGGCCCTGGGAAGCCCTCATCATTCCCCATTCAGCCCTGGTGGAAGAAGAGATGCTGTCATTTGCATTTCAAAACCGGTATCTCTCACATCTTCCCTTAATAAGAGCCAATTACACCTCTGCCCCAAACTGCAGGTTGCCTGGCTGTCATTGGACTTTTATCCTGTTTGGGGTGGGAAGGAACTGTTCCCTTAAATGTCACATTTAGCATACGCAAATGAAGACATAATTGTCCCTAATGGAAAATGAACTCAGCTGCTTGCTGAACACTCCAGACAAAAGCAGGCATTGATGAAATGAGCACCAGGGTGGGCCTGAGGTCTGTTCTTCCCTTTCCTGCCTCAACTGGAGGGCCCAGCTGGCCTTGCCCACATCTCTCCATCCATTTGGAAGATGGCACTCTAGGAATCTTTGCCAGTTAGAAGGTAACACACTGAGATATCATTCCTCCATTTGACAGATGTAGAAACTGAGGCATAAAGGTGGAGGGATTTGCCCAAAGTCACAGGTTGAATCAAATTTCTGAGGGGGGGGATCATATTGGGAGCTGAGAGCAGTCCATGCTGTGGGGGAGGAGTGAGGGCTGAGGGCTGAGAGCTGAGTTGATTCTCTAAGCTGATAGACAGAAATCAAGGAACAAACAGCCCTGGGATCTGGTGCTTGCCGGGCGCTAGCACCCTTCAGTAGGCCCTATGTCCAACTTGAGAGCTGTGCCTGGTAATAGGAAGCTGAGGGGAGAGGGCTGGAGAGGGAACGGGCTTTGGAGACCCTCTGACCCACTTCCCCTGGGAAAGTAATCCCTACACCTCATCCCTGGTGCATTTCTCTCAAAACCAAGAATGGAGGCAGAATTCTCTCACAGGGCCTGAGCTCTCTGTAACTGGCAGTGTACAAGAAGCATGGGAGGGTCTTCTGAGGATGTAGCTGCCCCAAGAATGGGGGGTTCTTTTTGAAAGTGAGCCCTGATGTCCACCCACATGCCTTGAGCTGACCACAGGATAAGGAATGTAAGGGGCCCTAGGCCTGGGTGAAACTTGGAGATTTAGCCAGCTCTCTTTTAAGAATCAAAGACCTTCCTTGTTCTCTAATTTCAGAGTCAGGGGTTGGGATGGTCCCCCATGCCTTGGCCCCATCCTGGTTGCTGCCTGTCCTTAGGGCCCTGCCTCTGATCCCTAGGAAAATGCTGGTGGTATGAAGTTTGAAAAACTAGATTCCAGTCTCAGCATGTCCATTTAAGCTTGTGACTTTGCACATGGCTCTTATCCCCTCTGAGCCTCAGTGACTACTCCACTGGAGTGGACATGTTGATACCTGGCTCCTAATGGGGCAGTGGGGATTCTGCTGGTTGGCTCAGTGTGATGCTTTGTATATGGGAGGGATGCAGTAGAGATTTGTTTGAAAAATTACTTACCCTGTTCCCTCTCCCTTGCCTATGGAGGGGCCTAACTCCTGCTGCAATGCCCCCAGGCACCCATGCTCTGCCCTCCAACCCTGCCTGGCTGTCCTGGGTTGTCTGCCTTCTGTCACCTCTTGCTGGGTCAGATGGCCAGCTCAGCCCAGCCCACATAATTACTGGCTGACCCAGGAATGCCAGTGACCTTAGTGAAGAGGCATCAGAAATCTCCAGGCCCTCTTTCCATAGGTGTCCTGATGGGTCTCAGAGGGGATCAGGACTTTGTCCAAGGTCACATGGGAAGTTCTGGGGTCAGCAGGCCCTTCTCCAACTTTAATGGCTTATGAGCTTCTGATTATCACAGTGAGGTGCATCCCTGTGGGACATGGAGGTTCTAGTGCTCCAAGTGGAAGACATAGCCCTTGGCCCCAAAGACAGGGTAAGAATGGAAACATGGGGCTTGGTCTGAGCAGAGTGAGGAGAAACCCAGCTTCTGAAAGATGCCTGTCCTCACTCATGCACTGCTGACTTCCTGCTCTCTGCCGTGTGTCCTCCAAGAGCCCCTCTGGGGATGCATAGGTTGACTCCCACTGCCAAGTCTGCTCTGCAACTTGCCAAGGTCTGCCAACTTGTTTACCACTTGTTCTTGGGTGACCTCTCTGGGCCTTAATGTCCTTTTTTTTTTTTTAGAGAGATTTTATTTTTATTTATTTTTATTTATTTTTTAATTTTTTTATTTTAGTTTATTCAGTACAGTTTCTATCCTTTATTCCCATTCCAGCCCACCCACCCATTCCTCCCCTCCTCCTTCCCCTTTCCAACCCCCCTAGTTAAGTACTGGAAACAACCTAGATGCCCATCAGTAAATGAATGGATCAAAAAACTATGGTACATTTACACAATGGAATTCTATGCAGCTGAAAGAAAGAAGGAACTCATACCCTTTGCAACAGCATGGATAGAGTTGGAAAGCATCATGCTAAGTGAAATAAGCCAGGCAGTGAAAGACAAATACCATATGATCTCACCTTTAACAGGAACCTAAACAACAAAACAAAGAACCAAGTAAAATATAACAAAAGACACTGAAATAGAGGACAAGTTGTCAGTGACCAGAGGGGAGAGGGGAGGGAATTTCAGGGGAGAAGGGAAGGGTTTACAGGAACAAATATAGAGGACTAATGTCCTTATCTGTAAAATAAGGTTGGTGATGCATGCCATGTGTGTGGTTTGGGGGAAAATTAGATACGGTATCTGTGAAGCATATAGTGCCTAGTTTCTCATGGGTATCCTAACACATCAGACAGACCCAGGTTCCAATCCTAGCTCTGCTACTTTCCACCTGTGTCATCTTGAATACCCCTACTCCATGGACCTCAGTTTCCCCACTATAAAATGGGGCAATGATAAGCTCCATGCCATGGAACTTCTCCAGCCTTCAATGAAATGACCTATGTAATCTGCTGAGTGTGTGTCCAGCACAGAGTGAGTGCTTGGGAAGGTCAAAGGTTGCCAAAAGTCCATTTTCCCCCCCTCCCAAGCTTGGAACTCCCACTTGAGAGGTTCACAAGATTGTCCCCAGGATACATTCTGAGAGGAGATCATTCCTTAGCATGATGTTCAAGGCCCTTATCAATGTGGCACAGCCTTTCCTCCTGGCTCATGTCTCTCTGTTTCCCTGAAGACCACCCCACTCTGGCTACTTTATTTTTTTTTTTAAAGATTTTTATTTATTTATTTTTCAGAGAAAGGGGAAGGGAGGGAGAAAGAGAGGGAGAGAAGCATCAGTGTGTGGTTGCCTGTTGCACGCCCCCTACTGGGGACCTGGCCTGAAACGCCGACATGTGCCCTGACTGGGAATCCAACTGGCAAACTTTCGGTTCACAGGCTGGTGCTCAATCCACTGAGCCACACCAGCCAGGGCCCACTCTGGCTACTTTAAACCACAAATGCTTCTTTGATTCCTCATGCCTTTACTGCTCCTGTTCCCTGACTTGCCCACTTGGCAGATACCTACATTTCCTTCAAAACCCACCCCAAATACCATCACTTCCTCTGGGGAATCAGGAAAAGCACTGCTGAGCTTGTTGTTCTTCCTGCACCATCATGTATCAGTTACCAGGGAGAGAACTCTACTGAAAGTGTCTCATATTGTCATGTGTGTCCCAAGTAGACTTGGAGTTCTGGGGCAGGGTGTCTGCTCTGCTCCTCATTGCATCCTGTTGGGGCCTAGCACCCCAGTACCCCAGGGGTGCAGTGCTGGGCCCAGGGGTAACCACCCCAGGAAGAGGGGTATCTTGGGTTTCTGCAGGAGGGTTGACAGCTGCTTTGGGTCTGTTGCCCTCTTTGTGTTTCTGTGTTTAGCAGGATGGGGCTTCACTCAGTCTACAAGAGGCTGCAAGTCATTGCTTCCTGGGTATGGTAGTCTTTAGGGCTGCTCAGATATCCCAGTGGATTCTCTCCTCCTTCTGGGCACATGGTAACACTGCCCTCCTCATCCCACTCTGAAGGAAGGTGAGGTCATGTGACTTGCTTTGACCAATGGCATGGGAGCAGAATCAAAGGGAAAAGAACCTTCTGAGTGGAAGCCATAAAGGGCAGGAGTGTCACTTGCCATTTTCTTTCCCTGCCTTGGTGACTATGGAAGCACGTGGCAAGATGGAGCCTCTGCCAGCCTGTGTGATACAGAGACCTTGCCATCCTAGGTCTGACATGTTCCAGGAGTACAAAAATGGACTTTGCTTTGTTAAGCCATTGAGATTTGAAGGCTGGGTGTTTTTGCAGCAAAACCTAGTCCATCTTGATGTATTTCAGGGGCCATGCAGGCAAGTTAAATAGGAGAAGGGATGGGTTTCAGGCAATTTTCAGTGGTGAGGGTGGGTGAGTTTGATTGAAAATTGCATGTCCTACCCAAAGACTTTCACATGCAAAGTTTTTAAAAACACTAAGCTGGCCCCATCACATCATCTCCCAGTGACTCAGATTGGGCCAAGGACCATGGCTGACTCTTCTGTGGCTCTAGGGATGAAGGGTATGGGATCAATAGGGGCCTTCCCACAGTGTGAGAACTAATTTTAGGATGTGCACACAGGTAGAGCCAGGACTCCTTCCCCACTTTGCAGAAATCAAGGCCCTGAGAGGAAAAATTCCTTGCCCAATTTCACATAATCAGCCAAAGGCCAAGCAAAAACCCAAGACTCCAACCTTCTGACTGCAGAGGCTTTGTCTGATGCCTCATTGCACGGAGGAAGGGAGGTATGATGGTGGAGGGACACATTGGTCCTTCTCTCCTGATTCCCAGGCCACAACCAGGGGTGGGTGATTCTCAAGGATTCCCAGGGCACTAGAAAGCAAGCCACTGGCTGATGGATTCTGTGCTGGGTTAGAGCACGAGCCCTGACCTCCTTTGGGACCTTGTGGGGAGCTCCCTCCCTGCTCTGGTCTCCTAGGCCTGTCTTCGAGGCAGCCCGGAAGCCTTCTCCCTGTGATTAACGAGCATTTCCCTTCCCTCGGGCTGTGCTGGGGGACTGATGGGATGTGGCTTTGGCCGTTGTGGGTAGTATTGGGGTTTGGGGAGCCTTGGAGTGTGGGCTGCAGCTGTTTACTTGGCAGGGTCTTGCTCGCAGATGTGAAGCTGTTGGGGTGGGTGGAGATGCTGATGGGTGGGGTGGAACCCAGAGCTATTGCCCATCTTCAGGAGGAGCCCATGCTATGGTCGCTGTGCTCTGGAGAGAGAGAGGACTCACACCCTTTGTCCTGTGTTCTGAACTGTTTTGTTGCTCTCAGAACCTACCCCCTGAGGGTGGCCCCACCACCTCCAGCTGTCTCCAGATGTTGTTCTAGTTTCTCTCTGTCCCTGCACCTCCTGGATGCTGACCCTAAGGCCCCTCTTCCTCTGGCCAGTGTGGTTTTGGTTTTGGGATTGAAGCAACATTGGGCTCAGGCCCCAGATCCAATTATCCTGGGCAGTGGAATTTGGACATGGGAGAGGCCAGGCTTGGAAGAGTTTTTAGCTAATGGAAAAATAGAACTGCAGGCTACTCCCTGCTTAGCTCATCTCAGGGGACAGGGCAGGCCCTGCCTCTTCCTAGAGTGCAGCCATAGGTTTCCAGGATGTGAGCTCAACCAAAAGGGTGGGGGGCCTTTCCCACTCGATCTCAGACACTTTTCTGTTCTTTGCCCAGAGGGGCCTGCCAGGTCTTTTTCAACCTGGAACAAAGACTTGTAGGGGGTCTAAGCAGGGGAGACTTCTTGAGTTGTTGGCTGAGTGTGGTGCAAGTAGAGAGTAGAGAGGGTGCTCATATACTCTCTCAGTGCTGAAGAGCTTTGTTGATATGAGTAATTTACCCATTCCTTTTTTGTCATCCTTCCAAGCTCCATCCATCCCTCCATTAATTTATCCATCTTCCAATTAAGTCATCCATCTATCCTCCCATCCATTACATTATTTCTCTATTTATCTCTCCATCCATCCATCTGTCCATCACTCCATCTGTCTGTCCATCCATCCATCCATCCATTCATCTACTGTCCATCCACACATTCTAGGTGAGAACTTGCACTGGGCTAGAACTCAAAGATAAACAGTTCACCATTCCTACCCTGAAAAACCCTCAAACTCTTCCCAGTCTAGTGACCAGATATTCAAACAACCAGTAATGTTTCCTCAGCAATATCACATTGTAATGAATGTGAAAGTTGTGTCATGAATCCAGAGGATTAACTGACTCCAGGTCAATGATACCTCTTTCAAACACTTACTCTGATTGTACTTTGTGGCATCGGAACCTGAACAGCAGAGAAGAGGATAAAGGGCATTTCTGGCAGATGGACCAGGCCTTGCAAAGACCTGAGCTCTGCAAATATGTAGCATGTTCAGGGGAATGACACCCTATGGCTGCAGGGTGGGCTGGAAGAGAAGAGCAGTGCTCAGGGCCAGGATGTGGAGGGCCTTGAATGCTGGGGTAATTCTCTTGGACTTAGCAGGTTGTTGTGGAGGCACCAGGGAACAGAGGAAAGCAGAGGCTGGTTGATCAAATGTGTATTTTAGGAAGAGCATCCTGGCTGCATTAGGTGTTTTTGAGGCAGACATTCTTGGGTTTGGATCCAACTCTGATGCCTTCTAATTTTGTGACCTTGGGCAAGCAAATTAACCACTCTGAGTCTCTTCTTCTCCAAAATGGAAGTGATGCTCTCTACCTCACTGGTTTGTTGTAAGATATAAATGAGATCTTACCTGAGAAGTACCTGGCACAATTCCTAACACATGGTAGATGCCCAGTGGCCACCTTATTCTGAGGGCTTTGCTGGAACCCATCTGGAACTAGAAGCTTGGGTCTTCTGCTGCTGCTTCCAACTCATTGTCCATGTTTGGGCTAGTCACTTAATCTCTATGAGCCTCAGTTTTCTTATCCACATAATGGCCATAAAAGTAGGATTGCTGTGAGGACTAGACAAGGTCATGAGTGTACCTGGCAAGTGGTCTGGGTTGCAGACACAGTGGGGGTATCAGGCTCAGAGAGGACCAGTGGTGCCCCAGCTTGGGACTAGAGGACTGGACCAGTGACCTCAAATGCTCTGGAACTGGGCCACCCGAAACTTCCCACCCATGAGTAGCTGCCTCATCCCCACCCCGCCCCACCCTGCCCAGCTGCTTCCGGGAGATGGCTCTTTGGCCCCGTGACTGCAACTGCTAATCCCAGGCAACACTGGGCTGAGGCGAGACCTGACATGTTTGTGGCTCTCGACAGCCTGATTTACCCAGAGCAGTGGTTCTGTGCCATCCCTCCAGCTTTGGGGCTGGGGCCACTGCCCACCACTGCCTGGCACTCCATACTGACCTTGGCTCCTGCCTGACCCTGGATCTTGATGGGCCAGAGAAGAAGTTAGAGAAAGAAGTGTCCAAGGGAAGAGTCATGCCCATAATGGCCCACTCTACCTGCCTTTCTGTGAGGGACCAAGAAGATAGAGCAGGAAGATCTTGTACCTAAGTCCTTTCCTCTCACATGTCACTTGGCCTCTAGGAGAGCCTCAGTTAACTCATCTGCAAAATGGGAATGATATTACTAACCTCATAGGTTTTAGCTAGGGGTCAAGAATGGTAGGGAAGGGAAGGATCTTTGTAAAGACTGGCTCACATGCCCTTGGTGGCTGTGGCCAGAGTCACGTAGTTCCTGGCCTTGCTCTCAAGGACAGTGATGTCCTTCTGTGGGAGCAAGGGGCAGGCAGACCAGGCTGATAGCTGCAGTGAGAACACTTTCTAAATGGAAATGAAGGGTTCTGGGGAACCAGGAACTAGGAAATGGAGAGGCAGGGGCCTTGCCACAGCTAGCTTTGTGATCTTGGCCAAGACAGGATTCTCACTGTGGTCGTGGATAGCCCCACTGACAGCTATGATACTCCTCCTGCCATCTCTGCTCTGGCCACAGGATCTGCTAGGCCCCATAGTCCCTCAGTGCACCACTGGGCTCTCAGCTCCTCATCTGGGCAGAAAAGAGGCAGAGCTCCTGACTTGGGAGGCATGAGCAGCCTGTGCTGGGAATGGCACAAGGAGGCAGGCCCCCTGGCAGTTACATCCTTGGAAAGGACAGAGAAGCCTGGTTGTCCACAGTAGGAAGAGTGGTGTCCAGGGGTTGATTTATCCATGGACACCCTAAGCCCAGGGCCTGCAGATTAGATCATCCCAAAAATATTTAGATACCTGAAAAAAATAGACTTCAAAAAATGACTGCAAAATCAAAATTAATTGATGTTTAATTGAATATGTACAAAATGTAACATCATGTCAACTTGTTAAATTCAACTCAGCTCCTATGAAGTTATATGCAAATGAAACTCAAAGTGGGATGTAGATGAATCCTGATGTGTTTATTCTGATGTGGTGTGGCATTCCAGAGTGAGAGGGTTTCAGGGAGCTATGAAGACTTAAAAATAGCTCTACTGGGGTGCTGTGGGGGGATGCTGCCCATAATAGCGGGGCTGCTACTTTCTGACCATCCACACCTGCTGGGGATGCCCTGGAGAAGCTGAGCATTTCCAGCACCCACAAATGAATAAGCTAATCTCTAGAGGGCTGTTTGAACTCTAATATTCTAAAATCCTCCTGGACAATACCCTAAGTTCATGCAGCAGCCAAACATGCTCTGCTGCCCTGGCCTGTCTCCCTGGGGTGCGGACACAGATGGGGTGAGGCTAGGCAGCCTGGAGAAGAGGAGAATGGGGAGCCTAGACTTTGCTTCCATACTAGAGATAGCCCCAAAGACTCATGGGCAGGGCTCTTGGACATGGGACCACCAGGTTTTAGGTGACTGTGAGAAAGAATGACAGAGCTGTCCTGCTAAAGAGAATTGCAATGTGGCTCAATTCTGCATGGCACTGGGATATTTGCAAAGCATTTTCAGGCCCTTGATCTTGGTTTTTCTTCATGACTGCGTTACGAGGTCAGGATCAGTTTACATACTTGGGCAATAGGGCCAGCAAGGCTCTAAAGGGTTGAATGAGTCACTTGTGTTCTCACTGTTGAGAAAGGACAACTCTGGGACTAGAGCCCAGCCCTCTGACTCTGGCTTGGGCAGAACCCCTGTTCCACCTTCCCTTATGCCACCCTCGGGTGACAAGTTGGCACAAATATGGATCATTCTGGAACTCTGCATTTGCATATGGCTTCCACATCCACTCTCCTCTGACCTTTCATCACTTAGCTGCCATGACACAGCATGCTGTTGCAGATGGTTAGTGCTCCTAAGTGCCAGGGCTCCCTCACACTTCCTGGCCTCCTGAGCTGAGACTGGGCCCAGGTACCAGTTCTGGCCAGTGGACTCTGAGCAATACGGCTGTGTTACTTCCAGGCTGCGCAGAGGCCAATTTATCCTGAAACTGATGAAATGTGGGCTCCAGTGCTGTCACTTGCCCTGGCCCCTCTCTCTAGGAGGCCATACGTATTCTATTTTTGTAATTTGTGTGTAAGTGTTGGAACAGCTATGGGCATTTTGCATGTATAATTTTGTATAGCTTTTCTTACAGAGAGCTGCTAAATTGTGTATGTTTTAGGCTCACAAGACCTGGATATGGCCCTGTGGCTAAGACAGTTAATCCATACATACCTCTGCCATCCCGCCTTCTCTGACAGGGCTCTAGAATCTGGCTTAGCCCCATCCTGAGAAAGGGGAGAGGCTGCAGCTTCGAGACTTGAGGGAGCTGGGCAGGAGGTGGCTGTGTATAGGGTGCTGGGTTTGCTTGCTCTTGGCTGCAGGGCAGTGGCTGCTGGAATGCCCAGGGCTTCAGGGGCAGTGGGCAGTTTCTGCTGCTGTCTTAAGGGTGGTGCTCTTAATAAGTTGTTCAATGCACAGCTCTGCCTTCATTCTTCAATAGCTAAGTGAAACAGTGACATGCAGGGCAGTACATTGTGTTTATCTGTATGTTTTCTTGACTACATATGCTATGCAAGTGGGCATGCCCACCATTTCATATAAAGTGAAGATTATAATACCTACCTAGAATGGTGGGAGGACTAAATAAAAGAATTCTATGCAATGGGCTAGCAGTGCTTGGCCCAGAATGGCACTTGATACAGTACATACATTGTAGTTACTATTATACTGCTCATGCCTTTGTTGTAAATATGTGTACAGTTTGGTAGCTCTTGTACCCCAGATAAGGGCTTTGTGGTATTGGTGAAGTCCTTGGCCATCAGGGGCTCAGCCCCTCTGGGTTTGTTCTGGACCACAGTTTCTTTGTCTGGTGATGCCCTCATCTGGGTTGTCTGCAGGCCCCTGTCTTGGCTGCACTGGACTCTGGTTGACCAAGCCAAACTGGTCAGCAGTGCTTGAACCCCAGTGGATCTTCTTTATTGCAGCCTGGGGTGGCTTCTGAGGCTTCTACCAGCTGGGCTGCACTCTGGCTTTACTGCTATTGCACATTAGCCCCTCCCCCAGGTGTGCAGAGATGCACCAATAAGCTCTGATCCTGCAAAATGCCAGCTGTCCAATGCCCTCTCCTCTCTCCTGCAGCCTGGTGAGCAGCTTTACAATGGAGTTGGCTTTAGATGGGAAATGCTGCTCCCAAGCAGGGTTCTACCTGGAAAGGTGTCCTTGTTGTCTTAGGCCTGGTTTAGTAGGAAGAGGCTGAAACAGGGATTCCTGAACATGTGTCATGTTGAGGGGGAGTTTGCAGGAGAAATGCTAAGGCAGTGAGGGAGGCAGGGAAAGGGAGGAGAAAAAGCTAAGCAGAGATGTGACGTTCACTTAGCCTGATCCCATGGGGAGCTCTGAGGTGAAAACCACACCAAAAATTTGTCTCAACTGGAAGCTAGGGGTGGGAACGGGGACTGGTATTTAAACTCTGGGATTCACAAGTTAAGGGTGGAGGGCTGCCCATTGGAGGGAAGGGCAAATTTCCTGGCATCTTCTGGGAGCTTCCATCAGTCAAGGGCTGTTCTGTGGAGAAGGGTGGTGTGTGTGTGATTAGCAACCCACCCCCTCAGCAGTTGGGCAGTGGATCCCTGAGCAAGGGGATTTGAGTGGAGCACCAGCCACAGCTGCCACACCATTCATGGCCCTTTCTTTTCTTCAGGGATGATCTTGGATTCTTCTCAGATTTAATTCTGCTTGGCTTAATGAAGATCAGATTATCTGGGCCTGGTCTGGTGAGGGTCCAGGCATGCTGAAGTGTCCACAAATAACAGACTTGTCTGGCAGGGGCTGCTGTTGCGTCTACTGAGGGCTTCCACATTCGCCCACGTCTGATCTCCCCAACCCCCCCCCCTCCGCCCCCGGCAGCATTTTTTTGCTCCAAGACCTTCCCACGGCTAAAATCACGAGGGCTGAGCAGCGTGAAGGTGTTTGTTCCAAGGCAGAGGTGGGACAACCCGGAGAGTGTTTTCTGTTACCAGTGGAGCTAGATTTCTTTGGGCTTGGTCAGGGGGAGGTGGAGGAAGGGTCTAACACGCATGCATGTTTTTTCCCTTTTGTGAATTTTCCAAGCCAAGCAGAGTCGGCAGCACAGAGAAACCCTCTCTTTCCTGCCCTCCTCCCCGCCCTCTCCCTCCCTGCTGGGCCATCTCAACTGCAGCCCCAGCCTTTTAGCTACTGCTGGGGAAAACAGAAAACCACAGCTATGCAGCAGCAAACAGGCCTGCATCATGTTTACGCAATGACAGAGGCCTGGGCGCAGGTCCAAAGAGGTTGGGGCTCCAGCGGCAACTCAGACAGCCCTTCCACATCCAAGGCTGTGCTTGGAAGGCGGTGAGGGCTGAAAGGCCCTTGGCGATCATTACCTCCAAGTCTCTCATTTCATCGGGAGGCCCACAGACAGGGAGTGAATTGGCCAAGGTCGTGCAGAGTACTGAGATCTGGTTTGGGAAACACAGAAGAGAGGGAGTGGAGGCTGAGGTTCCTGGTGGAGGAGGAGGAGGAGGCTAATTCAAGTTCATAGGAGGCAGCTCTCAGCTCCTGCCCCTTCTCCCCTCATGCCTACTCAGCTGCTAGCTTTCACCTGAGGTCACTGTCACTGGTCAAAGAAATGAAGGCAGAGGAGACCAGGTCTCTGAGCTGATTTGCAGAAGCTCCATTTTCTTACCCTCACACCTTGGCAGGTACAAAGGGATGAGACCTGGGAGTCCCACTGAGAGACCAGAAGCCTGAGAGGGCCTGGGTTCTACATGGAGTCACTCTGGGCACTTTTCTTCTTTTTCACATTCCCACAAATACCTCTAGCTTCTCCTGGTCACATTCTTATCTTGAGGACGTTGTCTCCTGTTTCTGTACAAAACTGAGACCAGCTTTTCTTCTTTCCATCTTCACACTATTCATTGTTGGTACTTAGCCTCTCCTTTCCCTTATCTCTTGCAGGCTATCCTAACCCCTCTGACACTGGCTCCAACAATTCATATCTCTTTCTTCTGCAGTACCAACCTCTCCCCATGCCTGGGGGCCCTGCCTTCTGCCTATAACCTGGCTCAACTCTGAGGCTGCCACCTCTGCTCTCTTACTGTTTCCACTTCTCCAAGAAATCTGTGGCAAGCCATACTTCAAACCTCTGCAAATCTAGCCCTTTGTTTCCACTCTGCTCCAATGGCTTTGAGGTCACCAATGAGTTGTCAAAACTTAGTCTTATCCCATTTGATCTCTCTCCTGTGTCTGATACTGTGACCCCCAACCCAGCCCTGCCTTGTCATCTGTCACACTCCCCTTTTTTGGATCAAGTGTTTGATCCTTCTTTAGTCTCCATCAACTCCTGCTCCTCTGTCTGATGCCCCAAACTGGCTCTTCTTCCGCTGTCTAGCCTTGACCCTTTTTGCCTAGGAAATGAATGTGAAATAAAGGAAACTTTGTTTATTTCTATTCACACAGCTGTGTCTACATTGCTAAAGATCTGAAAGTGAGACTCTCAGAGTACTCCTCAGTCCTCTGTTTGGCATCCCCAGGGACTATTGCCTTAGGGGACCCACTTCCTGGGACATCTCCCTAGCTTCTAATTAGAATCAGCCTCTCCTGTATCAAGCTCATTATCTTCTCTACCAATCTCCGTCATTCTTGTTGGAAATCATCACTTGCTTGCCTAAGTAAGAAATCTGGCTTTCATTCTTGTGATAGGACAAATAAGGCCTCTGGCTCACTCTAAGATACTGACTTCCTAATCCCCTCACAGATGTGATTAAAATTGGGATTTAAGATAGAGAGATTATCTAGGATTATCCAGGAGAGCCTGATAGAGTCAAAAAGGTTCTAGTAAGAGGGAGCCTGGAGGGTCAGAGTGAGCAGTAGGAGATGTGACAGTGGAAGGCAGAAGTTGGAGTGATGCAGCCACAGGCCAAGGATTGCTGACAGTCACCAGAGGCTACGAGAGACAAGGAATGGTTTCTCCTCTAGAGACCCCAGAAGGAAGAGCCCTGCTGACATTTCGATTTTAGCCCTGTAGGACTCATTTTGGACTTACGGCCTCCAAAACTGTAAATCTGGAGAAGTGTGTTTTGAGCCAGTGAGTTTGTGGCAGTCTTTTAGAGAAGCCACAGGAAACTGATGGAATCTTGAGGCTGTTTCTCCATCACTTGTTATACTCATTAAGTCCCAAGCCCTTCAACGGTCTCTCAAAAACATCTATCTTTCTAAAGATAGGGTAATCATCCCTTCTGCTGCTTTAGGAGTTAGGGTCTGACCTGTGTTTTATGGAGAAGAAGGCCCTTCTTCTACAGCCTTGACTTATAGGCTATAGGAGGAGGCTGCTGTATTCAACCTACAGGGAGCCATGGACACTGATCCTTGGCCAATCTCTAGACTCTCTCTCCTGCCCATGTTCCTACCTCACACTCTACTATGTACTCACTGGGGCAACAACAGGAAGCACTTTGAAGTTTCCTCTCCCTGAAATACTCCTCCGTGACTTCTGCCAACTCTTCAAGAGTCTGAGCCATCTTTGGGCCTCAGCTTTCTCATCTGTACTGTGAAGGGGTTTGTCCAGATGAGCTCCAAAGCTCTGTGGAACTCTGCAGCCTGAATAATTGAACTAAGTAGATTTCACTTGACCACCAGTGCTTAAAAGTTACCTCGAGGGCCTTTTAACCCACCCTGTCTTGGAGATGGATGGTGTCTAATGGGCTGTTTCTTAATGATGCCCTTTCAGAGTTAGTGGAGTGTGCATACCTACATGTGTTACATATGTAGGCTTGTGCTTGTGTGTTTTAGGGCGAACAACAGAATTTTAAACAGTTTTAGTAAAGATCCGCTAAAGACACCTTGGCTATGAAATTTCTCCAAGAAAAAAAAATCTCTATTTTGATGATTTAAGTGTTAATGATTCAAAACCATATGGATCATATTTCCCTCCTATCCGTATGGTTTTTAAAAAGTATCAGAGAGACTGCTTAGGGCAAAATGCATTTATGATTCTATCGATCCTACAGCATTGCAAGGGCTGTTCAACAGATCTGATTGAGAGGAGAGGCTGGAGGGCCAGGATGTGGGCCTTTCCCTGGGTGCTCTCCACATTGCCTCTAAGGAAAATCGCTCTTGGTGTCTGGGGAAAGTTTTCAGCACACAACTTGGTGGTGGGAAAGGAATGCTGCATCCCGGTGGGGTTTTTGCAAAACCTCCAGAACTAATTTTAAAATGACTTAGGTTTTGGCAGACTGAAGAGGTGTTAACTCAAACCCGGGTATATTTAAAGGAAAATGTAATTAGAAAAATGCTATCTCAGTTAGCTGTGCTGAGCAATAAAGATTCTTGTTGGAGAACTGTTTGGTGAGATAAAAACATGCTTCATCAAGGTCAATGTGCAGATATGCACATGGGCTTTCCACCTCCCTCCCCTGCTGGGCCCTGGTGGACCCATGTCCAGGTACTGGGGCCATCAAACCCAATGTGAAATGGGCAGGGACCATGGAAGAAGCTCCTGCCATCTGTACTAGTCTTGCCCTTGAGAACCAGGCTGCAGCTGAGCCAGTTAATGCTGGCCTCCTTCATGAACCAGACTGGGTGGGGGAAGGGACTTAGCTGATGGTGAGGGCAGATTCTGATCTATACAGATTCCTGGCTTAACCCCTTTCTAGTCCAATTGGATGAGTCCGACAATTGGCCAGATTTAGGTCTCTCTGGCTTAGGTATGAAGTTCTACCTCTTAATGGGACAATCTAGACCTTCACAGTAGGTCTCACCTGTCCTTGCTGGCTTTATCTTTCTTCCTCTTCCACCATGTTTTCTTTGCTAGTAGCACTCCTAGTCTCCATGGCCCCATTTGTCCCAACTGGTCCCATCCCTTTGCCTGGGATAGATTTCTTTTCCAGGAGGAAAATGAATTCTGCAAGGACACAGCAAAAATTCTGCTTCCCCCTTGGAGAAGCCCCTATGGGAATTTGTCCCTCTTTTTCCTTGGCCCTTCAGCATAGCAGACACACATTTGTGACCACACTGTCTGTAGGGTGGCATGTTGTCTCCTCACTGGGCCTGAATCTGGGCCCAACTTTGAGCTCCTCTGGGCAAAGGACTTGTCAGAATCTTGTATGCAACATGGTCAGGGACTAGAATGGGGCTTGACGTGTGGTAAAATACACAACAAATGTGGAGAATAGGATAAACTTTGAAAATCTTTAGCATTGTTTTTGCCATCCATTCATTCAATCCTTCCATTTTTTAATCCACCCATCCTTTCAGCTATCCAAGGACCCACTTACTACCTATCCATTTATCTATCCTTCCATCTACCTACCACCCATGTATCCATTCATCCATCCACCCACTCACCTATCCATCTACCCATTAAGCACTCATTCAACAGATTAAATGTTTTCTCTTTAATCACACTGCATTTAATATAAAGTGATCTGAGAATCTTCCAAAACCTGTAGACTTTATAACAAACAAACAAGGACTACCCACCCAAGTTTATCTTAGTGTTATGCCATTTGTACTTCAGATTTTTCTTTTTAAGAATCAAAACACTATACATATGGTTGAAGCACCATATGTGAACCTCCACAATTCTGGCCCTCTCCTCCTTCCCCAGAGATGGCATTTCTCATTCTCATGCATGTTTTTATTTACTTATTTTTTTATCATGTATTTATGTGTTCATAAACAACACATAGGTTGGTTTTCAGGTTTTAAACTTTTATTAATACTAAATTATGTTCCACTATATGTGTCGTTTTATAACTTGATTTATTTTTGCTTATTCTTATAATCCCATTGCACTTTTTTAAATAAAGATTTTATTTATTTATTTTTTAGAGAGAGGGGAAGGGAGGGAGAAAGAGAGGGAGAGAAACACCAATGTGTGGTTGCCTCTTGCATGGCCCTAACTGGGGACCTGGCCCACAACCCAGGCATGTGCTCTGACTGGAAATCGAACTGGTGATCTTTCAGTTTGCAGGCCAGTGCTCAATCCACTGAGACACACCAGCCAGGACCCCATTGCACCTTTTATGCTTATGATATGATCATCTTTGTCTCTCCGAGTGGATTGTAGGCAAGCTCATCTTTACATCACCATCTCCCCAGAGCCTGGCACAGACTTGTTGGTTGACTGCTGGGATAATGGAAACACTTGTACTGAATGTCAATACTGTACTAAGCCCTGTGCGTTATGGTGGCTCTCAGATGCAATTCAGCCTCTGCTTTAGATCCTGAGGGGTCACAGACTAGACTAAAATATAGTACAGATGAAGAGCCAGACTTGAGACAGGAGGGCTCTACAGAAACGCAAAAGAGAAGTTTGGTGAGCTGAAGTAGGGGTCAGGGAAGGTTTGTCCCAGGGTGAAAGGAGTTAAGCACTGAAAAGTAAGTAGAAATGTTGCAGTCAGGTAAAGAAGAGTAGAACATTCATGGCAGAAGAAACAGCACACCTGAGACTTGGTGGTCTAAGGCCATTTGTTTCTGTTACCTTGACTGGGAGATGCCTTCCTTTCTTCCCTGAAGGACTGGAGTGCCTTTTTAGGTGAACCTTTGTCTCCACTTGGACATTTTGAAGCTATATTTCATTCAACACTCATCCCTTCAGCCATTTTGTTAGCAAATATTTACTGAGCACCTACTATGTGCCAGGCTCTGTGCTCATGCTAGCACCACCCATGAGCTGTAGGAATGATTGTTGTCCTTGGTCTTGTGGGGGGTGAGAGAGACAAAGCAAACAAATAAGAAAATGCCAGATGGTGAGCATTCTCTGTGCGGAGTCCTTAAAGAGGCTCATAAATTTTTGAGTCATAGATAAGGTACTTACTGGGTAGTAGGGATGTCCTCTATGAGGGAGGGATACTTTACCTTACAATGTGATGATTAAATGAGGCAGCTATGAAAAGAGCAGGACAGAGCACACAGGAGGGAGTGAACCGGGCTTGTTCAAGGGAAGGAGTAAGTCCTGTTGTCTGGCTTGGGGCCAGGGAGAGAGCAGCAGTGTTGGAAGCTGTTGTCAGATTGTGTGTGGGGCAGATAAGGGGCTTGTGTTTTATTCTCACCAAATGAAGAGACCTAAGGGTGTTTTAAACAGAGAAGTGATGGGATCTAATCATTTTTATAATGAATTAAAGGTAGGAGTCTGGGAGCTGGAGCTGAAGGTAAATCAGGAGGCCCTTGTATGGTCCAGGTTAAAATGGCTAGAGTTTGGCCCAACCTGATGGCAGCTGTGATCAAGAGAGGAGGCTTTGAGGTTGTTTTCAAGGCAGAATTGATAGGCCTTGCTGAAAGGATGGATATCAGGGGAGAAGGCAAGGACAAGTTTGTGGCCTTGAGTCTCTGGGTGAATGGTAGGAGAAATGTTCAGTGGGAGAAGAGAAGAACTGGAAGTTGGGGTGGTAATGAAGAGGTCTGCTTCAGCCTCTTTGATTTTGTAATACCTTGGAGTATTTCAAAATATACCAAATGGAGCTGCCAATCAGGTGATTCATGTTGGGGTCCCAGGAAGAGGCCGGAGTTGGAGAAGCAGCACTTTGGGTATTTGTTTTTCGAGTGGGGATGGCATATGGTAATTGGCAGGTGTTTTGCCTTGCCAGGAGGTACAGCTTACAATCTCCTCCTCACCTTCACAGTGCCCCTTATTAAAGTTGGTCAGCGTGGGGATTAATGTGCCCATTTTGTATCTGGGGAGATGGAAGCCCAATGAGGGCAACGACTGTTCTGACCACCCAGTCAGAGCCAGGACCCCCTCCTTTGTTCCACCTTTTCCCCACTTTGCCCTGCAGGCTACCTCTATACAGCTGGGTGACTGAGGGCAGCTTCAGACTTCTCTAGTGTCTGGCTTTTTCTCTGTGAACTCCCTTTTTTGTTTTCATGATGTACCCAAAGTCAAAGTGGCTTTTGTTTCATGTGCTCTGTGTATTCTTTCTGTCTTGGTCACCCAGTGGTGAACACCATGATATGCTACTACCCACCACTTTATGAGGGAAGGGCAACCCAATCTAGGCTCACAAAGGTCAGGGAAAGGACTTATAGAAATCAGAGCTTGCACCCAAAATGCTTATAGTGCTCCAGGCACTGTTCTAAGTGCTTCAAAGTACTATGTACCTGTACAGTAAATCCTAGAATCATACCCATTTTATAGAGAGGGAACAAGGCATATGTTTATGCCATCACCTGCTCAGTGTCCCACAGTGAGGTGCAGAATTGAGGTTCAGACCCAGGAGGTCAGATTGTGAGGCCCATCCCTTAGCCATGTTCTTGGCAGTGGTGTTAAATCAGTCAATGGTTGTCCATCTGTTTTATTAGAGGTGGGGAAACTGAGGTGCTGAGTGTGGGCAGTTCCCAGCAGGAGCACACAGAAGCTGAGGGTCTCAGTGGCCAAGACCCTGTGTTAGTAGGAGGTTCTGGGGATGTGGTTCCCTACAACATGTGTCTTCGCCTGCCTGTTTGTGATAAGCCCTCGACAATATAAACAGCCATGTTCTGGGCACACAGGAAGGGCAGACAGAAGGCCCTGGCACACTGTCCATGGCCAGATTAGCTGATGGCTCTAAAGAAGGGGCTGATGCACCTGGGCTGTGCTTCAGCTGTTGACAGGGCAGGGACAGCAAAGGGCCGCTTCCAGGGACCGGACAGAGTCAGAGCTCTGCCACCATCTAAGCACCTGTGTGACCTGGGCAGGGCATTCCAGTCAGCTCTCTCATCTAACAAATAAATACTGAGTGCCTACTATGTGCCAGCTGAGTGACTGTTGTGGCCGGGACCCGCCCTTCCCCCACCCCAAAGCTCACCTTTTAGTGAGGTGCTGGCAAGACACTGAACGGTCTGTGATAATATCCCCTCTGGATGGGACACAGAATTTCGGGACACCTTACTGGGGGCCAGCAGAGGAGCCCTTGAAGGAATGATTTCCAGAAGGAAGCCTGAACCTTGACCAGCAGCTCACCAAACATGGAACAACCCGGGCAAAGGCTCAGAGGCTGGTAAGACTGTCACATTTAAGATGAAAAGAAAGTTTTTTTATTGTGTTAAAATTCATACGATATAATATTAACCATTTTGTTTTGAAGTGAAATCAACACGATATAAAATTAACCAATTCAGTGGCATGTCATGCATCCACAATGTTGTGCAACCATCAGCTGTTGTTCACCCTGACCTTGGTGGTTTCTGTTGTGAGTGCTGATTCCATGATTCACACTGCAGGGGCAGGCTTGGCAGCTTCACCACAAAATGCACTTTTGTCACACAGGATGATGTCGTATTTACAAAAACCATTTGGAGGTAGGTATGACATCCTCATTTTACAAATGGGGCACTGAGGCAAACCAAAGAGACTTGCCTGAGGTCACAGAGCCTAGGGCTGAGCCAAGACTGGCATGCAGGCATCTGAGGCTCCTGTCTCAGGCCCTGCCGGGTTCCCAATGTTGGTCTTCAGACCAGCTGGACACCTGGTTAAGGATTCAGATTTGGGGCTGTGGCCCAGGGATCTGTGTTTTTCATACCCTTCCCTCCATATGGAAATACCTCACCACAGTGCCTCAGGGAAGAGACAGTGGGGCCTGCTGTGGCTCAGGCTCCAGGCACAGGGCTGTGGGGCCCAGCAGCCTGAAGATGGGTCCTTTCAAGCGTGGCAGCTGGTGGGCTGGCAGCTTGAAAAGTGGTGGGTGTCTGGGGGCAGCAAGGAGGGCAGGTGGAGTGGCAAATTTGGCCCAGTCAACTCTAGGACAAAGCCCTCTCTGCCAGCATCCCCGAGCATTGGCCCTGCTAACAAATGGGCCACGGCTTCTCTCATTAATTTGTGGAGTGGGGTGTAATAATAAAACGCTCCTTAAAGCTGGGACATGGCATGAGTGACTGCTTTTTTTAGGTCCTAATAAGGATCATTAACTGCATATGAAAAGGTTTTATAAACATTTGTTAAAGTCCCCGAACTTACTGTATGCATGGCTTGCTGCTCTCCAAGATGTTGCAGCCAGCCAAAGCCAGCTGGGGAGGGAGACACGCTGGCCCAGGCCCCCACTGGCCCCTTCAGAGGCTGAGGCTGCCCACTCTCAGGCTTTTCCTGCTCAGCTGTGAAGTGACCCAGGGCCCTTGCTTGCTCCTAAGCAGGGCAATAAATATTTGTTGAGTGAATGGGCCAGTGAGTGGATGGAAAGAGAGCTGACTCCACCATTTCCTAAATCTGGAACTTTGGGCAGCTCCTTTTACCTCTCTGAACCTCATGCTTCTCACCTGTAAAGCAGAGATAATATTTACTTCCCATGTTTCTGGGGAAAGATTTGGTGAACTAAAACACATAGATAGTGGGTTTTCAGAGTACCCTCTCCCCCTTCCTTCCTCCTCCTTTCTTCTCTGTAGTACTTGGGGGCTGTCCCAGAAGCTCAAGAAGAAGGAAGTATTGGAGGGGCAGGACTTGAGAGAGAAAGCAGAGTGGAGGGAACCTCTCTCAGTGTGTGCAGTGGGGGAATACTCCCAGCCACTGACTATACCTGAGGGAGCAGCCAGGGTTCAGTCTCCTACTGCCTGTCAAATCATCCATTTTAAGTTGTTTCCCATTGTGCCCCATGCTGTAATCATGCCCCATAACTTCCTAATGTTCAGGAAAATTGTGTTATATACAATATCTCGCTGTTTGTGGCCTTTTGGACCATGGAAGAGGGTGGGCCTGAGCAGGGAGAAAAGATAGTAGCAGCTGTGCCTGCAGTGGTATTGGAGCCAAGTGACAGGACAGCAGGATTCAGCCAGCCCACAGGGCTTGTTGCAGGGCCTCCAGGGGAGGAGACCATGGCCATGGGTGGCAGGGTCCCACCTATCAGGATGGCTGCAGGAGCCCTTCAAAGCCCTGGGAAGGGCTCTCCCTGTGTTCAAGGAAGTCTGTACCTCTCCCCTTTCCCCACACAGAGGCCTGGGACAGACACTCCAACTGGCTGCTCCCCAGGACCCTTCTCCCAGCTGTCCCCCTCCCTTTCCCTGCTTCCACTGATCTTGCCCCCCCACCCCCCACCAACCCCCATAAGCTCTGGGAGCTCATTCCTACTTCTCTCCATTCCTGAGGAAACTCAATTACAAAACCACAAACAACACTGACTTGCTTATTTAAAATGATGTGTGCATGTGGCTGACACCCCAGGCCTAGCAAGACTTTCCAACAAGACCACCAGGGAGAAAGGGCGTGGTGGGGGCTGGGTTCCATGCACAGCACTGAGACATGAGCTGGGAGTGTTTGCAGAGGAAATTCTTTATCAGGAGTGACCCTGATGAACCTGGAGCTGGGGTGAAGGGGTGTATGTGCATGTGAGTGTGTGAGCGTGTGTGTCTTGGAGAGAGGAGTGGGTGAACACATTTAGATTCAATAACTTTGTCCCTAGGATGATTGTGTACCCTAAACTACTGGGCACATTGACATCCTTGTCCTCGAGATCATCCCCCCAGTCACTCTGAGAGGAGCACACTCTTTTTATTTCCATTCTGTACATGAGGAGAGCAAGGCAGCAGAATTTCTTGCCCGACATCCTACTGCCAGACCCCTCTCTAGTTAACACCTTTCTGTGGTTCTGAAGTCTGTAAAGTGAAATTCCAGCCACTAAGTGTGATAAGGAAAGCCTGCCATGCTTTCTGACCCTTTGTTCTGTTGGCCTCCTGCCAAGGATGGGTGCTTCTTCTCTATTTGGGAGCTTAGAGACCCCCTTTAAATCTCAGGTCAAATGGCTCCACATCTGGATGCTGTTTGTCCAGACTCAATGAGAAATTCTTCCTTTGTGCTCGCACCTTGACCTGCCTCCCTGCTAGTACTTGTCACACTGCATCGGAGGGCCCAACCTTGTTCCTGTGTCTGCCCTTGCTCCTCAAAGTCATGGTGGTGTCCTTGTTGTACTAGTGTCTGGCTCAGGCACTGACATGTGGGGAGGTGTTAACAAAGTCTGATGGGTAAATAAGTGCCCAGTCACCCCTAGAACCAACGAGAGTACTCTGTGAGCATGGGACTTGCTGCAGTGACCAGATGGTCAAGCTAGAGCACAGCCTGATCCCAGCGTGCTTCATGGTTCCAAACTGGGCTGCCCATCAGAATTACCTGTACAGTCCCACATGCTGGGTCTGCTCTGGGGTCCTGGAATTCACATGTAAATGAGCCCCAGCCTGGCTAAGGCAACACTATACAGTGCCTTTCTCTGTCCTTTCCATGTAGTTCAGAGTTCAGGAGTGAGAGGAGGTTCTATATGACTTGGTCTCACAAGAGAAGGGCAAAAACTAACCAAAGACACTATCAGCTGAGAACCTCATAGTCAGGACTTGTGGACAGATGGGGAAACTGAGGTCCAGAGAGGGAAAAGCTTTACATAGTGGGTGGGGCTAAGACTGTGTCTCAGATTGCTTGTCACATGAACCTTAAGCTCAGTCTTGTAGCTAGAATCAAAGTTAGAAGATTGAGTGTGTTGGTGTCATGGAGTCAGGGAAGAAACAAGGTTGAGATGGGTGTGAGACCACACAACACTGTGGGCTTTTGCAGTGGAAGCCACTAGCTGCTTCACTGAGTTAAATCTATTTTGTGTTTTCCTCTTTCAGTCAGCCAAACATGCTCAACCTCAGGCATCTCTTGTGAAGCTAGAAGGAAGGGCAGAAGAGAGTTATAAGATTTCCTTTTAAAATAAAAAGAAAAAAATTCCTCCCTGCTCTTTCACTCCTTCCCCTTCCCTTAAGGGAAAACTATGGATTGGAGATATTTTCAGTTGCAGCACTTCCTTGTGGCTCTGATGGCTATTTGTCTAGCTCCTCATGGGCCCTGTGAATTTACAGCTCAGCATCTTGGTGAGTAGCTTTGGGGAGAAAGATGGTGGAATTTTATTCTTGCTAATTTAAAACAATAATAATTGTTCACGCGTTAGGAAGCATTCCCATTAAATTGATCCAATCTTTTGGAACAATTGGAATAAAAAGAAACCACATTTCCTGATCAGGCTTCTGTTGGCCTTATCTCAGCAGATGATGGCTGAGCACTGCCCTCAGGCCAGTCCCATGCTAGGCACTGCACACGGGGAAAGGGGACATGACACAGGATGAGGTGGTGATACTTAGACACTGTGTGATCATTCTCATAGGAAATAGGAGGACAGGCATGTGAATCACTGTAACTCAGCTGTGGTTCAACGGATCAACAGGGCTCCCCTTGTTGACTAGGTACCTAGTTGTGTCTTTCACTAACATCAGGAATGAAGAAGGAGGAGGAGGATTGTGTTCTGAGGAGAGGTTATGGTCCACTTGGTCATGTTTGTGTTTGGCTTGCAGTGAACATGGAGTGCACATGATGAAATCAAGCCAAAGATGAGGGTAGGAACTGATAAAAGGTGGTCAATAATCTGAGTCAGACAGGAGGTAGGCAGTGGTTTGGCTCCTCAGTGAGGTCAGGGGCAGGAAAACTGAGGCCTAAATTGTGAATAAGTCTGAAAGGGGAGAAGAAAATGGGTGATGAGCATCCATCTCCAACTGGAGAACAAATCAAAGGGGTCTAGCAGGGATGATGAGAGCAGTCAGCATTGCTGGGTGGTCTGCATCAAGGGGTGAAGTTGAGCTCAAAGGTGTGAGTCTGTGCTGAGTTGGCTTCTACTATGGCTCCCTGTGCATTTTGTGGGGTAGACCAGATGCCCACATGCACCTGGGAATCACACAAGACAGGATTTGAAGACGCTCATGCATGGGCCTCATAGATCATCCAGAAGGAGGTGTCCAAGGGCAACTGGATGGAAAAATCTGCATCATAGAAGGAAGGTTTGAGCTAGTAGAAGGCAATCTGAGTCATCCTCAGAGATGTCACTCTGAGGTGGTTTTGTAGAGCAGAGAGGTTGGCTTGGGGAACCTGGGACTGGAGGACTCTACGGCAGGAAGACATACATCCTGGTTTGCCAGGGGCAGAATTGGTTTGTGCCTGTGTCTTGTGCAAATATTAGTAGTGCCCCATTTCAGTCCCAAAGACCCAGTTTATATTATCATGCATCTAAAACAAGTCAGTACTCTGTAGGGCCCACACGTTGACTGTCAACCAAACTTTGACTCAGAGAGCCTCTCTGCCTCTTCTCCCAGAGCCCACCTTTATTAGTTTGGTGACCTCTGCCTTACTGAGTCTCAGTTTTGCAAAATGGTCATCATACAAATAATACCAGTGTCTATTTCCCATAGTTGTTATACACTGACATGGATGAGAAAGAATTGTTGTAAAACCTTAAAGGCTCTACAGGAGACAATGACCTCTCTCTCTGTCTCTGTCTGTGTGTTTCTCTGTTGTTGTCTCCTGCTCAGAAGAAGCCAGGTCCTAGTCTAATCCCAAGAAAGATGTGATGAAACACCAGCAGCATATTGAAGACCACAAGGAGGAGGGAAGGAGGTTTTCCCTCCATCCCCCACACACAGAAATCAAGCCACCACATCTTTGGGGCAGTATACTGATGAACCTGGGACTGAGAGCATAGTGACTTCCCTTTCTCTCTTCTGCCTCCTTTCATCTTCATCCCAAAGACTCCTGAGACACTCCCAAGTCACAGAGTGAAGACAAATCTTAGGGTACCAGTCTGTGAGGACAGATGAAGGGGATTCAGGGGAAGGAAGGGGCAGTAGTTAAACTTGTGTCCTGTGAAGGCATTTTCTCCTCCAGGTGTAGAATTGGGTGTACAATGGAACAGCATAGGCTCTGTGAGCAGAGAAGTATAATGTTTGTAAGAAAGGAGGTAAAATGTCTTGTATGTTTTGAGTATTCAGACCACATAGGGGATGTTACTTTTACTCAGGATGGTAACAAGACTAGAATCCCTATCAAACTCAGTGTTGAAGAAACAGGGATATTTGGTCTGGAGGCCAAGGACTCACTGCTTGTATAAGAAAGGATGCATTTTCCTATCTAGAGTTGTGTCCAGTGAATCAGGTGGCCCAAGGAGGTAATGAGTTCCCCATCCCTGGAGGAATAGGAACAGAGATTGCCTAACTGCTTGGTGGGGGCGTGGAAAAGCAACAAAGCATGTGCCAGGTGTTAGACAGTTGACTTTAATGGTCCCTCCCAGGCCTGGCCTCCTAGGACTTTCCCAATATCAGCGTCTGTTTTTGGCAGCCAGCTGCCTCTGGATGAGTCAAAAACCTGCCCAGCTCTGGCCTCCTCACGGGGTGGGGCTCCAAAAGAGCAACCAAGTCTCCTGCCCTTGCCACTGCCTTCACTGTGTCTGGGGTGCCTCTTGCAGCCACCACCCTCCTGGAGTCAAGAACTGAATAATTATACAAGGAAAAGGCAAAACCAGACACACACACACACACACACACACACACACACACACACACACAGACACACACGAAGAAAGGAAGACCTAGTTTGAAATGAGGAATGCTGCCTTGCTCTGGCTTTTTGTCATAAGCCCATGAAGATGAATATTCTGACCTAATAATCAAAACAGACTGTAATTGCAAACAGACTCTCAAGGCTGCGTGGCCAAGGAGAGAGCAGATGAGATACCTGCTGAGCATAGCAGGCCAGCCCCGCCAAACCTCCTCCCAGCCACGGGGGATCGATGCTGCTGTCCAGCTGTGCACCATTTTGCTGGCCTAGCTTGATGGAGCCCTGCTCACATACTGCCTCCTCCAGAGACCCAGAGCCCCCTTTGCAAGAGAACCTGTTTAAAGAAAGCCAGCCTCTACCCTTATCCCAAGGAAAATATGATAGAACACCCAGAAGCATTCTAAAGACCACAAGGAGGAGGGAAAGAGGCTTTGCTCCCACCTTTTCTGAACTCCACCTTGTCTTGGCTCTGGAAGATGTTCTCCTGGGTGCACCACAAAAACTGGAAGGGCTTCGGGTCCCCTCCCTGCTCCCACCTCCTTTTTGTGTTTTGTTTCAGGCACACCCTCAGCTCAAATTTGCTTTGAAGCTCAGTATTTCCACTTCTTCTCAAAACAACTGCACAGTTCTTCTGGGACCCAAATGTTGATTCTCTCATTGAGGAATGGGTCTCTCTCAACAAGTACATTTCAGAAATATCCATCCAGCATCTCTAATGGGCAAGGTAGCCAGGGGGCCAAAGATGAACCAGGCCCAGGCCTTGTTCCCAAATCTCACCCAATAACAAGGACTCAACTGCTCAATGGAAGACAGAGGGACACTTTGTGCTTCTCTTAGGCATTGACCCCTTGGAGCCATGGGGACCCCAAGGAAGACATTCTCCCACTGGGTGGGATTGAGGCTGTGAAGGCTTTTGAGCTAAGTATTGAAGAAGAGAAGGACTGATGGAGTGAGACAATTAGGGAATGGCCTACAAGGTGGATGACACAGCTTGGGCAAAGGAGGAGAGGCTGGATGAGTTGGTAGTGTTTTTGAGAGCTGTCTGGAGGTCTGTTGTGCTGGTGCAAGGGGTCTGGAGTTTGATGACAGTGGGGAGGTGAAGCTGAACTCTACCAGTATGTGGGTTGAGACCACACTGGGACAGGATTTGAAGAGCTTGCTAAGGAACCTGACTTCATCCCAAAAGGATTAAGGGCCCCTGGAGTGTTAGAAGTAGAGCAGAGATTTAGAGATGTCCTTCTGGTGGTGGTGTAGGGGACAGACATTAGAGGGAGAGAGTGGAGACAGGGGCTAGTAGGAAAGGTCTTTTCAGGGGTGTCCAAACTTTTGGCATCTCTGGGCCACACTGGAAGAAGAGTTTTCTTGGGCCACATATTAAATACATTGTGACATGTAATCACACAAAAAAAATCTCATAATGTTTTAAGTAAATTTATGATTTTGCATTGGGCTGCATTCACAGCCATCCTGGGCTGCATGCTGCCCATGGGCTGCAGGTTGGATACCCCTAGATGAAAAGAAATGCAAATCTGACACAGCAGTGGTGGTGGGGAGAAGGACCAGAGTCTGGGGATGCTTCTTCCTGAAAAGATCCTGACTGGGTCAGGGACTTTGCTTAGATGTTGGGTGGGATTGTCCAAGGACCATCAGGTTAATGGCATCAGGTGCTGAACACCAATATTATGGCTCCACATTTTTTTATCCTTTCATTATGAAATAATTTTAGAGTCACAGGAAGTTGCAAGATAGTGCACAGCGGTCCCTTCGCCCAGCCTCCCTCAATGGTTACATCTTGCAGAATTATAGTATGATATCAAAAGAGACCAATGCTGTTTAACCTTCAAACCTATCCAGCCCCTGCCTGGAGAGCTTGTGCGTACTTGGGCCATGTAGTGTGAGGTGTGGCTTCTCTGAAGCACTGGACTTCTCTGGACATCATGGTTTTTCCCTGGAGGTTGAGGGTCTAGACAGATTGAACAGGACAAGAGACCTCAGGAGAGTCAACTCCATTATTAAGCAGGCCCAGAACTTGTTAGGTGGCTTTTGGCTCAGATTCCATAGGGCTGACTCAAACTGCACAATATAGATCCTGGCTCAGTTTGCCTTTTTAGTGCTTCTGGCTGAGCCTGGGACCTGTCTCTGAACCCCAACTTGCCTGGCTGGGCTATGTCTCTCTCCCTTCTCTATCTTATACCAATCTTACCTTAGAGGGATATTCCTGCTCCCGTCCTCACCCCACATCCCAGACTTGCTCCATGGACAACCCTGAGTGCATTGTCATTGCCTAGAGGGTTCCAGAGTCAACAGGAGCTACCTAGTCATCATAGGAATGAGAATCAACTTCAACCAAGGCTAAGATGGATGCATCCTTTTGTGCTCTGCATGAAGTTCCCTTGGGTTCCCCCTGCTCACCATTCTCCAAGCCTCGCCCTCATCCAGCCCCCTCACCCCACAGAGGACTGGACTGATAAGAAGATAGCCCCTCCAGCATAGGTCACTCTGCTGTCTTTGAGCTCTCCATCAGGGGAGCTGTAATAAAGTCCTGGATGGGTCCTGAGCTGGGAGACAGGGCATCTGGCCCCTTGTTCGGCCCACCACTGGCCTGACATGTGACTTTAGGCAAATGTTTAAATGCTTTACTGGGGGAAGTTCAACACTAACTGTAGGTGATTGGGACCTACCAGAAGTTATCCACATGAACAAGTTTTAGAAGTAAAGTTCTATAAAAATTACAGAACTCTGTGGTCCAGATATTCAATCAGGTGTTAATTTCTTCTCACAGTTTCAATTCTACTGATTGCTGTCTTTACCTGTGAAAGATAGTTAATAATGAAACCATCTGTGGAGCTTCCACCACCTTCCAAGTACATTGCAAATATCCCTACGCGAGAGATCTCACAGCAGAAAAGACCAAGGCTCAGGACTTAGAGGAGATTCTTCCTTCAACAAATATTTTTTTTTTCCTTCAACAAATATTTGTGAAGCCCCCATCATGGGCATTTTGTTAACCTTGACACTGGAGTTTTGGACCAGCTCATGCTTGCCTACACAGAGTCAGGTGGTATACCAGTGATACCCCAACCTCAGACTATCTGCATCCAAAGCAAATGCCACCCCATTGCTTGCTTGTTTTTTTGTGGATAAGCTTTTCCTGAGACAGGGAAAAAACCTAAAAGGGCTGCTTCCTGCTCCCTCTCCACACTTACAATGGAATCCCATGTTTAAAGATGGTCCTGCTAGAATACCGGACACTCAGCTCAGGAGGGTCTTGGCTGTCCCACTTCCAGCTGCTCTTCTGCTCTCATCTCACCCTGCATTCTGCCTGACCGTGGGTTGGCACTTCCTCTGTTACAGAAGCTTCCATGCCTCCCCAGCACCTGTTGACTTCAGCTGGGCTTTTCAGCTTGTGTCTCAGTTCTTCTCAGCTTGCCTACTATTTTCCCCATTGTGTCCCTGCCTCCTTCCTCCTGTGCCTGGACACCTTGCAGGGCCTCATAGGTCTCTCTTTCTTCCATGGGAAGGATGGGCCTGAGTTTCTTCCAGGGCCTGGGATCTGGGCTGGTCTTAATTCCCTCCTCATCTCTGCTGAACCCTTGTTAGGGTCCAGGACCCATCCTTTGCCTGACTGGTGTGCATTCTGCCCTGCAGGACTTTTCCAAGCTGCTTGGAGGAGGAAGAAGAATGAGATTGCCAGTGCTAGGAGACAGGGCTCTCTGGGCTTCCTGTGTCCAGGAAGGGCCTTAGTTCCTGGCTTATACAGGGTCCAGTAGATGTAACACCTACTTAAGTGAGGTTGGTAAAGGTAATAATATGGGCATAATAATTTATAGTTTTAATTTGAACATTTCACCTAAAATGTCATATGGTGTGCTTGAGTGTGATATTGTTATGTTACAGAATTATATGCTTATGATTTTGTAATAAAAGATTTTGTAACAAAAAGAGGGTATTTTTTGTGCCAGACCCTGTACTTTACCAATTTCTGTCTCTCTAAAAATGGTATATTCCTACTAGGAAAAGCATTTCATAAACTAAGGCACCTATATCAGCTAGAAGCTTGCTAGTGGATTCACAGCAGGACAGATGCAGTGTGACCTGTGGTAGGGTTGGGGAGGGGTTGGGCGAGAGGTCATGCTCTTAAAACAAGTTCAGAGATAAAGGCCCCATGAAAGCATTCAGTACTCCTTCACAAAGTGCCTCCTGGGATTTAGCTCCTGAGGGCTAGGAAGTACCTGGACAGGCTCGTCCTTTGTCTTTGTTAGCTTAACAGGAGAAAAAGGAAACGACTCCTGGTTAGCTTATTTGAGCAGTTCCATTTCCCTTCTAATTTGTCCCCTGTCTCACTGTCCTCAGTAACAAGCCCTAACAGCCTTTTCTTTTAAAGGAGAACTGAAGGAGGCATCAGAGGCCGATGCTGATATCTTGACACCCTGGGTATTCTTACACAGTGTCTCTTGTTCATTGTTTATTTGCTTACTTACTCACGACCTCATTCAGCCGGTATGTGCTGAGTGCTCACAGTACATCAGGCAGCATCCAGAGCTGCTTCTGAGCCATGCTGAACCAGGCAGAGGAGCCTCTGCTCACATGGTCCTCAAGCCCACCATCCATTCGTTGCTGGTGTAGGAGAATGTGGACTGGCATTCTAGATACCCCTTCTGTAACTCTGCTGGAGTCCCCTCTTGTCCTCTGAGGGTGAGGCTCTGCATACCTGCTTCAGGCACCCACAAGCCCTTGCTCTCCTTGCCTCAACCTTGGCCAGCTCCTGACCTGGTTCTTTTTCAGTCAGGGGCCCTTCTCCTGGGCCTTGGTAGTGCCAGCACCCAGACCAGTTGCCCAGGTTGGGGTGACATTCCTGGTGGCACCGCATGGGATCTCCCCGCAGCTGCTTTTGTTAGCTCCCAGAAGGGCTCCATGGCTTCCCTGTGACCCCAGTGCATTACTTGCCCATCCTGGGAGCATCCCTTCATTCCATTAACACTTAGGAAAGCCCTCCACGTGCTGGTGCTGTGCTCAGGGGCAGGTCTGTTGGGAACTTTAGCTTTGCTTCCTTGGTAACATCTTCTGGTTTCCAAATGACCCCTCACTATATCTCAGTGTGTCACCCTTACTATTGATTTCTATATCATTAACACCTGGTGCCTGGGACCCATCACAAATATTTGTTGACCAAGTGAATGAGGACATGTGGGAAAGGCTTCCCAGAGCAATGAACATAAAGAGGGGTAAGAGTCTCCCAAGTGGATAGAGGGCTGGGAAAGGACACAGCATGAACAAAGACTTAGGGGTAAGAGAGAAAGAGCTTGGGTTTTGGGGGCTTGGCAAGGGTTCCATGCCATTACCAGTGAGAGGAACACATCCTGGGAGTGGAGATGGGGTGAGACTGACAGCAAGGGGGGTTAAGTCAGAGAGTCTGAAGGGCCTTGAAGGACATTAGGGGATTTGGACTTCAACCTGATAGAGGTCAGTGGTGATTTTTGAGGAAGGGAATAACACCATTTTACTTATTAAATTTTTAGGTCAGTTACTGTGGGTAGAATGTAGACTTAAGGGGAGAAGAAAGGAGAATATTTAAAAGGCTCTTGTGACAACCTGTCTTAAAAATATTTAATGAAGTTCTAAGTAGTGATGTGGGACAAGCTGACCTGAAAATACACCATGATGGGGAGAAAAATGGATTTTTAAATTATTCTGTTATTTACATAGACTCAAGAGGCTACCTTCCCAGAAAGACTCACCTGTAATTCCAGTGGCAAGACGTGTATGCATTTCACTTGACTTTTCTTTTTGCTCTATAAAAATAATTTGATTTTCTCATGGTCTGTCCATGCAGATTATTGGAATATAATTATTCCAAAAAAAAGTTAGTCTTCTAGCCTTGTTTATCAGATGGCACAACAGCTTTCCTGGGCAAATGAGACACCTGATTTTTGTTAAGCAAAGCTGTATATGATATTTGTCACACAATTATGTGGAAACTTTTAGCATACCTGCCAGGAAAAAAGACCTTAGGGGCTCAAAAGCTTGCCAGGCATATTTATGCATGTTAGAGGTGCCATGCTTTTCCCAGAACCCTTATCTGTTTTGAAGGCAGTAGATGCTAGAAGTGAAGTCTCTATAGTCTGTGTTTATTGCTGGCATTTGATGTGAGGCATTATCAGTCAACTGAAAAGACACTGAAAACATGTACCATATGCCCTAAGCATGCACACAGACATACACACTTGCATACATGCATGCATGTATCCACACTGCATATATGTGCACACACCACACACACACTGCTTGGAACTAAACATTAGGCTGATGATTTGACCTCTAGGATATAATTGCTGGATAGGCTTTTGAAATCATGTAGGCCAATCACTTGTGTTATAAAGACACTGACTATAGCCCAGATGGGGGAAGAGAATTGCCTGTAGTTACTCAGCAAAAAAAAAGGTATTTGGGGAACTTGAAATCACAGTGGCTAAATCCCATTCTAATGAGCACACAACTAAGACAATTTCTTTAGAGCTAAATGTCTGTTTCAGGCTATGCCTTCAAATGGCCTGTGCTATCTTCTGCTGAATCCTAATCTTAGCTGAGAATACCTATTTTAGACAACACTGGCTACAACACAATTCTTATTTCATAGAAGGAGCCAAATTCATCCTCAGAATTGGTTTATATAGCTGAATTCCATCCCACCCATCTAGTTCCTTGGGGTCAGCAAATTATGGATGAACACTGCCCTGGGGAGTGGTGTCATAAGGCCGTGCCTTACCATCTTTCTGTGTATTGCTTAATTATTTTAAGATTTTAATGTAAATATCTATTGAACTCTCATAATAAGGCAGACAAATGGTCCCATAGGTGACTTTTCTTCTATAATATAATTTTGTTCCTACCTCAGCCCTAGGAGATGGTTATCATAAGTGCCATTTTTTCAGATGAGATGCCTGCATGTATTTGGCTTCAGGGTACACATAGATGCAATTCTTTGCTAACAATGTTGTGTTGTGTGGTTAGGGAAGGTGGCCTCTGAATTGTACCTGGAAGGATTTGGAAAAGTAGACAAAAGAGTGGGAGACTTCTAAAAGAGGGAGAAGGGAGTCTTGCAAACACATGCAAGAAGAGTGTGTCTGTCATGGCTCTGTTGCAAACAACAGAATGTGACTGTGGCTCAGTTCAAAGCTAGGCTGACTTTTCCATTGAGAAGCCCACCCTGAATGTGCTGTACGGGACTGGCTGGCTCATGGTCCAGGGGGGCGTGTCCTGGATCCAGAAGGGCTGGCCTCAGGGGAGTAGAGGCAGAGAGCCTGCAAGAATGGGGACCCTGTCTGTGGGCCCAGCCTGTGTGTGTGGCAGATCAGATCTGCTCACAAAGGCTGAGCACTGTCTGGGCCAAGTCCTGTTTCCAGGGAGTGGGGCCCAGCCCTGGGGTCTCAGTCAGGGGGAGACCTAACCCTATGGAGGAGCCCTGGTCATGCCTGAAGGTTTCTTTGACAGGAGAGGCTTGAACTAAGGTGAGTATGAAAGAAAGAAGGATATTCCAAGAGAAGGAGGCTGGATGTAGAGGGCAGTTTCCTTATTGGTAAAATGAGGATAATTGGGGTATTACTTGATAAGTGTAGTTGTGAGGTTTAAATAAACGACTGTCTACAATGAAATGATGAGAAAAATGTCCAGAATGTCAAAAGTTCTTAATAAATGTTAGGTGTTCTGAGTATTATTGTCATCATCAAGGCTGGAATCTAGGCCACAAGTGCTTATGTGCCTGCTCAGAGTGAAGTGTGAGGACTGTCCCTCTGGCCCCTAGGGTTTGGATTTAACTCCAAGACACTGAGAAGCCACAGACCTTTCCTTGCCAGGTGACTGACTTGACAACTTCGGTGCTTTAGGAAGTTCCCTGTGGTGAAGATCTGGGTGGGAGATTAGAAACGGCCATATCTACAGGAGAAGTGGGCCATCATCAAGCCTGTGGCAGGGAGATGGGGAGTAGGACCATTTTTGGGAGTGAATGGTCCAGGTACAGTGCCCATGGTCTTGACTGCTGATTGGATGTAGGATGTGAGCAGAGGTGAAAGGAGACCATCAGCTTTGTATTAGAACAACAGTGACTCAGACTCAGGTGCCATCCACTCAGGGAGGAGCTGGGGCTGAGGTTTGGTGGGCAGGTGGGGTCAGAGCAAGTTAGGGGGTTGTTGATGTGGTCTGGGGAAAGACCATGCCAGCAGTTACTCATTTGAGCAGCTGTCCAGGGAGCAATATATGGCAGGCAGATGTCTCCATGGGATGAGGATGGAGCTTAGGGAGGCCTGGAGCTGGAGAGGTAGATGGTATTTTAGACCCCAGGAGAGCATGTGCACAGAGTCTCAACTGGGAGCAATTTTGCTCCCCAGGGGACACTTGACAATGTCTAGAGACGTTTTAATTGTCATGACTGGTGGGTGCTCCTGGCATCTAGTGGGTAGGGGCCAGGGATGCTGCTAAACATCCTACAATATACAGGACAACCCCTCCAACACTCATCCAGCCCCAAATGTGGGTAGTGCCCAGTATGAGATGCAGAACAAAATGCACCTTGATGCAGAACAAAAAGGAACAGTCCCCAGAGGTGGAGGCCAGAGAAACATCCACATCTACGGGGCACAGGGAACTTGAACATCTCCTCATCATTCTAACACCCTGGAGAGGTTAATTGCCCCCCAGGCTGTGATAATTATAACCCCACAGGCAGATATACAGTTCTTATTGTTTGCATTTAACAAGGCAGCTACAGATACTTTCACTTTAACCTGAGTAGAAGATTCACCACGAGTCAGGAAGTATGTCTTCCTTCTTTCATTCATGGGGTTCTGACTCAGCACACAGACGTGTTCGCCTCAACCTCAGTGGCATCCTCCCACCTCTCCTCACTTCTGTCTCCTTCAGGCTGCATAGGCATGTTCTGATTCCTGTGACCTTTGGTGCCTTTCTTCTGTCCACATCTCAGTTTATTGCCAATCTCATAAAAGGAAAACTTGGGAGAGAGGAGACTGAGTTTGCTTCTCCAGAAGAATTTGATTTAGGGCCAAGCAGGTGGCAATCACGGCAAAGTGGAGATCGGCTATTTAGGGAGTGCTATGAATGCTTTTTTTTCCATCTCCAAATGCCCTTACATACAGTATATTCTGTCTCCTGCCCACCAAGTGCTGGGATTGATGGTGGGGATGGGGGATTAGAGGGGGGAGAGTGTGCCACCACTGTGCTTGAATGGATCCCCCTGTTGCTCCTAGTAAATCTGTCTGATGGGCAGAAGGAACTCGAGTATCTGGGTGATGGACAGTTGGATGGGCCTGTGGTTTAATGTATGGGGTTTGGGTGGATTTTGGGTTCCACAATAGCCTCTGCTGTTACCAGTGCTTGCTGACTTGATCAGAGGGGGGCTGTCTACTGTCACTAAAGGCTCTGTCTGATGGCGGAGGTGATCTGTCACACTTGTCATGGTCTCTGAGCACATCAGGGGGCTGCCTCTTTCACTCTCTCTGGCTCTCTGGATTCTTTGCTCCTACTGAAGTGAGCACCCCAGCTCTTCCCACATGCCAGCACTATCTGTGCCCAGGACACACTAGAAGGAGCCCTCCGCCTGGGATGGGAGCCCAAAGGCTCAGGTTTGGATCTCCTCCACTACTGGCAAAGTGGTTCATATACTTTGAGCATATTTTTCTGCTTCTGAGCCTTAATTTTTTAATCTGTAAAAAAGGGGGTAACACTAGTACAACCCATTTTATAGGATTAACAAGAGAATCACAAGAATCTAGAGTATGGAATTAGGGGACTGAATTTAGTTCCCAGTTTTCTTCTGGCTTAGTTCAGGGATGATGGGGATGTTCTCCTAGTCTCAGTTTCTTCATCTTTAAAACATTTTTTCATTAAGTGTACTTAAACTAAAAAACAAACAAGCAGTTTACTAATTTTTCAACCCCCAATCCTCCTGCCTCTGGCAGTCATCATTCTGTTCTCTGTACCTATGAGCATGTTTTTGTTTTTTAGATTCTCTATATTAGTGAGATCATAAGATATTTGTCTTTCTTTCTCTAACTTAGTTCACCTGAAGGTCCATGCATGTTGTTGAACATGGCAAAATTTTCTTCTGTTTTATTTCTGAATAATATTTAATTGTGTATTTATATATGTACATCTGAATTATATATATGTGTGTGTATGTAAATCACAATTTCTTTATCCATTGATGAACATTTAGGTAGTTCCCATATCTTAGCAATTGTAAATAATGCGGCAATGAACACAGTGGGTGTAGATATTTTGAGTTAATATTTTTGTTTTCTTCGGATAAATATGAAGAAGCAGAATTGCTAGATCATATGGTAGTTAAATTTTTAATTTTTTGAGGAATCCCCGTACTGGTCTTCACAGTGGCTGTACCAATTTCCACTCCCACCAACAGTGCACAAGGGTTCCCTTTTCCCTATGTCCTACCAACACTTGTTTCTTGTCTTCTTAATAGTAGCCATTTTAACAAGTGTAAGGTGGGATCTCATTGAGGTTTTGATTTGCATTTCCATGATGATTAGTGATGTTGAGCACCTTTTCATGTACCTATTGGCCATCTGTATGTCTTTGGAAAAATTTCTATTCAGATCTTCTGTTCATTTTTAAATTAAAGTGTGTTTTTTCCCTATGCATTATATGGTTTTTAAATATATTTTTGGTACTAGCCCCTTTTCAGATACATAATTTGCAAATGTTTTCTCCAATTCAGTAGGTTCCATTTTCATTTTGTTGATGGTTTCCTTCACTGAGCAGAACCTTTTTAATTTTATGCAGTCCCACTTGTTTATTTCTGCTTTTGTTGATTTTGATTTTGGTGTCAGTTTCTCTGTCTTTGATGGAGACCAAGTGAAATAGGGAGTGTGTGGGTGTTTTGTGATTTATAAGTACTTTGAGGAGGGCTTCCCAAGAGCTTCTGCTTAGCAACATTGGGGCTGGCTTGTATCTGTCCCAACCAGGCTCAGTCACTGCCTGTCACCTCCCTGGCTGGGCTACTAGGCTGTGGCTTTGCCTAAAATTTAGAGGGCTAGACTCCTGGAAGGCACAGGGGAGGGTATGTGGACAAGGAGAGCATTTTGATTTGGCTGTATCAATGTCCCCATGTCAAAATGAAAATCATTGCCCTTTATTTCCAAGTAATGTGTCCAACAGGTGTCCTTGCCCTTCTCCTTGATTCCTGAGCATCCTTGTCCCCTTCATACACCTCTCATACCTTTGCTGGCTAGTTGATCCCACCCCAAAAGTGAGGCCAGGTGGTGGCTGCAGAAGAGGCAGCTGGAGTGGGTTGGCCACAGGAATCAGAGGGTGAGGCTAAATGACCTAAAAGCCACAGAGCCAGTGAGGTGCCAGTGAGAGCCAGTGAGGTGCCAGTGAGGCAGATGGGACCCAAGTGCCCTTGCTTAGCATCCACTGCTTCTCACTACAGCACACCTCACTCATAGCAAATGAATTTTCTCTCTCGCCAAACTCAAAATATGTCAGTTTTCACATTTGAAAAATCTGGAATCTGTGGGTCTTTATGTATGGATAGGGTAAAACAGGGCTCCATATATAAAGAAGGAAGGGAGAGGAAATAGTATTTATGATGTGCCTCTTGCATGCTTGGGATTATATGGGGCATTTCCCATGACTTTTGATATGATCTTGATAATAATCTCTTGAGGTACTTGCTCTTGTTCCTTTTTCACTGATGAAGGGGCCAAAATTTTAAAAATTCAGTACTTGCCCAGAGATCCTCAAAAAGTATGAACAGAACCGGTTCTGTTGCTTCCTATAGCTAAGTTAAAGATATCTGTCTTCTGAGAGCTTCCATGTTTAGCATCCATTTTTTTTAGCTTGCTTAGCATCCATGTTTAGGATGGGAGATTATACAGGACTTCACTCTCCCTAGTTCCTCTCTGTTCGTCATTCATTCACTCATTCAATTATTCTTTTATTTATTCATTCAGTAAATCCTTGATGAGCAGCTCCTCCATGCCAGGCACTATTCTAGCACTAGGGATGTAGCAATGAGCAAAAGAATGATTAAATTCTTTCTCTTTGTGGAACTCAAATTTTAATAGGGGCTGGGGAGGGAGATGAAGGAATGAATAATAAATAAAATGACAGGTTGGACTATTTGAGCTTGCTAATATTCTACCATTATGACCTACAAAAACTGCCATTTTATACACTTTAACTTAATAAGTAAAATATATAGCTGGTGGTAACTCCTATGTAGAAAAATAAAGCTGGGGGTTGGGTTGGGGAGTCCAAGGGTAGAGGGTGTTGCTTCTGTACTGCTTTGAAAGGGGTCTTTCTAGCATACTCATCTGACCATGCACACCCTTGTCTCCATCAAAATTCCCAGACTTGTGGAACATTCCCAACTCCTCCCTGGGAACTCAAGGTCCTTCATGCTCCACCTCTGTCTCCTCCACCTCTGTCCCTCTGTCAGACTCACAGCTCCCAGAACACAGCCTGCTCTGTCTGCCAGCACGCACTCTTGGATGAAACTGCCCTCATGCCTTTGTCTGCCAGCCCACAGGTCCAGCTGGAGTATCAGCACCTCCGAGAGCCTTCCTGAACATTGCCCTTCTTCTCCCAGACAGTTTTAATTGCTCCCTCCTCTGCACTCACACACCACTTTATTATAGCACTTAGAACTGCTCTTCTCTTCAGGAGTCGCCGTGATTTATTCATGCGCCTTATTAATGGTCCTATTCCCAGTGGTTGGTGCAGGGCCTGGTATGAAACAACACTCACAACAGATTTGATGAGTGAATGAAGGAAGGAAGAAATGCTGAATGGGAAGTGCAGGAAGTGGAGAATGAAGAAATATGGGGGCTTTATGGAAAAGGTTGATGGAAGCAGATCTTGAAGATGGGGGGAACACTCAACAGAGAGGAGAGTAAAGGCCCATGCCCAGCCAGCCCACACCTGCCTATACCTGTCCATATCTGCCCACACCTGCCCATATCTGCCCACACCTGCCCATATGTGCCACCTCCCATCTGGCATTACTTCCTGTCTTCCAGGCTCACTGGACTTGCTTTTCCTACTGCCTTGAAGGCTCTTGTCCTCACCTTCTTCTCTGCATCCTCCCAAAGCTAAGCATACTTCAGGGAGGCCTCTCCTGGTAACCCAGATTGGGTAGCTTGCCCTGGAAACACACCTACAGTGCCCAGTCCTTCCTGTGTAACTCCCTCACAGCTCTGATGCCTGGTAGGCAGTAGCACATGGTGGCTGTATTGATGGTTTTGGATCAGACTGCCTCTGTCTGAATCCTAGCTATGGCCTTGCACAAGTTGGTTGTTTTTTTCATTATTCCCCTGTCATTTTTCTGTTAGGTGGCGTATTCTCCTGACCCATGATGTACTGGGAAATCTGTAGGAACTAACACACATAGAGTGCCAGCCCAGAGCCAGCACTTAGTAAGTGCTCAGCATTCATTCTCATTGTCTCTTTCCCTGCAGGGCAGTCTCCATGAAGTGAGCACCCTCTTGGCTTTGTTTCTGCCTGCCATGTATTTGTGGGGGGTTGCTGTCAGTGGCTGCAGAGGGAGTGCTTCCAGCAGGGAGCAGAGTGGGCAGTCTGGGACTGGGCTGAGCAGAGAGGATGCCAATGTGACAGGGGCAGGGGAGGGTCCAGAGCACTAGGGTTTGAATGCAGGGAGAAAGAGACCAAGTCCCTTGTTTTCTGTGGGATGAAGACTGATCTCTCCCTTGCGAATGTTGACAAGTGACTCTCTACCCATCAGGGAAGAAGGTTGCCAGAGGAACTAGAGGTGCCCTGAGCCCACATTTGACCTCTTGCTAAAATGCTTTTCTCTGTGAGATTATATATTCTGGGCCACATCCCTCCCATCGACACTTCCTCCCTCACTTTACTCCTTTTCTTACTCCTCCATCATAAAAATCTCCAGAAACAGGTTTTGTTCAAAGTGAATGAGACAATAAATTCTCTGTTTCTGACAGGCTGACAAGAGAGATAAATTCTGTAATGGGTGATGCAGCCCTGTTCTCCTGCCCTGTGGCACTTGGGCTGATGTTAAGGTCTGTCCAGGGAAGAGGGGACTGTGTGGGAGGATAAGGAAAAGGATGCTCCAGGATGCCTCAGGACCCACCTTGGGAAGCTTGGTTCAGATGGGCAGCTACTCAGCTCATATGGGATCTCAGTCATATATCAATTTGCTCATGACTGAGGCAGGTCTTCTGGTTTGTCTACTTTGCTAACTGACCAGCTGGGCAGAATAAGCCTCATTCATTTATTCATTTACTCATTCATTCAATCTTCTAGTCATTCATTCAGTAGTTACATAACCTGGATAAGATGTACCTAATACACCTTCTTTAAGAATTCTTCCCACAAGGAATTAAAAATATTTTCAATTCAAGTCATAGCAAAAGATTGATTTGCCTGGCAAATACATCATTAAAGTGGGAAGGCAGATTGGTACAGCCACTGTACAGAAAGCAGTATAGAGTTACCTCAAAAAATTAAAAATGGAGCTGCCTTATGACCCAATGATCCCACTTCTGGGAATATATCCAAAGAAATCCAAAATGCTAATTTGAAAGAATATATGCACCCCTATCCTCACTGCAGCATTATTTACAGTAATAGCCAAGATGTGGAAGCAGCCCAAGTGCTCATAGGCAGATAAGTAGATAAAAACATTGTGGTACATTTACATAATGGAATACTACTCAGATGTAAAAAAGAAAAAGTCTTATCTTTTGTAACATCATGGATGGACCTGGAGAGTATTAAGCTAAGTGAAATAAGGTAAAGACAAATACCATATGATTTCTCTTATATGTGGAATCTAATGAACAAAATAAACTAACTAAAAATAGAAATAGACTCATAGATACAGAGAACAGACTGACAGCTGTGAGAGGGGTGGGGGTTGCAGGCTGGATGGAAAAACCCCTCATAGACACAGACAACAGTATGGTGATTACTGGAGGGGACCAGGAATAGGGGAAGGTAGAAGAAGGTAAAGGTAGGGGATAAATGGTGATGTATTATAGAACCATACACCTGAAACCTATATAATTTTATTAACCAATGTCACCCCATAAATTCAATAATAAATTAAAAAAATAAACAACCCAATAGGAATCTGGGCAAAAGATAAATGAACTATTTACAAAAAGGGAATACAGAGTGATCTAAGACCCAGAACAAGTGGAAAAAGCTGGCTCTCACTCATGATGAAAGAAATATGCATGGAAATGTCACCAAGGTATCACCTGCTTTCCCAGTCCAGACTGCTCAGACCTGTGGGACAGGGGTCAATGTGTACAGTGGTATAAGTGCCATGGGGATCATACTAATTCAGCTCCTGTGGACGGTGATTTGGCAATATCTCAGCGTTGCCTCTAACCAGCAAATTTGCCTCTGAAGTTTCTCTCACTTCTACGTGTACAAGATTATTCTGTGAGGAGTCGCGGCAGAAACTGTGGTGCAGCCACAGCCAGTCATGTGGTCCTCAGGGTGTGGTCTTAGTAAAAATGTGGCTGCTGAGAAACACAGGCAATGGATAAAACAGATTTATTTATTTGTTTTTCATTTTTTTATTTTAGATTATTCAGTACAGTTTCAATATTTTATTCCCATTCCAGCCCACCCACCCATCCCTCCCCACCTCCCTTCCATTTCCAAGCCCCGTAGTTTTGTTTATGTGTCCTCTATATTTGTTCCTGTAAATCCTTCCCTTCTCCCCTGAAATTCCCTCCCC
>CM052542.1:104791057-104823363 GCA_028533065.1 Trachops cirrhosus
TGTACACTATGAATAAGCTAACAGGGAAAACCTATTAAATGATAGAAGACTATACCAAAAGAAGAGGACTATTAAAGTACTATTTCAATAAAAAGTATAAGGACAATGAAATAACAATACAGATATGCTATTACTTGCAGGTTAAAAAAAATTTAAGAAATGAAGGCAATAAGCAGGAGATATAATGAAGAGATAAATTTGGAAAGAAAGGTAGAAGGATCAACACTAGAAGGAAATAGAAACATAAGTAATTGAATGAAATAACAATAATAAGAATTAAAAAAATGAAAAGTTACTTAATAAAAAAAACCCAGCAAAAAATAGAAAAAAGAAAAGAAATAAAAACAAAAAACAAACAAACAAACAAACAAAAACCTTTGTTGGTTTCAAACTGGCCAAATCAGTTTTCCCGGTTTTGCTGGCTGCAGCAGACTTAGGGGCAAACGCTGTGGCTTTGTTCCACTTCCTGTTCAGAGCTCTGTCAGCCTCTGGCGCACTGTCCCCAGGTCCAGCCTCGCGGGCCCAATGCCCCAGGCACCAATCTGTGTACTCCCAAGCACTCCCTTTGGCGCCCACCGCGGAGTTCCTGCACGCGTGCGTCCCTTCATGGGTGTGTCCCTTCACGGGTGTGTATGCTGGCGCCTCTCACCACGGTTCAGGCCTCAGGCGTGCACTTTAGCACTCCTTCGATAGCTCACTGCAGAGTGTGCGCCTGCGCATACCTCTTCCAGGTTCACGAGTGTGTACAGTGTGGATTCTGAGGGGCTGGAACCTCCCCCAAATTCCCGGCCTGGGCACCGGGGATCCCGCAGAACGCCTGCGCTTTTTCCGTGCTCTGGGTTGGGGCACCCACACAAGGACCTGCCGTCTTTGGTTCCACTGGCTGGGCTGCGATCTTCCCCAAAGCCCGCTCCGAGGTCCCCCGGATCAGCACTGCTCAGTCCTTGTTTGGCCAGGGAGGGAGCGGATGACCCAGCTCCCCTACCCCAAGAGCCCTGCAGCAGCTCCCGGAGCTCTGGGGCTGGGGCTGCAACCTCCCTACTCCCCATGCTGATCACTGGGCTGTTATTATCCTGCAGTAGTCTCCTTACTGACTGGTCTTTCCATGTCCGCTACAATTTTGATTTCTTATTTTCATGTAAGCTGCAATGTCCTCTGTAGTATGATTAGGTTTTTCTGTCTTTTGAATCGGGAGGTGGCGTGTGCTCCCTCCTACCACGCCGTCATCTTCCCCCAAGCCCGATAAAACAGATTTATGTGTCATGTTGATAATTCTGAATTTTATTGCAGTAAAAGGCTATCGAGGGTTTAAGCAGTGGTGGGACATAGGTCATATTTTAGGCAGAATCTCCTGGAGGCAATGGTTTGGGCAAAGGGAATGTACCTCACTTTTCCAGGTCTTTGCTTATTTCATCTTCAATAACTCTGATAGCGATAGGTAGGTGCAATTAACTCTATTTTACATGGGGAAACTGAGGCTCAGTTTTGTTGAGTAACTGGTCTAAGTTTTTACAGCCTAGGATCCTGAGCTCTGAATACAGCTCTGTGTGCCTTGTGTGTGCTCAGAGGCCTTTCAGAGTCATGACTGCAGTGGCCAAGCCCCTTTAACTTCAACCATTTGACCAATTAAGTCAATGGATGCAAGTGTAGAATCTTATCAACATGCTTCCACCACCTCACTAGCCCCTCTCCCACCTAGCTCCCACCCAGGTCATAGGAAGCATAGGTCTTGATCTTATCCGTTGGAAAAGAAGCAGCAAATTTCTTTATGACCTGATTTCCTTCTCTGAAGACACAGCAAAGGTCAGAGGCAGACATAGCACAAGCTGTATCAGGAAGGGTTACAAGGAGGTTCTCTGTAGCTGGGGTCTGGGGCAGATGCATTTGGCTCCAATTAAGCTGAGCCTTCTAAATTTCCTGGTCATTTGGTTTGCATTTTCCTGCCATTACTGTGCTTGCACTTTTCTACAACTCCCATTTTATAAATGTGAAAACTGAGAGTCCAAGAAGCAATGATTCACCTAAAGCCACCTGGTTTGTCAATGGTAAATCAGGTCTCAAACTCTTGCCTTGGGATTCCAGATTTTTCTATCCCAGCCTGCTTCCTTTTCTTACTATTAATATGGGCTTATTTGATTTCTTATGAAACAAACCCATGAATGGTGAGTGATTTCTTTCATAGACCTTCAATAAAGAGAAATCCAGATTCTTCTTGTTGTGATACTGATATTTTCACTGTGTCCAGGTGTCAGGCCAAGCAGATGCTGAACCCTGGGGAAAAATGGGTGCCTACTGGAGGCTGGACCAGTAGCCAGGGCAGACAATGGGCAGCTCAGGAACAAGGCACTGTCTGGGCCTCTGCTAGGAAGACTATCACCAACTAGTTTAATTAAGAACTGGGGGAGGGGTACATGGAGGAGAAGAAGGGTGTATTGTGTCCAGGAAGCTGGTGAGGTCAGCTGAGGAGGTTGGGAGGGGCCTGGGAATGAGAGGATGCTTGGTCTACCTCTGGGGAAGGCCCAGGCTCCAGTGTGAGCTGGTCCATGTGGGATGCTGGTGGGGACGTGCTGAACTGGGACTGGCTTCTAGGTTGGCTGCTTCCTCAGGTGCTGTGACCCTCCTGCCTAGGTATGGAAGGTCTCCAGGCCATCTCTATGTTCCTGGGATCTTCCTCCTGACTTTTCCCAAAGCCCCAACTCCTGGGTTCATATCACATTCTGCCACTGACTCACTTGGTGATATTAGGAAGTCCTGTCAAGTGTCTGAGCCTTAATTTTTTTCATATGCAAAAATGGGAGTAAATCATGCTTGCTTTACTACCTCCACAACATTTTGGGGAGAACCAACTAGCTAAGCAGATGAGACACAGTTTGGACATTGCAGAGTGCTGTGCAAGTGTATGCAGCAACACTAATGACAATATAGCCATCCCTGCCCCTAATACCTCCTTCAACACCTCCCCTGAAGTTCAGCAACCCTGTGCTTTCCTTTCTGACAGTCATAGTAAGGTTGTCTCAATTTTGAGTTTTTAACGGAAAGTTCTTTATGATTTTTCTAATTCTAAAAGTAGTACAGGTTCACTGTAAAATATTAGGGAATTTTTTTTTAAAGAAAATAATCAAGATTTCTAGCCTTGACATTGTCACCAGGGGATTTTGGGGATGTCATTTCTCTTCTCTGCCTTTGCTTTCCCCATGTAGCCACTATACCAAAAATGACAAAATGTACAGCATGGACATGGCCCCGTTCTGTCCAGTGTGTGGGGCAGACCTCAATAGTGGGCCACAGCATTCTTTCCTGCTGTACCTGGATGCTGCTTCAGAATCCTTCTCAACACAGCCTCCAATCTATCAGAAAGGCTGGGAGAAGAAATCTATTATTGTCTATTGATGGCTGGCTAAGCTGTGATGTTCTTTGACATTTTGGAAGAGAGAGGCCCAGGGGTCAGACCCTGGACGGGAGTTTGGAGAGTCCCTCAATCTGTCCCAATGCAATAGGGAGTTTCCTTTTATCTGGTTCAAGCATCTCAAGTATTGTGCAGCAAATACTTGAACCTTCCACTGGGGAGTTCCCTGAACATTTTTAAGAAAATTAAAAAAAAAAAAGGAATGAATCTTGCAAAGTCAATGGAATGCAAGTGAGTGACTTAATAAATTCACACCCACACAAATGCTTCTGTTCCTTCTTCATCTCAACATGAAACTGGGTGCGGTGGAATATTTCTGAAGCTCTGTCTTCCAAAGAGCAGACAGTGTGGGGATAGAAGCTGATACAAGTAGGACTTCCTTTGTGGAGGCGTCATCATGTATTCCTCACATACCTGGAACGTGAATGATCAGAATTCCCCATTTCACAAATGAGGAAACTGAGACCTAGAGAACAGAAGTTGTCCCAGGTCATCTGGTTTGCGAGTAAAAAAGCAGGGAATGGAACCCAGCTTCTGAGGCCCCCAAATTTCTGGGGAAACTAGCACAATGTGCCAAGTGGAAGTCCCCCCCGTTTAGAATATTTCTATGAAGTAAAGTGTTTCCTCAGTGTTGAAGTTTGGAAAACATCTCAGGTTTATCCTCCACTGCCACCATCCATGTGACCATCCCCACATTGGTTGTGAGCCCTTACCCTCTCTGACATGCTTGTGGCCGTGGGGTAAGAATTGGGCAGTAATGGGAACTGGGCAAGTGGATTCCTGCTCCCTTTGGGACTGAAGTCTCTGCATCAAACAGTGAGGGGACGCTACAGGCAGCCCTAGCATAGTTGTTAAGGCTACAGCTCCTAGAGCCAGCCTGCCTGGGTTCTTTTCCTCAGTTTTGCCACATATGAGCTGTGTAACCTTGAACCCCTCTGTGTCTCAGTTTCCTTATCTGTTAAATGAGAATAATAACGCTCTCTATCTCATACAGTTGCTGTGAGCATTGACTGGGTCAATCCTCATGAAGCAACCATGACAGTGCCAGTCTGTAGTAGAGCAGTGGTCAGGAGGAGTCTCCTCAGAATGTGTCCCCCTGGCCTGCAGATTATTTGAGCTGAAATCAAAGCCTAATAAACTCAGGAAGAGTTTTTTTTTCCTACCCAGTTTCTTTCTTAAAAAGATCCAGATAGAAAAACCTGCTTCAGAAAGGGAACTTCAGCATAATCACTTTCACATGTTAAGTATGGTATACAGGACCCATGCAAAAAATCAGTTCACTAGATTCTCTTCTGTCCCATTGTTTCTGGTTGCCCAGCAAGAATTTGTTTGCCACTTTCTTTGCTACCTGTGCATTGCCTGTTTTTTCCTTAGAAATCCTAGACCCCTCCCCTCCTTTTCTGCTTTGTCCAAAATGACATATATACCTCATTTTGCCTCACTGTCTTTGGGATTTTCATGCTTATTTGAATTCCCCTTTGTACACATTAAAATTTGATTTTCTCCTGTTAATCTGTCTCTGTTAATTTGATTATTAGCCCAGCTAGAACTTAGAGGCTGGAAGAAAAATGATCTTTTTATGCTCCCACAGTAGGCACTCAGTGAGTGTTAGCTATGACAGAAAGGACCCTGCATCTCAGTGCTTGGACCCATTTGTGGGGTAGAGAGGTGTGACTTGGCATAGGGGTCCTTGCACATATTACCATGGCAAAAGCAGCTAGGGTAGCAGCCTTACTCTGGGGTGCTCTTCAAAATAGAAGCAGAGCTTCTTTCTAATATTTGGCCAAAGTTCAGTGACATCAGCTTCTCCTCCAGGAAGCCCTCCCTGATGGGCAGGCTGGCCTGTTCTTGCTCCCTGCTGTGGGGTCCCAGCCCCCACTGCTGATGCCACCCTTTGGCCTCAGACAAAGCGGGCACCAGCAGAGGCAGCAGCAGGGCAGGCTCGGTGGCTTTCAAGAAGCTGGAGCTCCCGGGAGCCCGAGCTGGGCTGGTCTGCTTTGAATGCTATTTGCATTGCAATAGGCAAGCCTAGCCTTCAATACAGGCCCCTTCTCTTTTGACAGAACAGCCTCACAATTGCCTATTGACCGGGCACCTGTTCCTGCCCCAGACATTATGCAAATGTCGGCCAGGAGCGAAGCCGCCAGCCCCCAGGGCCATTGTGCATTGAACCCTGATGGCGCCCTGCCAGCTCCCAGCCGGCCTTTGTCCTCGGGCTGCACCAAGTCACCCCCGTTTCCCCCCCACCTTGAGGTGCCCCGCCGAGGAGCTGCCTGCTGACAGTTACTTGGGTCCTTGCACCTGAAGAAAGACCTTGTGAGCTGGAGGCTGGCCCATGCTGAGCTCAGGCTTGGGGCATTGGAGGCAGCACGGGGCCCAAGGGGCCCTTTACATCCCTGGGGACTGCTGAGAGGGGCCTCCTGGCAGGCGGAGGAGGGGGGCAAGCATGCCATCTGGGGGAGGGGGATTATAATAATCACTCTCACATCTGCTGAGGGCCTTCCAGTGTGCAAAACCCTCTTGTGGCTGTTCTCCCTGCAAGGCACACCTGCCCCTTGAGGAGGTGGGCAGTCAGGGGGCTCTGTGCCTTTCACACAGGAGGATATGTAGGTCCCCCAGTGGGGAGCTGGCTGATGCCACACACAGTCAAGGGGCACGGAGACTCAGACCTAAGATTGTGTCTCTGCCTCCTGGCCTTTGGGCACAGGGCTTCTCTGGTCTCCTCGACCACCTGTCCTTGCTCATAGCTGTGACATAGGAGCCACCAGTGAGGACCTTGCACAGCATGGCTCCAGCCCACCTTCTCTTTTTGATTTTTTCATTCTTATCTATACTCTCAGCTTTGCCTTCTCTCACCTGACAAGTTCTCAAAGTATGATATCAGGACCTACAGCATCAGCATCACCTGGAACCTCTTAGAAATGTCAGATCTGGGTCCCAGCCCAGACCTGCTGAATCAGAGGCTCTGGGTTTGTGTCTGTGTTCTGATGCATGGGCAAATCTAAGGACCACTGACCCAGATGATAATTTCCACTCCCTTCTGCATTCACGCTTGGCTGACACTGTTTCTTCCCCCACAGCTTAGCCCCTCCTCTCCAGACCACCATTCCCACCTTCTCTTTTAGGCTCCAGCTGTTGGGCTTAGGGAACATTATTGAGCACCTGCCTGGCCCCAGGCTCAGAAGAGCCAAATGAATGAGGCGCACCTCCAGATGCTCAGTCTAGTGAGGGCACAGGTACATGTGTCCTTCAGTTATTCCAAAGCAGTGTGCTAGGGCTTTGGTAGAGGTCAGTGGTAATAGTGGAGGGGTGCAGGGGGAGAACAGCCTAAGACCTCCAGAAAAGTCCCTGCTATATAAGTGTGCTGCATACATGGTCCAGCTGGGGTGGCAGTGAGAGGAGAAGTGATATTGAGGTCATTCAAGTGGCCTGAATGTCACAATCTCCATGAGCTTTCACTTTATATGGTCAACAGCTACTTGTGTCTAGAGGAGGCTCATACTTTAGAAGGCAGGATGGGTGGAGGCTGCTGAGACATCCTGGAGATGGGAGTCAGAGCAGGTAGAGCCTGCTCTGCTTGGTGGCACTTTGCAAAGGTGTACAGAATGAAGCTTCCCATTGCTGTGGGGTCATAAACCTGTAGCTGCATCAGCAGACATCCTTGGTTGCATGGGACCCCTGGTCCTCACTCCACCCCCATGCCCAGTTCCGCTGTTTCCTGGCTTCAGAAGAGCCACCAGCATGGGAAATAAGGGCAGGAGCAGGGCAAAGCACCATTATGGCCCTGGGTGTCATTCAAGCTGTCCCCTGCCAGCCCTTTGGCCCTGACAATCTTTCACCCGATGCCAAAGTGCTTTAAAGAGTTTGGTCCAAGGCAGGGTAATCTGATCTCATGAGAAGTCAGGACAAGATTTTCAGAGCCAAGTGTTGGTCTAGTTTCACAATTTGTCTTCCTCAAGTGCTGTCAGAGTACTCTTTGCCTCAAAGACAAATCTAAAAGAAAAGTAAATAAAGTCAGGCCTTTGCAAACCATGTTCCTCAGTGCAGCATTCAAGGCCCTTTAGGATCTGGCCCCACAGCCTCTCCAGCTTGCCTCATCACTTTGTCATTCTGTCACACCTCTAAGGCTCTGTCAGGTGGGTCCCTCTACCCTAGGGATGAGGCGGAGTGTGTTGTAGTTTCAACACTCCCTTTTGTATCCAATGGATTAACTTCTACTCATTTTTAGACTCTGCTCAAGTATCTACTCATTAGAGACTCTGCTCAAGTGTCTCCAACATTGGGAAGGCTTCCTATTTTCCTATTAATAAAACATTTATTAAATACCTTCTGGATACCAATAATCTGGGCTTTAGGAGTAAGGTACTGAGTGAGAAATTGGCCATCTCTCAAGAGATTCTCAGTCTAGTGGAGAACACAGGCAACTACATGGACAGACCTGAATGAGGGGTTAGGGGGCCTGGGGAAGGAGGGCTAAAGGAATTTGAGTGCACTCTGATTAGTAACTCCTCAACATACAATTGGATTATGAATAAACCCATAGTAAGTTGAAAATATTGTAAGTCAAAATACATTTAATATACATAACCTACTGAACATTGCAGCTTAGCCCAGACTATCTTAAATATGCCCAGAACACTTCTATTAGCCTGCAGTTGGGTAAAATCATCTAACATAAAGCCTATTTTATAATAAAGAGTTGAATATCTCATGTAATTTATTATGCATATCACTTTTGCACCATCATAAAGTTGGAAAATTATAAGTTGAACCATCAGAAGTCGGCGACTATCTATAGTTCAGTGAGCAGAGGCATAAGGGAGGGAGGAACTAAGAGTGACTGCCACATTTCTGAGTGTGTGGATGGTAGTATTACCCCTGAGATGGAGAGTGAGGCAAGCTGGAATCAGGTGGGAAGATGGTGCTTTGGGCTTTGAATGAGCCGAGTTTGAATTATCCGTAGCACAGGCAGAAAGAGATGCCTGCTGGCAACTGGATGAAGGGCCTGGCCTTCAGGGAGGGTTGGACTGAGATTGACCACTGGCACCAGAGTACTGAGGTGATAGGGGGCTTTGGGCAGACCCTCCTGTCCTCTCAGAAGAGTCATGGCAGCATCTGCTCTGTCTTTTGGATTCCCATCCTACATCTTGCCCCTCCTCATAGCACTGAGCATGCTGCATCCTGTTTGGGTGGTCCCCTGGGATGAGGAGCACCAGGGAAGCAGGGGTGAAAGCCTGATTTCTGGATTACTGGGGTCTAGGAGCTTGCAGGTGTCTTGATGTCTTTGTAGCCTCACCTGTGTGACCCCCATGTTCACTTGTGTCTTTGAGGAGATATCTAAGAGCAGCATATGGAAGGAAAGAGGCTCTCATGATACAGGTGCTGCCAGTGCTGTGCCCCTATCCTACATAACAGCAGCTAGGAGAAGAACCACCCTGAGAAGAAGGTGATGCTGCCACTGCCTCAAAGAGGAGGAAACTGAGGCTCAGGAAGGAGCAGTGATGTTTGCTGGTTATACTGTGATGTTATTGCAACATTGGGACTTTAAGAGAGTGAAAGGCAAAGATCTACTTTTGTTGATGGAGGAGCAGGGTCCAAAAAGGGGGAAAGCCACCCGCCCAGACTCACACATGGAAATCATGTCCTGATTCTTGGCTGAGTGCCTGTTCCACTGCACTGTTCCATTGTCTAGGATGGATGACATCTTTGGCAGGCTCAGGCTTCTGACCATCAGGAGAAAGAGCCCTGTCAGGCCTCCGCAGATGCCTGGCCCAGACCCCCAGCCTGCTGGACACTCAGTAGAACGCATTGGGGAACCATCCACTCAGGATTGGTTCTATGTCATAGGCATCAGCTGAGAACTTGCTGGGCGCTGGCATAGGATGTGCTTTGGTGCAGGTTATGCTGATGAAACTCCCCAGCAACTTCAGAAGTAAAAGTTCTTCCTCCCCTCTGTCAGACGAGGAAGGTGGGGGCAAAGGCATTGAATTCTGGTGCACATCTCTCAGGGGTCAGAGAAGCAGGTTTTGAAGTAAGCAGCCAGACACCCCTTTCCTCTATCCACCCCTGAGTACATCTCCTTGTCAGTCCACACAGATCCTAGTTTCAGAAGGGGACCACTGGAAGAATCCCCTCAGCTCACAAACTTGCTTCTCAGGCTTCACTGTGGAGTCCTCCCCAGTGGGTTTATTTCCTCCTGGCCCTGGCAAGAGGAGACAGCTTTGGACTGGGTAGCTCGGAACTAGACCCAGCTCTGATACCATGTCACCCAGGTTCCCTGGCCAGGTCCTTCTCCCTCTTGTGGTCCCAGTTTTCCCTCATGCCCCATGTTGAGGGTGGGGCTGCTCTACATTTGCAGCAGTCGCCTTCAGCTCTGGCCTCCTCTTACTGTGAGCTGGCAGTCCACAGATGCAGAGAAGAGCTTGACTTGCTCTCTGTGGGACTTTGTGAAATGGTCCTTGGGAATTGTGATTCAGGCTTCCCCCTTTCCTGGTCACCACCCCTGATTTACAATCCAGATGAATCAAGAGTGGGTGGAGGATAATGGCTGGAGCTCCCTTCTCTGGATTGTCATAAGATAAAACCACCTGGCTGAATGGGCTCTTGGACAACTCTTCAAAGGTGGCATAAAGCCAAGAGGGGACCTGTGGGCTTTTGACCCTCAAGAGATGTCCCCTCCCCTTCTATGGCTTATTCATTTTCCAAGGGCCTTGTGCTGTCCTTCCCCATGGACAGCCTGTCAGCTTTCCTCATCTCTACTTTAGCCATCAGCTCTCCTGGGGTTGAAGGGCTCAGGCTATGTTCACTTTGCTTTCAGAACCAGACTTCAGCATACTTATCAAGTGCCTACTATGCACAAGGCCCATGGGCCAAGCCCTTCTTACACACACATGCACTCTCTTTTTACCATGTGGTTGGTTTTATCTGTGCATATACAACGGCAGAAGTTGAGGTTATGCAGTGAAATGAGCAGTGTGGGCTGTGAACTGGTGTGAGACAGAGCTGAGGCTGGGACCAGATCTGCAACCTCCTTTCCTTGTCAGTCTTATAATTCCTTCATAATCCTTTAGTTCAGTTTTATCATGCTAAGGAACAGAGAGCCCCATAACGACTTCTACTGTGTTTGAAATAGCTCCTCCCAGTTCTTAGCAACTAGGAAGGTGCTGACCCCAAAGAGGGTCTGCTGAAAAAAGTGTCCACTGCTATGGCACTAATGCCAGTTATTGTCCATGTTTGAAGGACCCAACATTGGTTGTGGCCTTTAATTCTGGCTGTAGTGCTCAAGAAAATTCTGCAAATAGTCATCTGAGTCTAGTCTACCTGCCTGTTTGGGTTTAAATCCTGACCCTTCATAAATAACTGTTGGACTCTGGGCCAGTTAAACTCTCTGTGCCTCAGTTTCTTCATCTGTCCAACAAGGTTAATAATAACATCTACTCCATAGGGTTCTTATAAAGATTAGATAAATTTGTATGCATAGAATGTATGGATGGAACAGGTTTTGGCACATTGTAAGCCTTAATTAGTGGTAGTAGTAATAGTAATGGACTGTTCTGGGTCTGAGAACACTGGGCAACTATCCCACTTTTTGTTTTTGTTTTCAGTCTTGCTAAAAGGCTCAGGGCCTGGGGCCCAGCTGGGGAGCTGTGGCCTAGAGATCCTGCTTGTTATGTCCTTCCCTTCCTCTCAGCCCTGCACAACTACTGCTGGTGGGTACACGGAGAGTGAGAGGTACCATCTCTGTGTCCTTGGTTCCCAGAAACCAGCTGGGGAATACATGTGAGGCCCTGAAAATTCCAAGATAATGTTAGCCAGATCCTGTGCTCAGTGCAGCCCTGGCTGTGATGGGTTCCAAATGGTGCACAGAGGCCTCAGTGTTTAGGAGCAGCTGGGGCATCTGTAGCCTTGCCTGGGGCCTGGGGACTGCTGCTTGAGCCAACATGAAACATAGCCTGAGACGCCCAGGAAATGGTCCAAGGCCCACAGACTTCTCCCCCTCCTGCCTGTCCTCTGGTGTGGGCTGTGAACTGGTGTGACAGTCACACCAGTCAGCAGTCTAAGTGGCAGTACGGTAATTTATTTTGAGGACCCCTAATCAGCTCTGACAAGCCCTCTCTCCTTGTGGTCAAAACAGAGCTCTAAGAAAGCAAACCAGCAGGACATCCAGAGCAGCCTCTAGCCTGGCTTATATCACCTCTGCCATGGAGCCTGCCTTGCTTCCTTTCCTGTTTGCCTTTAACCAGCCATTCCTGAACCCATTGAGCATGGCAGGTACAGAAGGGGCCATTGTGGTAAAGCCAGCACAGCCCTTGACCTCTGTCTGGTTCTTCTTGGGGGAACACACTAGCCAAGTAGGATGCAGCGTGATATGGTCTGTAAACAGGGAAATACAGTATTATCCAGGAGCCTAGCCCAGGCTGAGTGTGTGTGTGGGGAACCTAGGATGACTTTCTAGGGGAGAGGTGGAGGCTCAGACTTGATGGACAAATAGGAGTCAGCCAGGCAGGGATGGGTGAAATAGAAAGTGTCACAGGCAAAGATAATGGTGTCTGCAAAGCCAGAGAATTGGGGGCGGGGAGATAGAGATCGAGATGGAAATGGGGTGGGGTTGGGAGAGAAAGAGAGAGAAGGATAAGGAAAAGGAAACCAAAGAGAAGGAGGATGAGGAAGAGGAGGAGGAGGTAGCAGCAGTGGCAGCAGTCACAGGTAGGTCAGTCTGGCATCATGTGTGGGGTGCAGGTGGTGACAATGTACTGAAGAGGTAGTTAGGACCAGGTAGAGAGGCCTGGGTAGCCACACCATGAACTTTAGACCCTATGCTGAGGACAATAGGGCCTTGGGGGTGGTGGAGTTGTGATAGGTAGATAGGATGAGTTTATTGCTGCTTTAGGAAGACCATTCCCGCTTCTGTCTGAGAAATAATGAAGGGGAGGAGGCAAGCTTGATGCAAGGGAGCATCCCAGAGCAGCTGTTGTCATCCAGGCAGGAGGGGATCATGGCTTGGCCCAAAGTGGCTGTGAGAAAGTAGGGGGATATTAAGATTTAAGAGTCATTTAGTGCTTCATGATTGATTGGATGTGTTAGCAATGGAAAGGAAGAGGGAAACCTCAAGAGTGACACCTCTCTGCAATATTCCCTCCGAGGTTTGCATAGCCTCTTCTTGCATACTTCCAGTAATACTACCTAGTTGTTTAGCAAGGTAATACTCACTTCAGCTTAAATCTATGTGTGGCTCTTAAAAATTAATCTAAGCCTTATCCTATAATAGCCTTCCAGGAATTTGAAGCCGGTCATATAACCTCTCCTTTTCTATGCCTTCATCTTTTTTGTTGTTGCTGTTATGTGAATGTCCTCAGATTTCTCCATCTAATTTGGACATCTTATTCTATTCTATTTTATTTTTGGCAAACAAGAATACTAAATAACAAGTTTACAAAGAGAGCTACACCTGTCGTGTTGAGTATAATAGCATCACATTACTCAGCATACTCTCTTCTGGTAGATGATTCTGGGAGGAAGTCAAATTACAATGAGAAGGTCACCTGGTAAGCATGAGAACAGATTCAACAGTTAACTCACTGATGTCAAGATGATCGGAAAGTAAGTAATTTGCCCAAATTCACACACCAATAAAAGTGACACAAGAGCTCGAGAACAGATCTGTCTGACTGCAGAACCCAGCCCTCGCTCCTGTCCTGCTACTGTGCAGCGATGGGCAGAGAGGAGCAGAATGGGAGGCAGGAGCCCAGACAGGAGGCAAGTGCAGAAATCTAGAGCAGAGCCATGTGGTAGGAGCAGGGAGAGGGAGAGCCTGGGAGGAGGACTGATTAGAGGTGACTTTCTTGGGACATAGCTTGGGGGTGAAGGGTTTGGCGAAGCCCTCAATGACCCTGAGGTGATGGCTGAAGTACCAGTGGGTGGTGCTTTTTTTGTTCCCTTAAGGGGCGTCCAGAAAGGGTGAGTCAGAAGTGGTAGCAGGAGGAGATATTGAGCCTAGATATGACATGAGGTTTTGGGAGTGCTTGTGGAACTCACAGAAAGTGGCCCAGCAGGGAGCCTCACTGTCATTCCTGCTTTCCCAGTGCCTCTGAGTGCAGGGCCCTGCAGGTCACTCTACAGCTGGCCGAGCTCCAGGCCCAGGACAAAGCACCTGACCACTCTGGCCCAGGGCTGCTCTCTATTCAGGCCACTCACCAGCACACCCCATGACTTCTAACCCCCACCTGGGACCACATGCCTCTCACTACTCCACAGGGCCAGACCACAGTCCCCAGAGGCTCACTTCCAGGAATCATTAGAATAACCAGTTATCAGCACTTCCAGGACATCTGAGGACGGTGGAGTGGTCCCTCTGGAGTCAGGCTGGCTGATGTGGAAGAATCTAGGTCAGAACAAGCCCGGGGAAGTTCAAGGCTTAGGCAGCTCATTGCAGCCGTGTAAGAAGGCAACCAAGCAGTGCTGGGTGCCTTCTGATGCCAGAACATACTGCACACAGATGCTCTGATCAATATTGGCTGATGCTCTGTAGGGAGGTGGACCTGACAGCTGTGTGACCTTAGATAGTCTCTCAAGCTCTCTGAGCCTCTACCTTCCTCCTGGGCAGAGAGAAATAATCACCCCTCCTGTCATTTCCCTTGCCTTCTTCACAGAGTTGTTGTCAAGAGTAAATGAGGTAATAATGGCAAAAGTGTGTTCTCAACTGTACTGCAATGCTGAGTGAGATGTAAACAAACCCAGCCCACAAGAGCACGCATGCGTGTGTGCACACACACACACGGGAGAGACGAGGGGGAGAGAGAAAGAGAGAGAGAGAAAAGAGCTGTTGGGCAAGGAAGAAAGGCAGGGAGAAATGGGAAAAATCAAGAGATGATAAAAAGAGGGTCTGGGGGCAGAGGGGCAGATGGAGGGTATATGGACAGGGTGGGAGGTAGGAAATGGGTTGAGACTGAGAACCTGGCTGGCCCTTGCTTCTGATTGAGGTGCTGCAGCCTCTGGCCCTGGACGCCCTGCTCAGGGGGTCCTGCTCAGAGCAGGGAGCCAGGTGTCTCAAGGCTACCTACAGGTGAGGAGGTCTTGCTGTGTCCCCAAACCCACCATAGCCAGTGGACACACACCAGTCCTGCCCTCAAAGAAGCCAGTGAGAAGCCTTGAGCTTTGAAGCAAAGCGACAGGCCACCCAACTTTGGTGGGCTCTGCTTGGAGGTGGGTGTAATAACAGGTGCCTGGGCAATGGCCTGGCCCTGCATTACATCTGCTGAATGGCTTTAAGCAGAGTTCTCCTTTCTAGGCCTTAGTTTCCCCTCTGCAAAATGGGTGCTATCTCAGGACCCTGACAGTGAGTTCAGAGATGCAGGCAAGCTGGTTTCATGCCCTTCTCCTTGAATGAGGGCAGTCATGGCCTTTGTGCATTTTGCAATGGTTATTTTAAAGCTGAGTTTACCTGTCTTCCCAGTCCCTGCTTACTGTGTTCATGGCCTTTGTCCCCCAGTCCCTCCAACTCCTTGACTCAGTCTCTTCCTCATACTAGGCCTAGGAAAGGCTGGGACCTTAGTGACCGCCCCAAGGCCAGTATTATATTGTAAGGAGCTGGGCCAGGACCCAAGACAGCTAAATCACTGTTGTCTGGGACCTGAGGCTCCTGAGAGAGGTGCTTGGGGAACCAGGAGTCCTACACACAGTCTTTTAAAGAAGAGACCCTGCTTACTGAGGAATCCGTGTCAAGAGCTCATATTGGGCTGCGGCTCTGTGCAAAGGTCAGGAGAGGTGAGTGGGAGTGGAGTGGGGTAAATGTCACAGTGTCCTCTTTCCTTCAGTGGGAGCCCCCTTGTATCCAGGGTTGTGGCCAGATTCCTGTGGGCAGGGCTGGAGAGATGCACCACACTGTCACCCATTCCTGCCCAGGCTTCAGACCTCCCAGATGTGACAGCTAGCAGCACCTCTAGCTGGAGTGATATGGAGCCTCTTGAGGGGTAGGACTTAAGCTACCCTTTGGCTTTTGGGGAAGGAGAACATCTTTTTTAATGGAAGGTGCAGAGATCAGATCTCCTGTCCAAAGTCATGCTGCTAGGTGACCTTTTCTAGAACCAGGGCAGAAATGCAAGTCTCTGACTTGAGAAAGTTGGTGACAGTAGTCTGTTACAAGGGTCTATTTAAACAAGATGGGACGATGCCTTTCCTGAGGAATGAAATATGGAGATACTGCATGCAGCAAGTTCTTGGAGCGGGACTGAAGAGGGTGATGGTGGTGGTGTTTACACTAGTGATGTTTATGATGCTAGCAATGGTGTCTGGTCTTCAGCCCAGAACCCTCCTGAAAAAGGCAGGGTGAGCCTGAGTCAACCTCTGCTGAATTTCTCTAGTTCAGGGCCTGGCACTTAGCAGGTGCACAGTAAATATTTTGTGAATAAGTGAATGGATTCACTTCTGTGCTGACAGTCTGGAAATGGCACCAAAGGTGGGAAGTTCAGGCAGGTAGAGCCAGCACCATGGCTTAGAGTGTTGGGAACCCTCTGTCACCTTCTGCAGCCCCTTCCCCAAGGCATGACTTGGAAGGATAGAAGGATGATTGTGTTTGAGGAGGAAGCAGGGAGGTAAGAGACCTTTTCTCCTGCACTGACTGCCATGGCCTCTCCTATCTTTTGGAGTTTGACACTAAGAAAGTGGCTGATTCAGACCTGGGCTGGACTCCAGATAAAGGATATGATACTGGGTCTGTTATAGGTACAGTTGGGAAGAATTCCTCCTTTTCCCCCTGCCTCCATTCTTTCCAACTTTCTTACCCATTCCCTATTTAGTAAACTTTCTTCAGGCTCCTGCCCTATGCCAGGCCAGTGCTGGGATGGAATAGTGGCAAGGCTGAAACCAAGGAGAGGGATGCAGTCCATGGGTCACAGGAGCTCACTGGCTGGTGGGGGATTGACCACAGTCATAGTGTTGTCAGGTGCTGTCAATATGACTGGATGGAAGGTGGGAGTTAAAGCAACAGCTCTGATCCCAGGTGGGGAGATTGATCCTTTCTTCCTAGAGGCAGGGAATTGGACCTGGGCCTTCAGGGATTAGTAGGATTCAGGAGTGAGAGAAGGGGATGGGGATGCCAGGGTGAGGGAAGTGCATGCACTGAGACAGAGGGGGAAAAGTACAGTCTGCTCATGACAGGGGTTTGTGGGCTAAGGCTTGTGTTGCTGGTGGGAGATGGGGTTGAAACACTAGGTTGGAGTCAGATTGTGAGTGCCAAATACCAAGGCATTCGAACTGTTTTCTGAGGGCAGTGAGCAGTCACAAACCATTATGTTCATTATCATAGCTGTGATTCAGAAAGAACACCATGCCAGGTAAAGTGTTGGTCAGCAAGGGCCTATATGGAAGATGGGAGACTGAGGAAGGGGTAAGGATAGTAATGATACTGATGATGATAATGGTGATGACAGTGAAAATGGTGGTTATGACAATGTTGTGGTGATGACAGTGGTGGTGATAATCATGATGCTGATGATGATGGTGTGGGGTGATGATGGTAACAGTAGTGATGACAGTGCTGATAAATGATGGCTAGAATGATGGTGATGGTGAGACGGTGTTGGTGATGGTGGTGATGGAGCAGATGGTAGTGATGATGGTGGTTATGATGATGGTGAGGTGATGGTGAGCCCTAACCAGAACAACAGAAGTGAGATGAAGAGGAGGAGTTGATTTCAAAGCATTTGATGACAGGATAGATTTGGATGGGAGTGGGTGTGAGGGAGAGAGATGACCAGAGTTTCTGGTTTGGTTTCTAGAGTGGATGATGGCCCTCATCCTGAGATGGGAACACAAGTATGAATTGGTTTACAGGGGGAGAAGTTGGTTTTTCTCTTGAGCAAGTCATGTCTGAAATGCCTGAAGTCCCTAGGGGAGGTGTCCAGTGGGCAGCAAGCACTCAAGTGTAAAGCTCAGCAGGACAAATATTTGAAAATCACTGGCAAAGCAGTGGGGGTAAAGAGCTCCCTAGGATGGTGTACAGAGGAACCGGAGCAGGAGTCATGGTGCTTGTGACTACTTGGCATTTGAGAGGTGAGTAGAAGAGGCAGAACTGGGGATGGGAATTGCAAAGAAAGCCAGGGATCCAAGGAAGGGCCAGAAGCTGCCTAGGGGCTGGTGTCAGGCACTAGGCTTAGGTTTCTGTCCCCACCCACCTCTCCCAGAGGAGAGAGCATAGATCTGTCTATATGCCAGCTTCCACATAAGATGATATTTGAAACTAGAATTCTATGCTAAAAAATCCTTTCCTAAACAGGTAGGGAAAGTGAGGTCTAGAGAGAAGGGACATGCCTACATGACCCATCATGGTGGCAGATTCAGGCCCCCTTGACACCAGTCCAGACCTCTGCCTTGTGACATGCTGCTTCCTGTACTCTTGGGGAGATGTGGCTGGGGGCTGATACCATGTGGGCTCTCGTCTCTCCTCTCCTTCAACATGCCTTGCATAGCCCTTAAGGCTGTTTGGAGAGGGGTGTTGGGTGGGTAAGCCCCCCAAAATGAATATGGAGTGGGGCATGGAGAAGATCCCCTAACCCCGAACATTGCCTGAACCTGGGCAGCCGTCCAGCCTCAGGCATGGCACCCAGTTTGTGCAGGGCTGTGCTGTGGGGCCCCAGTCTCTGCCTTGGAAATGACAACCTGGCTTGTTCTGCCCTGTTCTGCTGCAGGCCCTCCGATGAGGCCGGAATATCCTCAGGAAGTGGGTTGCCTCTCTCCAGGGGGTGCTTCTGGATTTCCTTTTGCAGCTTCAGCCAGATGTTTTGCAATGAGTTTAGAGAAAGTATTCATTCTGAGAAGAATTGAGGAGTGGAATGCTCCTTGCCAGCAGGGGTAAGAGAGCTCAGGGCTGCCTCTGGGGTGGGGTGGGATGGGGTGGCACTGGCAACCTGGCTACCCAGCTACCCATTCTTCAGCCCTCAGGGACTTTGGCCTCAGCTGTTTATCTGTCTGCTAGTCCTTCTGGATTAGAGAAACTAGCTGGCTCATACCAGTCCTTCAACTGTTTGCCTACTATAAGGCAGCTTGAGCTTGTTTTGTTTTATTTTCAAATATGACTCAAAGATGATTACTAACTAGAAAGGTATACTCACCTCCAACCCTACTTCCTCCACCATGTCTCCTTGCCCCCATAAGTAAAGCTTCTGTGTTTTTTATTTATCCAGGGTTTCTGTTTGCCAAAATAGGCACCTACATATCTACATTTGGATCTCCCTCATTTCTTACTCCATCAGAATCATATTTGTATGCATTGCTCTTCACCCTTTTCTCCCCATTGAACCTGGATATTACTCCATGCTGGTAACTTCGAGGTCTGCATGGTGCTCTGTTAGGAAGGGTTGTGCCTTAGTCATTTCAGGCATTTGAGTTTTTAAACCCAGGCACCTCTGAGTACTGTGCTGATTCCCAGCCAGGCTTTCTTTATATTTGTTTCACAGGAACCCCACCCAAAGGTGTGAGAGTATTCTCTACTTTTGTACTGCCCTGCTGATGTCCATTGTTTCCCATGGTCTCCCTTACTCGTTCCCTCCCTCCCATCTGGGTGTCATTGCTGGGTACCTATTTCAGAGGAGGAAACTGAGGAACTGAGAAATCAAGTGACAAATCTAACAGGATAACTAGTTAGGTGTGTTAGGTGAAGTCTGGGATTCGAACCTGGGTCTACAAGCCTTCTTGTTCATGATGTCACACTACTGGGGAAGATAGAGCTACCTAGTCATCCATCTTCAGGAATCATGGAGCTCCTGAGCCCAGAGAGAGGTGGTGACTGGGTCAAGGTCACATAGCTGTACATCAGGGTTTTTTTTACTGAGGGTGAGAATCACTTCTTCACCAGACCAAATACCTGAGCTCTTCCACAGGTGAAGGGCTACCCAGAAGAACTCTTCTATTTTCCTGAACTATTGGGCAGAAAACTTCAAACCCACAGTAGCTCTTCTGCCCACATAGAAGCTCACTGCTAAACCATTTATCTGATTCTTTGTCCATATGGACACCCTATGGCAGGAGAAAGAAGGGGAGAGGTCACACAGTACTCCTGCTGCAGAACTGGAGTAAAGTCCAGGGCCCTTGACTGGTAGTCTAAGCATTGCTTAGGCCCAGTTTGCCCTGACCTAGCACTCTCCTTACCTGGCAGTACTCTGTCTTTTCCCACATCCTCACTTTGTGCACCTCCCTACCAAGCTTCCACTTGTCTTCTTTCGAGGTGATCATTTCTCAGTTCCTCTCAGCCCTTGCCCACAGGCCAGACCACCTTTTCAATTAGTGTTCATTGGCTAAGACTGGCCTGCGCTAACCAGGTGGAGTGGGGTAGCTTGTCCATGACATCCTGGCAAAACCAGCAGCAGAAATAATACCATGGTCAGTGTAAAATACAGGGGCTGTGTGCACATGTGTGTGCATGTGTGTGTGTTAGTTGAGGGTCAAACACATCGATCCACAACTTTCACTCCATGGTCTTTTGGTGTTGACCCTTCTGTGCTGTCCCAGAGATAGTTTTAAAGTTACATATGTCCTGGATGGCCTGGAGATTCCTCTGATGCATTAAGGTAGGAAGTGGCCTGAGGTAGGCAGCCACCTTTGCTGGTGGTCTGAGTGGGGGCTCAGGCTCCTGGGGACCCTAAGATCCCCAGTAATATTAGGTTGGGCCTTTTGTTGAGTGTGAGATCTTGGACAAATCACTTCTTCCCTCAAATCTCAGTTTTTCCTTCCCTAAAGTAAGGATAAGAATGACTGTTTGTTTTATTCTCAGGGGCAGTGTGAGGATGAAAAGAGTTTGTATGCTTTGAAAGTTGTACCAAGCTCTTCCCAATTCTGTGATTTCCAAGTGTTGCAGGTGAAAAAATGTCCCTATATGGTGTCCTATATATTTGTGTAGGTACGCAAACCCGAATTAAATTTTATATAAGAGTGTTTGGGGGTTAGGGTCATATATTTGAGCATGCAGATGCTTGTGTTAATGGATTTAATTTCATTACAATTGAGTGGCTCTACACCTTGCATGGAGCAGAGCAGGGCCTAGTGGCCCTGCTTATGTTTGAGTCCCAGTTCTACCTCTTGCTTAGCTGGGTCAACTTGAAAAGCCATGTAACCTCAGTGGCCTTCATTTTCTTCATCTGTAAAATGGGCCAATGAGAATGGCTACCTCCAGGCTGTTGTGGAGATTTGATGGATTAAGCTCAGAATGCTCCTGATACAATGCAAGCCTCACATATTACACATTATTAGTTCTTCGTTCAATAAGAAATGGAGAAATAATGTGAGTGCCACTACCTCTAAGGCAAATTATTATGAAGAGAATGGCGGTATCCCCCATCTCTGACTTTTTGATCTCTTTCCTTTCCCAAGTGCCTGGATCTGATGGTCTTAGTTATGTACTTGATACTTGGGGTGGATTTTTCTGTTTGAGAGTGCAGGAGGATGGGGACAGGAGAGGAAAGCATTTGGACAGACCCATGGAGCTCCTAGCTTCACTTTCCTGGGTGTATCTTTGTTGTAGAGAAGACTGTCTCATGCCGGGGATCAGAGAATCCCACGTTTCTTATGGAATCACCCACTGTCGGTAGTAGTTCTTCCTGTACTGGTACCAGTGGGAACCTGCAATGCTCCACACTTACCAAGAGGGGTTTCTGCTTCAAGTGAGTTTGGGAAACACTGCAGACAACATCTCCCTTATGGACATCAAAAATGCTTATTGATGTTATAAAGGTGCTGTAAAACCTGCAGTAAACAAATAATTTTAATTTAGTTTAATTCAGCATTTCCCAAATGTACTTTTCTTTTGTGTTATCCTGCTGTAAATCTCTGTGGAATGCACTCTGACAAGCACAGATTCACAGAATCAATAGTATGGAAATCTACAAAACGATGCATCTCTGGATCACCCTCTGAGCCAGGCAAATGATATGTCATAAAGCAGTGCTTTACCCAGGAGCTTGTGAAAATTCAGATTCTGAGTCCGCAGATCTGGGTGGGGCCTGAGGTTCTGAATTTGTAACAAGTTCCCAGGTGACACCTATGCTGCTGGTCCTAGAACCACACTTTGAATGGGGAGATTATAAAGAACCATCTGCTAGAATGGAATTTTACCTGTATCCATCCTTTCCACAGCATTTGGAGACCAGTGACCACCTGCAGAAGTTCCCAAATCACACCCTTAGACTGATCAACAGAGAGGTGATCTTGTCTTCCCACACCAGGCAAGCAGTGCTGTTAGGGATAGTAGTGGCCCAGCTGGGTTAGTGACCAGAACAGATGTAGGATCGCAGTTTGGGGATGGCAGTCCTCTGGAGCTCTGCAATCGTAAATGAGTCTGTCTGAAAAGATGACAATCAGGTTGTACTTATGCCATCTCTCCTCTCTGGGCAGATAAAGTTGGGATTGTTAGTATTTTAATTTATTTATTTATTAAATTTTAAAGAGACATTTCCCCTTACTTTCCTTGAGTCTGGAGTCATTAAACAGGGATTAGCTAGATAAATAGAGGAAGTGATTTTTAAACTGTTTGTAAACTTAATGCGAAGAGCCCAGCCTCGCAAATTATCACGTCTAATCAGAGGCCCTCGCTTCACTGCTCCAGTAATTGTACTGGTATTAGTCAAATTCTTGTTGTCTCCTCATTAGCCGTGAAAAGGAGACTCAAGATGTACTTCATTAGAGTGTCCTGGAAATATATTGCTAATGTGGAGATGGAGGCAGAGGGAGGAGGGGGTAAGGGGTGTGAGGGTAGGGCAGGAGCTTGCAGGCCCACTTCCGATCCAGGCCCTCACTTGCTCAACTCCACCTCATGCCTCTGGGCTTATTTTCTATTTGTAGAACAGGAGGGTGGGCAAGCTGAGATTGCCCTTTCTGGTTGACACTCTTGAGTCTCTCTGGTCCCAAGCTTTGAGGATTTGGAGGGCAGTAAGCACTTGATGTTCACTCAGATCTGTGAACTTAGGCTCCCTCAGAGCTAAGAAGGCTTGGGGTGGGCTCTGTCTGGTCTGGCTTCTGTCTCTATCACTTCAAGGCAAAGAGCAATGGGCTCATCATTGGCCAGACACCAACGTGCAGCTTTCCGGATGTGGTCTAATAGCGGCTGTTATCAATACTTCTTCCTACCTCCATCCTTCCTTGCCTTCTTTCCTTTTTGTTCTGAATGTGTATCTTTTATATCCTCAGTGTCTTCTTCTCTTTCTTCTCCTTTTTCTTTTTTTTTTCCTTCTATCTTCTACCCAACAGATATTTATGGAGTGTCCAGTGCTGTAGTTACTTAAATTTAAATTGATTGAAATAAGATTAAAAAGTCAATTTCTCATTTGTACTATCCACAATTCAAGAGTACAATAGCCACATGTGGCTGGTGGCTACTATATTGGACAGCATAGGAAGTTCTATTGGACAGCTGTGGTCTAGTCTTTCTGTTACATCCTGTGTTAATCGACATGGGAGTGAGGGTGCTGTGGAGCTGAGGAAGAGAAAATTCTCTCCCCAAGATGCTCACAGTCAGATGGGAGAAACACCACATCTGTTATAGTTTGTTGAAGATGGGTCTAGGTACTGGACTACAGGTATACACCTCGAGTTACCCGGAGGGTGAGAATTATCCTGGTGAGTCAAGTTGGCAAGCTGGATTTCCAGTGATCAGGGAATTTTCAGCTTGAGAACTGTCCACATCTGTGCTTTTTTTTTTATGAATGAGACTAACCCACAGTGCCCGCGGGCTGCAGAGTCCTCACATCTCTGCTTAGGGTAACTTAACCATGTGTGGGTTAGCAGTGACACTAATTAACATGCAACGTGACCAACCGCCCACTCCCAGCAGCCACAGAGGCCTTTTTTGATGTCTGTTTACATATCTCAGGATCTGGCAAGTCTTACCTGGTTATCTGGGATGCTCCACCCAGGTGAGACCGGACAGCGGTCCAGGACCACTCACCATGGCACCCTTCTTTCCTCTTTCATCATTAACCGTCTTTGGCAGCCAACCCTGAGATACTACATGGGGAAATGAAATGTTCATGACCTTTGAGATCAGACACATCTGAAGTTGAATTTATGCTGTATCACTTGCCAAAGTTCACTGAGCTACATAAGTCACTCAACAGCCTGAGCCTCAGTTGTGGTTGTGAGAACTGTAAAATGGGGATAATGATATCTACCTTGAAAGATTGTTGTTGAAATTAATCAGATGACATGCATCTGCCAAGGAGTTGTGGGCAGTACATCAATTCTTCTCCCTCCCTCCCTCTCTGCTTGCCTCCCTCTTCCCTCTCTCCCTCCACACTCCCCCTCCCTCCTTTCTGCAGCTTCACCTTTGCTCTAGATGGGACATTGGGTTTCTCCCCTCTTTGGCAGCAGTACTTTGTCTCTCCAGACTTCTGATGCAGACCTGACATCCTCTGTGGCTTGGAATTTAATTTCTCTACCTCTGGAGGACAAAGGGCTGAGTCAGTTCCCTGGAGATACTCTCAAGGTTCCAGGGAGTCTGGGGGCCTCAGTGCCAGCACTCGGGCTGCTAATGGACTCAGAATGCATTCAGGGCTGATGACACAGCTCTGAAATGTAGAGTTCACTGGAGGAGCCATGGTGCTTTTTTTAAAAAAAAATAACTTCCACACAATATGTTCCTTTTAATCAGGAATGGGTTGCCTGCATTTCTATCTTCTGGTAACTTCCTCTTTGGTCCTACAAAAGCCACAGGAGAATCAGTTAGATTCCCCTGATGCTGAGGGAGGATCAAGAGCCAAATAGGTGGCCTTGGCCTCCCTCCCCACTGTCCTGGGTGGTGTGGAGAGCACAAAGCCCTAGGGTGAGCTCACTTCACAAGGTTCTCAGATGCTCCCAGCATTGCAGATGCAGACCTGTGCATACACAGAAGCCAGAGGTGGAAACAAAGGTGAGAGCTTTGAGCAAGGTGATTTGGGAGGCACAGAGAGATTAATTGACCTGCTGAAGGTCACATAACTAGTCAGGTGACCTGGGCTAAACTCTTCTTCCCAGGGTTCTTGCCACACTTGACCCTTAAGCAGTAATTTGCTGTCATAGCCCACTCACCACTGGTGAGACACAGTGAAGCTCAGAGATGATATATTTCATTGTATGAGCTATTATTCCTGGTAGAAAAGCTTTGTTTTCATGTGGCCATTGCCTTTCCAGCCAGACCATCAGCCCAAGGTAATGGGAGAAGATCTGGCTGCCTGTGACCTCGATTGTGTGCTGCCTTCTCTCTGAAAACCAGCTTCCTCTTCTGACAGCTGAGAGCGAGAATGGACCATCTTTGGAATGCTGCTGTGAGGTAGAAAGCAGGTGCCATGCTGGTGTTCAGCAAACTCCTTACTCAAAATAACCCTTATCTAAGGAAAAAGGTATTAGTTCCAGTAAGTTCTACAGAGACTGATGGGCTAGACCTGGGTCTTTTGAAGTGCGGTCCTCAGACCAGCAGAAGCATCGTCATCTGGGAACTTGTTAAAATGTAAATTTATAACTCCATCCTGTACCCACTGAATCAGAAATTCTGTATTTTAATGAGTCTTCTAGGCAATTCTCATGCACCCCCCTTGCCCCCAGTTTAAGACCTCCTGGGCTAGACACTCCATTTCTATGGGTGCAGAGAAGGCAAAGATCATTTTGGATAACCATGTGTGATTGGAAAAAGCTTCTAGGGTTGAAGGCATTAGAAACGGACAGTGTAGAGCAAGTAATTGCTTGGTGCTGGGGAAGCATTTGGGTGCCAGGGTACAGTGCTCAGGAATTGGTCAGATTTGACCTTGAAAGCATTGTCGCAAGTGCTATGTCTGCAGTGGCTCAGAGAAATCAGGGTGTCCATCCATCCTTTCTTTCAACCAATATCTACTGAGCTCTGACTCTGTGCCAAACATTATGTTATACTCTTGGCTTTCAGTGATGAGACAACTGGCGATACCAACTTGTGTGATTTGATTAACTAAAAAAGTCAAGGGATTTAACACTGCTTTAATTGAAACAACTTTCTACCAAATATTACTATCCAAAATATTAGGTGAAAAATTTGTGTGGTATGAAACAAGAGCAATATTTAAATTAAAGGTCTGGTCCCATCACTAAGGAGCTCATAAGGCTGGGTGTAGGAATTAGACATGGTAAGCATGGGACTAAGCCTAGAAGACTGTCATGAATAACCACATTAATTTGTTGAGCTCTCAGGTCTTCCTACCTCTCCTTCTTATCCATTTTCTGATTTAATCTTGACAACAATATTGTGAAGTCTGAAGAAATTCAGACTCAGAATTTAAATGACTTGCCCCAAGTTACGACGGAAAGAGTTACAGAATCATAACAAAACCCGAATCTCTCAAATCCTCATTCACACTGACTTTCATTCGTAATATAGTGAAAGGTCAGGCACTGTGTTATCTGAGTCCTTTTCTGGGCGAAACTGGGCCCTTCTGGGATGTCTGGACTGCCCACGACACCCATGTGAAGGGGCAGCTGTGGCACTGTGTATTGCCGTAAAACAACTCAGGAGACCCAACATCCACTTTCCAGCATGGGCCGTTGCAGGGGACTGGAGACCCTGGTCTCGCCCCCAAGCACTGCTCGGAGATCAGAATAAAAACCCCTGTTTGCCTAATACCTGGTGATTACCAAGAATTTAACTCCTCACTCACACCAGGAGGTCACTGTGGGGGGAAAAAAGTCAAAACACTCACTGGTGGTAAAAATGTGGCTCTTTGAACAATATTAAAACACTTCAGCAACCTTTCACACAGAATTAATTAACATAAAACACTGCGTCCTCATTGCGGCAGAGCCCTAAAGTGGTTGCCAGAATTTAATTAGACTTAACCTTTTTTCCTACACCAGTACCACTTTATAATAACTGCAAATCATTATTAATTCCTTTGGTGTTCACTGTAATAACATTAATCATGATGAACTTCTTTCTGTTGTAATGTGTATGTAATATGTAATTCCATAGCAATTTAGTATTAGTTAAGGCTAAATTGAAATTAATTTCACAAAAAGATGCTATTTGTTATTGGATACTATATATTCAGAAAATAATATTTTAGAACAATTTATATTAAAGTGGCTGGATTAGGAGGCATTTGGTTAACTGCTAAAAGTTCACAGACAGAATTATTTCTTGCTGATTGCTGGCATCTCATGTCCCAAGGTACCTGAAATGTTAAACAAGAAAATAGGTAACCTATTGTGGGGTGGCCTTTTGAGATACAGGATCTTACCAATCTGAAGACAGTGTGTTGGATAAGAAGATATCTCAGAGTTGTTTCCAGGGCCTAAACCTATGTATGATTTATTATCTCAGATCTCAAGATTCAAGCCACGTATTTGGGTTCAGTTTTGTCTTCAGTAAAATGGTTATATCATTCCCTCATGGTAATCTTCAGGGACCCCAAGGATGTGATGGATATGAGAGTAATTTTAAAAATAAGAATAACTGAGAACACACTTGATAGAAAGAAGGTGGCTTGTGTGAGTTTTATTTTATTGTTCCGTTTCATTTAGTTTTGTGATGGAATGTTTGAAAGTGGAGGTGCTGAAAGAGAAAGTAAAGCCTTTAGAAGATATCAGGTGGACATGTCAGTAATTTTTAGAAGTCACCTGTCTCGGCCTTTGCCTCTGTTGTACCCATCCAGACATTCTTGTGTTGACAAATCTCTGAGGAACTCTCCTCCATCCATTCATCCGCTCATCTCATCATGCAGGATGGACAAGACAGACCTCTGCCTTTAGGAAGCTGGTGGTCTACAACAGGGGTCCCCAATCTCCAGGTCTCAGACTGGTACCAGTCTGGGCCTGTTAGGAACCCAGCAGCACAGCAGGAGGTGAGCTTGAAGGTAATTCGATTGAATCATCCTGAAACCATCCCCTGGTTTGTGGAAAAATTGTCTTCCATGAAACCTGTCCCTGGTGTCAAAAATGTTGGGGACTGCTGGTCTAGAGGACATTAACATATATATATGTAATTAAAATATATTCTAGTAAGGGCAATAGAGAGGTGCTCATGTCAGAGGTGATATTAAAAATAAGCAACAGAGTGCAATACGCAGGTCCTGACCAGTCAGCATGGCTGGCACCTGGGGGGCATCCAGGTAAACACTGGATGGACACCAGCTGGGCTCAGGGCAAGATGGGGCCCCAAAAGAGAGTCCTCTAGCTGGTGTGCAGGAAAGTGGGGCTCAGGAAAGCCTCCCTAGAAGAGACTTGCATGAAAGTGGGCTTTGGCTCAGAGCAGGGAACAGTGGAGGCCCAGCTCCAAGAAATCAGGCCCCTTGATGTGAATGTAACTACAAGCAATTTTCCTTGTGGGGGATATAGTCTGCAGGGGAGGAGGGGGCAGACCATGGGGACCGTGTGTGGGGCTCCCATGGGGGGCTTTGTACACTGCCCTGGGGAACTTGGACTTCAAAGGCTGAGTAAGGGTGGGGATGGGGAATGATGTATCTGGGCAGGAGCATTGCTTTTCCTGTTGTTTTGTTTTGAGTTTTTTAAGAAATGACCTCAATGTTATGGTAAAAGTAATATATGCCACATGATACCATAAACAAAATCAAAAGGTCTATGATAAATGTTGGAAGAGAAGATTTATACCATGTATTATAAAAAATTGGTAGCCTTTATCTAAAAGGAGCTTTTTACAAGTTGATAAGGAAAAGACAAATAGCATCATAGATAAATGGACAGGGAAAAGACACAAATAACCAATAACATAGAAAAAAAAGGCTTGCCCTAACAAAATAAAGGAAATGAAAATTAAGATACCAATAAAATATCAGTTTTTAAACCAAATTGGCCCAATTTAAATGTTTGTAAATTGTGGTATCCATTACTGGAAAGGCAAAATGGGCACTGTCACAGTTATTGGGTGGGAGTGTAATTAGCACATGATCTTTTAGCTATTAAGGTTTAAAGTGTGCATATTATTTTTACAAGAAACCTAATTTTGGGAAATTGAGGCTGCCAAAAATTATGATGCAAAAAAATTAGGTGGATGTTTAAAAAACCTGAATATTCAGGTGTAAAGAAGTGTTTAGATAAATTAAAGTGCATCCATGATATAGAATATTCATCAGTGACTTGGAGAGATGCGTTTAAGTTATTGTTAAGTGAATACAGCAGAAATGTACACTAAAACACACTATAGTAAAAGGTAATACATGCGAGACTATACTTTCAGGGATCATTTCTGTAGTTCGTTACTAAAAGGTAATACATGCTTATGATAAAAAATTCAAGGAATTAAGAAAACTACAAAGAAAAAGGTAAATAATCTGCACGAAGCTTATCCCAGAAATAAACATATCCAGGTATCTCAATAGAAGTCTATATGGCCAGGAATATAAAGGTGGGATCATGGCTCATGGCTACTTTTTAATAAAAAGTATTAGATTGAATTTTCTTTTAGTTCAAAAGACAAAAAAGAAACTACAGTGAAATGGAAAAACTACTTCATTTAGACAAATATTTCTTCAGCACAGGAGATATTATTTTCTAACAGATACCCTCTAAGGGATTAGAAAACATTAGGAGGTCGGAGTCAGTTATAAAATGACATGATTTAAATTTACACAGTATTGATTAACTTCCTGTTGGGAGAGATGAGGGGATCAGCTCTCTTACATTTCCCTTATCTTCTTCTTCTGCCTGATATTGGTAGTTATATTAGTATGTAAATATTTGAAACTTGATAACGTTGTTATTCTATTCTGTGGGCATAACTATTTTAGTTTTTAAGTCTCTGAAAAATATTTAATGAACTCTGTGTATAAAACCATAGTTTTTTCATACCTAAGTCCTTTATTAAAATATGTGTTAATTGACTGACATATAGGTTGGAATTTTGTTCTACTGCAAGTAACAACAGCACAACAAAAAAACAAAAAAAAAAACAACAAAAAAGTGGTGACAAGAAAATAAAAGTTTATTTTTTATATAGAATGAGCCTGAAGCAGGGGTCCAGAGAAGGTTTTGTAGATCCACAAATTTATTAGGTAGCCAAACTCTTTCTAGCTAACTATTCTATCAGTATTAGGGCATGGCCTTTGTCCTTATGGTTTAAGATGGCTGCGAGAATGCCATCTATCACATTTAGCTTTTTGGGTCAGGATGGATGAGGGCTGAAGATGGGTATCTTCCTTTCCTTTCATTAGACTTCCTGGAAGTTGCACACACTACCTCTGCTTATATATGCCATTGGCTAAGACGCGAGACTTTAAAGACAAATTATTTATCTAAAAAATTAATTTATTTTCCCACTGCAGTTGACATACAATATTATATTGGTTTCAGGTGTACAACACAGTGATTAAACATTTATATAACTTATGGAGTGACCACCCTGATAAGTCTAGTCCCCATCTGACACTATACATATAAATTACAATGTTATTGACAATATTCCCTATGTTGTACTTTATATCCCCGGGACTATTCTGTAACTGTCAATTTGTACTTTTTAATCCCTTTTTCCTTTTTCATCTATCCCTCAAACCCTCATCCTATCTGGTGACCATCAATTTGTTCTCTGTATCTATAAATTTATTTTTGTTTGTTCATTTATTTTCATTTTTTAAATTCCACATATAAGCAAAATCATATGATATTTGTTTTTTTATGTCTGACTTATTTTACTTAGCATAATAGGTCCATTCATGTTGTTGCAAAGGACAAGTTTTTTTATGGCTGAGTAACATTCCATTGTATATATGTACCACATCTTTATCTATTTGTCTACCAATGGACACTTAGGTTGCTTCCATATTTTAGCTATGATAAATAATGCTACCATGAACATAAGGGTGCATATGTATTTTTGAATTACTGTAAAATATGATGACTTGACCATAATTAGCTGCAAGAAAGCCTAGGGAATTTAGTCCTATAGTTGGGTGACAATGTGACCAAGGATTCTTAGGACCAAAGGAGGAAAAGCAGATATTGGGAGGTAGTAATAAGCCTCTATTGGTTTTCTACAATGACTGGCTGAATTTCATTATCAGATAGCCTTTTAACAAGGGATCATTATTACTATAATTCCTTCAATCCTTTCTTGCTTGAAAATGTCTTCCTGTGTTCTTTACTCTTGAATGATATCTTGGCTGTAGATAATAATCTTGACTTACATTTTCCTCCCATAAGAATTTTGAATATATTCTTCCACTGTCTCCTAGAATTATATATATTGTTATAAAAGATTTAGAGTAACAGTTTACTAAGTTTTAACATGAGTACACCATGAAACCAATATCACAATCAACATAGTGAACATGCTCATTACCCGCAAAAGTTTTCTTGCACCCTTGGTAATCTCTTTATCTCTTTGTTGACTTACTAGCTATATCTTTTTATTTTGCTATTTTCTTATTTTAGTCTTGCTTTTAGGGTTTGTAGTATACACCTGTAACTTATCACAGTCTACTTCACTTGATATTACATCACTTCCTGTACAGTCTAAGAACCTTACAACAATGTACTTTCTTTCTCTTCTCCAGCTTTGTTATACATTATATATATATATATATATATAATAAGCCCTACAAGAAATTGTGATTATTTTTGCTTTAAACAGTCAATAATCTAAACAGAATTAATACTAAAAGACATCTTTTATGTTTAGTGACACAGTTATTGTTTACAGCATGTTTTTTTCTTTGTGTAGATCTCAATTTCTTTATGGTATCATTTCCCTTATGCCTGAATAATTTTCTTTCTTATTTCTTGTATAGTAGATCTGAAAATGATGTATTCATCCAAGGTCATTACCTTGCCTTTATTTAGAAAGAACAATTTTGCTGGGTATAGAATTATAGGTTGGCAGGTCTTTCCTTTCTATACTTTCAAGATGTTACTCCATTTTTTGGCTTTTATTGGTCTGCCAAGAAATCTGTTGTCATATTTATTCCTCTCTACAGGGTACCAGACAACTTAATGATGAGGATACCTTCTGAGAAATGCGTTGTTAGGCAATTCTGTTATTGTGCAAACACCATAGAGAGCACTTACACAAACCTAGACAGTATAACCCACTATACACATAGGCTATGTGCTATACCACCGTTGTATACACAATCTGTCATTGCCAAAATGTCAATGACCAGAGAGTCTGTATAATGTATTCTTGTACTAACACTGGCTCCTCTTATTTCCCTTTTGAACTAATTTTAAGTAATTTTATTATCATGTGTCATGGTGTATTTTATTCATGTTTTTTGTGCTTGGGATTTGTTGGGCTTCTTGAATCTTTGTGTTTGTAGTTTTTTTAATCAAATTTGGGAAAGTTGTGACCTTTATTTTTTCAAATATCTTCCTCCAATTTCCTTATCAGACTCCAATTACATATCTTTTAGATTACTTGAGTTAACCCCACAGCTTAGTCATACTTTGTTTATTTAAAAATTTTATTCCTTCATGTTTAATTTTGACTAATGTCTATTGCTATATTTAAAGTTTATGAACATTATTTTTCTGTGATGATTTACCTGTTGTTAATCCCATGTAGTGTACTTTTCACCTTAGATATTGTAGTTTTCATATCTAGGATATTGATTTTGTTCTTTATATCAGCAGTCTCCATATTTCTTTTCTTCAGTTTCCTGAACATATGCAATACAGTTTTAATTACTGTTATAATGTCTTTGTATACTAATTATATTATCTGTGTCATTCCTAGGTCTCTTTTAATTGATCGGATTTTCTCCTTATCTTTTCTTGCTTCTTTGATAATTCTGTATTGGATGTCAGACATATTGAATTTTATCGTATGGGTGCTGGATAGTTTTGTATTTCTATATATATTATTTATTTTTTTTCCTGTCTTGCCATATTTTATTTATTTTTTTTAAAAAATTTTTATTTTAGTTTATTCAGTACAGTTTCTATCCTTTATTCCCATTCCAGCCCCCCC
>CM052542.1:104823863-104859524 GCA_028533065.1 Trachops cirrhosus
GTACAATATCTGAGATTTTCCTGCCTATGTTCTCCTCTAGGACTTTAATGGTGTCACGGTTTATATTTAAGTCTCTTATCCATCTTGAATTTATTTTTGTGTATGGTGTAAGTTGGTGTTCGAGTTTCATTTTTTTGCATGTAGTTTGTATTTCTATATATATTATTGAGCCTTGTTCTGGGATGCAGTTGTTTCTTAAAAACTCAGTTCTTTTGTGTTTTTGCTTATAAGCTTTGTTAGAAATGACCAGAACAACATTTAGTCTGGAGTTAATTTTATCCCACTACTTGAAGCAAAATCCTGTAAACACTATGTTTAATGACTGTGAATTTTGTCTGGCGGGGACAGGAAATAGTCCCAACTCTGTTGGAGCACCAGCATGTGTCAATGCCTGAGAACTCTCCGGGCAGTACTCTGGGGCAAATGGAAGGCTCACCTAATTTGTTCCCCATCTTTCAGTGATCACTTCCCTTTGTTACCTGTCCCGTGTCTTGAAAACTGTCATTTCACATGTTTCGTCTGTTTTCTTGGTTGTTTCAGGTGATAGAGTGAATCTGGTGCCTGTTTTTTCATCTTGGCTGCAAATAGAAGTTGTTCTATTGTTTTATTGTCTGTTTTTTTAGGTTCTTATTTTGACACGTTTATTTTTATTGAGTTTTATTTTAATAGGGGAAACATTTTTCTGTTATTTGGAATTACTTTTTTCCAAACTGGATTCCTTATCAGTTTCTTACTTTTCTTTTTCTCCTGAACAATGTTTACATGGTTGCTATGCTGATTATTTTAATCTTGTCTATGCTTAACAGAGACTGCTGTTCAGTTCTTGACTCTGAAATAGTGAGTGGATTTGCTTAACAATGTTCCCACTTTTAACAGTAGCATATTTATCTTTTTCTCTGAACGACATTTTAAGTTTTGAGGCTTAAGTGTTTTAATGTAGCAACCATTCTGTAGTTGAGAGTGCAAGGAGAGGAAGATAGATTTAAGGAAGAAAAAAACTTTTAATTTCGCCCTCAGGGTCATCTGAGTTTTGGAAAATATTCAGGGAACTAGGAGTCAAACTCCATGAAAGCAGGGGTTTATTTATTTATGCTTTTGGTCAGTTTTGTTTGTTATTGTAACTGTAGCTCCTAGAACAGTGTGTGACATATAGTAGATTTTCAGTAACTAAGATTTGAAGGAATAAGTGCACTGCATTTATTGACTTCCTGTTTTATTCCAACTACCTCCCTTCAGGAGGGTCCACCTGTCTTGGGAAATAAGGTAGGAAGAAGATCTAAGCACCAAACTGCTACAAGTGCTCTGCATCTAAGCCCACTGACAAGGCTTCCCTGGACCACAGCTTTTTGGGGCAGTAATGCCTATCCACAGAACGGGTATGTCTGTGTGGGCATGTGGCCACATGACATAAGCTAGGCTCATTTCAACCCAAGTCAGTGGGAGAAAATACAGATCTCAAATGCCCCATCTTCGATTTCCATATTTGTCCACAGCACAGACCTGTCCCAAGCTCTAAAGATAGAACTAGGTAGACCATGTGTGGGTCCACAACCAAGTTCCAATAACTGCACTTAGGTGTCCCTATTTCCTTCTGATATTCTATTGTAAGATGGGGAGAGCACATGCACAGACCAGCCTCTGCTGGAATGCCTGATCTGCTTCATTTGGTCAAATTCCAACCAATGCTCAGCTCACCTCACTTCTTGAGGTGGAAAGAACGTAAACAGTCTGCAGCAATTCTCTCCTCATTTTGTTTGTATGTCTTCGAGGACCTAGTGACCTCTGTTTTTCCATTGACTTCAGACAGCCTGTGTGTTTTTACTATTGCGATGTATTACCGCATTGATAACTTACTTCCTTTTGATCACTATTAACCACTCACCAATATTCCTATCTACCATAATAGTCGCATTTCAAAGACATGTGCAGACTCTTGACTCCAGCTCAGTATTTGCTCTAATATGTAGAACCTCTTCCTGGCATGAGGGGTCAGGATGGCTACCAGCACCATTGTCCAGTCTTAGCCATTGGTTTCTGAGATTCCATGAGACATGCCGCCCCATGGGAACGAGGAAGAGGAAAAGACAGGAGTTGTGAGGTCTTAGGAGACTCCAGTTAATAATGTAGATTTGACCTTAGTTGCCTTTTTTTTGATGTTTTCCAAAAGTCATGATGGGGTCACGGTAATTGGTGGGGGAGGCCTCCCAGTGCAAAGGCAAAAGCCATCGGCAGGTCTCTAACGAGACGCAGCCGGGGAAAGCGCTGTGAGTTCCAAGCTTGCCAATATCTGAAACATGAAGAGAAATGACAGGATGTTCACAGAAGAGCAATAAAAATGATTGAGCCTCCAGAGAGACTGATTTATGACAAAGGCTCTAGGAGCTAAATATATTTTACTGTGGCCCAGCAGACAGCAGAGCAAGTGAGGGAAGGGGAGTGTCGTAGGATTCTCTGCTGAACCAAGCACAGGAGAGTGGTAGAAATGGAGGTGCACTTTGAAGGGAAGGGGAGGAAATAAGCAGAAGAAATCTAGAAAAAGGGAGGCAGAATGTAGAGAAGGAGAGGAAGAATTTGGGGGGCAAACTAAGAGAGCCCTAGGATTTGAGGGGCAGCTGGAGAGGCTTGAGGTTGCTTGGGTCAACTGCATCATTCAAATGCTTATCAACTCTTCATCAAGGTCAGACATGGGGCCCTTCCCATTGCACTTTCCCAATCCCTGGCTTCTCCCTTCCCTGCCTGAGGCTACAGTTAGCTGGAGACACTTCCTTCCCAGACTGTGCGTTTCCTGGGTGTCCAGCATCCAGCACAGGGCTTGGCAAAGAGTTAGGTGTGCCAGGATGACTTAAAATTGAATTCCTAAATTCAGGGTAGAAAAGGTTGTTCTGGCATAGGGGAGTTTAGACATGGTCAAATGGGCCTCAGGAAGCCCCCACTTCAGTGTCTTCCTGTATTCCCATCCAAGAAGGCCTCTGGCTGTGGAAATCCTTTTGTGTGCATTTAACAGAAGCAATAGGCTGGTGGGAAATGATGCTGAGACCCAGGACTGAGCCTTGGAGAAGTATGAGGTTGAACTGTTAGGTGTCTCCAATTCTACTTCCAAAATTATAGCGTAAGGCTCTTCAAAGAAGAGATGAAATTAGGATAATCATAATAGTCATGGTGAGGTCCTACGTTTATGTACCACTTACAGGTCACAGAAAGCTTTCATATCCATTAACTGTTTGCTCTGGTAACATCCTCACCTAGCTCAGTGGGTTGTCAGGAAAATCAAAGGGTCCCCCCAGGAACTGAGACTACAGGCATACCCCACTTTAAGCAAATCCTGCTGTGAGCATTTAGGTGAAAAAATCCTGCTTCACAGAGGAATTTAACAGCATTATTTTAACTGGTGGGCTCCCCCAGCATGTGAAAGAATAACAGACAATTTACTAGATGCTTGATTGATTGACACATATCTTGTTCAGGATCAGCTGCATGCCTTCAGCATCTAATGTGTGCTGAGGTTGGCTATTTGTGCTGGAAGATGTGGGCCTGAATCTGAACGGCCAATGCCAAGACAGGATGAACTTTTGTCCTTGGGCTCATTCTTTAAATCCTCCTCTGCACTCTATCCTCTCAGGAACTGCTCCACCCTGATGTAGCCAGGACTGCATTAGAATGGCCCTACCCCCAGGTGGGGTGGAACCCTTCTCTGACACCTTTGGTTTAGATCTGGCAAAGAGAGGCAGTTCCCCCACAGTGCACACAGCTTTCAGATGTAACACTCTTGGAGGCCATGCTTATTGTCCTGTGGAGGGAAGGGGGAAAGCCCCAGAAACAAGAAAGGAGAGATGAGGGAGGTCAAGAAAGGGTTGGTGCCAGCTGGGGCCCTGCTTCTGAAGCCCCTGACCCACCATTCCTGCAGTTAGGTTGTTCAACTTTGCAATCTAGAATGCAATCACATCCCCACTCTTAATTTAAGCTGCTTGAATTTAGGTTTCTTTCACTTACAATATAAAATTTTTAATAGGCTCCTTTGCCGAAAAAGACAAGATGTGCATGCACAGCTCCTTTGATAATTTGCAAATGCAGTTAAATGTGGTGGTTGAGAGTTGGGGCTCAAGTGTCTGAAACAGCAAAGATTGGAAATACCCAAAATGCCAATAAAAAAAGAGATTAGTTAAACAAATTATGGTGTGTAACCATACAAGGAAGTCTGATGCAGCTGCAGAAAAAAAGTGAGTAGCTTTCTGACATAGAAATATCTGCAAACCACTTAAGTCAGAAAAATAAGGTGCATGCTGAGATACCACTGCACACCTACTAGAATGGCTAAAATAAAATAAAGTGGCTAAAGTAGTGATGATGCCAAGTACTGGTGAGGATGCAGAGAAACAGGAATCCTTGTGCTTAGCCGGTGGGAAGGCCGAATGAAACAGGCCCTCTGGACCAGTTTGGCAGTTTCTTATGATGTTAAACAACGTGAACCAGATGAACCAGCCATTTCTCCCATTTACCCAAGAAAAATGGAAACCCATGCTGATACAAAAACCTATACACAAATGTTCATAATAGTTTTATTTGTAATAGCTAAAAAATAGAAACAACCCAAGGGTCTTCCCATAGGTTAATGGATAAACAAATTGTGCTACCCTCACACAATGGAATACGACTCAGCAAGGAAGCGGAATGAACTACTGATATGTACAACATGTGGATGGATCCCAAGGGTAGGATGCCAAGTAAAAAAAGCCAGTCCCAAAGGCTACATACTGTGTGATTTCATCTATCAGTTATTATTTGTAGGCGACAAAACGTGGTGAGGGGGAGCAGCCCGTTGCTGCCAGCAGTTCGGGTTGGGGGAGAGTGTAACCGTAAAGAGGCAGCACAGTGGAAGTTCTGTGTGGTGATGGAAGAGTTCTGAGTCCTGACTGAGGTGGGAGCTATACAGATCTACACATGTGATAAAACCTCATAAGGCTATTCACCCAAACCCTAAAAAATTAGTGCACATAAAACCTGGTAAAGTCTGAATAAGATCTGCAGTTTAATTGTATTGTACCACCTTCAATTTCCTGGTTTGCTAGTTTTACTATGGTTATTTAAGATGTCTTTGGGGGAGGCTGGATGAAGGCTACATGGGAATCTGTTGTATTTTTGTAGCCTCTATGTACGTCTAAAATTATTTTAAAATTAAAAAACAACATGTAGAACAATGTATATAATATCTGACCTTTTATATAAAAGGGCAGAAATAAAATCTGTGTTGTATTAGCTTGTATATGCCTAAAGAAACTCTGGATATTAAAATAAGAGATGTAGGCCTGACTGGTGTAGCTCAGTGGGTTGGGCGTCATCCTGCAAAGCAAATGGTTGCTGGTTCGGTTCCTGGTCAGGACACATGCCTGGGTTGTGGGTTTGGTGCATCCATGAGAGGCAACCAGTCACTGTTTCCCTCTCTTTCTCTCTCCCTTCCCCTCTCTGAAGTTAAATAAATAAATCTTTTAAAACATAAGATGATGTGAAGGAGGCTTTATTCTGTATGTCTTTAATACTTCCTGGGTTCTGGATCATTTATGTTGCCTTAAATTCCTTTAAAATTAAGAAAAGATGACTATGGGCTTATAGAGTTATGTATAGTTATGTTTGACCACAATTCTAGCATCTACTGGGTGTGTTACTTTGCACTACCCAATTTGTCTCTCTGTGCCTCAATTTCCATGTCTATAAAATGGAGCCAATAATAATAGGATCTCTCCATAGTGTTGTGAGGGTTAAACTATCTAGAATATGTAAGATGCTCAGCATTGTTTCTACTGAGATATAGAGTGGCCTCCACTTCCTACTGGGTGGTTCCTTCTATGAGTTTCCAGCTGGGAGAAGATGGGAGGAAGAAAAGCCAGCCTGCCCCCAGCACCAAGGTGCTGCTCCCTCCAGTATCCTTCTTGTATCTAGGTAACACCTGAGTGTCACCGTTTCAGCAAGTAGCTACCCTGGGACAGGGTGGGTCATAGCTATGGCTGTTGCCAGGCACTGGGCTCTAGAGTCAGTTTCCACAGAATGGGCCCCACCCTCAGAACCCAGCAGCAATGAAAGACAGAGCAGCCATGGGGCCTGGCCCCAGAACACATTTTGATAATAAATTAATGTCACATTCTAAATCGTAATTTCTGTTTTCATTCATTACATGAATGGCTTTCCCAGTACATTTTGAGTTGAGTGCATGCTGGGGAAGTGGGATTTGGGGAACGCATGCTGCTTCAGCCTCTCCCCAGGATGGGGTGGGGGTGGGGAAGATTGGCCTCCAGAGCATGGACAGTGCCTTATTGAGAGAGAGGGAGAGAGGGCCTGGGAGACTCTGGGGGCCACCTCTCACAGGCCTGATCCCACTGTGGCTAAGCTCATGGTTTGACCTTGTGCCGATCATTTCTTCCTGCCAGACTTCAGTTTCCTCATCTGAACCACGGCCCCCACCAATAGAGGAGGCATCACTTGGACTGGATGCATGTTGTCACGTTTTGAATCAGAACTGTTGAGATGCAAGGAAGGGAATGAGCAAAAGCCGAGAGGTTTAAAAGACAATCATTCACTCCTTTGATGTGCACTGTTTGAGCCCTTCCTTTGTGGAGCCTTTCATTAGTTGTTCTGAGTATAGGGCGGAATAATCCATGCCTGTCACAAAGCTTAGAGTTTAATAGGGAGAAAGATGAGAAAAGAAGGACAGTGCTGAGAGAACTGCCGTGGGAATGAGGGAGCCGGGATGTAGGAGGGCAGGCAGCTATCCCCGCCTTGGGAGGAAACAGAGCCAGACCTACCATTTACCCAGTGGAACACACTGGTTTCGGATGTGGAGGTTTCCAAATGGTGGCCCATGGACCAAACTCCAGCCTGGGTATATTTTATTTGGCCCCATAAAGTATGTTAAAATTATAATAAACTTCCAACTATAAAAATAGGGAGATTTTATATAGAAACCTGGAATTTTGCTCTTGAAGGCTCAGCAGCCAGGACTGCATTCCCATGTAACCATTGTTACCTGGAGCCCAGGTGAGGTTGTCCCTGAGGGAATGGGCTTTCCTGCTCCCCAGTCGCCACCATTCCTTACAGTATCCCTGCCTGCAAGCCCCACTTGTTGATTTTACTTTCCTGACTTCACTGACATCTGAGTATGTGACCACTGGCTTTGTTAGTCCTTAGAAGAATTGACCTGGTGATGGCTGGATCCATTCTGGGCCAGACTGATGAAGACTTTCCGCAGGTCCCTGTGCCCTGGGAGGCACTTTGTGCTTCTGATCATCATAAGCAGTCTGTGGCCAGGTTGGAAAGATGCAAAACATTCTTCCAGGCTCAAAGGGTCCCCTTTGGCAGGTGCAGAAGCCAATTCAAATTGTTTTTCTTTTTTTATTTGCTCATCTGAAAAGTCCTCCCAGATCCTCCTTCTTATTAACAACCTGCACACCATGCTGTGCTTAAAGTTCAGAGCGCCATAGGATACAGAGCCGTAATTAATCTCAGTCCCTGAATTCTAGAACACTTACAGCAATTATAATTTACTGTCGGAAAACCAATTTGGGGAAGCGGTAGTGTCCTCACCCCTGATCAGGGCTCCACCAAATGCCACTTCCCATCCATGTGCTGCCTGCTGGGTGAGCAAGACCTTTAGTCTCTGCCCCTCTGGGAGGTGGCACAGAGTGGAGAAGGCAGGAGGAGAGAAGGGGGAGTGAGAGAGCCGCCTGCGTATGCACCAAGCTCTCGGGACCGCTGCTGGCATGCCTCTGAGCTGGGTTTGTCACCCTGCTGCAGGCACCTCTTATTTTCCAGTTTGTTCCAATTTCACAGTCCCTGTCCTTACCCCTTCCATGTCCCAGGCACTGTTTGAGCTGTTCCAATTCTTCTCCCTTTTTCTTAGCTGCTATCCCTGTTTTTTGGGCCACTCTCAAGCTTCCAGCTCCAAGGACAGAAGTTCCCTGTTTTCCTCCTCATTTCTTTTTGCTCAAGGCCAGACAGATTGTTGTATCACCAAAATTGCACCCACATGACTCCCAGATGACTGGGTCTGGTGGACACACCGCTGGATATGGCCATATGTTTATGGGCCTGTGTGCACTGCTGCTTGTGCCATCTGCAGCCAGGAACCAAGCCTCATTTGTCCACTGACCCCAGGACCTGTCACAAGGCTCCACACAGCAGGCAGGTAGTACTTGTCCATAGGGTTGGTTAGCTTAACAGACTATATATATATATATATATATACACACACACACACACACACACACACACACACACACTACTGTGTGTGTATAAATGGACATATCTCCAAGGGAATGAGCTGATAATGAATTCATTCATTCATTCATTCATTCACTCACTCACTCATTCAACCAATCCTGACAGGCACCAGGACTTGTGCTAAGTCTTAGGGATATTGAAACATATTTATCCTTGTTTCTGGTCCCAGCTTAAACATATCCATAATACAGTGTAAGAGCCCTACTAGGGCCCACTTCAGGTGTTATGAGGACAGAGAGGAGGGGCCCTGGCTGCTGCTAGGAAAACTTCCTGGAAGAGGTTGTATTTGAGCACTTAAAAGTTGTTCTAAGTTTATTCACTTGCATGTTTGTGTCCCCAGGGAGGCTGGGACCTCTTTAGAGAAAGGACCCCTCTTACTTATTCTTGAATTCTCATCACCTAGAGCAGTGCCTGTCACACGGGATAATGTGTTTGGTACATGTTCATTGGATGAATGGATGAATGAGCATTTTCCAGGTAAGGAAGGTAGAGAAGGCACACCAGGAGGATCAGTGTGGAGAGATGGAAAGATGCGGGGCTGGGAAGGGAGTGTAGGAGCTGACGGCTGGAGAGCAGGTTTAGAAGGAAGTGTAGAAAGCACCAGGGGAATAGAGGGGCAGAGACACAAAGAATAGTTTCTGGGGGTGACACTTGGGCTGACAAACTCTGATGCCTTCAGGAGCAAGGCAGATAATAGTAATGAATGAAGGAGGCTGGAGGGAGACCCTGGGGAGTGGTGAGGCCCATGGAGAACTGAGTAGGACTTGACTCACAAACAACACTGGAATGCAGATTTAAAAAAAAGCTACTAGCCAAACAAAATCTTTGGGTTCATAGGTCACAGGTTTGCAATGGCACCTGCTGCCCGCCCCCTCGCCCCCAACCACTACTTCACTAGAGTTGAGTGGAACTGTGAGAAAAGTCCTCCCTTGGATTTCCAGAGAAGTGAAAGGAAATCCTGGCTCAGCCCCTTGTGTGGTGTGAGAATTTGGCTGAGCCACATCCCCTCCAGCTCTTCACTTTTCTATCTGCTTGCTCACCTGCCTGCCCACTTGTCAGGCTGGTTAAGATGATGGATGCTCAGTACTCTGAAGATACTAAAGCTCTGAATTCATGAGGGGAAAGCTAGGGGATGTCTGGCTTCCTTGTGGAAAGAGGTGAACTGTAGTGAGCAGCCTTACAAGAAACCTGAAATGTATTACTGGAAGGAAGTTCTGGTGGAGCCGGAAATGTCCCTGCTTGGAGAGGAGAGTTTGTGCAGCTGGAGTCACTGGAATGGCTGAAGAAGAGATTCTGGAAGAGGCAGAGCTGCTAAGAGAGATTGGCAGCGGGGAGTGGATACCCTCAGTCATGCCAGTGGCTCAAAGCTTCCCCAGCAGCTTGACTACCTGGGACCTGGCCAGAGCAGGAAGAGCATCTGAAACAAGGCTGGGCAGAGGGTGGCTGGGATGATCTCCAAAGGCCTGGGACAAAGGGTTGGGTTGGAATTCTCATCAACACATCAGCACTACTGACAGCCAGACACAGAGGCCCAGGCACCCACCAAGGTCTAGATCCAGGGCTATCCCCTTCCCCAGGTGGGTGACTGCCTGGTCCTTGTCAGGGCCTTGGGGACACTACCTGTGGGCACTGTGAAGTGAATGCCATAAAGAGGAGGTTTCCTTACCCCAAGGAGATCCAAGGATCCTGGGAGAGGTCTGTGCTATGGTCTTGAGAGCCATGTTTCCCAGGCTTTTCATTTTGCTGGTTCAGAGATAGAAAGGGAGTTTCCCAGACTTTCCCATGTGCTTAGACTTGGAATCCTGCAGGCCTTGGCTCAGAACTCCCTCTTTAATTCCCAAGTGCCCAGGAGTCAAGGATTCTGGGGATCTCAGGGCTGAAAGGGCACCTAAAGTGAATGTACCCTGCTTCAGGTCGCCCCATGACTCTTGCCTACAGATCTGCTTTCCCTCCTCTCTGTGGTTTAAGACTCCCCATTGCCAGGTCCTGCCAAGCCTGGGGTGCCCACTGGAGGGGATTTGGGAGAGTGGAGCCAGCCCCTGGTTCCCAGGGCCATCATAGCTGGCTGGGAACTCCTACCCCCATGCTCTGTCCCCCACTGTACCTCAGCACATGTACAAGGGCCCAGCACATTGCAGTTACTGCTCAACAAATACTGCTCACAAATACTGCTCAACAAATGAGTAGGTGGGTTTGAGTCCCAGGGAGAGCCAGTGCACAGTCTCCAAAGGCCTAGCTACAGTTAGACAAATACTTCCTGAGCACCGACTGAGAGGCAGCAGTGTGCTGGGGGACAGGGCCACCCTGGACACCGGGGTGGACTGGGTCCTGCCCTAAGGAGTGTATAGTGTAATGGGGATGCAAACAGAGACGGAGAGCAGTTTCTTGTGCTCCCCCGGGGTTGGAAAACCTGCAATTGCCCTTGTAACAGGCAGTGAACCTCTGACTGGGGCTCCCTGGGGAGCTTTCTGAGCTTCTGCCTTGGGTAAGCTACTCCTTCTTCTCCTTGTCTTCCTGCCAGCTCCCATTCTCTCTTTAAGGTCAAACAGCACCTCCTCTGGGAAGTCCTCCTTTACTTGTGTTCCCATCAAGCTCTCCCCTGGACCAGCTCTGTGCCCATCAGCTGTATTTAGGGGTCCATGCTTACGAAGCATCTACAGGGTCCTGGGCCATGTGCTGGGGCAGATGTTTGCTGAGTGAATGTCTGACTTGTCAGCACTTGGGACAACATTCTCCCCTCCTTTGTGGAAAGTGCGGGTGAAGCACTGAAGGACTTGGCCCTGCTCAGTGTTCCTTGCCCCCACCCTCTGGTGGCACAGGGCCCTGGCACACAGCAGGAAGCACTCCTTTGCTAACAAAAGCACTTTTAAATGTGCACCCGGCAGTGCTCAGCCCAGGTATGCGTTATCTCATTTGATTCTTCTCACAGCCCTGTGATTTGAGGTACCATTATCATTTCTATTATACAAACATGTGAAAGTGGAGAGGCTCAATGGCTCAGAAAGGCCAAGACATGGGCCAAAGATCACATAGCTCTGGCATAGTACTAGGACAGATGCTTGGCCTGTGTGTTTGGTTAAGGAGGAGCTTATGCTTGGATAAAGAGGACAGAAAGCCCCTCCCTACATCACATTCCAAATGCTAGAAGAATCCTACCTGGGGTCAGGGGTCTGTCTTGGCCATGACAGAGCTCCCAGGGGCAGCTTCCTGAGCTGCTCTATCCCCTGTAGCTTCTCTGGTACTCGAGGACTGAGTCACAGGGACCTCTGATTTATGCTGTTCTCCCCTTGTGCTCTGTGTATGGCTCAGTGCATCAGGCCTCCACACTCACTGAAGTCAGGGATTGGACTTGGACACACAGCAGGTGCTTACTAAAGACATGTGACTTGATCACGTCCTTTTGAAGATTGTCAGTCCCCACACACAGCCACCTGCATTTTCCTCTTTAAGACTAATGGTTTGCCTACTGTCCATTCTAACCAGTGTCCTTCCTAGACAGCTCCAAAGAGTTGGCTTGGCCAGTGGGAAAGACAGGAGGCCAAGGTCTTATGTATCAGCACTGCCACTGACCAGTCATGAAGCTTGTCCTTGGTGTCCTCTGATGCCTCATCTATGAATAGGAATAATCAGATGTGCTCTTCAGGGTATGGTGAGGGCTCCAGTAAATGCAGGCGTGACTCTTTGTCATAATTTTAGCTGAGCCGCCCAAAGCTGAGAACCAAGGGAGCAATACTGAGGACTCTCTGATCCAAAGGAGGTGCTAAACCAGCCTACTGAGCCTCCAGGGAGACAGCGACAGCAGGTTTTGTGACCTTAATTAACACTCACTTCTAGAAGAAATAGGGGAGAGGCCAACCAAAGTTCCCTTGGAGGAAGTGTGTGGGTGCTTGGGTGTTTGTCCTCCCCCATCACCTTCAGCTTAATGGAAGGTTTTCAGGCAGGTATCTTAGTCAGTGTTCTCCAGAGAAACATCACCAACAGGAGACATATAGATCTATCTATCTATCTATCTATCTATCTATCTATCTATCCATCCATTACCTATCTACCTATCTATTCTTTCATTCTTCTATTTACCTACCTATTGAGATAGAAAAGAGATTTATTAGGAAGTTGGCTCACATGATTATGGGGGTTGAGATAGAATATGGTATGTTGTTTGTAAACTGGAGTACCAGGAAAGCTAGCGGTGTAATTTAGTTGGAATCTGAAGGCCTGAGAGCCAGGGAAACCCATGTGCAATTCCAAGTCTGAGGTCAAGGTCTGAGAATGGGAGGAGGAGAGTGCTAGTACAAGTACCAGAGTCTGAAGGCCCAAGAACGAGGAGCTCCAATGTACAATGGCAGGAGAAGATGGACTTCTCAGCTCAATGAGAGGGAGAAAATTTGCTCTTCCTTTGCCTTTTTGTTTTGTTCCAGCCCTCAAGGAATTGGTGATGCTTGCCCACATTGTTGAGGATGGATCTTTACTCAGTCTACTGATTTCAAATGCTAATCTCTTCTGAAACACCCTCACAGACACATGCAGAAATAATGTTTTACCAGTGATCAGGGTGTTCCTTAACCCAGTCAAGTTACATATAAAATTGACCATTACAGAGGGCTTGACAAGGGTGCCCCAGTTTGGGAAACATAGTGATAGGTGTCTAGTGAAGGAGGGTAGCTGGGACCGGAAGGGTCTGAAGTGGTAGAAGGGATAATGAGGCATGTATGGAAAGTGAGCTGCCTTCTCTCACCAGCAAGGGTGCAGGTGAATGCCTGTGTTCCAGGGACTGGCTGTGGGACTTCTTTGAAGCAGGCCAGAAGGGCAGCGTGGCCTCAAGAGTACCCACAAATGCCCATGGGCTGGGGAAATACTGGAGGCGGGTGACCAGCCAGAGCTGAGATGATGCAGTGCTCAGCAGAGGACTCAACTGAAAACCCATGACAGTCACACATGAGAAAGAGCCAGGTTTTATCCACCAACCTCATAGAGCTCAATGTCAGGTCCCAGCCACACCACTGCAGGAGGCTGAACATCCTGTCCTTGCCCCATTATTCCTCTGGGCCTTGCCAAGGGGCCAGAATTCAGGATCATGCATTGGAGGGGGAGGGCAGAGGTCAGAGGAGGTAAGAGATAAGCTACCCCTCTCCTTCAAGGCCAACAGCATTCCAGACACAGCTGGTGGAGAGGGCAGGCTGGAAGTGGGATGACAGTGTGATCTCAACTGGACCAGACATTCTAATTAGTGAAATGAGACTCTTTTGGGTTACTCAAGTGACCAGATGACTTTTTATTACTCAAGAGTAATAGGAAAAGATATGGGACTGACCTGTTGAGATTTCATTCAGCTTAGGGAAAGAACCACGCCCACCAAGTGGGTTTAAGTTTTGATAGTTTGTGCATCATGGATTTTTTGCATTAATTTTTATTTTAAAAAATATTGTACTGAAATATGATTTATGTTGATTATGGTGCCTTCTCAAATTTTGCTCCCAGTGCCAGTGCTGCCCTCTGCTCCCAGTCCTGGTGGGGAGGAAAATTAAGGTCATTTCCACCTTGCACCCTATGGAGTTTAGTGGACTCACTCCAACACTTAACAGGTATAAAGACTCCAGCATGCTGTGCAGCAAGGTACTGGTAGTACTAGTCATGATAGTGATGATGATGTCAGTGCTTACATAGTGCCTCATGACTAACCTCTATGGAAGATGCTATTTTTATCTTCATTTTACAGAAAAAAGGTGAGGCTGAGAAAGGTTAGGCAACATGTGCAGGGTCACACAGCAGATGGGTGGAAGAGCTGGAATTTGAACCCAGGCAATCTGGTTCCAGAGTCTATGCTCCTAACTGCTCCACACAACTGCCTTTCTGGTAGACAGTGTCATTGTTAGGTGTTACCAGATGCAGCCTAGGCTTGAAGTCAGAGGCTGGTGGCTCCACTGCTGGTGCTTTCAGTTTGCTCTCATTGGAAATTTATGGTGGAAACCCAGTCTTGCTTATCCCCCAGTCTCTGCCTAGGTACAGTTCTACTCTGTGGTGTGCAATGCCCAGCCCTTTGTTCTCCTCCTGGTCCCCAGAGAACCCCTTCCTCAGAGGGCAGAGAGTGGAAGAGTGTGGATTCTGGAGCTGGAGATCAGGGCAATGGGCCAAGGAAAGTGATGGCCAAGCCGTGTTGATTTGCAGGCAGAAATTTACATACCTAATGTAATTTAGGCCAATTGAATTGTCAATTAAGATGGAATCACTTGACATGCAGCACATACTCTGGTGGTTGACTGAGGAGACAAGAGGCCCTTGAGATGCCTGTAGCAAAAACATGCTTTTATTTTTGAAGGAGATGGCCACTTCCAAATTCCACATTTGAACAACCTCCTCTCCTAAGCCTCCCTCAACAGATCCCTCCCACTCACAGCTGGGATCTGTCAAGATGAAAAACTTCATGGGCAATTAGTGTTTAAACCTGAGTAAGCATGCTCCTGAGCACCTTGGGCCAGGTGGGGTCCAGGACACCTCCTGGGACGGGGGAGGCTGTAGTCCCACATCTACAACAGCCAGGAAGTGGTGCTGGATGAATATTGGGGCTGTGGGAAGGGGTCAGACAGGCTCCTTGGGGTCACATGGATCAGGCTTTGAATCCAGATAATACTTCCTGGCCCCATGACCTTGGGCTTCACCAATCTGAGCCTCAATTTCTTCATCTATAAAGTGGGGAGAATGTTCCATCATTACCTGTGATTGCTATGATGGGAAAGCAATGTGATAACCTGAGAACATTTAAAATCCTCATACAAGGTTAACAATAGTGAAGGGTAAAACACTGGCACTAGGCACAAAATATTCACTTTCTGCTTTACTCATTATGTTTTGGGTTTACTAAAGTAGTAAATTTCTTGCTGCCTTTGGACATTTGCACAGTTTGTTCTGCCTGAAATTCTATTCCTTCCTCTTGCATCCCACATTTGTCTGGCTTCTTTCAATCTCCAGCCCAAATTCACCTTCCCAAGAACTTCTGTCTCCATCTGCAGCCCTGCCTAAACCTTCCTATTCTACATTTGGTGTGACCTGAGCCTTTTCTTATTACACTGTGGTAATTGGGTGTTGCAATTTTCATGTCACATCAGCTTCCTCACAAGGCTCTAAGCTCCACCAAGGCAGGAACTGTATTGCCTTGTTTGCTGCTGATCCCTAATTTGTAATTAAGTACAAATTAGACACTTAAAAAATAGGTGTAACACATTGGCAACACACACTTTCTCCCTCTCTTCACTTGGCTAATCCCTGTTAGTCCTAAAGGTCTGAGTGTACATGTTACTTCTTCCAGGAAGCCTTTTCAGATGCCCCTGATGTGAGTTAGGTGCCCTCACCATGAGGGTGCTATCGCAGGCCTCAGGTTTGCCTTCCCATCGTATGACCCCTGGATTGTCACTGTTCGTTTGCTGATCTCTGTCCCCTACTAGACAGTAAGTTTCCAAGTTCAGGCTGGTGTCTTGTTCACTGAGGCTCAGTGCATGGCATACAGTTTATCATAGAATAAACAAATCATAGGTCATCCAATCTGAGCAGAGAGACTGTGGCTCACGTCTGGTTTGTAGACAGGGAAGGTGTCACCCAGAGGGTTAAAGGAAGGGAGCGATGAGTACTGCACTGAGATGGAGCAGGGCTCTCTGAGCTGGTATGAGACCTCTTAGCATGCTAATCAGGCACCGCAAGGACCCTTGATGAATGAATCAGGGCCACTCGAGTACAGGGAGGGCAGTGTTGGCTTCCTGTGGGCTTCTCAGAGGAGGCATTCTGAGTTGCATTCTGGGAGTGGGTGGAGGTGTTTGGGACTGTCTGGTAAGTTGGAGAGAGAAGCCTGGCACTGATAGTGTTTAAAAGGAGCTTCTGGGCACAGGGATGGCCACCACTGGGGAGAGGTTCTGGGTGCCCTTATCCCATGGGGTCACAGAGCCCATGTGCTCTGTCTGAAAAGTAAATGGCAGTGGTTGATGGTGGGGACCATTCCTCCAAACTCCTCCTTCTCATCCTCCAGGCTGGTGGCAATGCTGGCTCTGGCTCCAGGATTATATCTTAGCAGCTGGCGCCAGGAGTGGCTCCACTGTTGCACCTGGGTAGTGGGGTGCTCACAGGACAGGCATGCTGTTGCCAGCTTAGTGGTGATGATCCCCTGCTCCCAGCCTTGTTGTCCTTCCCCTGCATGGGGCCCCCACCTGAGGGTCCCAGGGCTCCTGGGACCCCTATCAGGCTGCTCTGTCCCTACCATCTCTTGGACTTCAGCTGCATCTTGTGGGGGCTGGCCTTGCCTCAGTGGCCCCACTTCATGTTCTCAGTATCCTTAGAGACAAGAGTATTCATGGGTCCGGCAACAGAAGAGTTATGCACATTGTAGGAACTTCATGAATACTTGTTGGAACCCTGTTTGGAATCCTGAAACCTTGCTTTCCTAGTCATCTGACTGGATCAGCATAGGCCTCTGAGCCCATTCATGAGCTTCATAAATGTGGTCAGTAGCCAAGGGTAGAGAACAGGGCCCTATGGCACTCCACTAGATCCTTTCTTCTAGGTCAATGTGAACCCACGTTAAACAGAATTCAGGAGTAATTAGATAATAAATTTGCCCAACTATGTGACCATAGAGCTCACATCTTTCTGCCATTTCCAGAATAAAGTGTGTGGGGCATATGACAACACATTTTAGGACATCTTTGGGTCCTGTTCATTTTCTCTTCTCTCCCAGAGCCACCTGCTACCTTCCCTGTGTCCCAGTTTGGGGTGCTGTTGGAGCTAACCACTTGTCATCCACTTCTGAGGAGACTGGGTATATATAGGCCTTGGGACAGATACCCTGGCTCATTCCCAAAAGGTGCATCTGGGAGAGGGGACAAAGGAAGAGCACAGAAAGGGGGGTCCTGGTCTATTGGGTCTGTCTGCTCATCTTGCCACTCCTCCTGCCTACCCAAACTGGCCTCCTCCTCTTCCTACTCAACCCCTCCTCTCCTGAGGCCATGGACTCCCATAGGCAAACAGGACCATCTGGGCATCAGGCATCCACAGGCCACGTTACAGCAAAAGCGGCCACATTGCTCCCTTTTGAACCTGGCACATCCCTTCTGCTCTCTGGCCCCATGTTGTAGAGTGAAATGTTCTGCAATAACTGGTATCTAAATGGGTGAACAGGTCTAACGTGTTCTGCACACAGTAAAAACTTGTGTTCTCAGCCCAGCTCAGCCAACAACTGTGGGACATCAGGAAAGTCCCTTCTGTGGCTTTTAGTGTCCTCAACTCTAAAGTTGTGCAGTGGGTGAGTGGGTGGTGATTTGGTGCAGTAAGCTGTGAGGATTCTTGTCACTGTTCTTTTTCTGATTTTATGAATCCTAATACTAGTGACTTAAAAAATGTTTAAAGAAAAATCCCTGAAAATCACTATGCCGTTAAGATTTGATTTCTCAGAAATGATCAGGAAGAGAGAATGTGGGACACTTCAAGGGGGTGTGTGTGTGTGTGTGTGTGTGTGTGTGTTGTTTTCTCTTCTTTTTTCTTTTTTCCCACTCTAGTGAATCAATCTTTACAGAGGGTATGAAAGGAAGATCTACCACCTTGCAGTAAAATTAAAGCTGGCATTGCTGTCCTTAAAAAACACCCCCCCTCAAAAAAGCAAAAAAGGCAGCCTCAGAAAAATTATGAGCAGCTGCCTGCTGCTAGATTCACCCTGCCAAGGAGGTGCCTTGTGACACAGTTTATGACCCCAAGGATTATGGTGGTCTCGATGCTATCATCTTAATTGCAGGAGCATGGCTGCAGCCAGCAGGCTCCCCTGAGCCCCCATCCTCCAGCCACATGATGCGCTTTCAATCTAACAGATTCTTTTCTCTCACTCTACCTGCTCCAAATTATGTTGCACAGGCTGCGGCTTCTTGGATACTCCTGATTGCTTTTTCTTCTTTCTTCCTTCCTAAAATGGGGTTTTGGAAACCCAAAGAGGTGGCAGGAGAGAGTAGGACAGCTTGTTCTTCTTAGTGTCCTCTCAAGATGGCAGGAGAGAGTTGGAGAGGGGACTCACTGTCTTTCTGGGCCATGAGTTGCTGAAACATGTAATGGTGTCTGAGTCTTTGGAGATCATAGGCAATGCCAGAATTTGGACTAGCCTTGGCACCAAGGGAGCCTCCAGCATTTGGGGGCCTACTGTCCTTGGACTGGAAGGGATGGAGTAATGCTATTGGTCCCAGACAGCACTGGGCAGGAGCATGTGCTGTGTGTGGTGAGTGCTCTTGAGACACTGCTTAGAGAGGAGCTGTGGAGAAAAGGATGTGCAGTAGCCCTGATCTTTGAAACCAGACTTCTACATCCTAGCCCCATCTCCACAACTTACTTGCCTGAGGGCCTGGAGAAATTCACCTTCTTTCTCTAGGTCTCAAATTCCTCTTTGTAAAATTGGGTCTTTGGATTGGAGCTGGGGCTGCAAACTAGTGGCCCTGAAATTTAGCCTGTAGGTGCTGTTTTGTTTGGCCTGAATTGGCTTTTAAAATTAGGAAGTTTTAAATTAAAAAATCAAAAATTTCGACTTCTCTTGGAAAAGCAGACAGAAAAAAGAAGGTTCACATTCTTATGTGACAAAAGGTAGCTGGACATAGAAATTGACAAGCTGATCCTAATATTCATCTGGGTCAAGAGACCCAAAACAGCCAACGCAATCTTTAAGGAGAACAAAGTTGCAGTATGCACACTTACTACAAAGTTACAGTAATCAAAACAATGTGGTATTGGTATAAGGACAAACATATAGATGAAAGGAGCAAAAAAAAAAAGAGTCTAGAAATAAGCCCTCATATTCACAGTCTTGGGTGCCATTTTTTGACTAGGTGCCAAGAAAATACAGTGAGGGAAAGAGTAGTCTTTCAACAAACGGTGAAGGGTCAACTGGTTATCCACACATAAAAAAATGAATTTGGGCCCCTACCTCATATCACATACAAAGATTAATTCAAATAGATCAAAGACCTAAATGGAAGGGCTAAGACTATAAAAGTCTTTGGAGAAAAGATAGATGTAAACATTTATGATTTTGGATTTGACAACTGTTTCAAAAATATGACACCAAAAGTACAAGTGACCTTCCACCCCCCCATTAGGTAAATTTGGACTTCATTAAAATTAAAACTTTTATGCTGAAAATGGTACCATCAAAAAAGTGAAGAGATAATCCACAGAATGGGAAAAATATTTGCAAATGATGTATCTGATAAGGGGGCTCGTATTCAGAATATAGAAATAAAACTTACAACTCAATAATAAAAAGATAACTTAATTTAAAAATAGACAAAGGATATAAATGGAAATTTCTCCAAAGAAGATATATAAATGGACAATATACACATATAAATATGTTTAACATCTTTAGTCAATAGGAAAATGCAAACCAAAGTTATAATGAGATACCACTACACACCCACTAGGATGGCTGTAATCAAAAAGACAGATATTAACAGGCGTTGAGGGTATGGACAACTTAGAACCTTCCTACATTACTGGTGGTAAGATAAAACAAGGTAGCCACTTTGGAAATACTTTGGTAATTCATGAAAATATTACACATAGAGTTGCTGTAAAGCCTGGCAATTTTATTCCTAGGTATGCGTACAAGAAAAACAAAAATATATGTCCACATAAAACCTCATTTAGGTGCACAAATTAGCAAAGCAGTGTTATTCACAACAGTCAACAAAGTAAAAACAATGAAAATATCCATCAACTAAGAAATGAATGGATAAAATGTGGTATAAACACACAATGGAATATTATTTGGCAAGAAAAAGGAATGAACTGATACATACTGCTACCAAAAAACAAACACACAAACAAACAAAAACCACCCCCAAACCAATCACCATATGTTGTACAATTTCATTTACATGAGATGGCCAAAAAACCATAGAGAAAGAAAGTGAATTCGTGCTTGCCTAGGGCTGGTGGCCATGGGTAAAGGGAGTGGAGAGTGACCACTAATGGGCCTGGAGTTTCCTTTTGGGATGAGAAAAAAGTTCTAAGATTAGATTGTGGTGATTGTTATATACCCTCATGAACATATGAAAAAACATTGACTTGGATACTCTAAATGGGTGAGTTCTATGGTATTTTCTATAGAATTCTATGAAATTACTTGGAATTCTATGGAATTATACCTCAATAAAGCTACTTGTTTTTTTTTAACGTATCTAGAAGTGAAGAAAGCCATCTTTCTTCAAATGGAGCAAATGCTCCCGGATCATCAAGGTCCCTACCAGGCTTGTCACCCACTTATGTTACCTGTCTGGCTCTTGCAGGCATTTGAGTTTGCAAACTTGGACTAGAGGTCTTTAGAGAACACTCTTGGTCCTTTTTCCCAAAGATCCATGGGATGTTATTTTATTTCCTTCTAGAAACACTTTCTCTTTCTCCTGCTCACCTGCTATATGATCTTTAAACCTTCCCTTCTTAGAACCCCAGTTTCCCTATAGGTACAGAGAGGGGTTAGGACTTGTCCACCAGTCAGAGCTCCTGTAGCACCTTCAGTAGATCTTTGAACCTGAGAGCTCTGGCCCTTACTACCTCTTCTAACCCCTTTCATCTAACTGACAGCCTCCATGAGCTCTGGAAGGGCCTGGATTATGGAAGTCGGGGGGATCCTGGGATTGGGCAACAGAATGCAGGTCATATGCTTGAGAGGCCAGCTCAGCAACTGCATGGCCTCCTGAGGGCACTACCACATTTTCACCAGATGCACATTCAGAGCAGAGTACTGCTTGGGAGCCAACCAGTTTCTCCCTAGCCACAGGGCCAGGTCTCATCACAAGTTGGTACAGAGCTCTGAGTCCACTGGGATGGCCAGCTCAGGCTTCTTGGAGCAGAGCAGAGGGGTGCAGGGCACCAATCCCTCATTGAGTGGGGAAAGGGATATAAGAAGCCACCACCCTCTCATGCCTTGTTTCAAAGGAGAATGAAGAGCAAAAGTTGTAGGTGAGTGGGAAGGAGGAAAGGACAGCTACTCTGTAAGGACTGCTCTTACCATGTGCCAGACGCTGTTCTAAGCACTCTCCCCCATTGTTCAAACCTCACCAGGAAAGTGTTATTAGGGTTGCTGCTGTTCTCATTATTGTTATTACCTCCACTTTATAGAGTAGAGAATAGAGAGGCAGAGTAGTCATGTGACTTGCCCAAGGTCACTCTGCTAGGAAGTGGCAGGACTTGGATCCAGACTACACAATCTAAAACACTGCACAGATTTATGATTTTTTATTAAATTTTCAATCTTACTTCTGACTGTCCTCTTGAGTGCAGAGCCTGGAGTGGCCAGGGAAGGGTTTGTTTTCAAGTCTATCTGGGGGAGAGAGTAAGAGGGTTTTGTTTCAAGGTGAGGCTGAGCCCTCTTCAGCTGAACATACCATTGGTGTGCCCACTCTTGGAGAGTGATGTAGACTGGACCCAGACATTCTGGATCTGGCCATTTTTCACCTGTGAGACCTTGGGCAGGCTGCTTTGCTCTTCTGACTGTTGGCTTTCCTGATGTAGTGATGTTCAGGCTCATAGCAGTGAAGACTAAGTGCAATAATATTGGCAAACCAAATTTAACACAGTACCTGGTGGATGGAAAGCCCTTGACGAATAGCAGCCATGACCATCAGCAATGGCTGTGTTAGTATTTTACCTGATGGTAAAGTGCACGAGGAGCTGTCACCGTGACTGTGCTCCTGGTGCTACAAGAGCTAAAGATTCAGTCCTTGTCTGCAAGGATGGGGAGGAGGATGGGTCCAAGCAGACTGGCCTGCCATTCAAGTTCAGCTGGAACATGAACCTTGTTGCCCACTGCATTCTTGGCTTCCTTTGCACAAGTGTGTTCCTGCCCTATACTCTTGTTCATGTCTCCACACCCATGTTTATGTTCTTCCCTGAGTCTTCCCTTCCCCTTGCCCCCTGGTGAGACACTTGTTTCCACAGGCTCAACAGCTGGGCTGATGAGCTCCACTGCACCCTGGTTCAGAGTCCGAGTGTGTGTCATCTGGGGGGAAATGAGAGGAGGGGCAATGGGCTGGAGAAGTGATCTGACTTAGGAGAAAATTCTCAAGACTTTCTCTAGGCCTCAAACCTAAATAACTAAAGGGGTCAGGCAGGGCTGAGTAATCAGTGAAGCAGGGAGGATATGAAAGAAATGGGGTAGCAGGGTCTGTGGCAAACTAAGAGTACAGGCTCTTTATAAAGGCACAGCTGTCATTAATTTTTCTTAATTCATGTACAATGAGAAGGTGTCTCCAGAAAGGCTTGATCTTCTCATTTTTTTTCAAGAGAAAGTGGAAATCTGTAATTGTTTATAAAGTCTACTGATTTTAAAAAGTATTGCACAGGACAAATAGAGTTCTGTGATGCTTTTAACATTTTCATGTAAAGTTCTATGTTGTGGGCCACCAGTTTGAGGTCTCTTCTCTAGGTGAGGTCCAACAGTCCACTGGGCACAAGGGGCTCTGAGAAAAACTCACCTGAGCCTACAGGCACCAGGCAGCCATGCTGGGCATCACCTGAACTCCCTTCCTGGACCCTTCTTGCTGATGGGTGGGGCAGACCAGAGGGATGGTAGTCAAGAAGGAGGCCAGGAGGAAGTACCAGATGTTGTGGGTTTTCAGAGACAGAGAATGAGAAAATGTGGTAACTTGGTGGGCCCAGTCTCTCATGATAGACTTTGACATGGAAACAAATTTTTACTTTATCTACCGGTGCAGTACTAGATTGTCACATGGTATTCAAGGGCTGCCTACCAAGGAGGGAGCCCTCTGTGCTCCCTAGGGCCTGGGCTGAGATGGCTCTCCAGGGAGGAAGGAGGGACATCCAAGCTGGTATAGAAGAATCAATAAGATGCTGTCATCTAGGTGAGGGCATGTGTTCTGGAGTGTTGGTGGACTCTGTCCAGACCCTTATAGTGTATGGGATAGTGACAAATATGGAGAGATTCATGGTGGGGGACGAGACCAGAAAGGGGCTTGGATCAGGTGATGAATGGCTTCAGTACTGGGTGAGGGTTGTAGCAGCAGGGGTAGGGAGGGGATCATGGCAGGCTTGAAATCAGAAAGAACCATAATATATTCATTCATTCACTCATCAAAGACATACTGAGCACTGAGGACTTAGCAGCCAGCAAAGCATACCAACTTCTGTCATTATGGAGGTTATAGTCTGGGGCAGGAGGAGACAAGAATTAATGGAAGAATCACACAAATAAGTTTATCACTTAAGACTGTGATAAGAGCAGGAAAGAAAGAGGTCAGGGTGCTGTGACTAAGAGCTAGGAATGAGGAGGGAAGGGAAGAGAGAAGGCTGAAAACTTAGGCTGTGTGGACTTGGCCATGCAAAGAAGTTTGGGTTTTATCCCATGTGCTTAAACCCTTTGGACTCAGGGCAGGACTCAGCCACAGACTTGTAGGGCAACTTGGGTGGGCCCCCGCCCTCTGTCTTGGATTTCCCTTCTATACCGTAAACAGACAGGACAAGGCTGCCCTCAAGGCCCCTTGCAACAGCTCCAATGTTCTCTTCCTCCAATATTCTCCCTCCTCATTACAGCCCCCTAGCTTGTTGTCTTAGAAGACTCAGCAGGGTCAATATCAATTTCACATGGTGCTTTCTCCCCATCTCCTTGCCTTCCTCTTTGGAAGCTCCCTCTGGCCTCCTGGTTGCCTCTGCTCTTTATCAGCCCAGCCTAGATCATGGGAGGGTGACATTGAGGTATCCTTCTGATTGCTGAGGAATGTTCTTCCACCCACTTAAAGGGCTGAGGGGAAATTATGTGTTTAGGGGGCCCAGGGAAGCCAGGGCCTGCATGGAGTGCTGAAGGGCAAATCAGCTGAATATGACTGGGTAAGGGCAGCCTGGTGGGGTGACAAGAGCACTGGCCTGGAGCTGGCCAGAGTCCTGGGCTCTGATTGTGGCCTTGTCCTTAACTTGCTATGTGCCTTCATCTTGACCTCAGTTCCCTCACAGGTAAGATGAAGTAGGTGTTTCAGAGAAGTAGTTTTATTAATAATCTAAAGCTCTCATTCTTTCAAGAAAAATCTTATTTCTGATCCTGATATGTAAACCAGATACAAGCACAACTGCTCAGCTCTTTGTGATGGGTGAGGGTCTGGGGCACCACCTGCTCAACTGGTCTGGACCCGGGGAGCCCTGGGGTAGATGACCTGGGCTGGGTGGGCTCCAGGTTTCTGGGTATGTTGCAATGCTGACTCTAGAAGAGATTCTTGTAACCAGTTCAGGGCTGAAAATGATGGGGCCTCATCTTCGACCAGATGGGTGGGGCCTGGGAGGGGAACGGGCCTGCCCCCTTTCCACTGGTACCCTGCTCTCAGTCTGGGGCACACAGTCTGGAGGGGTCTATGGGAGTCAAGGAAAGGCTCTCTCCACCTAAATCTCCCTCAGGTTTTGGGGGAATGTTCTGGTCTGTTTGGTCCCAGTCTTCCTTGCCCACTCTCTGGGGCCTTCTTTTTCAGAGGTACCAACAAGAGTCCTGCTCTCCACCCCCACTGCCTTGATGGAATTTGGGAAGGGAGAACAGCCCAGGCTGAGGCCACGACTTGAATTATTTTGCAATCATATTGGGTTCACCAAAGCCCCACATATTTCTTGTCCCCGGCACCCTCTCCCTGGATGTGTGAGTCCATATGTTCCTGGGCAAATGTGCACCGTCTGCCTAGGCTGCATTTGCAATTAGCTCATCAGGATGCTGTTCTCTAATAGCCCTTTGATGTCTAACCAGCCTCCTAAGCCTGTGTGTTTCCTCTCCTTTGAAGCAGGACATCGTGTTTTGCCAGAAGTCAATGAAACGTCCTAGTAGAACAGAACGGTTTAATTCCCTTCTCAGATACAGGGCTGAGGGAGTTCAAACAGGCTTCCGTCCATGCCTGCTGTCCCAGTCTGCCTGTCAGATGTCTGCCATGGAGGCCCGGTGGAGGCCACAGCCTCTGGAGCCTGAGCCTTCAGAGGAAGCTCTGAACATCATTAGGTAACAGCTAAAACTGCCCAGCAGCCTCAGCCTACCCTTGGGACCTTAACCTCCTTCCCTGATGCATTTGGTCATGCCCATGACCTTGACTCCTGAGCTGGCTATCACCTGATTTCCTGTGTCTTCTGACTTGGGCCTGGCATCATGTGTTCTGGCCTGGCCTGGGCTCCCCTCTCAGGTTCTGGTGCCTTGTGCACCCTGGCTTGGCTTTCTTTGGCTTCAGAACTCCTGTCTCAGCTCTAACAGCTCCTGGTAACCCCATCCATATGTGTTCAAGGGAGCATTCCCTCATGTCCTGACCCCGAGTGGCCTGGGGCTCAGGTACGGGTTCTTACCCTAGCATAAGCACCTGTGTCTTGCCTGCTCTGAGTCTATCTGCTGCTGTGGGAATTTTAGAGCCTTCCTTGGTGTTTTGGGAATTGCAAAGGATTTGGTTCATTCATGCATTTTTTTGATGCAGCCATCATAGTTTCTTACTAGGGCTCCTAACCAGGTTGACGTTGGGGACCTCTGGCCACACCAGAGTCCTCTGTACCAGGCTGGACCAATTCTGGTTGCAGAGCACTATTTCCTCAGAGCTGGGCACATCTCAGCTTGATGCTATATGTATCCCAGTCATCTCATCACTGGTATCTGCTGTTGGCTCACAGTTGAGTGTTTTGGCCTCAGCTACTGACTCTGAGATGCAGACCTTACATATATTCCTTGTTAAATTAGAAGGAGTATATTCCCTGCCTTGAGTCCTGTTGGTTGAGGGGTGAAGAGTTCCATAGCAGGGTTATGTGGGTCCCAGTGAGTTACTCATTCATTGACTCATTCACTCACCACAAATTTGTTGAGCTCCCATTAGGTGATGGGTATACATTGATGAACAAGCCTCACCCTGTCTGCTCTCATGGAGCTTATATCCTAGTGGAGGGTATTCCACTTTACATAAATAAACAAACATTGTTTATTTCTGAACAGGAGAGAGCAAAGCGAGAATGGAAACATGACAGGGAGCTTCCAGAGATCAGTATAGGTAGAGTCATCAAGAACTTTTTTCAGTAAGTGACATTTAAGCTGAGCTTAGATGATGAGCAAGAGACAGCCATTCTAAGTTCCAGAGGGAGAGTATTCCCAGAGGGGGAAGCAGCAGTACAGAGTTAAGGGCCTAGGATAAGAATGTAGATTCAAAGAATCAGAATGAGGGTCTGCATGGCCAGGGCCTGTGAGTGAGAGAGAATAAGCAAGGAGGGAGATGACAGGGAGAAGTGGGCAGAGCATACCAAGAGGATGTGCCTGAGAGGTTCAGATTTGACTCTTAAAGCCTTGGTGACTGGAGAGACTGTGGTTGGATACAATCAGGACAAGTCATCTCACTTCTCTAAACCTCAGTTTTCTTATCTGTGAAATGGAGGCCATAATGCCTGTTTCACAGGCTGGATAAGGAGTGAGAAGTAGAAAATTATGTGGCAAATGACATATGTGCTGAGATAAATTATAACAACTGAAGGTGGCTCCTTTTTAGTTTCCAGGAAATGAGGGTAAAAACACAACTGGTTGCCTACTAGTAGGGATCACTCAGTTCAACAAGAAAGGCCATTTTCATACCTCTAAACTTAGAAAGGCATTTACCACTTAAGGGTTAGAAGTCCTCTCCCCTATTTTCTGCATCATTCTGATGCCTCTGAGACATCCTGATTGTTCTTGGCCACTGGCTGGTTTAGAATAGACCTGAGCAGATGGAGATAGGACTCAGGCTTGAGAAAAATCAGTTAGTCCTGGCTTGGCTGTAGGCTGCAGTTTTATGTATAGATTTGGAACACCCACCAGTGAGCTGCCATCCTCAGCTTTATCTCCCATGGTTCATACACTGGTCAGGTCAAGATGGCCTGGTGACAATCCAGAGTGGCTGGACTGAACCTTTTCTCATTTGAAACTCACAACTTGCAAATAATCCCATGTGTGTTATTAGTAAAGATGGAAGATCAGATGATGTTACAGAGTTGCTGTAGGGCTGTAGCCTGACTCCTGCCATGGTTTGCCCTTTATGAGCAGTGTGACCTGGGGAAAATCATGTTGACCTCTTGGGCCACAGTTTTCTCATCAGCAGCATGAGATCAGGATCTCTTTCTGGAGGGCTGTTGTGAAATCCAAGATAATGCTCCATCAGGTCTGACCATAAAAGGGCTCTACACATGGTTCCTTTTATTAATGAATATATACCCACAGCTGCAGGACAAGAGCCAAATTGTGAATTAGTGATATATAGCCCTGTTGGCTCTAATGATAATCCATTGTTGATTAAGTCTAGATCTTGGCCAGGTGGGTGATATTTGGGCAGACTGGCTAATGGCTTTAAAAATTAATGGCTTTAAGGCAGCTCCAGAAAACCTTACCAGGTCCTCCCAGCAAAGCAGAGGCTTCAAATGCAGGAAAATTACGGGGGTGGAGAGATAATTCCAGTCCTTCCTTGTATCTGTGTCTGAGAACTAGGCAGGCAGCCTACGGAGCAGATGCTGTAGTTCCTGCCTTTCCAGGCCACTCACAGCAGGCACTGGGCTGTGCACAAGAAGGTGCTCAAGCTGAACATTCGAACATGATTTTGTTAATCGCTAGACCCCAGTGGTTTTAATCAAGGCATGGCTGGGTCCTTTAAAGGTGAAGGGGAGGGACAAAGAAGTACAAACTTCCAGTTATAAAATAACTAAGTCATGGGGAGGTAATGTATAGCACAGGGAATATAGTCAATAAAATCATGTTAACTTTGCATGGTGATAGATGGTCACTAGACATTGTGGTGATCATATTTAAGGTACATAAATGTCAAATCACTGTGTTGTACACTTGTAGTATAATATTGTATGTCACCTATACTTCAATAAAAATAAATAAAACAAATGTACAGATGCACTTTGACAATCACCTCATTCATGACTTTGGTTTAGGCCTCTTTTCTACTGGACCCACTGCTCTTAGGATCTGCTGTCTTTACTTGTACCTCCTCACTCATAGACACTCATGCACACACCCACAACTCCACCCATACCCACACCTACACATGTATGTAGTCAGAGAGCAGCGCTGCATGGTGAGTAACCTCCATTCAGTGCTCAGGCTGGTCCTGGTTCTACTCCATCACTGCTGTGTGACCTTGGGCAAGTTACTTATCCCTTTGAGCCCCATGTGAAGAATGGATAGAAAATACCATGCATAACTATTCTTGTGATGAGAAGAAGCAAGTAAAGTACTCAACATGAAACCTGGCATATGGGAAGTCCTCAATAAATGCTGGCAATATATCACACAGTGTCCCCACATGCACTCACTCAAGAAAAAGCACATCTAAATATGCAGCTAAGAACCTGAGTGTTTTCTGTCCGTGAACCGCTGGGTCAGGAGACCACCAGGGTCTGAGTGGTTGCACCTGGATGGTGCTGGGCCTCGCTGTCAGTCTTGGATTTGTGTATGGCCTGTGGCAGCCAGGCCAGGCAGGGAATGGCTAAGGTTTGTGTTTGGGAGGAAATGAATGGGAGCCAACAATAGCCCCTCATCCTCTTGTCAGGTAGCTATGGAATAAAAGCTGGCATGCTTTTGTCTCTATCAAGTGGTCCTTTATATGGAGAGATAACGAAGTACAATTAATATAGCAATTGGGAGCAACCTTTGATGCCCTGGTAATTTTTCTGCCTTGTAATTATCAAACAATCAGGGTTTTTTAAGCTCCCAATTAAATCACAGTCAGAACCACAGGCAGCCAGAAGGTGGACACTGCAGGTGAAGGCTAAGGAAATGCTTGGGGTGGGGTGATGGCAGAAAGAAGGGTCTGGGTTGGAAAAGAGCCTCCTGCCTGGGTTGCAGCTAGACCAGTCTAGGAGAATAGCAGATGCCATTGCTGATGGAAGGTCTGGGAGGGAGCACCTGCCCTTGGCGCTGGTACACACCTCAGAGGAGCAGGCTCTTGGCACACTGCTCACCCTGCCTAGTACACTCTGGGACTGGAAGCTGGCCCTGTGATCCATCTGGGGAAAGTGTCAGCTAAGGCTGGTCTCTAACTCACTGAGTGCCCCTGAATCCTCTCTGGGCCACTGCTGTCATGCAGGCATCAGCCCATTGTATCTCTGAGCTTCCCACAAGGGTGAACACTTAATTCATGCTTAAGTAGCACCACTGAGAGAAAGGTCAGTTCTCCCAGAGAAGGTTGGTTCCCTGCATGGAGCAGCCATCACGGTGAGCCCTCCCCAGCTGCTGTGCATCGGAAAAGCTATGCTGGCTTTTTACAGCTGGCTGCATCTGCCCTGAGTTCAGCCACCCATTATGGAAGCTCCTCTCCTAATAGTTTTTTCTTCCTTCATCATCAATGTAGCCTCCATTCATTGAGCTCTTTCTACGTGCTGGGCTAGGAACTCCACTCACATTGTCTTATTTGAGCCCTGCAACAATCTGTATGAAATACTCATTATTGTATCTGCTTTATGGAGGAGAGGGTAATATTCCATGAGGATATGTAACTTACCCACAAACAGTCACATTGATTTTAAGGGGCATAAACAGAATTCAAATCTATGTTCATCTGACTTTAAAGCTATTGCTTTAACTATCAGGTTATACTACCTCCCTTTGGTTCTTACAAAATGGACAGGAACCAGGTTGGCAGCCTGAAACACAGTTTCACATTGTGGGAACTGTGTTTGAAAGGCTGCCACTGGCCTGACCACTACTGGACACTTGTCACCACACTGTCTCTGGGTATTGGGCAGCTCTCCCACAGCCACCTTGAGAAACCAACTATGCCACGGTCTCTGTGTCACTTGCTTTATAGTCATACTCTAAGTGGGAACATCCTGTTGGCCAATTTTAAATACCATCTTTCTGTTCTGGAAACTGGGGGGAAAATTTCTACCTTCTGGACAGTATGAGGGATTTAAAACCCTGCACTCCATGTACTTTGGAATTCTTGCAAATAGAAAGTGTATTTGATGCTGAGAAACAAAAAAAAATACATTTGTCTAAGTCAGATTCTGAGAACACATCCCAGTTTCCCCAATATTCACATGGAGGAAATTACTGGGGTTGATTGATTCATGCTATCTGCAAACTTATATGGGGAGATGGAAGCACATGCTGTGTATTTTCCATCTGAGGTCCCATTTTACTGCTTTCCTCTCTGCTTGGAGATTGTGGGTCCCAGAGAGGGCCATACACCTGTAGAAGGTCACTCAACTGCTTAGTGGCATTATAATTATAAATAAAAGTTCCATCAGTGTATATACCAGCTTGGGGTGGCTGGTCTGAGTCAGCAAATGTTGAGTGAAAGGTCTTTTCTTTCTTTCTCTTATCCCGTCCTTTCTCTTTATGTTAATTAGCAAGCTCGGCCCTATGATGTATGTTCTGGGAGACACAAATGCATATGAGACTTGATCTCTGTGTTCAGGGAGCTGTCCTGGGACTCCCAGCATTTAGGAAGGGTGAGCAGAACAAGTTCTGCTGGTTTAGAACAATGACTTGTGTTTTACCATCCTCTTGCTTGAGGCTGAGGAGTGTCTGAGCTATGAGAAGGCCTGGGAAGGAAGAGTGTTGCCTGTAAAAGGTCCATGAGATGGCACGTGACCTGCCTTAGGGTCGTGCTGGGGACACACCAGTTCTTGTCTCCCAGAGATCTCAGTTTCCTTGGTTGAAAGGGGAGACTATGGTCAGACTCACTTTCCAGCATTGTCATGAGGATTAAGTACTACCTGGTGATAAGAAGGCCTTGTAAACTGTGAAGTACTCGCATGTTTGTTGTTACTGACGTTTCATGAAGATGGAGTTCCCAGGATACTAGTTACTACCTGATTCCCGAGGTTTTGAGGGTTCTGAGCTCTGAGGAGGTTTGGATTTTAACTTCAAATCTGTGTGGTTTTGCTGTTCTAACAAGAGAGCCTCAAGGAGAGCAAGTGAACTTCTCACCCCAGAATCCAAAGCCTCCCCATGTGTGTTCTTAACCACCCACTTCCCATTCCTGTCTGTACTCACATATCCCTCAGCTCATAGCAGCCCACCGCCTGCTTCCTCTTCACCCCCCACACCACTGTGGCATACATTCTCCCAGCTCCCAGTCACTACCTCTGAACTTCTGTCTCTTCCCTCTTTCAACTAAAAGTGTTTTTGAATAAAAGAAAAAATTGTTTTCAGCAATTAAGTCATTTTATTATCTCACTTAAGAAGTCTGAAGGCAGGTAGGTGTTCAATGATGGTGTCAAGGCCCAGGCTCTTTCCTTCTGCATCAACATCCTCAGACAGCTGCCCTGCATGTGTGCCCTCATACTGGTCGTTTCACGGTCATAAAATGGCTGCCACAGCCCCAAGTATCAGCTCCATGTGCAAGGCAAGAAAGGGAGGAGGGAAGCAACAGCAAATCTTCTCTCTCATCGGAAAAGTGAAAGCTTTTTTAGAAGCCCTCAGCTGACTTTCTAAGATGTCTCATTGGCCAGAACTCATCATGTGGCTGCTACTAGCTGCAAGGCAGGCTGGGAAAGTAAACTTAAGCTCAAGGGAACATGATTACTCAACTGTCCTACATAAATTATAATTCATCTCTAAGAGTAGGGCACATTGTCATTCTGAACAAAATCAAAAGTTTTTTAAAAATATTCTATTTATTTACTTTTAGAGAGAGGGGAAGTGTGGGAGAAAGATAGAGAAACATTTTGCATGTGCCCTGATGAGGGACTGGCCCACAACCCAGGCACATACCCTGCCTGGGAATTGAACTGGCAACCTTTGCCTTGCAGATTGACTCCCAACCAATTAAGCCACACCGGCCAGGGCCAAAATCAAAATTTTGATAGCAAAGAAGGAAAGAATGTCTTTGGGGAGGTGTTTTTGGTGACTTCCTGGACCATGTTATATGACTGAAAGTCTCTCTATTTTTGATCTTACCCACATCCTCATGGGTAATTCTATCTATTGGTCCACAAACCCATTGATTCGTCAACTTATTATGAGTGTCTACAAATTCCTGGATCAGTGCTCTGAGTTCTAATATCCCTCATTAAGCCCTTGCTATATGCACCCACTTCCCCTTGCCCATCACCCGACATGGTTTCACCTTAAACATCCTCATCTCTAATCTTATTCTCTCTGGTTTCAACATTGCATCTTTCCAGATCTTTTCACCATCTACTCCTGTTTTTGGTTTTTATCTGTTTTTCATCTATCCAGCCCTCCTATTCTCTAGCCCCTGTTGCAGACTTTTTTTAAAGGAACAGATGGTAAAGATTTTAGGTTTGTGGACTAAACAGTCTATGTTGAAACTACTCAACCCTGCTCTTGTAACGCAAAAGCGCCAGAGATAATGCATAAAAAATGGCATGCTTGGGTCTAATAAAACTTTATTTACAATAGCATGTTGGGGGCTAGATTTGGCCATAAGCCCTAGTTTTCTAATTCATTCATCACTGTCTCCTGCCTTCACTGTGCTATCTCATCTAGACTCCATGGAATTTTACTTTCAGCCTTCTCTCCAGGATGCTTAGCATCTTTATGCACATACTACTTATTAACTGTGATATAGATGAACTTTCATGAGAATATTCTGGGTGTCAAGCTCTAGACTAAGACCTTTACATGTGAGGTGAAAAACATCAATCCCATTTTGTTGATGAAGCTCGGAGAGGTAGAGGTATTTGTTCAAAGTTGCACAGTACTGAGTAGACTCCATATGTCTGTGACACCAAGCCCACACCATTAGCCACTTTCCCCTGTTCCCTCCCCTGTGGGTGGGCTCCTCCTGCCAGGTGAGACTCAGTGTCGATAGTGCTCCTTATGTTGCGGTGAGCCACAGGGGAGGCCAGACATCTCCTGACCCCTGCATGCTCATGGCCTCAGTCTCAGCAGAACCCTTAGTGAAGTTGCAATCCAATCCAGCTCTATTTAAGACCGCCCTTTGCTCTCCCCTAGCTCCATCTGTGATCACACCTCTGATGTAACTGAGAAAATTCAGAGCATCAGGACTTTAGCCTCTAACCCTTCACTCTCATTGTTGAATGGGACCCTCTTTCCTCTCCTTTGCAGAGGAAGTCTTCTGATCAGGTCTTAACTTCCTGTGCCTACCTTTCCTGACTCCTTACAAACCTTGTTTCCTTCATCACCTCTTGATTCTTTACAGACCCTTTGCCATTGTATAATCCTGCTGTCTTTCTCATCTTAAAGTGACAAAACAAGCATAACAAACAACAGCCCTCCACTCAGCCCACCCTCTACATCCTTCTCCTTTTGTTTCTTCCTTTCATAGCCCAGTACCCAGGCATAACGAGAGCCTCCCCTTATGATCTCCACTCTCTCATCTCCCAAGAACCCTTCTATGCGCTGAAATCTGGGTTCCCTCTCAGCCTTTCCCTGAGCTTGCTCTCACTAAGGTCACCAAATGACCTCCTAATTACCGAGTGCAGTGGGCTTTTCAGTGCCCCCTCTTACCTGACCTCTTGGTGGCATTTCACCTTGTAGACCATTTTCCTATTTCTTGCAGTGTCCCTCCTCCCTGGCCCTTTCCCCAACTCTCCCTCCTCCTTCCATGCTCAGTGTCCTTTCCTGGCTCCTCCTCTCCAGCCCTTCACTTCAGCACTGGCACTCTCATGGGCTCTGGCTTTGGAGAGGAAAGAAGAGGTGTCCACACCTCTTCTCTGGGTGAGTCTGACAATTCTCATTGCTTTGGAGATCACCCGTCTCTGCTCTCTCCTAAATGGATGGGCCTCTCTACCTTAGCCTCCCTACTGAGCTTCAGACCAAAATATCTGGAAGCTTCTAGAATTTCTACCTGGATCAACATGCCAATACTGAATTTGTGATCTTCTCCCAAACCTCATCCTTTTATAAATCTGTTTCTCAATATCAGTTGAGTCATACAAGTCAAGAGTTGAGAGCCATCTTAAGCTGGTCTGTGGTCACTCAGTCCCACATCAAATTGGCCATCAGGTTCTATATATTCTGCATTTTTTCTCTCTAAATCCAATCATCCCTTCCTCTTCAAGTCTTTTGTTTACATATCTCTTGGGAATAATACAACTCTTTGACTTCATTTCTACTCTTTGCTGGAAAAAATAATTCAATCACGGGCTTTCATCCTTCAGGACTGTGGGCCTGCAGCAGGATGCTGCCCATATCTCAGGACTCCCTCATTTGTGGTTAGTCAGCCCCTCCTCCACCCTTCCCTTCAACCTCTGACCCAAACAACCGAAACTTCCAGGACCCCCAGGCCCATGAACACTCCTTGTACTCTCACAGGCACCTCAGACTTCTGTTTCATGGAAATAACCCAAGACTCACTCAAGAACTTCCTTGACTTCCCTGTTTGAACTTCCAATAATTAGTTTAATATTGAATATGTCATTACACTCATTGTTGAAAATTCAATATTAAAATATAATGGACACATAGTATTTTCTCCCCAGACACTGGACACCCCAGTTCTCCTTGGAGGATCAATGGCTATTATTGGCTTCAATATTTTTAGCCTACATTATCCAATGCCATAGCCACATGTAAATATTTAAATTTAGAGTGATATTAACGTTTGAAATTCAGTTCCTCAGTTGTGTAGGCCACATGTCAAACATCGCTACCTGCATGTGGCCGGTGGCTACCATAGCACAGAACACAGCTCTAGAACATGTCCATCAGCACAGCAAGTTCTACTGAACAGCATCTAGTTGATACAGGGCTGTGCACCTTGATATTTTAATAACTTTTTATCTTAAAGACAATTCCTCTACCTCACTCCTCCTCCTGACTTTGTTTTATTTGTTGTCTGACCAAGTTCCCTACTGATGAACATTTAGGTTGTTTTACAGCTTTTGCTGTTCCAAACAGTGTTGCCATAGACTTTTATGCATATGTATTTATGCCCATAAACAAGTGTGATTACAGGATACATTTCTACAAGTAGAATTGCAGGTATGTGAATTCAAAAATATTCATTGGAAAAAATTTTTCATGTGACAATTACTTCACAGCAGTGGGGCATGTCTATTCCCTTTTGACCTCTTCACTAATACACATTATCAGACTTTTCAGTCTTTATCAGTTTGACAGGTAAAATATTATAACACACTGTTCTTTTACTTTCCACACTTCAAAGTATGAAAGATTATAAGTTCTATATCATTTTTTTCTGTGAATTGTTAGTTAATGCCCTTACCCTTACTTCACATTGTATTATTATTGTTTTTCTTACTGATTTACAAGATCTCTTTACATACATTAGCCTATTCTCATATAGGTTGCAATTATAATAATCTCAGTTTGTCTCCCCTGCCAGGATGAATTGTGTCATGTTAATGGTTAATGTGATTAATAATATCAATATTGTTTTTTTTAATTTTTTATTTTAGTTTATTCAGTACAGTTTCTATCCTTTATTCCCATTCCAGCCC
>CM052542.1:104860024-104901473 GCA_028533065.1 Trachops cirrhosus
TTCGGGTTCACGGGTGCGCAGTCTCTGGGTCCCGAGGGGCGCCCACTTCTCCTACCTCCGGTGCCTGGGCCACTCCGGTCCCGCGGAGCGCCTGCGCCTTTTCCTTTTTCAATGCTGTGGTTTCCGAGACTTTCACCAAACCACGCTCTCTCTTCGGGTTTTTCAATGTCCGCTACAATTTGCGATCTCCTATTTTCATTTATGACGTGATAATGTTGGCTCTTTGCTCTGTTCCTACCTAAAATGACTCGGATTTTTTCCTGGTTGTGGGAGAGTAGAATCTGCTGCATCCTACCACGCCGCCATCTTCTAGACACATGGATTTCAATTATTCTTAATAATGTTCTATTAAATCTCTTGATTTGTAAATCCTTTAGGGAATGATAGGGAATTTCCTAACATGAAGTATGAATGACCAATAACCCTTCACAGTAGTCGAGGCTCCCCATCAGGATTCCTTTGCTTCTTATGCTAAATTGTCTGGTGTATGTTACTTAACTTCTTAATTTCTTCACCTAAGTTATGGGTTTGACCCCGGTTCAAGCACATGTGGAAGGCAACCGATCAATGCTTCTCTCTTGCATCAGTGTTGCTCTCTCTCCCTTCTCTCTCTTCCTTTACTCACTCACTTGGCTGTCGCTCACTCCTGGAGGCCTGGGAGCAGAGCCTTCTGCCCACTAGAAAGGAACCGGTGGTGGCTGGAAGGAGGGCAGAGCGTTGAGGCCAGGGAGGTGATACAGGCCCGGGAGCCAGAAGACTTCTGCACTTGACTTTGCCAGGCTGCTGCGTCTGGGGTCCTGTCCCTTCGGCAGTTCTTGGGCTGCGGTCTCACAGGACGTCCCTGCGGCGCCTCCTCCCAATATCAATATTTTTATAAATATTTTATTTATTTATTTTTAGAGAGAAGGGAAAGACAGGGAAGGGGAAAGACAGGGACAGAAACATAGAAGTGTGAGAGATACATCCATTGGTTGCCTCTCATACACACCCAGCTGGGGACTTGGCCCGCAACCTGGGCATGTGCCCTGACAGGAATCAAACCAGTGACCCTTTGGTTCACAGGCATGCACTCAATCTACTGAGCCACACCAGCCAGGGCTATATCAATATTTTTAATGGCTTCTGAATTTTGTGTCTGTCTTAGAAAAGTCTTCTCTACTCCAACATTTTAAAATGTTCTCCTATTTTCTTTTTAAAATCCTCACCCAGGGACACTTTTTCAGTGCTTTAGAGGGAGAGGGAGAGAAAGAGAGAGGGGTGGGAGGGGAGAGAGAGAGAGAGAAACATCATCATGAGAAAAATATTGATTGGCTGCCTTCTTGTATGTGCCCTGACTGGGGAGACTGGGGAACAATCCACCACCTGGGTATGTACCCTGACTGGGGATCGAATCCATGACCCTTCAGTTATGGCACAACATTCCAATCAACTGAGCCACACTGGCCAGGGCTCTTTTATTTCTTTTATTGTTTAATTTTCTCTTTTCAATTGGTTCTATGTGGAATTAATTTTAGTGAAAGGAATGAAGAGACCCACATTACTTTTCCAGATGGCTAGTTAGCCTCAAATTATGAGTGATGTTTCTTTGTTCTAATGAATTAAAAGATCAAGTTGACTATATATAAGTTTCAGAAACTTCTCTGTACCTTGGTTACCAGAGACATAAAGTGAGAATAATAACATAGGGTGGTTGTAAGAGCTAATGAGATCATTACAAACATATAGAACATTGCCTGGCACAGAGTAGATGCTCAATAAATATGAGCAATCATTAATATTTCCTCTAGATGTGTTTGATCTTTTTCTAGACCTTATATTTATTCAGTTAGTCTGTGTATCCATCAGGATTCGAAGTTGCAAACAAGGAAAGCTACTCTGCCAAGTGGAGTAGAAAAGGAATTTATTAAAGACTGTTGGGTGACTCACAGTGTCTCCAGGAAGGCTGGAGAATCAGACATGGAAGCCTGTGCTCACTGCTCTGGGGGCTGTTCTGGGGAAGAGACCATAGGTGCTGCTTCCCCATCATGGGTACAGATTTTAAGCTCTCTCTGATGGCCCTGGGGAGTGGTGTCCCTGCAGCCTCACTCATTAAACTCAGATCACCTGTTATTCTCCCCAATCCAGGTCTCATGTGGGGGCATCTGGCTGGCAGATCCTGTCACATGACTGTAGTTAGCTATTGGTATTTTTGGATCACACTGATATTGATTAATCTAGATAGAATTGGAATCTTTACAACCAACATAACTCTTCCAATCCAAGAACAGGGTGTATTTGCATTTATTGAAGTCTTATGTCCTTCACTGGAGTTTAATTTTTTTTCCTATAGATTAGGCACATTTTGTGTTTAGCATATTTCTAGGTATTTTATCTTTTTTTAATTACTCTAAATAGGGTCTTTTCTCCATGTTATTTTCTAATTGGTTATTTTATATAGGAAAGCTATTGATTTTTATATGTTAATTATTAGTAAAGACTTTTAGTGTTTCAAATAGCTTGTTAAAAAAACTTTTTTTGCCTGTGTTTTAAAAGTGTATAATCAGATGATCAATAAATATAAAAAGTTAGCATCCTCCTTTCAGTGCTATGCCTCCTGATTCTTTCTCTTAGTTTCATTGGCTAGCAGGTAAAAAACAATGTTTCATAATAGTTATGATAGTGGGGGTATCAGACAGTGGATGTATTGCCATGATAATGCTGCATAACTAACCACTCAAAACTCAGTGGCTAAAAACAAGCATTTATTCTCATTCATGTGTCTGCAGGTGGATTGAGGGTGGGCTGGTTAAGGTCAGACTTGACTGAGCTTGACTCCAGGCTGCAGGTTTGGTCTAGGTTGGCATCATATGTTCTCACTCTCTTTGACCAGGTAGCAAACTATGGCCTCCTCTTCTATGGTGATGATGGAAAAGCAAGAATGGTGAGCAGAAACTCCTGATGCTTCTTAAATCAGTGCTCAAAACTGGCAGTCTGTCTGCCTGCCTGCTTTCTGCCAGCCAAAACTAGTCATTTGTCCAAATTCATCATCAGTGGGGTGGGATATATCTCCTGTCCTTAGGAGGATAAACTGCAAAATGACATGATGAATGATGTCATACAAGGAGGGGTGAAGACTTGCAGTGATGCAAATTACAACAGTGGCATTCTTTGCTTGTTCCTGACTCTAATGGGAAGGGATTCCAGTGGTTTGCCATGAGAAATAAATCTGACTTTTGGTTTGAATCATGAGACATATATTCCAATTCATATTAAGGGAGTTCCATGTTGTCTTATTTTAGTAAAAGTTTTTAATCAAGAATCAAAGTTAAATTATTTATTTACTTATTAATGTTCATATACAGTTTTGTGCATTTTCCCACCACCACTTTCCCCCTCCCCATCCATCCCCACCTCCCACCCTCAATCCTACCCTCCTTTGTCTTTGTCCTTGAGTCCTTTATACATCTTCCTTTATGACCCTTCCCCTTCTTTCCCCCATTATTTCCCTCCCCCCTCCGCTCTGGTTACTATCAGTTTGTCCTTAATTTCAATGTTTCTGGTTATATTTTGCTTGCTTGTTTGTTTAGTTAATTAGGTTTCACTTATAGGTGAGATCATATGGTATTTGTCTTTCACCTCCTGGCTTACCACAATGAAAGCTGAATTTTTGTCATCTAACTTCTTAGTATACATGGAGAATTACATAATTTTCTTATTGATATTTTGATATTATGCACTATATTAATTGATTCCCTAATGGAGAACCATCCTTGAATTACTTGAATAATCTCCTTGTGGTGATGGTGTATTATCCTTTTAAACTACATATGTATGCTACTTGTTTGCATTTATATTGTCTTAAGCGTAGGACTATAGTATATTTTGTCCTTTTATGGATTTTGTTTTCATTATTACACTGGCTTCTTAGATTCATTTCAAAGTTTTCCTCCCCCTCTCTACAACACATAGGAGTGGTTTAAACAGCATTGCAGTTATGTGCTTATTAAAATTGTGATAGATTTTACCTGTGAAGTTGTCTCAGGCTAGTACTTTAATGGATAGTGACTCCTTGACAACATCCTTGATTTCTTCTCTGGTAATTGGACTGTTTTGATTTCCTATCTTTTATGAGGTTAGTTTTCCATCATTTATGTTTCCTAGAAAAGCACTCATTTATCCGTGTATTCAAATTTATTTTCAAAGCATTGAACTGAGTAATCCATTATAATTGTTTTAATTTCCTCTGTATGTGGTTATTTACTTATTCTCATTTCTCATTATGTGTATTTGTGCTTTTTTATTGATTACTTTTAACTAGTTTTTTATCTATTTTATTTCTTAAAAATTTTCTCCACTCCATACAAATATATTTCCATCAAAACTCACTCTCTGCTTTCCCCCTTCCATTTGTCTCTTTTCCCTTGTAAAGGTTGATCCACCACCTCTGCTTTGGGTCTTGGCCACCTCCCTCCTTCCATGCTGCATTCCCTGGGTGTCCTGATTTTTCAACCCCTTTCTCTCATTTGTGTCTTCCCTAACAGCTTAAAAACATTCTCCAGTTTCTTCATCTTGAAGTTTCCTTGCCCAAGATCCCCCTCTAGCAGCTGACTGATATCTTTATTTTCTAAGGCTTCCTGGGAGTGCACTCCCTGTGTTCATGACACAGAATTACTCCTCAGCGACCATACCCGACTTTCATCTTCATGACCCTGCTTAAACTGCTGTTGTTAAGGCCATCTATGACCTGCCTTAGAGCCAAGGCAATGGGCACTGGCCTGTATTTACCTTTCATGACTCCCTGTGACCTTGGCCAATGTTGACCATTGTTTCCTTCCTGAAACTCACCGTGCACCCTGTTTCCTTGAGACCTCCTCCTCTATCTTGGTTCTTGTTTCTCTGTTTATTCCCAGTGTCCTTTGCTGACATCTCTTCTTCTGCTTACTCAATACATGTCAATCTATACAAGGTTCTTGGTGACCACATCCACACATGTGGCTTAAATGACGAACTACCTGCTGACTCTCCATGCCCTTTCTGCAGCTCTGGTCAAAAATCCATTCTTGTTTTCTCAATTTGTTCTCATGGGCATTCCACAGGCACCTTGGCTCTGCATATTATCATTCTCCTTTCATCCCCTGGAGTTTGAAATAACCTCCTCCATGGCCCCTTTGCTCTAAGAGAGCCCCTTCCTATATATCTTCCCCTGGGAATGTTCTAAATCACAGGTCTACCATTTCATTTCTCTGTTTAACATCTTCAATGCTTCCTGTGGCTTTTGGATCAAAGTTAACCATCCTAGCTTTTTCCCAGGACCCTCATGCCCTGGATCTTGCCAGGCTTTTCAAGCACCACCTCTTGGCCTATCTCTCTGCACCTTTGCCCTAGTCACCAAATGACCTGAATTCCCTTGAACACAGTCTGTATCTCTGGGGATCTGCTGTGTTGTTTCTTCTTGGAATTGCTTTCTCACCTTTCCTCCCTGCTGCATGGAAAACTGGCTTAAGATTTACCCCCTTTGGGAAGTTATTCCTGACCTGCACCCTGTCTGATTTTGATGCCTGTTTTGGGGGAGCCTCTTATCCCAAATCCAACTCTAATTCTATTGCCGTTTTCTGAAGCCCACCCCTCTTTTGCCTTCCAGATAGAAGTCTTCCCTGGAGATAGAGTGGGTCCAAGCCACAGAAAGAAAAGGAGAAAACACAAGGGCTTTGGGGTTGTGCAGACCTAGAAGCATGACAACAGCTCTCTCAGGGCCTATTCCTCATTTGTAAGGCGGGGGGGGGGGGCGGAGAGAAATAACCATCACAGGTTGTTGCTAGTATTAAATGAGATAACGTATGTATAAGTGCCTTGCACATGAAAGTAAATTTTTATGAAAAATACATTAGTTTCCTTTTCCTTTTCTCAGTGATTTTACTCAACTGGGGCAGTAGAGGATCTCTTCAAAGGTGGCCTGGACCAAAGTACTAATGGGAATTAAGAAACCGAGTAGTAACAATCACATCAAGTGTTGACAAAGACATGGAAAACCTAACCTTCTACACACTGTGGGGAATACACTGTGGGGATGTAAAAATGGTACAACCACTTTGGAAACCAGCCTGGCAGTTTTAAAAATATTTATACACCTATTATGCTAAACTAAATAAATCAGAGAAAGACAAATACCATATGACTTTATTTAAATGTAGAATCTAAAAAACAAAATAAATGAATAAACAAAACAGAAACAAACTCCTAGATACAGAGAACAAGCTGATGGTTGTCAGATGAGAGGGGAGTTGGTTGTGGGAATGGGTGAAAGGTGAAGGGATTAAGAAGTACAAATTTCCAGTTATAGAAACAGTCATGGAGATGTAAAGTACAGCATAAAGAATATAGTCAATTATCTTGTAATAACTATGCATGAAGTCAGATGGTATTAGACTTATGGAGTGATCATTTCACAGGTTATATAAATATCTAAACACTATGTTGTACATCTGAAACTAATATTGCATTGTATATCAACTGTTATTAAACATTTTTAATAAAAATATTTAGGCATATACACATACACATGTATCATGTGGTCCAGCCAGTCCACTTCTAGATATTTACCCAAGAAAATAGAAAGTGTACATTCACACAAAGACTTGTACACAAATATTCATAGTTGCTTTATTTGAAATAGCCTGGAATGCAAATGTCCATCAATTGGTGAACGGAAAAACAAATTGTGGCATATTTATACAATGAGATACTATTCATCAATAAAAAGGAATGAGTGAGTCACACAAAAACATGGCTGAATCTTTAAATAATTACGCTAAGTGAAATAAGTCAGACAAAAAGGTACATGCTGTGTTACTCATTTATGTAAACTGTAGAAAATATTAGCTGATCTCCAGTAATAGAAAGCACATCATTTGTTTCCTGGGGACAGGGTTGAAGAGCAGGAGGAAGGAATTAAAAGGGGCACAAGAAACCTTTGGGTTGATGGATATGTTTGCTATCTTAATTGTGGTGATGATCTCATGGGTTAAACATATGTCCAAGATTATCAAATCATATATTTTAAATATGGCATATAGTTTATTGTATGTCAAGTAAACCTCAATAAAGCAGTTGAAAAAAGAAGACTTGACTAATAAGAAAAACTCGGCTGCCTCCTTGTCCAATATTTGTTCTCCCTTTCTTTAGCTTAATGAAACCCCAGTTTTGTTTGGGGTTGCAGTGGAAAGGGATCATGGTCTAAGCCACTCTTGATAATTTCAAGCCACTCTTTCTGCCTCATTTGCAGCTGTGAAAGGTCATATGACTTAAGTAAAAACAAAGAGACCTAAGTTGAATTCTGAGGGTGATGGTTCTGGGACTGCTTTGGCTTTCTCAATAAAAAGGGATTAATATGGCTGGTATAGCCCTTACCTTCTGCTTTCTTCTTTCTTGGAACTAGAACATGATACCTGGGGCTGTAGCAGCTATCTTGACACCTTGAGGGAAAGGCCAAGAGAATTTTAAAGATGCTGATTTTAATTTCATAAAGCCTTTGAGTAACCACCTTCCTCTGTTTTTGTTTTGTGTATGTGCATGCATGAAAGAAAATACCCATTAAAACACTGCAAATGGGTTTTCTGTTACATGCAACCCAACACATTCCTATTGTTATAACCTCATCATTAATTCAGTTATCTACTACAGATGACAAAGCACTCTGAAAATTGGAGTATAAAATCTCCATATCCATTTTATTATTCTCATGATCTCTTGGGTCAGAAATTCTGCCAGGGCACAGCAGGAATGCCTTTCCTCTTTTCCATGTCTGGCAAATCAGCTGGAGATGGTCGTGGCAAGTTTACTAGAGCCAGTTTACTAGAACCTCTGTTAGATTTGCTGGGGTTAGAATGTCCAAGATCGTTCTTTCGCTTACATGTCTGGTGCTTGGGTTGGGATAACTGTGGCTCTGTCTGGCATTATTCTCTCTCCATGAGGCTTCTTTGTGTGGCTAGCTTGGTCTTTTCCAAAGTATAGCAGTCTTGGGGTAGTCGGACTCCTGACATGGTGGTTAACTTCCCTCTGAGCAAGTGTACCAAAAAGGGAAGTGGAAATTTCCTGGCATAGCTTTACTTCCACTTAATTTCATTTGTCAGAGAATCCCCTGGTCCCCTAGATTCAATGGGTAGAGGACTTCCACCTCTCTTTAGGAGAATGACATGCACATACAGGGAAGGAAGGAGTTGAGTTGCCTTTCTGAAGACAAGACAAGAAATAACTGCAAAACTGACAAATAGGCCCAAGGTCCAGTTCTGGCTTTGACTACCTCTCTGACCTATGTGCATACTGTCCTCTTGAAACCTCAGGACAATGTCCAGATTCGTAATATGAACACTTAGGACCTTTCATGTGGCTCTTGGCTTTGGCCTTGTTGAACTCCCTGAAGATTTATCAACACCACAATGCTGACTCCAATGTCTAGATCTTTGGACATGTTGCTTCTGATGCCTAAAATGCCTTTCAGTCCTTTCCCTCCAAACCCACTTAGCAAACTCTTACTCATCCTTAAGGTCTTATCCTCAATGCCCATTTTCCTGGAAACTTGAATTTCTGATGTCCCCACAGAAATCCAGGTTTGAATCCTCTACTTATGGGTTCTTGTCCAAGCCTGTCTAATCTCTCTTGACCCCTCAGCACCTGTCTGCTGGCCAAGCCGACTTACCCACTGGCATGGGAAAGCTGTGGAAGTCGAGACTGTTGTCTTCATCTTGTACTCCCAGTTCTTAGCGTGGTACAGAGCTGGCAAGCAGGCAGTGTTTGTGGAGGAAAGGCAGGAAGGCTATAGATACAGACAAACTACACAACAAACTTCCTGGGGATTCTCACAGCAATTTTTCCTGTTGGCACACTGTTCTCAGCCCCCCTGGGAACAGCTGAAATCTGGGGCTGTAATTCTTACACAAGAGTTATATTGAAATATTCAGTGGCTATAGAACAATGCTTGTTCAGGGCTTAGCTTAGGAGCTGTCAGCACTCCTCCTCACATGCCATCATGTTTCCGATGCTGTATCTGTCAGAGCCAGCTCTCATGCCAGGCTGATATGCGGGTGCCTGACTTGCTGCTGTGGCAGACTTTCCAGGTGGGCTCCTGGGGCTGCTGCATATCCTGGCCTCCCATTAAATCCAATACTAATTATTAAAACACCTATTTTGCCCCATCTCTCTGCTGTTACATAGTATCCTCTCTAGTGAAGGGACAGCAGAAAACTAGAGAGCAAAGCAAGTGCATTGAGGTGAGAGAGTGAGCAGGTTGGAGGACAGAGTGGAAGAATGGAGGGAGGGAGATATGGCTGCAGAATGTGGTCTAGACAGGACCTGGCCCCAGGGTGCGGACTTCTGCTGACCTGTAGCTAATCCTCAGTGTTTGGCCTCTGTGGTTGTCCTGCATCTCTTCTGATGGGCAGATGCCTAGGTCTTCACAAGCACTCACTACTACAAACATTGCTTTAAGCCACAGAAGGAAGTTTAAGAAAAATGGAGGAACATCAAAGGGTCCTTTGCAGGGAGCGAGATGATCAGATTTGGGTTTAGAAAGCTCACACTGGCTGCAGATGGAGAATGGGTTGGAGGAGTCATGACAGAGGCAGGGAAGCTGCTCCAGTCTTCCTGAGGACAGATGCTGGTGGCCTGCAGCATGGTGGGGCTGCAGGTTGGGGGGAGACGGATGGATTCAAAGGGTGTCCTGGTGAGTAGTGAGCGCAGAGGGGGAGGGTATCAGGACTGACAGTGGCAGGGGTGTGGGGGTTTCCAGCCCCATAGAGGAAAGGGGCACTTTTGTGAAGATGATGGCAGTGCTCTGGCCATCTCCACAGTGCTTGCCTGCCTTGCTTTTCTTAAAGCCATAACTACCAAAAACATAGTAATTTTTCTCCATATTGAGGGATGTGAAGGAGAAACATTTTCCATATTTGTGTTATAAATATCTCCTCTTCTATGCTATAGCTCCATGAAGGCCAAGGTTAGTTGTGAGCATAGAACCTAAGTGTCCTTTGCACTGTGACTCACCATGTACCTTCCGAGTCCGTGCTGGTGACTGAGTTAAGCGCATCATTACTCTCACTTCACTAGTAAATGTCCCTAGGGGTGTCACACCCTGTAATATGTGCAGAGAGTTCTACAGAGAGAGTGCTCTGAAATCACAGAACACAGAGCATCCCATTGAGGGAGGAGCGGAGACTTACAGAGGTCATGACATAGAGGTAGGGAGGGGTGGGATAAAGAACACTCCAGGCAGATGGAAAAGCAGGAACAAGGCATTGAGTGGGGGCTAGACAAGCTGGAGAGGGTGGAAAGAGAATGACCTGAGATGAGACTGGAAGAGAGGCTGTAGTAAGTTCACACAGGACCTAGAGTGTCATGGTCCAGAAGTTGCACCTGACCTTGTAGTGTAAATGAGCTTCCTTTTGTATGTCATTGTCATCTGGTTGATAGTGGATGCCTGGAGCATGTGTTAAGAAGGATTCTGGAGTAGAGTTGGGAAAAGAGTGACAGGATCACTAGTGATACCTGCTGTGGCTGTAGGAGGAGAGATGGCAGACTGGGTACTAAGGATGTGCCATCTTGGCAGTGAGAGATGCAGACTCACTGAAGGAAGCTGGGGGCTGATCAGTGGGGCTCAGAGAGAGTGTGGAGCAGCTCAGCTGGTAGCTCTGGGAGCTCGAGTTGCTGGGAGGCCAGACTAAGGCCACGTTACCAATGATACAGCAGTGAGTTTAAACATATCGAAGGAACAAATGATCTACCAAGTGTCTGCAAGGCAAAGGGTAGATCTTATTGTAGCTGCTTCTATAATGAGGGTGTGCAGGAGGAATAAAGAATTTCAGTGCAAACGCTGTCAGCCTCTTTCTCCCCTTTAGCAAAAACACTGGAGGGGGTGCAGAGAAGGCGTACACACGCACACATGCACACACTCATAGCAATGACCCCACCAAGGGGCAATTTCCACCTCCCCTTCTCTGCTCCCTGTAAAGTCAGTGCATAATTACCGGAAAGCATTTTTGACTGAATTTTAGATGAGCATTTTGACAAAATATAATATTGGAAACAATCTTTATCAAACATTCATGTGTCGTGTGAGAGATAAAGCCCAGAATCCATAATTCATACGGCGTGTGTATTACCAAGTGTGCATGAGAGACTGAATTTCAATGAGGCAGCCTGAACAATATTTTCTGCCAGACGTGGGCTTTCATCATTTACATTATTCACTAGGTTTTCCAGAACAGTAAATCTTAAATATATATTTATGTTGGGAAGAGCTTGTGTGCGTGTCTGTGTACACACAGAGGGACATACACCCATTTGAGCACAGTGTTGGCGTATGCACGTTCCAGCTGGAGGGGCACACAGTGACAGCAGGGAGGCTTGGCAGGGAGGATGCACAGGGATCTTTCTGGAGGACAGCCATGTCACCCTGGACTCCACAGCTCACTGCACAGGCATTAAATCCACCCATCCTGTACTCTCCCTCTCTAGACCCATCTAGCATCTCACCTGGAACTCTAAAATAAAATAGGTCCCAGAGTAGGGACATTGCCACAGATGCTTAAGAGCAGAAGTGTATGTTAAGACAGAAATTGTCCCTGAGTCTCCAGAGGTCATGACTGAAATGATGTGTTCATAAAGATTGTTGAATTTTGTCCAACTCCAACACTTAAATCTCTTCAACTGCAGGTTTAACAGTTGGTGGAATAGTCTCTGATTATGTACCTTAGAGATGGGGAGCTCAGTACCTCCAGAGTTTGCCTCAATCTATCTCCAACCAGTCATAAGTCTTACAAACTGCTCAGAAGTCTTCCATTGATTGAAGTGAAATTTGCCTTCTTATAATTGTCACCCACTGTTGCTGGACTGGCCCCTGATGTCCCACAGAAAAAGTCTGATTTGGAGCACAGGAGAGTCCATCAGAAGTCTGAGCACAGAGTGACATTCCTGGAGCATTCTTTTTCCAGGCCTTGGTTCCTTTAGTTTTGTCCTCTGGCCTGTGTGGTGGATGCAGGGGTGCACTGCCCAAACTTTCCCAGGACCAAGGACCTTGTTCTCCTACTGCCAGGAATGTTGCTGCTGATGGGTCAAGACTGAGCCTCTCACTCAGGAATTTCCCTGGGCCAAGGGATTGGCTCACCCAACGTTGTGCCCTCCCTGGAGAGCAGCCACACAAAATGACTGGGAGATGCACCTCCCAAACGCCATTCCACATGGTGGGCTGAGGCTCTGTTGCAACTGCATGGCAGTTCAACCTTTTCCTCTGCCCAACCCTGCATTTATCAGTCCCATAGGAGTTGATTCAGGGATACACCCCAAAAAACTTCTTGCATGCAAGGCTTCATGTCAGAGTCTCAGGGAACCAGGCCAAAGACAATCAGAACTAGAAGAGGGCTGTTGGGGTGAAATCCAAGTGGGATTGTTGCACTGGCTCTCTGCTGGTCAGTGGGCAATGAAGACCCATCATGAGTGGTGGATTCGGGACTGAGAGCTCCTGCATTTGTCAATCTCATGGTGAGGACAGGTTGGTGCAACTGTTAGGACTTTTTTCTGCTGGGAAACTGAGATGGGATCCTTTTGGAAAGGAATGCAGGGCAGGTTGCATATTTCATAAAGCTGAGAGGATTGGGGAAATTAGCAATTATAAGGACAATGGAATTGAATAGCTCTTGCTGAGTGCAATCGATGGGTTGGGAAAAAACAATAAAAGGCTGTAGGTGATTAATTATCAATTTAAAGCAATGTGTGAAAGTCAGTGGGCTTCCTTGGCTACATATAAAGAGATTCCCTTCTCCAGCAGCTGGAGAGATAAGAAAGCTGAGATACAGGACACAGAGTGAATTATAAGGGTGGAACTCACAGAAGACTGCATTCTGAATTCTCACCCTGGGTAAGTCAGCTATGCCCAGGTCACAGCCCTGGTTGGAAAGGAGTGAGACAGTGAGACTTGGGATGATGATATCTGGGTCAAGGAACTTGAGAACTTTGAAACCCCAGGCCTGCTGAGCCCTCGGCATTCACTGCCTTTAAAGCCCAGTGTACTCTCCTTGCTTGAATGATACAGAGGCCTCCACCTCACTAAGCAACATCTTTTCTACTCAGGAGCTATCCCCACCCCCACAATACTGGACCAATAACTGGGACCAAGTCATTACAATAACCAGGTGGAGAAGTGGGGAGCCTTCTAGGGGCAGAAAGGAAATGTCTGCTGGAGGAGGTGTAGGACCCATCGTCCATACTGGCAGGGTCCAGGGATGTATGCATGACAAACTGAGGGTGCTGAATCAGGGGATGGAATATAAAGTTGGATGAGTGAGTTTATCATTTGGGGAGCCTTTCTCTTGATATGGGACTTCACACCCTGACAAGGACCCAGAGAGATCATGCTAGTGGGCTTCTCGGTTGGCTCCTGGAAACTTAGAAGGAGGTATGGCCCATACTATGTGAAGTAGAAATGCCAGAATAACCATGGCAGATGGCAGGAGAAGGAATCAAAACACTCAGAAAAGTGAGCATGCTAGACAGAATATTCTGTGTAAGGCTGGAAAATGTACCAACTGACTATCCCACAGAAGAGCTCAGGCAACACAGCATTTAGTAAAGCAATGGGATATGTGTTGGTGAGGAGGTATAAGCTTCAGGGAGCTTACTAGGGCTGTTGTTTGCAGACCAGGCATGCCCATAGGAGATGTTCTTACATACCTGAGATCCCTGCTAGCAACTGGGATTCTAGGAAAGAACAGAGGGCAGGTGGTTATCTGTCAGCAGCAAGGTGGGCACAATGATTGCAATGAACAGTAATAAGGTCAGAGTGGCAGCCTGACCTGCAGGTTTATGGGTAAGACTGGAGAACACAATGTCTTCAGGGTGGGGTGAATAACTATGCTGTTTATTTGATGCTGAGGGGACTGTGGGAACAGGAGCCTTTTGGCTCTAGAATCAAGAAAGTCTTTCTCAAACCAGGATGCATTCATCGTGTTACCCTATAGACCGCTAACAAGTACACTGCTTAATCTGAAAAAAATCAAAGGAAATCAAAGATAGATGATCAAGATGCTAAAAGTATCTGTCCCATCAGTCTCACTTTAATCAAAGGCATCCTTCCAAAAAGCCCCTAAAAATAAAAACACAAAAACCCATGATTCCTTGTTTAGTGTCTGGACCCGAGACCATTTTCAGGCTCAGAACCCAGTGACTAATGGAGTAGCTCAGTCTCCATGAGGAAGGACCTTGCATCACCATGGTGACTGGGTTCAGTGATGACTACCCCAGGTCTTTTGGAGCTTATATAAGGAGGAATGGCAAATACCCAGAGTTGGCATTAATGAACAGGGACCTGAAGTCATCATGGCCCTTGTCAGAGAGGGTGCATATGGGGTTAGGTTATAAATACACTCCTGGCACAGATCTGACTCACATGAGTCTACAGCATCCACAGTCACCCTGGGGATATTTCTCCAGTCCCTGAATGTCCAATTGTAATGGACATGGCTAATGGTTGGCAGACTGCCTACACTGGTTCCTTGGACTGTGAAGTTCAAGGTATCCTAGTAGGAAAGGCCAAGTGGAAGTCTCTGAAAAGATTCCATCCCCACCCCCATGTAAGATGGGAAATTAAAAAAACAATATTGCAGAGATTAGTGCCACATTTAAAATCCTTAAGACTGCTGGGGTGGTGGTCCCCACTCTTTTGCCATTTAATTCACCATCTGGAAGATATAAAAATGAGATGGATCTTGGAGGATGAGAGGCTACTACTATAATGTGACCAAGCAGTAGCTCCTGTTGCAGCTGTTGGGATTCTGCTAGAGCAGATAAAAACAGCTCTCAGTACAAGGTGCATGTTCACTGATCTCTGTAGAGGAGGGCCAAAAAGTTCACATTCTCATGGGGGTGGAAAATCACACACATTGAAGGTCTTCCACCAAGGTTAGTTAATGCTCCTGTTTTCTATCATTATGTCAAGGTCTAGAACTGTCTAGACAATTTGTAGGATGTTGCATTGGTCTGTGGAATTGATGAAATTCTGCCAATACAATTGGGTGAGTGAGAAGTGGCATCAGAGGCCTCGATAGGATATGTGCTCCAGGCAGTGGGAGATGAACAAAAGATTAAAGAGCCACCTCATCAGTGAAGTGTTTAGGGGTTGGGTGTCCTGGGGCATTCCAAAACATTCCTTCTAAAGTAAAGGGACTTACTGCATCTCAAACCTCCCACCACGTAGAAGGAAGCACACTACCTAGTGTGTCTCTTCTGTTTCTGGATTCAGTGTTAGGCTTGGAAAAACTGCTCCAACCCATTTATTGAGAGACATGGAAGACCCCTAACTTTGTAGGAAAGAGCCTGGCAGCAGATTCCGGTTGCTGTGCAAGCAGCCCTGCAATGTAAGCCACATGACTAGTGTCATAGGTATCTGTGATGGAAAAAGAAGTTATGAGTTCATGGTTAGCTCCAAAAGGAAAATTACTGCATAGACCTCTAGGGTTCTGGAACAAGGCCATGCCATCTGCAGTGCACACTATTCAAAAAATAGCTCTTAGCGTGCTACCAGGCACTGGTACAGATGGAGCCCCTGACCGTGAGACATCAAGTGACCATGAAGCCAAAACTGTTGAACATGAGCTGGGTTCATACAGAGCCACCAAGTCATATAGTTCATGTAACTTAGAAGTGGTACATCTGGCATTAAGCATAATGGAGCCAGATGACACTTGTAAGCTGCCCATTAAGGAGACCCAAACCCTGTGTCTTTCACTACTCTGGCTTAGCTCCCATCTGGGCCTCCATAGGAGGGGTTCCTTAAGACTAGCTGATGAAGTAGAAAAAAAGCAAGCCCTGTTCATGGACATGTTGACCTGTATATGGGTACTGGACAGAAATGAGCTGCTGCTACACTATAGCCCCAATCAAGAGTGGCCCTAAAAATAAGCAGAGAAGAGGAATCTTGCCAGTGGGCAGAGACCTCACCACAGTGTACCTGGTCATCAGTTTTGTATAGACAGAGGAATATCCTGAGGTAGAATGTATCTGGACTCATGGGACGCAAAGAAAAACTGAGCTTTTGGTCACAGTCTTGGAAAGAGGAAGATGGGAAATGATAAGAATGTCCAGGGAAGAGTCATCTCAATAAAACTATGGAAGGGGTCATGAAGATCTTTGTTACCTCATGTTACTACATGTCAACACCCTTTAGAAAATACCCACCATGTAAGAGGCACCAAGGAGAGAGAATGACTCAGTTAGCTGATTTTGTTATGTTACCCAGCCTTTGTCATTAGCCATCATTATGAATTTATAAACAGGGAATCACAGGGCAAGAGACGCTACACATTTTTCCAACAGCATGGGTCCCTACTCATCAAAACCAACCTAGGTACTGCCATTGTCCAATGTCTACCCTGATAGTAACAGACTAATGCTGGTACATTAATCTGGCACCATTCTTCAAGATCAACTCATCATTTGATGATGAGTTGATTACATTGAACCCCTTTCACTGTGGAAGGGGAATTGATCCCTTCTGATTGGAATTGACATAAATTCTAGGTATAGGTTTATCTTTCTTGCCTACAGGGCCTCAGCCTGCACCATGTCTGAAGGCTTACAAAGTCCATGATCCACCACACAGGATCCCATATAACACTGAATCACATGATTCAAGAGGGTCATTTTATAATAAAGGAGCTGTGGCAGTGGACTTACGACCATAGAACACTTTGATTCTGTGACATATTGCCCTTCACACACTGCCACCTAATAGAGTGATGGAATAGTCTTTGAAAGTGCAGCTGGGGCACCAGTTTGGAGATGATGCCTGTGAGCATGGGACAGCTTCCTCCAGGATGCAGTATGTATCCTAAATCAATGACCAGTTTATGGTGCGTTGTCCCAGCGGGTAGAATGAATGCGTGTGTGGGATGAGAGGTAGAAATGGGACTGTCTCTGTTATTGTCATTCCCAGGGACCCACTTGAGGAATCTGTGTTTCCTGTCTCCACAATACTAAACTCTGTGGGTCTAGAAATCATGGTTCCCAAGGGGGACATGTTTCCACCAGGGGACACAGGAAGAATCACATTAAACTTTAGGCTATGGTGTCACCCAGTCTCTTTGGGCTGCTTATTTAGATTGAGAGACTGGAAAACAAGGGGAAAATTCACTACCCTGGCAAAGTTAAGGGATCTTAATTGTTGAAAAGAAGTAAGATATTGCTAAACAAAAAAGAGCTGGGAAGAATATGTTTGGCACTAAAGTGATACCCCGGGATATCTCTTGTTCTTTTCTGCCCAATTTCAATGATAAACTGAGAAGTATAGTAACTTGTGAAGTGAGTCCCTGTGACAGAGAGGTTTGAGAGAGAATGGCAACCAGGAATCCAGACCCTTCAGGGATGAGGGTCAGGGTCATGACACCAGATGAGCCCCAGGGACCAGCACAGGTGCTAGGTGCTAGTGAAGGGACTCCAGAATAGAAAGTAGAAGAGGAGATTATTAGTATCAGCTGCAGCAGTGATATCTGCAGTTTGTCCCACTAACCTTCCTCTTATAAGTTTCCCTAAGAAAAGAGAACCAGAATCCCGGAGTCAGAACAAGTTGCTCCAAGAACTTATTCTATAAAACAAGTAGATCTGTGCATTGTATGAGGTGGACTGTAGTGGACACTGTGATGCACTGTTCCAGAGCTTCCTCCAGGGCTGAGCTCATTCCCACAGCTGCCAGGAGCATTGTTTACTGATGGCTTCCAGACAGGTCCTTTCCTGGGAGCTGCCCTTGGCCAAAAGGAGCTATTGTGTGAGGTCACGCTTCCTCTCTGGGAGCAGTCCACATCCAACAGTTTGTTGATATAGGGTACTAAGGTCCATTTTCAATCCAGAACAACTCTGAATGGACAAGCCAGCACAGAACTCCCTGTATGTTTGTTGAGGTCTTCATTGCAACTGCAATACAGTTCTACTCCCTTTTCCCAAATTTGATTCTGTCACAACTTCTCAGGTTTCAGTGCTGAGTGCACTGCCTAATAACCTTCCTGCACAGAAATCTCTATCTGTGTCCTGATGAACCTATTCTACAACAGCAGGTTACTGAGATCTTTGCTGTTTGTTTTCTGGTTATGTTCTAGGATATCAGTGTCTCTCTTGACAAATGCTTTCTAAAATAGAAATAGAGCTCTGATTTTTCAGGATAGAATAACAGACTCTCACCACACCTAGTGTAGACACTATACATTTATTAATGTGACCTAAGTTAGCAACAAATCTTTTGCAGCCATGTCACACTGTAGATTTTTAAAAACTCATCCTTGGTTAAAACTCCACATCTTTTCAACGCCTTGCTGCTGTTAAATCTCATGTCCTTTATCAAGTATGTACAGTCATCTTTTGGGGGATCACTTATCATTCCTACCTGTTGAAAGATTTTCACATCAGACTTTCATTGGATTCATTTATCTTTTCTTTCAAATTCATGTCAGACTCAAATTTGATAAGCTGGCTTCCCATGTCCTTATTTAGACTGTTAATTAAAATGTTCATCAAGTTTCTTCCAGCCTTCCTGGGGGTTGACTGTTTCCTCCCTGGAAAGGCAGAGAGAGCTCAGTCCTGTTAGGAAACAACACCTCTATCCCTTCTCTGCTGAATGTCTTTTAAGGAGTATATTACACCATTGCCAACACTGACTGGACCTTTTCTCTGTGCCACCCTCCTATGTACTCTAACTCATTCTTTCAGTTAATCCTCACAGCAGTACTGCACAGTGGCTAAGCAACCAGCCCAAGGTCATGGGCAATGATGTGACAGAGCCTGGATTCGTACCTAGGTAGGTTGTCTCCGAGCAAGCTGTTTCCCACTGGGTCATTGTGCCTCCTGCAGGAAGCAATTCCCAAGGCTGGCTGCTTCCTGCTGCTGGTATATCAAGTGTGGAGGAACAGGTCACTGGAATCAGGTCAGGGGAAGGGAGAGAGACCCTGAGCCCTGGAGAAGTACCTGTAGTACGCCCTTTCTCTGGGGAGAAGGAGGCCCCTTGTGGATGAGACTGCAGAGAAAGGAGTGATGCTCACTTGGTTCAGTTCTCTGTTTTCAATAATAATACTTGCTGAGTATCACCATGTGCTGGGCACTGTGCAAAGCCACCTACCTGTACTAATTCAATTGTTTCCCCAACACTCCTAAGAAGTATCTGTGGTATTGAGGGGTCAAGTGAGTTGCCCTAAGTCACAAGCTAGTCAAAGAATGAAACCTAGATGGAAAATCACCAGGGTCTTCTCAAGAGTATGCTAGCCTCCTTATCTCAGTTGACAGACAAGCCAACTGAAGTCCAGAAGAGGGACAAAGACATAACAAGTCACATTGTAAGCTGGTGTCAGAGTCCTCACAACAATAGTATAAATTCTGCAGATGGCTTTGTCACTTTCCACCCTTACTGTTAGAATATAAGCTCCACGAGGCAGGAATTACTAACTGTTTTATTTACTGATTTACCATTCTGTCCCCACACCAATAACAGTACCCAGAACAGAATGGGTGTTCAATATGTTTTTGTCATAAGAAATGGGTTTGTGATGTCTATGGTATAGGTCAAGTACTCAGGAGATGGAAGACAATGTGTAACTTGTATCCATGTGCAGAGAGAAGTTCAGTGATACCGAATGCTTTGCCCAAGGTCTTTCCACCTGTGAACTGGCTGATCCTTTACAGGACATTTATCCTCCTTGATATCACCAGCTTTCAGTTGTTCTATGCTGAAATTGCAGCTTGAGCATAGCTCAGGTAGGAATGTATGGGGGAAATCTTCAGGGTTCCCTGAGCAGGCCTTGATGGCTGCCTTATCTCTTCTGCCACCCATATGGCACCTGGTCCAGGGCTGGGGACCAGGCAGCTGACTCTAAGGGATCAGGCAGCTTTATGCCAAGAACAGCTGGCATTTTTGCTGGGTAGTTTGTGCTGTTGCTGGAATTTCTTTCTTTGCTTTTTTTTTCTCCTCTTCCCCCCACCACCCAAGGAGAAATAGAAACATATGACTCTCCTAACACAACACTAAGAATTTGTCTCAACAAGCTCCTTCATGAGTTAGCAGTAAATACTGCAAGAAACCTACCAAGATTTTAATTATGCATGGCTGTCCAGCCAGCTGCGAGTGACAGGAGGAAGCTGGCTGCTTTGGGGAACTTCCTGGAGAGTAGTTCTGAGAGGGACATACCCTGGGCCCTTGAAAGGCCTGGGATCTGAGCCACTTCTAAATTCCAGGACAGAATGAGTATTTAGAATAACAAAATATTTATTTGGAATTACTACTCAATAACAAAAACTCTTTGGGCAAGAGCCATTTTGAATAATCAAAATGCAGTTTCCTGTCCTCTGCCTCTGGGTGCAGAGGGGTAGGTCACACTCATTACCATATGGTCAGTTGAGAGACCATCAGTCCTTGGCTTCATGACGCAGTGTCAGCCAGGCTCCCTCCCACAACATCCTGACAGCCCCACACTGGGAGCTGTGCTCACCAAACCTCAGCTCTCTATTCACTTACAGGCCCAGTAGTAACTGAACTGGGTCTCAAACATTCTCGGTATGGTTGAAATCAGCTGTATCAGCAAAATATCTTCTATCTCTGCCTGGCATATCCCTTCAGTTTGCATCCTCTGCACAGAGCCATTTCTTCTCAGGGTTCTGTTAGGATGGCTCCAGTACCTCAGGAACGGCCTTTCTTGCTAACTCTTAATCATTTTTTAAAAAGTACATGTGTTTGACTTATGGAGTATTGGAATTGGGAGGCCACCTAGACAGCATCCAGTCTTCTAGTTTCTAGAGGAAACTGAGGTACAGAGAGGTTGAGGGCCTTGTCTAAGATTATACAAGTAAGTGGCAGAATTGGGAGCCAGGGTCAGGCGGGTGGATTCCAAACTCCTACCTCAAACACTGCCTCATGCTATCTCTCCCATCAGGCCCAGAGGAGTACATTACTTTAGTTATTCAGCATGTGGGAAGCCAAATTAGAACCCTGTATTAGTTTTTTAGAGCTGTCATAACAAAATACCACAACGGGGAGGTTTAAACAACAGAAATGTGTTCTCATAGTTCTGAAGGCTAGATATCCAAGATCAAAGTGTGGACAGGGTTGGTTCCTTCTGGGGACCATGAGGGAGACTCTGTTTCATGGCTCTCTGCTACCTTCTGGTGGTTTGGTGGCAATTTTGGCCTTCGTTGGCTTGTAGACATCACCCCAATCTCTGCCTTTATCTTCCCATGGAGCTTTCCATGTGACCATCTCTATATCAAAATTTCCCCTTTGAAAAGGACACCAGTCATTTTGGATTAGGGACCCACTCTACTCCAATGTAACCCCATCTTAACTCATTACTTATGCAGTGACCTTGTTTCTGACTAATGTCACATTCTCAGGTACTAGGAGTTAGGACTCCCACATACAAATTTGGGGGGACATAATTCATCCCACCACAAACCCTGATCTTCTAACACTGGATTATCCTCTTGTTGCCCAGAACAATCTTGGACTTAACATATTATCATAAATGGAATAAAATATGTTTTTTAGCTGTCTGAAAGGAACTATCATAGCTTTAAATAATAATGTGATGCCATGAACTATCTCCACATAAATTGATTGTGTCTTGGGTCCACTTTCACTGGAGCAACCAACTGCCTGCAATGGTTTGAAGGGGATGGATAGCAGAAGATGAAGAGAGTTGAACAGAAGGGTTTAGACCCTAGGCTCCAAGTCTGGCATATTATTTATTTGGAGGGTTCATTTTCGTAGTGTATCTCCATGCTAGGTGTCAACTCCATGAGAGCAGAACTGGAAATATTTGGTGCCCATCAGTAATGACTAGTGGTAGAGATGGGGCTGGAACACATAGTCTTAACCATGAGGCAAAAATAATTCAATGTCTGCTTTATGCATTTCAGACTTATTTACTCAAGGGAACTGTAAGTCCTCTGAGGGCAGAGACCCCCTCCCCCACTGCCCATCTCTGAATGCCTTCCCGTTGGAAGGCTTTGGGCACTGGGGTAGGTCTCATCATAACCCATAGCTTCAGCCTCTTTCTTTATAACTGAAATCTCAGAGAAGCCCTAAGGCAGTCTCTGTTCTATATAATTACTTTGGAAGCACAATGCTTCACCCTGACTCTCACTCTCAATCCTCTGCTCTCCCCACTTCTCACTCCCCCATTTCTCCTGGTGTAATTAAAGGAAAATGTTCTGCATTCATTTATTTTATACTTTATCAAATAATGGAGAGATGAATTAAGAGGTCCATATTTCTATTTCAAGGTTCATGTGCTTTCACAAACTGTGCAAGTTGTGCTCCTAAAATCTGCCACATCAGCAGGAAGTCTCCGCTCAGAGCATAGCCATCTCTCCCCCTCTTTCTTTCATTCCCCAGTGCAGTTTCTAAATAGATGTGATGGTTGGGAATTCTGCACAGACAATTGTGAAATAACATTCAAGACCGCCGACATCCTCCAGAATCTATGCCTCTTTCTCTCTTTCACATATCTTCAAGTTTTCTGGAGGATGGGACACCAGGCTTGGCTCAACTACCTTGACTACTACAAACATTTACTCAGTACCTACTGTGTACAGAGGATTGTAGCTGGCATCCCTGGAGAAATGAAAATATTCATACCTTATATTTTTATAGTTCTTTCTAGTTAACAAAGCACATCTTCATCCATTAGCTACATTGAATTCTTGCAAAAACCTTCTGACATGGATGTTATTATATTAGCTTTGCCACTCTGTAGTGAGGAAACTTAAGCTGAGAGAGCTTAAATAACAAGGGTCCTTTACTGTCGGTGGGCCAAAGACCCCTTGGAAGACTGGTGATTGGTAGTCTATGGACTTTATCTCAAAATAATTTTAAGTATATTTTATTGATTATGCTATTACATTTTTCTCAATTTTTTCCTCCTTTTTATCCCCTCCTCTGTCCTGCACCCACTGGCCCTCCAGCATTCCCCTCCCCTTAGTTCATGTCCATGGGTTGTACATATAAGTTCTTTGGCTTCTCTGTTTCCTATACTATTCTTAACCTCCCTGTCTATTTTGTACCTACCATTTATGCTTGTTATTCTGTGTACCTTCCCCCCATTTTTCCCCTTCCCCTCCCCAATGAAAACCCTCCATGTGATCTCCATTTTTCTGGTTCTGTTCTGGTTGTTTGCTTAGTTTTAGTTTTTGTTTTTTAAGTTCAGTTGTTGATAGTTATAAGTTTGTTGTCATTTTACTGTTTATAGTTTTGACCTTCCATTTCTTAGATAAGTCCCTTAAACATTTCATATAATAAAGGGTTGGTGATGATGGACTCCTTTAACTTGACCTTATCCGGGAAGCATTTTATCTGCCCTTCCATTCTAAATGATAGCTTTGCTGGATAGAGTCATCTTGGATATAGGTTTTTGTCTTTCATGACTTGGAATACTTCTTTCCAGCCTCTTCTTGCCTGTAAGGTTTCTTTTGGGAAATCAGCTGATAGTCTTATGGGAACTCCTTTGTAGATAACTCTCTCCTTTCCTCTGGCTGCTTTTAAGATTCTCTCTTTATCTTTAATCTTGGATAACTTAATGATGATGTGCCTTGGTGTGTTCCTCTTAAGGTCCAATTTCTTTGGGACTCTCTGAGCTTCCTGGACTTCCTGGAAGTCTATTTCCTTTGCCAGATTGGGGAAGTTTTTCTTCATTATTTGTTCAAATAAGTTTTCAATTTCTTGCTCTTGTTCTTCTCCATCTGGCACCCCTATTACTAGGATGTTAGAGCACTTAAAGTTGTCTTGGAGGTTCCTAAGGCTCTCCTCATTTTTTTGAATTGTGTCTTCATTCTGTTCTAATTGGATATTTATTTTTCCTTTCTGTTCCAAATTGTTTATTTGAGTCCTGGTTTCCTTCATTTCACTGATGGTTCCCTGTATTTTTTGCTTTATTTCACTTTGGGTAGCCTTCATTTCTTCCTTCATTTTGCGACTAAGCTCAGCCAGTTCTGTGAGCATCCTAATTACCAGTGTGTTGAACTCTGCATCAGATAGGTTGTCTATCTCCTCATCACTTAGCTCTTTTTCTGGAGTTTTGATCTGTTCTTTCATTTGGGCTATATTTCTTTGTCTCAGTATACCTGTTATGTTGTAAGAGGGCAGAGCCTAAGGTATTGACTATATTGAGACAACTCTCTTTGCTGTGTTGTGGTGATGTCTGTTGGGGAGGGGTCAGAGAGAGACCCCTCTGTTCGCTCGCTCAGCTCTAGCCCCACTTTCCAATGAACTCTCCTGTGAGACTGCGAATTTCTCCTGCTGTCGCAACCCCCACAGTATTTTACAGCTAGAGGTTTTGAGTCTTTAGTTTCCCATGCAGCCAGCCCTGCCTTGCCTGTATGGTCCACCACCCTGCTGCACATCCTCTCCTCTGGGCTGCCCATTTCCCATCTCCACCCCTCCTACCAGTTTGGGTGAATGTTTCTTTAACTCTTTGGTTGTTAGAGTTCCATGCAGTTTGATTTTCTGGTTGTTTATTATTTTTAAATTGGTTGTTATCCTTCTTTGGTTGTGTGAGGAAGCAAAGTGTTTCTACCTATGCCTTCATCTTGGCTGGAACTCTCTCAAAATAATTTTTTAATGAATAAATAAAATACATAGGCTCAAAAGGACAACCAATAATATTGAAATACAGTTTTTAAAATCCTAAAAAAGTCTTATATAGTAATTTATGTGCTTTTTAATAAAGACATTAAATAACAACATTGTGATAACTATTATAATTTTAAAGTAATAACTTCGTATATATCAGGCATTAGCAAACTGTGATGTAAATCACCACTTGTTTTTGTAAATAACATTTTATTGGAACACAGCCACACCCTTCATTTTCTTATTGTCTATGGCTGCTTTAGAGCTATAACAGGAGAGTTGACTAGTAGCAACAGAGAATACTTGGCCCCTAAGGCCTAAAATATTTGTTATCTGGACCTTTACAGGAAAAGTTTTGCTGACCCCTGTTGTATTTAATATTTTGAAATATCTGCAACAACTTTAATGGAATTGGAAGATACCAGTAATTTGTACTGGTGACAAAAACCACAGATATTACCAATACTACTATGGTTTATTGCCTCCATTTTCTAATTGAAGTATGTCGAGTCCCCATCAAGTCTTGTCATGAACTTGAGTTATGTCAAGAACCCTATCTCTGAGAATGTAGAGATGGAATTCAAACCCAAGCTGGTCTGGTTCAGAAATCAGCATTTTTACTACAACCCCTTGATAGCTGGTATTTTAGAATTTCACAGTCTAGTGGAATGCAGACACACAGACTCTCTCTCTCCCTCACACCTCTAGAAAAGCAATCCCCACCCAGTGTTATCATGAGGGAAAAGAGTGACAGGGAACCCTGAGGGAGGCAGTGATGCTCAGTCACTTAACCTTCTAAAGCCCTTGTTAAAACGAGGGTCACCACATAGGGTTGTGTGGGTCGGCAGCTGGTTGATAGGGTGAGGTGAACTCTAGCTCAGTTACCAAGCTTGGTTATGTTGGGGGGGGGGGTCAATGTATTTTTAAAGTTCTTGCAAACGTGCTCTGTGGGGTAAGGACAGCTTGGGCATGTCTTCTCTGAGTAAAGAAGATGGGCCTGTGTTTGGGCTTAGATGCTGTGTGTGCTTATCAATTTGCAGTCAATTTCTTCAGTAACAAATATTTTCATTAATGGGGTGACTCTTGGGTAGATAGTGATAAAGAGGAAAGGTCATTTTTATATTGAGAAATTTTAAAGACCTCACTCTGCAATGTTTTCATGCACCTATCCCTTCATTCACATCGTCCTCCCTCCCTCCTTTCTAACATTAATTATCTACTATACGCCAGAGACTTAGGCACTTCTGTGATAGTCCTGCCTCTGTAATTTCCTAGCTATGTTACTTTGAGTAGCTTCTACTCTCTGATATCTATTAACCTATCTATAAAATTGGAACCATAAATATCACTGCCACCTACCTCACAGATCTGAGGTGAGTCCTAGGAGAAAGTGGATGGAAAGAATGATGGAGAAAAGTTGTTTTAGTAATTGAAAGGAAGGTGAGGTCTCTGTAGTTCAGGTTGATTGGGTTGATTCATAGAAATGACCTGGAGTAAGTCCTTGAAGGATGGGCAGGATCTGAAGAGGACAGAAGTGAACTGAACCCAGTGGAAGATGTCAAATGGCCCCATGAGTGAAGGCAGGGAGGCTGGGAAGAAACTTTGTAATCTGGCTGTTTCCCTGAGGAGGAGCTGTGATACTCAGCATGCTCCCTGCTGCGATTTTAGAGTCAGCTGGGAGGCATTGTTATGAGAATGTGTTTATTATTATCATCCTCATCAACATTATTATCAATATTAATAATGTGATATTTGGAGAATTAATGCACATTAATTTTAAACAAGCATGTGCAGTGGCAAGATTTGATGCTGCTACCAATAAATAGCCACAATGTGGTTCTTTAATTTACATAAAATCATTTATGCTAATTTAATTAGTCCTTTGTTTACAACTGAGGCTCACTCACCACTGGGCTGCAATATGTGCTCAACTGCAGTGCACTGCAGAGCCAAAGCCAGGTCCATGCACCCATTCTTCAGGGACACACCTTCTACAGGCAGAGAAGAGGTACCTGCTTTTTTGAGCAAGGACACATTTAGGTTCAAAAAGCTCTTTGTTTTACAACTTATTCCCTGTAAGGGACTGTGCTGAGTGTGGACATGTCTTAATTAAGTTTAGACTCAACAACAACCACCTTGTGAAGAGAATCAGAGAGGCTTCATGTCCTACCCAATGTCACACAGCTACCAAATGGCAAGGCAGATATTAAACCAAGGTATATCCACTTATAGTTCTCAGCCCTTTGGCAGCTCTAATTAAAAAGAGCTAACATGGCTTGATACATGGTATGCACTCAATAAATGCTGCTTCAATGAATGAATGTTTCAGTTAAAAGTGTTTTATGTGCATTTTCTCCCTGAGACCTCGCAGTAGCCCTGAGAGATGGGTCTGGCCACCTTCATTTTAAAGAGGAAGCTGAGAAGCTAGGGTAATGGAGAGGGCATTGCCTTCTGAACTCAGTGTTCTGCATCCTCCTGCTGACTGTGTCACTGATTTATGCCTTGACCTTGGCCCGACCTTGACCCTGGTCAATGTGTTCCCCTCACCCCAGTTCTTCCATTTCTCCATTTGTGAGACGTAAAGAAGAATCTCTTGTCCTTCTAACCGATCAGCAGAAATAAAAAAAAAATGAGACCGTAGAGGGGACCGTGCAGGGTGCCTGGGAATTATAAGGTGGTATTTGTCAGACTTGCCTTGGGAAACCTTGAAAAATTGAATGGAAACCACTGGGCTCATTCATCTCCTTTTAACAGCCCCATGTCATCCAGCCTGGTCTTTTCCATTCCTACTCTGTCCAATCCTGACAACATAATTTAGTTCCAGGGAACTTGAATAGAACACAGTGGACTGATATTTCCTCACACTTGGACCTTGATTAATACTGTCAGGGAAGCTGCTGGTGAGGATGAGGAGGCAGAGAGGATGCTGCTGCTCTGCAGCAGCCCAGCCTGTCCCCTGCTTGGGGGCTTCTGCAGGACCCAGTCACCCCTCCTTCCACCTGTCCAGGCTCTGCACTGAGTTCCTTACCTGTCGTATTAGTTCTTCCCGCTACTCAGCCATCCATTCTGCAAACATACTGAGTATTTACCATGGTCAGGCAATGGGGATTCAGAGTTAAGTGAGGACCAGCTGTGTCCTTCAAGAGTTCAGTCACAGGAAAATGAAGACCAATGGACATGCAAGCAAAAATGGTTGAAAGGATGTAGCAGATACTATACCATCAATGGAGGTAGATAGAAAGAGGACAGTAGAGAGGGCTTCACAAAGGAGACAATGTCAAACAGGGGTTTTAGGATCAGTGAAATTTCCCTGGTGGAGGAGTACAGAGAGAGGGAGGGAAGGAGAAAAGATTTCTGGCAACACAGCCAAGCAAACTGATAAGGGCCTGAGACAGCTGACTGTGTGGGGATGGCCAGTGGTCCAGGTGGCCCTATTGTGAAGCAGTGTGTGAGGTGGGGCAGGTCCTAGAGCAGAAACTGGAATGGAGAAGAATGGACAAAGTCCCCAGGATAAGGCAGAGTTTGCTGGGTCCGCATCAGTTCTGGTTTCAGTGTATGCCTTTCTTCGGGAAATGTCCCACATTGGCATGGAGAGGTGAGGAATAGGGCACAAAGATTGGTGAGTAGAGTTGGAAAGTGGATAAGGGGAAATTCTATCCACATCCCAGCTGAGCAAGAGTGGAGGTAAATCTCAAACACTGGCAGGTTGGGGGGTAGGTGGTGGGTAGAGGGTACAGGGCAGCTATTTTCCTTCCATCTGTGTGGACAGGGCAGAGATGGCACCATGTTGCCAGCCCTATAAATAGTGCAGGTTTCCCCTTTTTGTAGACTTTCTTCAAAACATGCACTTACCCAGAGCTACCTAGAAGCTGCTAAACACAAGTGGGCCTCCCTCCCAATATTTCATGCAAGAGTGCATCTCTGTCCCTGCCCAACAACACCTGCATTGATGGCTTCTTTCCATGGATATCAAGATTTATTGTTCCTCAAAATCAAATATTGACCTTGGCTTTTTGTCCATCAATATATGACCTTGCAAGTCAATGAACCTGGAAATGCTAGTCAAAGGTTACTTATTATTTCCTCTGCCCTGAAATGGAAATCTTAGACCCCAATGCATGGATTGGACCACAGTGATGATCTGTTTATAACCCCTGCACTTGGCATTTCTGTTTGAGGGGTTGGTGGACAAGCTGCACCGTTTACAGTTTCCAGGAAGCTAGCTCTCTCTCCCACTCTTGCTTGGGTCTCTTTCTCTCTCTCTCTGTCTCTCTCTCTCTCTTTCTCTCTCCCTCCACATCAGAAGTCACAGCAGATTCACAATTCTGTGGCACTGTATTCCCTTCCTTATCTAGAAACATCTTAGTCTGTTGGTTTCTCATCCCATGGGGCTTGGGATAGTCCCCCAAGGCACTGGGAAGCATGGTGTTCCTCTCCCCATCTATCTCATGTCAAGAGGATGTGAATGGCTTTATTGAGCTAATGGAAGGATTATACTCTGACAATGGATTGCCTATGTCTGAAGCACCACTGCACCAATGACTTCTGAGAGTTTGAGAGGAGGTAGAGTGAAAGTTAAGCCCCCCGAACTTCTGGGTTTCAACTATTAGTCTTGCATTACTAGCTGTGTGGCTTTGGGTAGGTTCTTTCTGTTCATTTTCTCTATGCCTCAGTTTCCTTATATGTACCAGGTGTGTTGTAAAAAGCCAGTGACATAGTCTATGCAAAGTACTTATGGAATGCCTGGCAGAGTCAGTGCTTGGGGTAGACATCACCGTTGCTCAGTCAACTGTGCTTCTCCCCCTTCCAGATAAATGAAAGATAGCACTTCCCACCTCAATTCCCCTTGAAGCTGAGTTGACCAAGTACCAGTTTCAACCAATGACATTTCAGCAGAAGTGACAGGTGTCACTTATGAATGGGGGTTGTAAAAATCCAGTGCAAAATTCTCTAGTCCTTCCCTGTGGCAGCAAACGAGAAGGCCACATATTGCAGATGGGGACAGTTTTGATGCTGGAGGACCTGTCGGCTGTGTGACTGAGTCACTGCGTGGAGATCACTAACCTGGGAGAGTTGCTGGGATCTGCAATGAATGTTGTGTGAGCAGAAACAAATCTCTGTTATGTTAAGACTTTGGAGCTGCTTATTGCTTCATCAGAGTTCATACTCTCCTGACTAATATGGTATTTAATAAATATTAGTGAATGTTATTGGTAAGACTGCTACTATCACATATTAGTAGAATTCCCTGGCAATCCTGCCTCCCCCCATAGCAGTCATGTGGCCATGACCATCAAGAGTTCTGGTCCAAACCCAGCTTGGCTTTGGATTCTTCCCTGATCCTCTGGTTTGGTCTAATGATTCAGTGCCTACCATTCCCCTTTGCCTTTGTTCCTGTAGCTCATTTGTGCCCTGAGTCTCTACTTATATGTTTTTACTCAATTAAGTGACCATTTTATTGATCCTAAATCAATTTTCCTGATGCAGGTAGGGTGGGGAGACAACATGGCTTTGGGTGCCAAGTTCAAATGCTAGGTTGGCCTATATCTTTCCCTGAGCTCCCACCCAAGTTGTGAAAGACCCTCCTGGTGGTCCATGACACCTGGTTACTCTGGCATCTTCTTCTTTGGCTTAGGTGCTCCTCAAGAGTGGTGACCTGTCAGGATCCTCTACACCTAGATCATAGCATGATGTATGCTCCATTAATGTAGACTAACTTAAGAATAAAAGCTCATCATGACTGTCTGTGCTATGGATGTCCCATTCACAGAGACTGCCTTCCAACAAACCACTGCTGGGAAATCCAGTGTTTATCTGGGGGCCACTGGTGAGTGCATGGACCAGTACACACCCAGGGAAGATCCAAGACACCCATGTGGAAACCCAGAGCTCTGAGGAGCACATCTGGAAAACCCCTGCCCTGATCTAAGCTCTTCATCTTGCAAATGGGGTTACTGAAGCCTGAAGTCATCCTAGCATTTGTCAAGACATGCTACCAAGGCTATTGTCTTCCAATCCTCTCAATTGTTGTAACTTTTTTGTACATTTTTATATCGCCCAAGTCAGCTCTTTCTTAGCTAACTTTCCAGTGTGTTTGGTCTCTTTGCACAGAAAAGGTGACCCTTTGAAGACAGTATCACAGGCGGGGAGTTGAGACCTTAGCCTAAGGGCATGAGAGGTCACATTGCCCAAGCTTGGATCCTGGCTCTCCCATTTATGAGTTCTGTGACTCTGCTTCAATGACAAGTAACTTATCCTCTTTGAGCTTCAGTTTCCTCATCTGTTAAGTGAGGTTAGTGATAAAATCCACACATGGACCTACTGTGAGTATCTGATGATAATGCACATGGGACACTCCTAGTGCAGTGCTGGCACACAGTCAGGTCTCAGTGATGTCACCTACCTGCCTGAGTGCCCTCTGCAAACCCACTGAGCTTGTGTGGATTCTGTGCAGAGCAGCTGTCAAATCAATCATCTTTATTTATTTCCAGAAAAAGCTGTCACAAGGGGAGGAAAGGGTCTCTGAAATGCAGAGACTAGATCAGGAAGTGCTTGTATTCTTTTTACTTGGGAAGTCCTGCTCCACTGCTAGGTACCAGTAGAATAATTGCTTCCTCAGAGAAGCCTACCCTCACTTCCTTGGACAATTACATGAGCATGCTTCTGGCTCTCCATGCCATACTGCTGTGCTGCACATAAGATCAGTTACCACTGCAACTAAGTAAATGATTGTGAATTCTTTGGTGTGTTCAATATCTGTCTTCCCTATGAGGGCCAAAGACTGAGTCTGTTTTGTCTCACCACTACAGAGCACAGTGCCTAGCACATGTAGGGTTTCAATAAATACTTGTTAACTGACTGACTGAGTGATTCCAAGCATCAGTGCTTAATTCCTGCCATATGCCTAATTTAGAACTGGGGAAGTCAGAGGCATGGTCCCAGACTTATACATGCATGTTTTGCAGGTTGCCTTGCTGTTTGAAGGCTGTTTAAGTTATCCCAGAATGGAATATTTTTTAGTGCAAGGTGAGACTCAGATAGGATTAATCTCTTGCTTTCAGTCACCACCTGGCTAGCTGCAAATCACAGCTTGAGCCCAGTTCTGAGTAACTCTAAAAACCACTCTCTTCCATCAACACACTTCCAATATATTCCAAACTTCAGTGAGGAACAGAATTCTGTGGGGTGTTTGTAAAATACAGATTCCTGGGCTTTATCCTTCATGCTTCTATTTTATTAGTCTGGAGTCAGGGAAGCCCTTAGGGTGTACAGGGCCCTAGGCCAGTATTTTTTTTCAGGCTAGGCAAAACACTTGAGTCACTCAAAATCATGTGAGCACCATTCTGTTGGCCCAATCTCATGTTATCCTGTGGAAGAAATACTTTGCTGGCTAGTGGGAGCAATTCACTAGCTAGGCTGTCTGCCTGGCACAGGGGTTTGACCATTGAGGCCCTGGGGTGACCTTGTGTATGAGTCCTTGGATCTCATTGGGACATCTGGTCAACCATCAGAGGCAGTGGGGTAGAGGTAGAGGGGTTGTACAGTCTCTGAGGAAGAGAAACAAATGGGAATGGGGATCCACACAGGACCAACTCCAGGCATGGACACAAAGAAGGCTCTTTAAAGCAGGGAACGCTTGAGGTGTGGGCCCTATGGTAGGGAGTATTGTCAAGAAGAGACTTGGGAACCTGAATTTATACCTGCACCCTAAGGGATTCTAATGCAAGGGTACTGTGGGTCACACTTTGAGAAACAGTGCTGTAGGAGACTAGAGTTCACTCAAGGTCAGAAGAGCTTCTGAGAGGAGAAGCTAGTCAGGGATGGAGGGGCTGCCTGAGTCACCAGTGAGCTGTGGTGCAGGCTCCCAGGCCTGTGGGCTCTCTGCCCAGCTTAATGGCTGTCAACCCCAGGTCTCCTGAACAGGAGGAGGGTGGAGGGCTTTGGATGGTGACTCTGTCTCCCAAGGGGCCTTCTGATCAAATGGGCTCTTGGCAGCCTTCTAATTTGTCTCCTCCTCACAGTGCCAGTATCAGCTTTCAGATGCAGAGGGACCCCGGTAATGAGTTTCTATTAAAAGAGCTGAATCCTGGCTCTCGGAACTCGATGTTCAGAATAAACAATGGGGCAGAATCCTATTAAAAAAGGCTTCCAACACGGACAAATTAAGCCCCTGGGAATGCCTTACAAAGAATACATTTTCCCAGTGTCGAACCCAAATCAATAGAGAAAAACAAATAATTTCAAGTGGGAGTCGTCATAATGATACACAGGTAGAGGCAGGGGTTGGGTGCGTTATTTTGGCCTGAGGACACCCCGGCAGAGATAATGAGGGAGCAGAGGAGTGCAGCTCCTAATGGGCGTGAGAGGTATCTGGGTTTCCCAGGCAGCTGAGCGAGGAGGATGTCGTGTCTCATTTGTCTCTGTCGAGGCTCCCTCTTTCTCTGGGGGATGGTTATGTCCATAGTGCTGCATGCAGCCCACTAAGGGCTGTGGCAAGCCTGGGGAAGGGCAAGGGATCTGGCTTTGTTCACCAGGGGCTAGATCTCATCTCTACACGAGCAGAGCTGGCAAAGTGAGGATCCTCAGACATCTGTACAGATGCCTGAATTGTAACCATTCAGGCTTTACCCCCTCCTCTGCTCTCTCTACTTGTGACTGTTCTGTGAATATCACTCTTGGAGTCCTGAAAAATCTCACTTGTCATTACAGTCCCTCCTATTTATGCAGCCTTTCCTGAATTCTTCCTTCTTTGTCTAGATTCCTAGGGATCCTAGTAGCACCCTTGAGTCTTTCATGCATGCCAGGTAGGCTCCTTGCCTGGCACACCTTTCCCCACACCCCCCTCACTTGGAGCCTGTACCACAGTGTCCTGTTGACTATAATTAGGTCAGTGCTTCCACTTCTGTCTAGGGAGCCCTGTATTCAGTATAGCTCACCCCACACTCACTGAGCAGTGCTCCATTGTGATGTCTATTCTGGGCTCTGGGAGACATAAAGTTGACCAAAACACAGGCTTGGATCCATTGAAAGCAGGGAATCACCCAACCTTCTGGTGTGGCCCAACTGCATCCATTAATGAATGGGGACACAGAGATACTGAGGAAAATGGTGGTGTGGTCACAATGGGCAATGGAGAGAACCAGAACCCAGTTCTACTGCCTTCCTGCCAGTAAAGTTGCACTGAGGCCTGGCTCCTTGCAAAGCACTTTTCTACCTATTCTTCCCCATTTTATAAGTGAGGAAACTGAGGCATAGTGAAGCTAAGTAACTGATCCAAGGCCTTGAGCTTCAGGTGGTGAGGTCTTCTGTGACCAGCCGACTCTCTCACCTTTGTATTACCCAGCGCAGGTTTTGGAGGGTGAAAAGTGCTACAGACAGACCTGGGAAGGAGACAGGACCCTGTGGAGGCTGGCTGCAGTGGGGAGCTGGAAGGAGAGGAGGCTCTGATTTGTGGGTACTCCTGGCTGGCTCAGGGTATATACCAATTGTATGGTACATGGAACCAATTGGGGCTGTTCCTCTGGGCACATCTCAGAGGAGATGGAGATCACATGTTGGCTCACTCAGTTAAAGCCCTGGGAAATCCTGCAGCAACTTTACTTTTCCCGGTGTCTACCAGAGTAACATGACAATGGATGCCCTTTCTTGTCTTCTCAGAATGCTTTGTAGCTCCTGTGCTCTGCCTCTTGGGAAGTTCACATGTAGACAACATGGTTGTGAGGCTAGGACCAGCTGGACAAAGTGAGGAGTCAGTGACCAAGACTTAAAGTGTAGAGGCAAAATCAAGGATGTGAATTTTCCTGGATGCCAAGGGAGGGAAAGAATTTCCAGGGTGAGGAGGAGGTCAGCGGTGTAAATGCCTCAATGCTGAGGAGGGTGAGGTCTGAGACAGCCTGTAGATTTGGTGAGCAGGAGTCTGGGATATAAATCTATGCAGGCATCCATGACTGTTCCTGGCAGGATTGCAAATGAGTGGGGGCAGTTGGTGGGGTGGGGGGTTGGCTTATCTCTTAAAGTTCAGAATGCACATACCTTATGATGCAGTAATTTCACTTCTCTCTCTCTGCCCAAGAGGAACACTCATCCTGGGCTCATGAGGGCCTGTTCAAGGACATTTACTGCAGAGTCAGAAGTGGAAACAAAATTAATGACCATCAGTAAGAGAAGGGCTAACCGCCACATGGCATGTCTACTGCAGCAGTTAGTAAGAATGAGGAAAACACTTATGTACTGATACAGAAAGGTCAGCAGGAGAGTACTGGATTAAAAAAACACAAGGTACAGAATGTATACACAGTATGATACTTCTTCAGGAAAAAATACACATGACTTTTCACATGCACTCATACTCATAGACAGACACATGGAAATATGTCCGCACAGGCACCCAATGCACATGTGCACACACAGGCACACACATATACACATGTGCACATACGTGTGTACCCACACAGAACACTAATATTATTAGTGGCCAAGAGAGCATTCTCCAAATCTGGAATTTCCCTGAGTCCTAGTTCTGCCACTTAATAGGTTTGTAACATTGGGCAAATAACTAACTTTGCTGTACTTCAGTTTGCTCATCTGTAAAATATGGGTAATTATATTTCAACCGCAAGAAATTGTTGAGTAGAGTAAGTGGTTAACTGAGTTAAGATGAGCAAAGTACTTGTGAGAGTGCCTGGCCCATGGCAAGAGCTAAATAACACTAGTTGTTGCTATGACCATATTTCACCTATTCTAAAACCCCTTCTGTTCACATCTTAAACCTGCAGTAGAGATAAACTATACAATTAATAGATCTTAACATTGGGTCATGGTTTCATTCTCAACTTTTCTTCCTTCTTAGTAGCACATAAAAATGGCGTATCTTACAATTAGAGACATGTTAAGCACAATGAAATACAATATTATTTCCAGGGAATATTTACTAGGGTGACCTATGTATGGAAGCATGACCAGTAAGCTCTGGGATACACACATCCAGCTCATACAGTGGTTTGCTCCAGGAAGAATGTTGGAGAGAGGGTGTTGGAGGCCTGGGGCCTTATCAAGACTGCCTTGGTGTTTTACAAGCAGCATGGAGTTGTGTTTACATGTGGTTTCACTTAGCGTTGCTTGGCTGCAGCTGGCAGACACTAACCCTGGTTAACTTAAGCAAAAAAGAATTTATTGGCAGGATGTCGGGAGCTCACAGAAGTGACAGGAGCCCAGAGAAGCAGACTCAGGGAGGGGTGGGGGCTCAGGCCTCTCCCAAGGGAGAGGATTTTAAACCACAGTCACCATCTGGTATTGGGAAACATCTGGTCCACATGGCACTATGACTGAGACTGGATCTCCAACCTCTCTTCTGTGTCTGGGTCCAGTGGGTTTTGCCATTCTTTTCATTTGTCCATCATCTGATGATACCCACCTTCTTAGGTTTGTGATAGTTCCTATATTAAATGTCTTAGGGGGACTCAGCAGAATCAGGCTCCTATAGTGGACCAAGAGCTGTGGATCTGAGCAGACCCAGCTTTCCTTGCAGCTAGGGGACAGGCACATACCCAGGTTCATCCACTGCCAAAGCCCCTCTTTCATACAGTGAGCCAGGAACAAGCAAGTCCATAGCAAGGCCATGAAACAGGAAGGGTACATCTGTGTAGGAGACTGGTGTAGTAATTGCAGCAACAAATTCCACTTCTAGAGGCATAGCTGCTTGGAAAGGCAGTGTCTGTGTTCAGTGCCTCAGGCAAGCTGTGGCACCCTGTGCTTGGTGGTGCAGTGGTGTCTTCACTGGGCTGGCTTCATGAAGTCAATCTGGCTGTGGTCAGCTGTGGCCTGGACTCTACCTATTTCTGTGTCTGCTTCCTAGTGAGCCTGTGAGTGATCTTATTTCCTTTTGAATAACCACCCCTCCTTCTTGCTTCAATCTGACTGAGTTGGGTTGTTTTGCCAGCAACCAGTAAGCCTGCCTAACACCCTATGTCCCTCACTCCAGACGCAAAGTCCCAGAAGAGAGGTCAGGACATGTGCCTGCTCCCTGGGGTAGACCAGGAGACACATGGAGCTGGCTTTTATAATGGGAAGCAGAAGCCTAGAATTCCCCTCTAGCAAGACCGCACACAACGGGGAAGAGGCAAATTCTAGAAGGAAATCAGGCTGCAGTTAGTGAGGGGGAAACAGGGTGCAGTTAGTGCACCACCATTGTTTAATCAAAATAATGCATGCTCTGCTTGGAGGAAACTTAGTCATTTGTTCATTCAATCATTCATTCAACAAACTGACTGCAAGCCAACTATGTGCAGACATAGTCAGGGACTGGGGGCATAATGATGACAGCCCCTCAGGAACGAGTCTGGTGTTCATACCAGGTGAGCAAACATACAGGGACAGGCAGTGGGCTCAGTGCCACAATACCAAATGTGACCTCCAAGCACTGTGACCTAAAAGGGGGCAGTCAGGGAAGTCTCAATAGATGAGGTGGTATATAAGCTGGGCCATGACTAAGAGGCCAGGAGGGGCAGGGATTTTCAGACTAACCAGGGTAAGGGTGCACAAGAGAAGGCCATAGAAATAGCCTGTTCATAGGCTCAGGATAATGAAGGAGCATACACCCTGTGGTCTGGAAAGAGGGAAGCTTTAGGGTGGAACAAGGGGAGGCAAAGTGTCCAGAGGGTAGAAGTGGTAGAAGATGAGCCTGATGATGAGGTTGGAGGCAGAAGGCAAGGGCCTTGAATGTCGACTGAAGGTGGGTCCGGAAAAGTGTTTACAATTTATTTATTTATTTATTTGAGAGAGAGAGGGAGATTTGTTTTTCCACTTACTTATGCATTCATTGGTTGATTGTTGTATGTGCCCTTACTGGGAATCAAACCTGCAAACTTGGCCTGTAGGACCTATGCTTCAACCAACTGAGCTACCCACCAGGACAGCAAAAGTGCTTTAAATGGGAGAGACACATTATTAGAGCCATCTTTGAGGAGATGATTTGGGTGGGTGAATGAAGAGGAATTTGTGGGGGGCAGGAGAGGAAGGGACAGTGCAAGAAGTGAGAAGGACAGGCATGGTTCAGTCTCTGAATTTTGGTTTTAGAGTGATGAGAACCTAGAGTATTAGTCACCCCAGCTACCACTCCTTCCTCTGCCCTCAGCTTGCTGGGTGATTGGACAAGTCACTTCCCCTCCAGGCCATAGTGATTTCCAACAATGCTCAGTGGAACCCCCAGGGCTTTCCCAGAGCAGTATCACTGGGGAAAGTTTTACGTATTGGGGTTGCACCTAAGATTTTGCCTTCTAAATAGTTCTGCTATGAAAAGTCCACATGTAAAACCAGTGGACCAGCTCCCCAAGTTCCTGTGTAGCTCTGACATCTTGGTGACCAAGTCATCTTGGTTTGCCCTGAATGTTATAAATTGGAAAGTCCCATGTTGAAATTCCTCAGTTTGAGACAAAGTGGGTGGCTGTTACCTTATATTAGGGAATTCATGAATCTAAGACCCTGGTTCAGCCTGAAGAGACAGGACCTCAGCAGGGAAAGTGTGTAGAGTGTGGGGCAGAGTGTTGTGGCCAAAGGTCTCAGATGGGATAGGTATGGGATGGCCTGATGACCCTAAGCTTGCAGAGATGCTACTGCCTATGGGAGCTGGGGCTGGAGGTGGTCCATGGCTGCTGAAGAGGGGCTAAGGAGAGGAAGTTGAGCTTCAAGAGGGGAGAGGAGACTAGCAAAGTCTATACATTGCTGCAACTGCCAATCTTGGTATAAGGTTTGCCTTTGGACTGTCTGTCATACAGAATCCAAAAACACCTGTTTAACTGTATAGTGATATATTTTTTGAAATTTTTTATTTTTTAAAAGATTTTATTTATTTATTTATAGAGAGAAGAGAAGAGAGATAGAAAGAGAGGAGAGAAACCAATGTAGCAAACATTGACCCATTACCTCTTGTATGTGCCCTGACCAGGGACTAACCCACAACCCAGGCATGTACCCTGACAGGGAATCAAACTGGCAACCTTCTGCTTTGTGGAATTATGCTCCAACCAACTGAGCCACACCGGTCAGTGCTAGTGATTTATTTTTTTCAATAAATGATTTGTCTAGAGAGAGACAGGCCAATGATGGTGTGATGGCTGCATTAAGCCATCCAGGTCTTGGCTTCTTCCTTCTGTCCACCATCTTTGCTGTGTCGGGTTACATTTATGTGGCTGGAGGTCAAGGAAGTGACAAGGTGTATGGGACAAGAGGAAAGAAAGCTTTCCAAACATCCCTTTCAGAGGTCTGCTGCTCTCAGCCAGGTCTGTCATAAGGTCTCCCCTGGTTGAAAGGGAGCCTGAAAAATGTGGGATTTTAGCTGATTTGAATAAACTCAGGGGTTCTATTTGCAAGTAAGAAAGATGGATTAGATACTGTTCAGGCAGCTAGCAGAGTCTCTCTCACAAGGTCTTACAGGATTCTACATTATGCTGAGGCATCCTAACTGCCCATCACATGACCTCTGTCCCTGCCCCAGGGCCCCTCATAGCCATCATTGCCTGTCAGGCACATCTACTGGGCCCCCCCTTCATTTCTCCTCTGGACAAGGTCGGAATGCAGGCAGCATGTACCCATCTCCTGGCAAGGTCCAGAAGACCCTGATCCTCCTCCTGGAAAGCTGTGTCCCCTCTGGAGGGGTCTCCTGTGGCCTGGAGCCCCATCTTCCTACAGATGTGATTTGCCCTTCCTTCTCCAGTGCATAGCCCAGGGTGAGCAGGCCCACTTAGTTCTATTTCACTCCACGTTACTCATCAGGATGTTTTTGCAGCAGTTACTTGATATCCAGGAAGAATTCCAAAGCTTTTGAAAAGAAGTAAATAAAATCTTTTGTCCCCCAAAAGTCATGAAATTGTGTTTTGCTGAGGAGATGGCAGGCACCCATGGGTGGTCCAGCGACCACTCCTTGGAGCAGGTGGCTGGTGCTCCAGGTTTGCCCTCATGTTGGGTGATCCCCCACTGTCCCTGAGCTCAGCTGAACCTCCTTGAACACACATAAGCCTCTCCTGATCCTCTCATGGGACCTAAATTTGGGAACAGAAGTCTGCCAGTGGGAATACCCCAGCTTGTCTCTTGCTCTGCAGCCAAAAAAGCTTTTAGGGAGTGCTCCTCCCATGCATGGGCTCTGGACCTCCCTGAGAATGCGTGAGCTCCAGGAGAAGCAGAACCAGAGTTTCTGTATTGTTTTCAGTGGTCACAGCCGACAAGGGTGGGTACAGTGCAGTTCTCATGGCCCTGGGAAGACTTATTCTTTATCTGCTGGGACTGGTGGTCACAAGGCAAGGAGATTTGGCCTCTCTCCTCTTTTCTGAGCTACTTGAGCAAATGTCAGAGACCACTGGATGTTAAAATATATCCAGGAGGGAGAAGGAAACTAGCTCTACAGCTCTAGTCCTTACCTGCATCGAGAGGGTCCACCTCCACACCAACATCACCATCTCCCTTGAAGCTATATTGCCTCTGGGCTTAACACAGAGGTGCCATCTACTTTTTCCTTGGTGCCACCTGGCAAGGCTGACTTTTTCCAAAGAAGTTTTGGTGAAAAATTAAATAGGTGTTTCCTAGCAAGTGCTAGATACTTAGGTTCTTTTAGCAATGTGGACCCTACCTTCCACCTATACCTCTTTATATGTAAAGCACCTGCTGAATAAATGAACCAGTGCATGAAGGATTGCTTTCAGGGCAGATGTAGGCTGTATTCTCACTCTTTCTTTCCTGACCATGTCCCTGCTCTGGTTAAGCCCCCAAAGCAGGTCTCTCACTGGTTGGTGGGGTTTGGGTCCCAGACCAGAGCTGCATCTACTTTCCCCACTCACACACAGTGACTTGAGGGCTGGTCCTCCCAGCCATTACATCAAAACCCTGCAATTCCTGCAGAATTCTTCCCAGAGCATCACTCTTGACAGCTTACAACTCCCGACTATTAAACATTGATCACTCAAAATTTAACATCCCATCTTCCCTTTGATATCTTCAACTGCTCTCTGCATAAGACAACAAGCGTTTTCTGCAGCTCAGCATGAAGACTTCAAAGGTGCCTTCCCCACTCACCCACTCCCAGCAGCTCTGTTATTCAGCCAGCAAACCTGCCAAGTGGAAGAAGGGGATCCCCTCCTCTGTCCAGTGTCTTCTTTGGGACTTAGACTAGTGGGGAAACCAAGGGAAAGCCTCAGAGAGTTGAGTCCTGGATTAGGATGCTGGGTGGTTCTGGGGCACAGCCTGGACTGAGGGGTACCCTGCCTCTCTCTAGAGGCAGCTGTGGGAAATGGAAAGTGATTTAGATGAAGAAAGTGATTTAGGTTTGAATCCCTGGCGTGCCACTTTCCAGCTCTGGAACCTTAGGAAAACTGCTGTGCCTTGACAGTAAAATGGAGATGATAGCACATCCATTTCAGCTAAGCCCCAAGAAAGGATTACTGAGAGGCTGGGAATGAGAGTGCCTGATCCATAGCAGGTAATCAGAAGATAGCTGTGCTGCCTTCCCCTCTGAAGATAAGTGTGGTTCAGCAAAACAGTACAAGCACATCTGTAGGAAGATGTTTCAGTGGCTTTATACATCAGGTGATTTTCAGCTCTTCAGAAGGGAGTCAGTTCCATAAACACTGCAACAGGTTGATCACAAATTCTTACCACCCTTTCACTCACCCTGGCTCCCAGGGTGCTGCATTTTATTAAAACTTTATTATTTAGGATTGGTGTTTCAGGATTCTTAGGATATAGACCCAGCAGTGGAATTGCTGGATCAAAGGGCAGGTCCATTTTTAGTTTTCTGAGGAAGTTCCATACTGTTTTCCATAGTGGTCGTACCAGTCTGCA
>CM052542.1:104901973-104917869 GCA_028533065.1 Trachops cirrhosus
GGGAGGAGGGGAGGAATGGGTGGGTGGGCTGGAAAGGGAATAAAGGATAGAAACTGTACTGAATAAACTAAAATAAAAATTTAAAAAAAAAAAAAAAAAAAAAAAACTTTATTATTTAGAATAGCGACCATTTGCTAAACACATCAGGCAGGATCTGGGAAAAGCAATCTGCCTGTGTTACCTCTTCCAGTCCCCACGTCAACCTGTAAGGTAGGTTTTCTCACTGGGCCCTATTTATAGATGAGACTCTTGAGGGTGACAGAGGGAACACCTCAGAGGAAATGGCAAAGCTGGGACTCAAAAATAGGTCAGTCAGATGCTCAAGTCCCAGTTCTGGTTTCCATCTTCTATTGTACTGGCTTTGTCTAAAGGTGCTCTGTACTCTGCATACCTGAAATCAACAGCCATTAATATATTGCATTCAGATTCTATCAGGGAGCCTGTGAATGGTTTTCTCTAGATGGATGACAGTACAATTGTGCACACACATGGAATGTGTAACTTGACACCCTGCAGGCTCCTGGTTTGTTCCTGGAACCCAACTGCAAGAGGGGCATCTCAGAGGCCCGGCAGTTTGCATTAGAAGACCTCCTGGCACAATGATGTACATGCAGCTCAGCACAAGGCAATTTTATTCCCCTTCACACACCATTCTTGAGACCCCTTCAGTGCAAAGAGTAATCCCAGGCCAGAAATAACAAGTTCACGGCACAGGTCCTCTCACCTTCCCCAGCCTTTTGACTGAGTCATGGTGCTCCTTTGCTCCAAATCCTGATGTGGCTTCAATCAGTCCTCCCTATCACCTCCCTCCAAGCTGCTGCATTTAGTATGAAGCCCCTGCTGTTCCTGCACAGGAGGATCTTCACAGCTGGAAGAAAAGCCAAGTGCGATGGAGCACGTCCTCCATCATGTCCCGGAAGCTTGGCCGTGAGTGCTGGCACTGCCTCCCAGGTCCCCAGAGTTGGCCTGTCCCTCTGTCAGAGTTAAGTTGAGAGTGGCATTATGCCCCTGAATCTTTTCTTTCACAGTTCAAATGGCTCCAGGTTCATTCTTCAAACATTCCTCACATTGCTTGGCTCTTCACCTGTAATTTTTCAAGGGAGAGTGGGAGAAGAGGAGGCTGGGAGGGGAGCAAGGGAGGCAGTTGCAACCTTCCAGGAAAGCTTCCAGGGGCCAGAACCAGGCATAGTACTGGGCTGAAGAGGGGGAGAGCAGCACTACCAGACTAAGACTGAACAGTGACTGCATCCCAACTATTTGGGTGTTTAGGGACCTCGCTCCTCCGAGCTGCTCAGAGGGAGGGTAGAGTGACAGAGCAGGGTTACCCCACTCAGCTTCCACAGGATCTGTTGTGACCCAGGATGGATAGCCAAGGCCTTGCTCAGTGGTCCACCCATTGCTACAGGGAAAATGCTGATTTCCCTTGAAATTGTAGGATTGGGCTTTAGGGCTCAATAATAATTTTCTAAGGTGCAACAAATATTTTCTTTCCTGGAGAGGAGCTCTTATGCTGAGATGGTTCAGTCTTGCTGAGCAGTGTTTGAATCCCTTAGATGGTAAGTCTGGGCAGCATCACTGAAGGGTTCTGCTCATGGTGCCTCCCCTCACTGAGCACAGACAGTGGCCAAGATCTCACCAGTTACAACCCCCATGCACCTCCACCATGCTTTTGTCAGACATTGAGTTTATCATCCTTGCAGGTTTTCTTTACTTTCTGCACCATCAAGAAAGGCAAGGTAGTAAGACAGAAGGGGAACTGGATTTTAAGCATGGATGAGAATATACATCATCTTCCCCATAGTTTGGAGGCAACTTAACTATTATTTACAAAACTCAATGCTTTGTTTGGAAAATGAGGTTAATGCTGTATAACTCACAGGGTCTCTGGAAGGGCTGAATAAAATAGCATTTGGGGAAGTGCCAAGCATAGCTATACAGTATGTGCTCAATTAATGTTAATAGAAAATAGAGCACCTTCCAGAACATCTGAATATCAAACTGATATGAGCTTGTGAATAATCTCTTGGCAAGAGAAAAGCAAAGAGTAAGTTCTTAAGTCCTGAGAGTCTCCCATGCCCATTCTGCATTCTTTAGCCCTGAGCTCCCTGTCTGGGTGAGAGCTCCAGCATCTATAGGATAGCTGCACTGAAGGTCAGCACAAAGAAGTAAGGGTCATCATTGGTCTCATTTTGATAGCCCTGAGACATGGATCACCATTAAGTAGTCCACACTGCCACACTGGCCTCCTGATAGAGCCCCAGCAAAGCCATTAGAGATCTGCTCAAGGGTCATGGTGTGTTACTCTGAATTTGACCCCAGGAGAGGTAACACATTAACCCATTATCCCCCCTTAGAACCCCTGCATGGCTACTTTGGAGAAGTGGGAACTGGAAATGTGTTTCCTGGTATGTGTTGCAGGATTCTGTTTCTGAGCCTGAATTCCCCTGGAATTCCCCTGGAATGTGTGAAGGAGGGAGGGTTCTGGCACTGTGCTAGGCACTTTAAATGCCACAGCCAGACTGCAAATTAGATGGCATTGTTTCCATTTAGGCACTAAGGGACTTTAAAGAAGAAATAACTGGTCTGTGTCATGTTGTCGGTAACTACCAGATTGGGACTGAAACTCATGCCTGGCTCCAGAGCCCGCCTTGATCACCCTTATCTGGTGTTTGCTACGTGTTGGCATTAAGTGAAGCACTTTGCATGTGTTACTTCATTTAACTCTCGCCAATATTATGATTAGATGTTAGTTTCATCTGCATTTTTGAGATGAGGAAGGTGAATCTTAGGTGAATTGCTTGAGGGACTTGTTCAAGGTCACTTATGTAGTTTATTGTGTAGCTGGTTTTGAGCCCAGGTTTGTTCACAATCCAAAATACTTATGATTAAGTTTCTTGCTGAAAATCATGCTATTTATACACCAAACTTTACTAGGCATCTATTATGGGTATGGATCTGCTTTAGACACTCAGAGGGGTTATATGGCTGTGCCAGGGTCCCTGCCCTTAGAAATCCTATCCATTCTTCCACCCTCAGCTCTGTCCTCTGATGGGAGGCACCCTGGATTTCATCTTTTCTCTTCTCTGAGTTTCTGTGTTGGCTAGAGCCCTCCTGGGGCATCTGAAGACATAGGACAGCCCTATGTGTCATGCCCATGGAAGAAACTGGAACCCTGGACTCCTGTTTCTGAGTCATGGTGTCCTCTACTTGACCCACAATCCATCTGCTTTTCTGCTGTCATTTCCCATTCTTTACTGAACTGGTGTCAGACAGGGCAGGCTAGGTTGCATTGCGACAACAAGCTGGTTGGGTTTCCCTCACATGATACATACACAAAGGCAGTCGGCAAGGGGACTCTGCTTCTCACAGTCACTCTGGGTCACAGGCTGGCACCTACTTCCACCATCCTTGAAGCAAGGAAGGTGATTCTTAAACTATACACTGACTCTTACAGACTTGCCTGGGAGTAACACCTGTCACCTCTGGTCATATTTCATTGGCTAAAGCAAGTCGGCCAGCCTGCCTATGTTCAAAGAGGGCTAGGGTGCAATCACACCACCAGCCTGGAAGGAGAGGAGCACTGAAATGTTCAGGAATGGCCCTGTGACCATAATAGATATAGCAAAACCCAAACAAGGGAAGTCAGTTCTTGTTGCAGGAAATTCTGATCCTGAGAATACCTCTTTTTTATTTGAAAGGGAGATTAGCAGGTTTTAGAAGTGTGTTAAAGACATATTAGCTCCCTGATGAAACTTTCTGTTTTATTCCATTATATTTAACAAATGTTTATTGAGAGCCCTCTAAGTGCCAGGCATTCCTAAGCACACAGGATGTGCCTGTGTGAATAAAACAGACAAAAATCCATGCCCTAAAGGATTGTGTTAGAGGGGGAAGGCACTGAGCAGTAGAGAACAAACATAAGTTAGTTACATACAGATAACATGTAGTTATAGAAGAATTGATAGAGAACTGAAAATGCAGTGACTCTCTCCACATGTGGTTTGGTGTTACTGGAAGCACTAAGCGCACCCTTGAGCTCCACACATGCACATCTTCAACATGGGAGCCTCTCTGATACCCTCGTTGCTTTAGTCTATGCTCTTACTTTCTTTCATTATTTTGTGGGGAGGGACTTAGCAGACATGTCTTACAGTCCTGCAGTGTGGAATCTGAGATCAAGGTCCTAGCAGAGATGGTTTCTGGGTGTGGACTCTTTTCCTGGCTCGCAGACAGCAGCTTTTTCACTTTGTCCTAACATGGCTTTTCCTCTGTGTGTGTCAGGGGGCCTGGGGGTGGGGAGGAGAGAGATCACATATGTTCTAGTGTCTCTTCCTCTTCTTTTTTGAATATTTTAGAGTATTTTCAAGTCTTTTGTACTATGTACAGTTTATAAAATAGAAATAACCCCATGTACATATACCTTTAAATCTTATTTTTCAGAGATAAATTTAGCCTTTAACCATATAGCTACCTTGATTTTATTTAAAAAATTTTTTAAGAGATGTATAATTGTTATTCTATTACAGTTGCCCAAATTCTTTCCCCTTTGCCCTTCTCTGCCCATCCTACCCCCCACTCCCACAGTCAATTCCCACACTGTTGTCCATGCCCATGGGTCCTTCATACATTCTCTTTAACCAGTCCTTTCCCATTCTTTCCACCATTATACCCTTCACTTCTCTCCTCTGGTCACTGTCAGTCTGTTCCATGTTTCCATGTCTATGGTTCTATCTTGTTCGATAGTTAATTTTGTTCATTAATTTCCTCTTATAGGTAAGATCATATGGTATTCATCTTTCACCAACTGGCTTATTTCACTTAGCATAATATTCTCCAGTTCCATCCATGCTGTCACAAAAATTAGGAGTTCCTTCTTTCTTTCTTCTAGGTAGTATTCCATTGTGTAAATGTACCACAGTTTTTTGATCCACTCATCTGCTGATGGGCACTTAGGCTGTTTCCAGCACTTGGCTATTGTGAATAATGCTGCTATGAACATAGGGGTGCATAAGTAATTTTGAATTGGTGATTTGGGACTCTTAGGGTATATTCCCAGCAATGGAATCACTTGGTCAAACGGCAGTTCCATGTTTAGTTTTTTGAGGATATTCCATACTGTTTTCCACAGTGACTGCACCAGTCTGCATTCCCACCAATAGGGCACTAGGGTTCCCTTTTCTCCACATCCTCACCAGCACTGGTTTGTTGATTTATTAATGATAGCCATTCTGACAGGAGTGAGGTGATATCTCATTGTGGTTTTAATTTGCATTTCTCTGAGGGCTAGTGATGCTGAGCATCTTTTAATTTTTCTGTGGACCATCTGTATGTCCTCCTTGTAGAAGTGTCTATTCAGGCCCTTTGCCCATTTTTTTTAGTTGGATTGTTAGCCATCCTGGTGTTGAGTTCTTTATATATATTGGAGATCAAACACTTGCTCAATGTATCATTGGTGAATAAGTTCCCTTTTCATTTTGCTGATGTTGTCTTTAGCTGTGCAGAAACCTTTTAATTTGATGTAGTCCCATTTGTTAATTTTTTCCATGATTTCTCTTGCCGTGGGAGATATATTGGCAAAAGTATTGATACACAAGATACCTGAAATTTTACTGCCTATGTTTTCCTCTAAGACTTTTATGGTGTCATGACTTATATTTAAGTCTTTTGTCCATTTTGAATTTATTCTGGTGTAGGTATAAGTTGGTTGGCCAGTTTCATTTTCTTGCATGTACCAGTCAATTTCTCCCAACACCATTTATCAAAGAGACTATTTTTACTTCATTGTATACTTATGCTCCCTTTGTCAAATTTTAATTGATTGTAGAGACATGGATTTATTTCTGAGCTTTCTATTCTGTTCCATTGATCTATGTGTCTGTTCTTATGCCAGTACCAGACTGTTTTGATTACAGTGGCCTTGTAATATAGTTTGATACCAAGTATTGTGATCCCTCCTCCTTTATTCTTTGTCAAGATTACTGAGGCTACTCAACCTCTTTTTTTGTTCCATATAAAATTTTGAAGTATTTGTTCTACATCTATGAAATATGCCATTAGTATTTTAATAGGAATTACATTGAATCTATAGATTGCTTTGGGTAGTATGGACATTTTAATAATGTTAATTCTCTGAATTCATGAACACGGTATATACTTCCATTTATTTGTATCTTCCTTAATTTCTTTCTTCAGTGTTCTATAGCTTTCCAAGTACAGGTCTTTTGCCTCCCTGGTTAAATTTATTCCTAGGTACTTTATTTTTCTGGTTGCTATAGTAAATGAGGTTTTTTCCCCTAGTTTCTCTTTCTGATATTTCATTTTCAGTGTACAAATATGCCTTTGATTTCTGAATATTGACTTTGTATCCCACTATTTTGCCAAATTCTCTTATTAGGTTTGAGTAGTTTTTTGGTGAATACTATAAGGCTTTCTAAGTACACTATCATGTTGTCTGGGAATAATGATAGTTTTACTTCTTCTTTTCCAATTTGGATGCCGTTTATTTCTTTTCCTTGTCTGATCACTGTGGCTAGAAATTCCAATACTATGTTGAATAAGAGTGGTGAAAGCAGACACACTTGTCTTGTTCCTGATCATAAGGACAGAGCTTTAAGTTTATGCCCCTTGAGCATAATGTTAGCCTTAGGTCTCTCGTATTTGGCCTTTATTATGTTGAGGTATGTTTCTCTATTCCCACTTTGCTGAGTGTTTTTATCATAAAAGAGTGCTGGATTTTATCAAATACTTTTTCAGCATCTATTGGTATGATCTTGTGATTTTTGTCCTTCATTTTTTTAATGTGGTGTATTACATTTATTGATTTGCAAATATTATATCATCCCTGCATTCCTAGGATGAATCCTATTACACCATGGTGTATGATCTTTGTAATGTATTACTGGATCTGGGTTGCTAATATTTTGTTGAGTATTTTAGCATCTATGTTCATCAGAGATATTGGTCTGTAGTTTTCTTTCTTTGTTGTGCCTTTATTGGTTTTGGACTAGGATGATACTGGCCTTGTAAAAAGAGTTTGAGAGTCTTCCTTCTTCTTGATTTTTTTGGAACAGTTTGGAAAGGACAGGAGCTCATTCTTCTTTAAATGTTTGGTGAAACTCATCTGTGAAGCTATCCAGTCCAAGGCTTTTGTGTGCCAGGAATTTTTTGATTACCACTTCAATTTCACTAGTTGTTTCACTATGTAGGCTTTCTGCTTCTTCTTGATTCAGTTTTGGCAGATTGTATGTTTCTAAAAATTTGTCCATTTCACCCAGTTTGTCCAATTTCTTGGCATATAGATGTTCATAGTAATTTCTTACAATGCTTTTGTATTTCTGTGGTATCAGCTGTAACTTCTCCTCTTTCGTTTCTCATTTTATTTATTTGGGTCTTCTCTCTTTTTTACTTGATGAGTCTGGTGAAAGGCATGTCAATTTTGTTTATCTTTTCAAAGGACCAGCCCCTGGATTTATTGATCCTTTGAATTATGTTTTTTGTCTTTAGGTCATTTAATTCTGCTCTGACCTTGATTATTTCCTTCCTTCTACTAGTTCTGGGCTTTGTTTGTTATTGTTCCTCTAGTTCTTGTAGATGTAGGGTTAGGTTGTTTGTTTGAGATTTTTCTATCTTCTTTAGGTAGGCCTGTATTGCTATGAACTTCCCTCTCAGAACTCCCTTCTCTGTCCCATAGGTTTTGTGTTGTTATGTGTTCATTTTTATTTGTTTCTAGGTACACTTTGATTTCTTCCTTGATCTCATTGTTAACCCATTCATTATTTAATAACATTTTTCAATCTCCATGTATTTGAATGTTTTTGACTTTTTCCCTTGAGGTTGATTTCTAGTTTCAAGCCATTGTGATCCAAACATGCTTGATATGATTTCAATTTTCCTGAATTTGTTGAGGCTTGTTTTGTGTCCTCCCTTGTGGTCTATCTTTGAAAATGTTCCACGAGTGTTTGAAAGGAATGTATATTTGCCTCTTTGGGGTGGAAAATGGAATTTGTTGAGGCTTGTTTTGTGTCCTCCCTTGTGGTCTATCTTTGAAAATGTTCCACGAGTGTTTGAAAAGAATGTATATTTGCCTCTTTTGGGGAAAGTTCTGTACATATCAATTAAATCCATTTGATCTAGGGCTTATTCAATGCCACAATATTCTTGTTGATCCTTTGTTTGGAAGATCTACCCATTGTTGTAAATGAGGTGTTAAAATGTATGATGACTGTGTTGCTGTTGATATCTTTCTTGAAATCCTCTAAGATTTTTCTTATATATCTAGGTGCTCCTATGTTGGGTGCATATATATTCACAAGTGTTATATTCTCTTGATGACCTACTCCCTGAAGTATTATGTAGTGACCTTCTTTGTCTTTTTATGGCCTTTGTTTTGAAGTCCATTTTGTCTGATATAAGTATTGCTACTCCTGTTTTTTTTCATGTCCATTTGTTTGGAATTTTTTTCCCATCCCTTCACTTTCAGCCTGTATAGATCTTTTGTTCTGAGGTGGGTCTCTTGTAGTCAGCACATATGTGGGTCATGTTTTCTTATCCATTCAGCTATCCTATGTCTTTTGATTGAAACATTTAATTCATTTACATTTAATATTGTTATTGATAGGTACTTATTAATTGCCACTTATTCCATATCTGTATTCCCCCCCTCACTTTCTCTCTCTCTTCTCCTTTTACAGCAGTTCCTTTGGCATCTGTTATAACGCTGGCTTGGTGGATATGTACTCTTTTAGCATTCTTTTGTCTTGGAAACTCTTTATTTTACCTTCATTTTTACACGAGAGCCTTGCTGCATAGAGTAGTCTTGATTGTAGGTCATTGCTTCTCATTGGATTATTTTGCCAATCCCTTCTGGCTTGTAGTGTTTCTGTTGAGAAATCAGCTGATAGCTTTATCAGAGCTTTCTTGCATGTTATTAGTTATTTCTCCCTTGCTGCATTTAAGGTTCTCTCTTTGTCTTTACATTTTTCCATTTTAATTATGATGTGTCTTGGAGTGGGTCACTTTGGGTTCATTTTCGTTGGGACCATCTGTGCTTCCTGAACTTGTGTGACTTTTCCCCTTACCAAGTTAGGGGAGTTTCCTGACATTACTTTTTTCAAACAGGTTTCCTATTCCTTGCTTCTTTTCTTCTCCTTCTGATATTCCTATGATGCAAATGTTACATTTCATGAACCTCATTCTTTTTGAGTCTTTTTTCATTTTGTTGTTCTGATTGGGTATTTTCTACCTTGTTTTCCAGCTTTTTGATTCAGTCCACTGCTTCATCTAGCCTACCTTTTATTCCTTCTAGTGTGTTCTTCTTTTCCTTTTCTTATGAGGATACCAGTCCTAGTGGATTATGTTCCTAAACTTGTGACCTAATTACCTCCCCAAAGGCCCTGCCTCCTACACACATTGGAGGTTAGTGCTTCAATATATGAATTGGGAGGACACAATTTATTCCATAACAACCCTCATTTAGTTCACCAGCCATATGGCCATATTCTAACTGAGAACAGGGCTTGGGTTCTCTATAGTCAGCAGGAACTACATGACCAGAGTTCTCTCACTCCCCTATCATCTCCTTTTCTCTGTCTTTATTGCCTTGTTTTTTCCCTAATTCTTTCATATGGATATGTCAGGGCTCAGGAATGTCTTCATGCTGGTGGAACTGCCCCTCATATATCAGGATATTGAGTTGCATCTGCATCCTACAATATATGTAAATTTTAATTAACCACATAAGGCTTGACTTGCTGGTGCTCTCTTGACCTTGGACATATATTAGAAGTGGCATTACTGGGACTTCCTATCTGTCAAGTATGGTCCTAGGTGCTTTACATGTATGCGTGTTATCCCTTAACCTCACCAGAAGCCCATGCTGTAGGACTTGTCCACATTTCCATCTTGCAGAGGAAGCAGTCTGGGCTCATGCAACCCAAATGGCTTGCTCAGGTCATGAGTGCTAGAGCACAGAGGTCAAGGGCAGCCCATGCCTGGCACAGACTCCACTCTTTGTCTCCTTATAGAACCACTTCCTGGTTTGGGGGCAATTGAATTGAATATTTATTCTTGTTGAGTTTGCAGTATTCTTTCTTAAATTTAAAGTGTGTGTGTGTTTCCACATCTTTTAAGACTTTCCTAGGCTTTATGGTACCAAATGTATAAAATATCTCTGCTTACTTGTTAAACAGGCATCTATCACGTGAGAAGCTGGCACCCTCATTCAAGGCTCTTGGAAGGGGTTGGAAGGTACCATCTCATGGAAGAGAACTTAGGAGAATTGGTCTCTAAACCAACGCACATGTTCTTTTGAACTTACTGATTTTACCTGTGGGACATATGGACTTTCACATGGGCTCAAACATGTCAGTGCTGGGATGTTCACTAGAACATTGTTTATATTATCAATACCACTGAAGGACTGGAAACTATCACATGCTCAATAGCAGTGGACTGTTTAAGTAAATGGCGGTGTGTGTGGGCAATGAAAAGCTACACAAGTAATCAAATGGGCAACTGTGCATGGCCTCTGAGTGGGAGCACTAGTTCCAGAGCATTTTGTGGGTTGTAAACCCATTTACATAAAGGGGTATGTGTGTATGTGTGTAAAATAAATAAATGATAGAATAGATACATAATAGTTATTGAGCTATTATTATATGCTGGGTACTCTATCTAGTATTCTATAAATTAACTGATTTAATCAACTGTGGTACAGGTTGCAATGTCATTCCCTTTTTATAGAAGATAAAACTGAGGCACAGAAAAGTTAAATAACTTTTGCAAGATCACTTAGATGGTTAATGGGGAAGGGAGCATTTTCTTCTGAAAAGTCTGGTTCTAGACCCTGAGCACCTAACTTCCATGAAAATATGGTTCTGAGATGGGCCTGGCCCTTCTCCCATTTTCTGATCTCAGAGGGAAACTTCCTCTCTTCAGGTGAGTGGCCCTTCACCATGCCTCACCCACTCTCTTCTGCCTTCATATCTCCCTCTCTGCTAGTTCCTTTACCTCTGCTTATAAATGAGTCAAATTGTCCTACAGTCTAGAAAGCCTTCATGTGGCAGATAAGTGCTGTGTTTATGAAGTTGTTTCTGTTTCCCTGGCACCTGACTAAAGCATATTCCCAGACCTCATGCATCTAGGAGCAGTCATAGGCCTGATTCTCACCAATGGAAAGTGAACAGAAGTGAGGTGCTACCTGTGGTTAGAAGCAGTTAAGAGCAACTGAACCTTCTCCACCTACTTTCTCCTGTTTGTGCAACTGAATCTAGTGTCTCTGAGATGGAGTGCAAAGTGGAAGCAGCTTGGATCCTTGAGTTACTACTTGCAGAAGGACTATGTTGCCAAAGCTGTTGTCAGACTATGGAGGGGGCGAGGTGCAACTCTGTTGGGGTAAGTTGTTGAGATTTGGGTGTTCTACCAATGCAGCATTAACTAACATTGGTTACCTGCTCATTAGAGCCAAGGCCTTATCCCTGTCTGCTCCTTTTTACTACTAAATTCTTAAGGAGACCCAGATCCCAGAAATGTAGACTTGAGTACCACGCATCTCTCATTGTCCTGGGGATTGCCATAGCTCTCCTGAGCCTCCACCCACAGTGACCAATGGGCAAAGCCAATGGTTGCTTCTCTGTTGCAGACCCCTCTGATTTTTCTTGACCTTTCAGACTCTGTATCCTTAGTTTTGGGGGTACTGCCTTCTCATCCTTTTCTCCCTCCTTACCAGCACATCCTCAGTAGAATATCTCCATGAAGAGGCATGGACTTAGAATCTGTATCCTGCCTGAGTCACACTATCTCTTAACTAAGCTTCAGTCTGACCCTCTTCACTGGGACACCAAGAGCTGAGTTTCAGGCCTATTTCAAGGAGGAATGATGTCACTAATTCAAATAGCAAGGCCAGCTCAGGGCTTGACAAATGTGTGCTCTCTCCTCTTTCTCTTTATTTTATACTAGTTTTCTTTATTATTCATCTGCCTTATATACCTACCCAACAAATATAAGCAGTACTTGTTCTTGTTTTCTCTGAGAAGTCTGAACTACTCCCATGGTTTTATTTACATCTATGCAAATATCTGTCAAATGGAGATATTATTTTACTTGCTTTCATGCAAACATCTACTAAATTGAGACCTTCAGCCAAACATTTTTTCCTAGCCCCTGAGCATTACCTCATACTTCCCAGTATAATAAAATTAATTAATCTACTGTATACTAGTTTATTGAAACCCTACTATGGAAAAAGCCCTGTACTTAGTTCTGGAGACAGAATTGTGAAAAAATGCAGACATGCTATCTGCCTGGTGGGGCTTATTGTCTAGTGAAGACAGATATTAATAATCTTGCAAATAAACTTAAACTTAGAATTTTGACAACTATTTTTAAAGGAGAGAGGTGAGTCTTTGAAATCCACTAATTGATTATTTCACTTAGCTAGGGTGGTTCTTATGGAAGAAAAGTTTAAGCTGAGTTCTGATGGACAATTAGAAGTGAATTAGGTGAAATGGGAGAGAAGAAAGGTAGCAATGGGGAAAGCATCTCATGTAACCAGGGAACATGGCATGAATCAGGTGGTAACCAGAGGAGAAATTGATGGGAGCGTTGTCCCTCCCCAAAGGGAGTGTGGAAATCACTGCTCTTTGTCCCCCAAGATTTAGTCTCCTCTTTATTTCTGATTAGAGAGCCTCTCTAAAATGAATTAATTAATACATTTATTTATTTATATTTTTTGTTTTTGTTTTTTAAAATTTAATCTTTATTATATTTTTCCCATTACCATTTAGTTCCCCTTATACCACCTCCCCCATATTTATTTATTTGTTTGTTTACATTTTATTTATTTTTAAGAGAGAGAGAGAAACATTGATTTATTGTTCCATTATTTATGCATTCATTGGCTGATTTGTGTATGTGCACTGACTGGGGATTGAACTCCAAAACCTTGGCATATCAGGCAATGGTCTAACAAACTAAGCTACCTGGCTAGGTCAAAAGCCTCTTATTTTAACTTGGCCTAAGGCAGTCTCGAATAAAGACTACATTTTCCAGCCTCCTTTGCAGTAGGCTTGGATGTGTGAGTAAGTTCTGGCCAATGGAATGTGCTATTATGCACCTTTTGGGAAATGTTCTTTTTTTGGGGGGGCTTTAAATTAATATTCAATTTATTAAAATTGTATGTTAAAACATTTTCTTAGGTTTTAAAGTTTACCTTATAATTTTTGTTATTTTAGTTATAAACCTGATAATGTTACTTGGTATTCAATTTCTTTTTTTAAAGTATGTTTTATTGATTATGCTATTACAGTTGTCCCAATTTTTTTCTACTCTTTATCCCCCTTTGCCCTGTCCCCCCCTACCCTCCAGCATTCCCTACTCTTAGTTCATGTCCATGGGTTGTACATATAAGTTCTTTGGCTTTTCTGTTTCCTATACTATTTTTAACCTCCCCCTGCCTATTTTATGCCTACCAGTTATGCTTCTTATTCTCTCTACCTTTTCCCCCATTTTCCCCATCTCTCCTCACTGATAATCCTCCATGTGATCTCCATTTCTGTGATTCTGTTCCTTTTCTAGTTGTTTGCTTAGTTTGTTTTTGTTTTTTAGGTTCAGTTGTTGATAATTGTTAGTTTGTTGTCATGTTACTATTCATAGTTTTCATGATCTTTTTCTTAGATAAGTCCCTTCATGTTTCATATAATAAGGGCTTGATGATGATGAACTCCTTTAACTTAACTTTATCTGGGAAGCACTTTATCTGCCCTTCCATTCTAAATGATAGCTGTGCTGGATAGAGTAATTTTGGATGTAGATCTTTGCCTTTCATGACTTGGAATACTTCTTTCCAGCCCTCTCTTGCCTGTAAGATTTCTTTTGGGAAATCAGCTGATAGTCTTATGGGAACTCCTTTGTAGGTAGCTCTCTCCTTTCCTCTTGGTACTTTTAAGATTCTCTCTTTATCTTTGTATGTGTGTATGTGAAGTGCATGTATTTAAGGAGGTGAGGGGGTATTAGGGAAGGCAAAAGGCTTCACAGAGGACATGTCTACTGGGAAGAGATTTAAAGGAAAAATAAGAGTTCTTCATTTGGACAAGGCGAGGAAGAGTATTAAGGCAGTAGGGACCATATCTAAAAGGCTGAAGGGCATGAGAAACCATAGGGGTATGGAGAGACTTCCAACAAATTCGAGGTGATGAGTCAGAGGGACAAAGTGAGAATGAGGTTCAGAGAGAAGGGAGCCACTTTGTGAAGACACCAGTAGTCAGACAGGGTTTTTTATTTCTGTTTTGTTGGTAGAGAGAAGCCATGGAGAATTTTATCCAGAAGAGAAACATAGTCAACTCTATGCTTTAAAAGAAAAATTAATTGGACCAAATTCCCAGAGTGTCCCTCCATGGAGGTTGGGTAAAAAAAAACGATGGCGTGTCATTCAGTGAAACTTCAAATAGCCATTAAAACAATGAGATGAATCTATATGTGCTCATATAGCACCATTTCAAAGATAAATCTTGAGGTTAAAATAATCAGGGAGCTGTATGGTGTTTGTAGTATGGTTCCATTTGTTTGAAAGATGTGTGTGAATGTGCATGGATGAAGGCAGCCATCTACCTATGATTATATATATCTAAAATAATTTCTATAAAGAAGTACAAAAAAACTATTAAGTGTTTCTTCTAGGAGAATTTGGAATAGAAGTTGTAGAGAGAGTTACTTTTCATTGTAAAACGTTTGGACTGGTTGAATATTTTTTATCATGTACATGCACTATTTTTTAATATATTAAATAAATATGTATTAAAAATTTTATTCTGCCTGAAATGTGAGTGATGCATTGAAGAAAGGAGAGACTCAGGCTAGAGAGATCCCTCCCTCACCTCCATTTTCTTGATTTATGGCAACACCATCAATCCAGTTATTCAGTCTCAAATCTTGAAGTCATCTTCAACTCACCCACGTCTAATAAGTTATTAAGTCCTGCCTGTGCTAGCAAGAAATCTCTCTCCCTTCAACTCCTGAGAAGACAGAGAGATCGATGGGACACAGTGGCAAGCTGAGAGAGAGATTGGAGTATGTATAAATATTTAGTATGTAATAATGGTGACATTTCAAATCCTTGTAGAAAGGATGGATTATTCAATAAACGACATTGGAAAAAAATTAACTCCAATCCTTAGCTTAGTCATAAACTGAAATAAATTCAAATAAATTCCTAGTGAATTAAAGATATGTATATAAAAATAAAGTCACAAAGCTACTAGAAGAAAATGTAGGTCAGTCTTTACAACACATGAGGCAGGACAGGGTCTTTCTAAGGAAAATGTTAAAAAAGATATTAGAGAGACAAGTCTGATAGGTCAGGCTATATAAAGTTATTGCTATCATAGGCTGAAGACATATTTTAAAAATCTGAAGCAAGTGTAAAACTGGAAAAAATACTTCCAAAACTATGGCATGTTAAAGTGTTAATAAGCTTAACTTATAAAGAAAGCTTACAAAACAATGGGAGAAAGATAAACACTTAAATAGGAAAATAGAAATAATTAACCGAAGAGGAAAACAGCTGGCCAGTAAACATATAAAAGAATGTTCGATGTTGCTGGTTTTTTTTTTCACATGTTAAATCCTTTTATTATTCATTGTTTTTTTAATTTTAATCATTATTCAGTACAGTTTCTATCCTTTACTCCCATTCCAACCCAGCCACCCACCCCTCCCCTCCTCCCTCCCATTTCCAACCCCCCTAGTATTTGTCCATAAGTCCTCTATATTTGTTCCTGTAAACCCTTCCCTTCTCCCCGGAAATTCCCTCCCCTCTCCCCTCTGGTCACTGTCAACCTGTCCTCTATTTCAGTGTCTTTGGCTATATTTTACTTGTTTCTTTGTTTTGTTGTTTAGGTTCC
>CM052542.1:104918369-104976312 GCA_028533065.1 Trachops cirrhosus
TTGGGTGCTCCTGTGTTGGGTGCATATATATTTACAATGTTCATGTCTTCTTGGTGGATTCTTCCCTTGAGTATTATGAAGTGACCTTCTGGGTCTCTCTTTATGTCCCTTTTCTGGAAGTCTATTTTGTCTGATATGAGTATTGCTACCACGGCTTTTTTTTCCTGTCCATTTGCTTGGAAAATTTGTTTCCAGCCATTCACTTTCAGCCTGTGTAGGTCTTTGCTCCTGAGGTGGGTCTCTTGTAGGCAGCATATGTGTGGGTCATGCTTTCTTATCCTTTCACATATTCTATGTCTTTTGATTGGGCCATTTAATCCATTTACGTTTAAGGTTATTATTGATAGGTACTTATTCATAAACATTTACGTACCTGTGTTCCTCTCTCTTTTTTCCTTCCTTTCCTTAAAGTAGTCCCTTTAGCATCTCTTACAGGGCTGGTTTGGTGGAGGTGTATTCTTTTAGACTTCTTTTGTATGGGAAGCTTCTTATTTGGCGTTCTATCTTGATTGAGAGACTTGCTGGGTAAAGAAGCCTTGGTTGCAAACCTCTGGTTCTCATTACTTGGAATATTTTTTGCCATTCTCTTTTGGCTTGGAGCCTTTCCATTGAGAAGTCCAATGCTTGGCTAATTGTGGCTCCCTTGTATGTTACTTCCTGTTTCTCCCTTGCTGCCTTTAAGGTTCTCTCTTTTTCTTGAAATTTTGTCATTTTAATTATAATATGTCTTGAGGTGGGCCTGTTTGGGTTCCTCTTGATTGGGACTCTGTGTGTTTCCTGAATTTGTGTGACTTTTTTCTTTCATCAAATTAAGGAAGTTTTCCATCATTACGTCTTCAAATAGGTTTTCTATCCCTTGCTCTCCTTCTTCTCCTTCTGGTATCCCTATTATACAGATATTATTACGTTTGATATTGTCTTGCATTTCTCTTAATCACTCTTCATTCTTTCTGAGCCTCTTTTCCCTCTCTTGCTCTTTCTGGGTGTTTTTTTGAACTTTGTCTTCTAATTCACTGATCCAATCTTCTGCTTCATCAATCCTGCTTTTGATTCCTTCTACCGATGTTGCTGGGTTTTTAAAAGCACATCAAATAACAATGAAACACCACATTTAACCACATATTTTTATTTAAAAGATTATTCCCCTTTACTGGTCAGCATGCTAGGAACGTCTTACACACTGCAGGGAAGAGTGAAAATCAAATCAAACTCCGTGATATAATTTACCAGTGTGTATCAAAATCCTCAAAAATGTTTATGTTGTTGACTTGCTGCTTTCACTGGAAGTGAACATACATATGCATGTATCCTGAGGAGCAAATTAAGGATATGACAATGATGTTTGTCACAGTGTTGTAAATAATAAAACCCCCAAATTCCCTTAATATCAAAATTCTTACAGAAAGGTTAAATAAATTATGGTACAGCCAAATGACAGAATATTATGTGATCAATGAAAGTATCTTAGTTTAAAACTACATATGTACTCAAAAAGGTGGTTATAATATAGCAAAGTTAAGCAATTGTATTTAGAAGATGGCATGTTCAATGTAATCTATATTTTGTTTATACAAACATCATGTACAGATGAAAGGGTAAGATGAAAGTCTAATATTTTCAATAGCCGCTATTTCTGGGTGGAAAATTATAGATGATTCTTATTTTCTTAAAACCACTCAATATTTTTAAAATTTGCTTAATAAATATCAACCACTAAAAAAACAATGAAAAATTAAATATGCACCTGCCCCTTGTCCCAGAAATTTTAGAATTTTTTAAAATAAAGAAATGACTAGAGATGTCAGAATAGATGGTGGTACAAGGCTGTTTAACACAGCATTACAAGTAAAGATGAAGAGTGAAAACAATCTGAGTATCCAAAACCAAGGAATATTTAAATAAGTGATGGTTGGATATAATGGGACACTATGTGATCATAAAAATCTAGTTATAGAAGACTATTTGTTAAAATGGGAAAAAAATGTTCACGAGAATAAGTGAAAACAAAGCTGGCTATGAAACCCCATGCAAATGGGCATACCCTTGTTTGCAAGAAGCAGGAAGTATTAAGAAAGTTTACACCAAAATATTAATGTGGTTATTTCTGGTTGGCTGAATTGCAGGTAAGCTATTTAGTCTGATTTCTTATGTTTCTAAAGTGTTTTATATTCTACATGTATTATATATGTAACTTTTTAAATTTGGGGGAATTATTAAAACATTGTAAATAACATTAAAGTCAAATGACAAAATGAGAAAAATATTATAACATAGAATTTTCAAAGTGTATTAATATATTTAATCTATAAAGAGCTCTTAAAAGTCAAGAGAAAAAAATGAATACCTCAATGAAAAGATTTGCATGGGAAACATAAAGACAATTAAAAAAGAAATATAATCATTCAATTTGCATCTGAAAAAAGGTTGAATATCACTAATAAAAAGGGAATGTAACTCAAAGAGAGATGGAAGTTTTTGTTCTTCAAATTGGAATTCATTCCCCGAACATTCATAATATTATTTATTGCTCCTGGGGGTGGGGAATAGCCCCTCTCACACAGTGATGCAGGCAGTGTAAGTTGTCAGCTTTCTGGAGTGCAGTTTAGCGGATATATCAAGAACTTTAAGAATGCTAATTATTTGTGACCCAGGAGGTCAATTTTTAGGAATAATCCCTAGCAAGGGACCATGGTTGTACAAAAATTTATGGGCAAGAATGTTTTTTGCAGCATTACTTACAATAATTTAAATTAGAAAATGACCAAAACAGTTAACAATAAAGGGTTGGCTTGGTTGCCAATCACAGACAGGCCTCCAATCCTATGTGTATGATTCTATAATCCACAAAACCCTAGAGCTGACAGATTTTTTTTGCAAGTTCAAGGGTGGCAAAAACCTAATTTGAACTTGAAGGATGCTGCTTAATAACCATTATTTATTACATTTAGTTTGATTATTCAAATGTTTTCTTGCCCAAGTACAATATTATATTTGGTTTTAGGCTGCTGTGAAGATCCTATTGCAGGAACTTAATAATATACAATTTTTGCCCAGTTTTATCTTCTCTCAAATCCAAATAATTCTGAATTTTGAAACATCTGGCCCCAAAAGTTTTTGGGACCAGATGATATAAACCTACAACATCATTTAAATTCATGTTTTAAGGGAGCATTGTTGGATATTTTGGTTATCACATTTTTCCTTATTATTAAAAAATAGTAGAACATAAAACTATGCATACAGGGTGGGGCAAAGGTAGGTTTACAGTTGATCATATAGAAAATAGTACAATAAATAACAATACAAGAATAAACTGTGACCCTGGCTGGTGTGGCTCAGTGGATTGGATGCCAGCCAAATCAAAGGGTTGTAGGTTCAATTCCCAGCTTAAGGCATATGCTTGGGTTGCAGGCCAGGTCCCCAGTAGGGGCACAAGAGGCAATGCGCCTCTTATTACATATTGATGTTTCTCTCCCTCTCTTCTCTCTCCCTTCCGCTCTCTAAAAAATTAAATAAATAACATATTTTTTAATAAAGAATATCTTAAAAAAGAATAAACTGTGATTTTTCTTGTTCACAACTGTAAATCTGCTTTTGACCACCCCGTATATCAAAATCTTAACAGTGATTATCTCTAGATGGTGAAATTGTGAACAATTTAATCTTTTTTCTATACATTTTTGTACTATCCAAATTCTCTATAATGAATTTATATGATCTCTAACAAATAAATGTATTTGAAAAACCTAAACTAAATCTAGATGACTTCCCATTACCTAGAAACTGAATAAAATGTCCAAGATACATAACCAGGATTCAAACTGAGTTTTTCTAAATCTGACTCATACATTCCTTCCCTTTTAATGTGCTGCAACTAAACTGGTGTTTTTGAAAGAAAGTCCAGCAGAATTTTAATGAATGATATGAATAAACAGATTCTGTGGCCTACTGCATATTGAGAAATACAATCAATATACAGGAGCTTACTGTAGGGCTTCTCAGGGCCTGTATATTCTAAGATGCAATATGAGCTTCCAAAAAAAAAGAGGTGTATTATGCTGAGTCCATCCATTTGGCCATAGATCTTTTTTATTTAATTTTATTTGTATTTCAGTTTATGTTAATGTGGGGAAAATCTTCTAGACCATCTTGAGAATGTGCTTCCCATAAAGTACTTTGGAAATGCTAATGTAATGGAAAACTTCATCCTTCAACTGAGGAAAAATGTACAAGAACCATCTCGACAGTGGTAAGAGTTTCCTGTGGGAATGCCGACTCTTTCCAGTTATTAGCTTTTCTCTTTAAGAGTGATCTTCATAACATGTGATAGGCCATGTTGCCAGAATGGTGAAGTTTGTTCTGTTAAAATGGTCATTTGTCCTGTTGTGATTCCATAGAAAATGATGGCCCCTTACATAAATACTGATGGAAAGTCTGCAGTGGCAGGAAATCAAAGCTTCCAGATATAATTCTCTGAACCTTCTTTCAGGTAATCAGGCTCCTCAGAACTTCTCAAAGAGACACCCAAGAAAGAGGGGCTTAGTGAAATGAACTGTAGTCTGGGTAGCGGCAAAGATGGAAGAGGACTTATTAATGTGAACACTTAGTGCTACCTCTGTCAGGTTGCTTTTCTCTGTATTGCAATCACTTCTTTTGTACAACAAAAGGGTTGATTAGGGTAGAGGAGCAAACTTGTTTTACCTTACTTGCCAACTCCAACTCAATTAATTGGTGGAGGCTTCTAGAGTTTCAAATCAGCCTCTCTGCTTAGTGATAAAGAATACTGGGATTGATTATTAATGTCTGCCCTGGGCACAGATATAGAGTGGCGTCACTCCTGCCCTTTACCATCTCCAAGTTTATGATTATCTAAGTACTCTTGAAGACCTGGGATACTTTAGAAAGGACACATAGGAGCCACCTCCCAAATACCAAATCTAGCTCTTGTTCCATAAACTGGTGATCTTTTGCCTCATTTGCTATTTTTTTTATTCCCTTTCATCCGTGGAGCTTGCAAACTCTTGGCTCATGGTCTCTGTAATAGCAAAGTAGTGGTTTTCTATGGCAATCTTCTTACACTCCCCTTCCTTCACCCTCTTGCCCAAGATGAATCTGTTTTTACTAAAAGAGAAAAAAGGAAAAAAAATACATATGTAAAAATCACACATCCTCACCATGTGCAAAAATCATGTGTTTGGCAGCAAGAACATCTTTCCAAGGCCAAATGGCATTTTTTCTTGCTTGCTTTGCAAGCAAGAAAAAAAATCTTACTTTCCCAGCAACTGGTACTGAATTATTGGCCTCTGTCAGTTGCTGCAACTAAGGGGCCTCTCATCCTGGAAACCTGTGATGCTGGGAGAACAAGTCCTGGGGGAATCTGGTTGCAACTTCCTCTCCTGCTTTGCATAGAGACTGAAGCATGCAAAACCATGGTTGGCAGAACCATTGTCATGGGTATTAGAGGGAGAGTGGTATGGAGGACAGATAGACCAGAGAGTTTGTAACAGCCCCATCACTTACTAGCTGTGTAATTTTGGGCAGAATTTTTAACTCCTCTGAACCTTAGACTGCTCAAAAAAAATGGTACCATAGTCCCAGTTAGTCACTATGTGTGAGGATACCCCAGAGAACAAAACTGATAAAAGTCCCTGCCTTTGGGGGGGAGGGGTTGACATTTTAAAAGGAAGGGGCTGGATGGGAGGGGATGGTAAAGAATGGACAATGAACTTGTTAATACACACCCTAGTATCAGATGGTGCTAAAGACCAGAAGGAAATGAAATCTGGGTAGGGGAATATGAAATGCCAGTGTTGGGGTGCCACTTCAGGTAAAATGTCCAGACAAGGAGCCATTTAGACCAGTTGGCGAGGTTGTGCGCCATGTGTGTACCTGGAGGATTAGGGCTCCTGGCAGAAGGAATAATAACGACAAAGTCCTCAGGCAGAGATATGCCAAGTGTGGGAACAGCAAGAAAGCCCATGTGTCTGGGATGGAGAAAGTGAGGCAGAGAAGAGCAGGAGATGAGAACAGACTGGAGTGAGGTGAGGGGGAGGCAGGGGCAGGGCAGGGAGACAGGTCAGACAGGGTTTTGTTAGGACTTTGGCTTTTTCTCTGAGAGAGTTAAGGGGTTATGGGAGCTTATTACACTAAAGAGTGACATGATCTCATTTACATTTTAAAAGGAATATTTGACCTCTGTGTTGAGAAAAGGAGGGTGTAGGAGGCAAAGGTTAAGGTAGGGAGACACTTTGGAGGCTATTGCCATGCTTCAGGGAAGTGAGGATGATGCTTTGGACCACAAAAAAGAGCAGGAGGTGGTGGGAAGTGGGAGGGGTCTTGATACATTTTGAAAGCCCCCCTTACCAGGTTGTTGTGGGAAATTGTGAAACAATGTGACAGAAGTCCCACCCAGTTCCTAGAATACAATAGGTGTTCAAAGTTAGCTCACTGTTCCTAGTTATTTGACCAGTTGTGCTTGCTTACCTTAGAGAGGGGCTAGGTGGCTCACTTGAGGGCATCCTCATTCATTCAAACATTTCACCAGATATTGTTCTATTGCCAAGCTCCATAGGATTAGAAAGGAGATGACAGCGTGATTTACTATAAGGTATCTGTCAGTGCTTCCTGAAAGCAGAAAAGGGGATTCTCATTTACCATAGGGAGGCAAAAAGAGAGGTAAAGGGGGGAAACAACTACTTAGGGAATTTTGTTTCCCAAAGTAAAGCAAATAATAAAAGATTGCCAAGGATTATCTTGGCAGGATATGGTTGGTAGAGAAAATTTTGGAGCTAGTGTTAGTGATGCTTTAGGGAGAATACATTCAAGTTGGAACTGAGCTGTGAAAGTGGGTTCTTGAGAAAAAGTCTGTAGAGGGTGAACTCCTGAATGTGTCCCAATGATGGAGTCAGGCTGGGTGTGGAGCCAGGGGCAGTTAGCGGGCCAGGCACAGCCTCCTGCCACCCTCCCAGGCTGTGGCCCTAGGGCTCCCTACAGGGTAAGCAGTGGTACAACCCCACTGTTGAACTTGATTGGTGCTGAAGGCATTCCTGAGGAGAGACTGTGAGGCAGAGGATGTGAGGAGGCTCTATCCAGGATTGGCAGGTTCACAGGGAGCAAAGGGACATCAAGAAGTGTGATGCGGTTCCTGTTGGGGGGTGTCTGGGCCACAGTACAGCAAGCATGGCAGAGGCATTAGGTGAGCAGGGGAAATAGATAGAACTGGAGCAGCAGCCTTTCCACGGTGAACTCGCCAGCAGAAAATGGTTTCAAGCATATTAATAGATTGGCAGTTATTTTAATGTTTTGAAAAAACACTAGATTTCCTTTTATGATAGTGATATGCAATCTTTGAAAATTCATTTATGAAAGCTTAAAAATAAGTTAACTTAGTGGAAATTAGTCAGTCAATAAGAGGCAAGAAAGTGATCTGAGGGGTCCCTGAAGAGCATTGAAGTTTGGGAACTGTAGACTCAAGAGATGTTCTGTCTCCTGGGTGGTACTGGTATTGGGCTGGATTCTCAGGGTTAGCCAGATTCTGGATGGGGTCCCTTGTCACAGCTGAAAACTCTTGGACGTGAGGAGTCCTACATGTCAAAGGACATTTTTCTCCTTTCCAAATGCTTTTATTTCTTGTAAGAGTAGGGATGAAGGGAACAAGATAAGGGAGAGAAAGTCCTGTCACCCCTTCTGTTTACATAAGAACCCAAAGGCCACCCTTTAATCTGTCCACCTTTTAAAAAACCCTCACCTAAGGACATTTTTTCATTGCTTTCAGAGAAAGGGAAAGGGAAGGAGAGAAATATTGATGTGAGAGAGAAACATTGATTTGTTGCCCCCTGTATGTGCCCAGAGTGGGAGTCCTACCTGTCAGGAATGGGAATTGAACCCAAAACCTAGGTATGTGCCCCGACAATCAAACCGTTGTCATTTAGGTTATAGGATGGTGCTCCAATCAACTGAACCACACCTGGGTCAGAGCTAACCTGCCCACTTTTGACTTGCCCTCAAGGTTTTCTTTCTCCCTGTCCTGGGAAGAGGCAGCCTGAGAGCAAGTGCTTCACTCACCTCCCACACCCGCCCATCCATTGTTCTCCACAGGATGTCTTCCTGTCCATATGATTTATAAAGCACAGACCTTTAGAAAACAGAGTTAAATAGTGGCTAGTTCCCCATCATGAGTGAGGTGGGGGTGGGGTGACTGTGGGAGCAAGCCTGTCCCAACTCTGCTCTCCTAATCCATCTTCCTTTCTGCCAAGTGACCTCTGTCCTTTAAAGCCAACCAGACCTTGAACCTTGTATCTGTGTGGAGGACTTGAGCAGGTGGCAGGATGTCCCCCTTGAGGGCCATTGAAAGCCTCAGGAATGTTGACATTGGGCCTCATGGGGGCCTATGCATCAGCAGAGTGGACAGTAGTGATGAGCCCAGCCAGCACTGGGCCCATGTATTGGACAAGACTGCCCAGTGGAGCCTAGCGGTTTAGGCAGAACCCTGTGCCAGCATGAGGAGCTACTTACCTCATGGTGGCTCAGTGTCCTCATCTGCAAAGGATCATGCCAGCACTTTCCTCACTGGGCTGTAATGAGGATCAGAAGGCATCTGCACGCACAGGGTCTGTGCCTGGCATAGACCAGGTCTCAATAAATGAGAGCTATTATTATTGTCATCATCACTGGAACTAATTCCTATAACATGTTTGAAAATAATTAACATCTCACCATTGAACAGGAACACATGATGTTCACTGCTTGTCTGATGACCTCCAGGGACTCTTACATCCCTCTTGCCATGCCACAGTGCATGCCCAAGAAATGTTCAGGATGGGTGTTGTCTGCCTTATTTCTATCTTGAGGACCTTCCTCAGAGGACAGAGCTTTGGTAACCCAGCTTGAGACAGTGTGTACAAGCTCCTTGTACACAAGTATGATGTATCCCATTTCACCTTCTCCACAGCCCTGTGTAGTAGGGACCAATGTCTGTTTCATGACTATTGGCACAGAGAACTGAACATGCTCATAATATGTCTAGGCTGACCCGGCCTCTGTGTGTCAAGGCCAGGTATTGATCCTAGTGGCAAATCTTCCAGCCTCACAGTCTCCCCCTGTAACTGTACCTCCTAGCCAGTGCCTAAGTGTTACAACAGAATTTCAGAGCCATCTGTGGGAGGGGGCTATCCAAGGTGGGAGAGAGGGATTCAGACCCTCAACTTTCCCCTTAAGCCACTGAATATACAGGTTGGGTGGGGGGTTGGGTGGCTCAACAGATGTCACCATGTGCCATCCTCAGTTGGCCTTTCCAAATCCTAACATAATCTCCTGTCCTCGAGGTGCATCTGACAGCCCAAGCCTGGCTTCCTTACCCCCAAATCCTAATCTCCAAGTATGCACAGTGTGAGGTCAGAAGAAGGCTTTACCCTATCTGTTAGGTTGGGACATTCTTGCTAGAACTTGGATTCTCAGGGGCAGGGACTACCAGGGGAGGGAGAAAGAGAGGAAACTCAAACTTCAGAGTCAAACTGACCACATGGGAACCATGATTGTGCCATTTTGAAAATGTGTGATCTTTCCCCATAGTTTTGAGCCTCAGTTCCCTCATCTCTAAAACAGACATGACAATGCCTTCCTCACAGAGCTATAGTGAAGAATGAAGAGGATCAGGCATGAAAATTTAGCACCAGAGCTTGGGTTAGTTAGTGCTCAATGCAATCACAGCCTTCTTTGTCTCACAGTCCCTTCTTCCCCTATTCCAGCCCCTCCCCCCCCACACACCAAGCTGGGGTACAAGGCTGGGCAGAGCAAGGTGTGAGCTAATGCTACCTGGTGGATGGATCATTTCTCCTCTCAAGAACATGCTATCTGCCTTCCTGTCTGGGGGCACCGATGCGTGTCTCCCATTAGCTGTGTGACATCAGGTTGATCCTTTTCCCTCTCTGGGACTTATGTTCTTCTAAGCAGGGATGGGTACTCTCTCATACTTCCCAGTTTGGACATTCCATGGTTCCAGGAGGCCAAAGATGACCAGAGCAGCTGGTCTGGCCAGGAACAGAAGGTTCTGTCCCTTTCCCAAGCCCTCCTTGGCGTAGGTAACCATCAAGGTACTTAACACTCTGGCAACCAGGTAACCAAGGTCAGCAGGTCAGAAGTTAATCATTTCCTCAAAGCACAAGCAAACAATTAGCCAGGTGACCTTGGGCAATTCTTCACTCTGGCCTTAGCTTGCTCATCTGCAGAATGAGAGTTTGGGATTCAGGAGTAGTTACAGATGGATTAAAAGGCTGGAAAAGTGAACTGGGACCAGGCATGTCACATTTCTTCTCAATCTGATACTGTCTTCTCCATTTTCCCAGACCTATGTGCTGGGCTTTCCATCCCTGTGTTTCACATGTGCTATTTGTTCTGCTGAGCCTTCCCTTCTTTTGGTTCTTGAAATCCAGTGGATCCCATCCTCTCACATGGCCACATTCCTCCCCTTGGCCAGGGAAGCCTCACTCCCCTGGCCCCTCTGTCCTCTGCCTTTAGGTGACAGGAAGATCTTCCCAGTGCCAGATACAGGTAATCAGAGGGCACATAACTGGGGTGGCTAAAGAGCCCTGGACTTCCACCCAAACTGTGTGCTTCCTTTGGGTGTGAACCATGTCTCCCATGTTGGCAGAGAAGGGGTGCACAGACCATTTGCCAGAGTGAACGCTTCTGGGGTAGGTGGTGCCATGCAAAATGGGTGTGTGGGAAAGCATCTGTCTGGTGGGTTTGTGAACACATGGGACCAAGTCCAGAAATAACTGAACACGGTTTCTAGGAGAATGCCACTTAACATCAGACTCCTCGTGTAAAGATATACTTGTATCCACAGGACACACAAACAAAGCTTCTCTAATGGAGGAAGAAGGTCTAGTCTGGCTCTGCTGTGGACCCCCCAGCTGTGCCGCCCACCTGTTTAGACTTCTCCACCCCCACTTTTCCCTGGGGTGGAATGAAAAGAAGTCAATCCTAAGGCCACATTCAGCTCTCATCTCTCAGCAGTGTGGGTCACGACCCCTACTGAGGGGATAGTCTCTACTTTCAGGGAACATGCATCTGTGTTGGGCATACTCTCCACCTGATCCCAACTGTCCACCTTGGCTTCACTGAGGCTTACCGTGTGTAGAGTCTAATGTCCTTGTTTCCCCACCTTACCTGCTGTGACCCCAGTGGCTCTGGTTTCCAGCAATGAAACATGTCCTCAGTCCCACCAGCAGGTCTCCTTGTTATCCTATCCCCAGGGTAAGCAGCATAGGAAACAAAAGAAAGAAGAGTTAGATGTTATAAAGCAAAAGAAGAAAGATGATGGGAAAGTGCCTGCTAAATATTTTCATTCTTTCCATTTTGGGGTAGGGATGAGGAGAGGTGGGTGGCATGCTCTTATAAAGTGCCACTGCAGCTACATAGGGCCTGGCTTGGTGTCCTTCAAGGGCTCTATCTCTTTAAGAGAACTTTGGGCCAAGATTTATTGGCTGCTGGGGCCCTGCTATGTGTGTGGCTTTGGTGTTTACAGGCCTGGGGAAGGCTGAAGTCTCTCTTCCCAGGATGCACAGTAGTGTCGAGCTGAAGTTTTGGTAAAGAATGGCTGCCATTCATGGTGGAGTTTGCAGCAGGAGTTGGTGTGCAGCCCAGGGGAGCAGGCAGTCTTGTACTTATAATGGAAAGGGATGGAAATCCCCCCACACTGGGTTCAGACTAGGAGGGACAGGGTGGAAAGACTTGTTCCCTAGGAGTGTCTGGGTAAACTTGCCAACACCTGGCAGGCAGACAAGAGACATTGACTGCATGTCCACCCTGCATGTACAGGCAATGAAGACAGCCTAGAGCAGGGCTGGCAGGATGTGCCCCCAGGAGCTGGCCAGGGAAGGATGCCTGAACCAGAGCAGGCCACAAATTAAATAAGGCAGAAGAGGGAGAGGTGGATGGAGTGGCTGTCACTTGCATGCTGGGGATGCCCGGTGGCAGATAGTGTGTTCTTGGCACAGGTACTTCAGTAGTCTGAGTCTTCATTTGCTCATCTGGAAAGTGGGAAGGATGATATTGGGTTCATAAGGTTTTGTGGGGGTTAAATAATGGAATGTGTACAAAAGGCCTGGCATATCAGTATTCAACCATGACTATTATTTTTACCACTGTCCTACTGCTAACATGGTTTTTCTAGCTGTGTGGTCCTGTAGGCTGAGCACTGTGAAGGTCTGGGTTCAAATCTCAGCCTTGTTCCTACTCACAATGGAACACAGGGTATATAGCACTCAGGGTTGAGGGACATGTGCTCTACCTGCCACATCTCCATCATGATCAGAGCTCATCTTGAAAGAACAAGAGCTGATGTTCACTGATCACTTACTACAGATTTGAGCTGAGTCAAGTGAGTCATCTGTTTCATCACTTTCATATAATATTGTGAACCTTTGACTATGGAAATCTTCAAAGGAATAAGGCCAACCATTGGATGCCAACCAGCTTTAGCATTCGTGGATTCAACCAACCTCAGACAAATAGTATTCAAAAAATCCCAGAAAGATCTAAAAACCAAAATTTGAATTTGCCCATACGCTTAGGACTTTGCTGAATTCACATGAATGAAGTGATTTCTAGGCACACCCTGCTGTAGCCTATATGCCACTCTAGGTTATCTGCAAATATTACATCATTCTATATAAGGGACCTGAGCATCCATAGATTTTGGAATCCATGGGGGTTCTGGATCCAGTCCTCTGTGGATACCCAGGGAAAACTGTACAGAAACAGGTGGGATGATAAAGAGCCTCTTAAATCCAACACCCTGCTTCAAAAATGATTGATATTCATCATTATTTTTTTTCACTTGTCCCTCCGACCTTTTTCTTTCCACCTCCCCCTCCTCTCTCATTTTAGTCTTCTCCTCTCCCTTCACTCACTGCTGAAACATCTAAAGCAAACTCCAGGCTTTTTATTATTCACCTGTAAATACCTCAGCATGGATGGCTGCTGGGTTGAAATTTTTAAAAAAGAAAGAAGAAACTATCATACCTAAAGAAGTAAACAGTCTCAGCTGAGTGGCTCAGTTGGTTGTAGCATCATCCCGTGCACCAAAAAGGTTTTAGGTTTAATTCTTGGTCAGGCAGGGCATTTACCTAGGTTGTGAGCTCGATCCCTTGTCATGGTGCAAATGAGGGGCAAGCAATTGGTGTTTCTCTCTTCTCTCTCTCAACTCCCTCTCTCTCTAAAATCAATAAATATATCCTTGAGTGAGGATTAAAAAAAGAAGTAAATGACAATTTTTAATATCATCCAATATCCAATCTGTAAGTCATTTCACTTAATCCTCAAAATAACCTTTTGGTAGTAAAATGATTGCTCCCAATTTTCAGATGAAGATGGAGTGAATGACACATGAAGAGACTTAGGCACAGTCACTCAGCTTGGCTCCATCTCCTGGGTCCAGTCGGCTGGTAGGCACTAAACAGAGGATTGGAACTCAGTCAAATCCCAGAGCCTAAGCCCTTACTTCTTCATTCCTGAGGCTCAGAGTCTGTGGCAACTCGTCTGGGAATCTCACATGCAGGTCAGCCCCTCCACAAGCCCATTTTCCTTAAGGCATTGCATTGACCTAAGCATTCTCATGCCTACCATGGCAGCCACTATAGCACCTGCCTCCAAAGTTGTTCATTTATTCAGGTTTTTCACAAACATTTATTCTGTTATCCTAGTGTTGTTGGGGATGCTTGCAGTCAACCAATGAGAGTATTTGCTGTGGTGGAGTTGACAGGCTACACACCTTTGCTACTCAAAGTGTGGTCCCCTGAGAGCTGGACAGAAATATAGCCACTAAGCACCACCCCCCCACTCCCTGCTGCATTAGAATCTGAGATCCATTCCCATGCCCATTGCAGTTTGAGAAGCACTACCTTGAGCAGTGCTAGTTCTCACCCTTGGCTGCACATTAGAATCCTTTGGCCCAGGACCCAACCAGAACTGTTAAATTAAAACCACTGATGATGTACACAAGTTTTCTCGGTAGATGAGTTTGAGAACTGAGGGCCCAATTTGATCATTGGATGGCTGGGGTAGGGGTGGGGGAATAAAGGCAGTACGTGAACAACAATTAAAAAAAGTTAAAAGAAAAAGAATGTCCAGGTGATGTTAAAGAGTCTGTAACTGCAGCTTTAATCAATAAACACTGAGATTTACATCTAACTTAAAAAAAAAAAAAGAATAAATGAGCTGAGGGTGAAATTTCTAGCCAGTACTTAGGACACAATGGGTGCTAAATTAATCCTCTATTTTTTTCTCCTTGCCATCTCAAGCTTGTTCCTAGATACTCTTCATCCCTGTCCAGCCCAAAGTGTACATTCTTGAGTGGCTTTAATGCTTTTCCAAGTCCAAAGGCATTTTTTGGCCTCATGAGGTTACAACCAGAGTATTATCCTTCTCTGGGAACCCCCAAAACTATAATCTTGGGATCTACTCACTGGAAGTCAACCTACAAGAAAGACACGAATCTACCCTGTCATGATCCAGTTTGCAGAGCTGGGTTGACAGTAGCAACAATAAACAAACAAGCAAAGGCTCAACCAGGTGTTTAAAGAGCTTTTCTTTCACCACAGCTGGATCCCCTTCCAGATGTTAACTCATCTCACTCTCTTCCTCCAGGTGACACGGCAGAGGGCAGGTGCCAGCAGCCATGGCTCACTAGGCAGGAGCTTTGGTTTGAATCGTTAGGCACGCAGGAGAGGGCACTGACTCTAGACCCTGGGGCAGAGCAGTGGCCCAGACTCAACCTGGTCTCACTGAGTGGCCTCAGGGACAGAAATATTTTCCTGCTGGTGGTGGGACTGGCAGAATCCCAGGGTGGTGGGATGGGCCTGTGAGAGGTTTCTGCTCTCCTCCCTTTCTGTGGGCCACCAAGATGCTGTGAATAGGGCTGTTTACAGGCATGTAAATAAACCACAGCCCATTGCACAGGTGCTACAGAGGGATCAGAGGTTCTTTGGGAGCTGTTAAGGGTCAGAACTGCTGGAGAGGGGAGGGGAGAAGAGGACAGAGGTAAGAGCTATGAGCTGTCTCTTGGGAAGCCATCACTTTGTGCTGATTCTCCATTTGGCCGTTAATTCAATAAGAGGTATGAGTCCCCCCACTTTATAAATGGGGAGACTGGGGCCTGGAAATGAAGAGGTACTTCCCAGGTTTTGCAAGTTGTTTCTGGAGGCTTGTGCTCTCTCTGAGATACAGGTGGACAGCTTTAAAGAGTCAGGACCCAAACACTATACAGGGTGTGTTGAGCATGCCAAAAGATATCCGCCTGCCCCAGACCTTGGCCATTCTAAGATGGGGAGAAATGAGGCCAGCAAGCAAAGTTTATGAAGGGAACTTAGGCAACACTGGGCTCCAATCCTACCTTTGGTGCTTGTTGGGGGCTTTGGGCAATTTACTCCAGCTCCCTGTGTCTCAGATTTTCTCACCTCTCCCATAGGGGTACTATCTATGGCTGCCCACTGCAGCTTTGAGAAAGCATTGAATAAGAAAATAGATTGGGAAGAGCTGTCAGAAGAGCTGCCTGAATGACATGCCCACTCTGCAAGGGATGGAAAGTAGCACACGCACATGCCATCAGTCCCTGCTTCTGAGCCCAAGGCAGGCATCACTCTTGGATCACAACCTCTCCTCCCCTGAGTGTGGACCTGTCTCAGAGCTGCTCTCAGGCCTGAGAGCAGGCCTGAGAGTGTTCCAGGCAGCTACTTCCTGTCTAGCAGAGCTTGTGTTTAAGATGAAATCTATCTTCTATTCTTACCTTGTCTGCTGCGAAGCTGCTGTTCTGGAGCCAGACATCTCCAGGAAAAGCCAGAGCTTGAAAATGATGCAGAGAATCAGGAGGGGGTGGGGGAGGAGACCTAGCCAGGGCAAAGGTCTCTTGGTATTGAATGGACAGTGAGTAGAGTCTGCAGCACTAAGGGCCCCTGGCAATGGGCAAATTATGTACAGCAGCCATCAGGAGGTGATGGCACAAGGATCAGGGCTCCTCTTGGTTGAGCCACTGCCCTGGGTCAGGGATTTGCCTCTGAATCTCATTCCATGAGCACAAAGTTTCTGGGAGGTCCTTGCTATAATTATCTCCACTTTATATATAAGCAAACTGAGAAGTTATAGTCAAGAGTATAGGGAGCTGGCATTGGCAACCTAGTTTGCCAGATCCTAAAGCCCACATTCTCCATGCTCACTCTCAGAAAGCATAGTCTGACGCCTTGGGTGCCTGCCTCCTGTCTGTCTCTTGAGCAGGGCTGGGATGGGGGTGGGGAGGAACTGTCCTGGCCCCAGCATTTAGAGCAGGAAGGCTGGGTCCCTGCCACATACTGAGTGAGGCAAGCAGCCTGGGGAGTTTTGCTGGCACTTGCTTTTTTTTTTTTTTTTTTTGCTTTTACAATCCTTGAGGCATTTGAGTTCGAAAATCCTAAAACAGGGAACTGAATAATGGGTGGGAGTCCCTCTCAATTACCCTCTTTCATGGTGTAACCTTAGGCAACTTTCTGTCCTTTTCTGGGCCTCAGTTTATCCATCTATGACTGAGAGTCTTATAAGTCAAGAGGGAGTCTACAAAGTGTAAATATTTGTGCCCCCATGAGCTTTTGAAAGGTTTGATTCACAGGCCCCCAGATCAGAAACTGCACTTTCCTGGAGCTCCAGGAGATTTACATGCTCATGGAGGTTGTAGAATCACCTAGCTCCTAAGTTCTGGAGTCTCTTGTACACTCAACAACTTGGGCATCCTGTGACTCACCAGGTCAGCACCTGAGTCTGGGCTAAACCTTGAAATGCAGCCTGGTTTTTCCAGACAAGAAGGATGAGCTGGGGATGCTGGGAAGGCCCTTGTTGGGGGCAGAAGGGCAAGCATCCTGTAAGAAGGCTGTGGGCAGGCCTGAGATGGCCTGGGAAACCCAGTCAGTCCTCATGAAGCCCCGAGACTGGAGCAGGAGGCCAAGCATACCAACACAGAGAAAGAACCCTGCTAAGCAACCTGGATGTGGGGAGGGTGGGGAGAGAGGCTGCAGGAGGCCAGAACAGGGTGTGGTCAGGAGTCTGGGAAGAAGAGCTGACCATTGTGTACTCCAGACCTGGAGGCAGAACATTCTGTCCCTGCTCTGCAGGTGACCCCAAGGCCCAATAGGTAATAACTCAAGGCCCTATCACAGAGCAGTGGGGGCCACAATTAAATTTAAGTGCTCATCCATTTTCTCCACAAGCACCAGAATTTTCCATCCCTTTTATGGATTTCTGAGTAATGATAAAATGCAGCTGTTTTGGCTCCTTAGCCAATGAAATAATGAAAGGTGGCCTGAGTCCCCTCCAGGGAAAGCAGCAGCTTATTTATTTATTTTGACTCCAAGACTCAGAAAGAACTTCAGCTAAACATCTTCATCTCCCTAGCCCTTACCTGAAATCACGTTTTGGTGACTCCTTTGTAGACACTCAAAAGCCTTCTATTTGTCTCTTCCGAAAAACAAAACAAAACAGGGTTTTCTAACGCTTGCACTATGCAGGACCCTTGGCATGGTTAAATGAGATACTGCAGGCCACGGCCTAGCAGAACGCCTGGCACATAGTAGGCACACTACAACAGGCTTGCCTGCCTGTCGGTCTGTCTTTCAGATCTCCTGGGGGTTAGAAAATTCACATAAAGCTGCCTGCTACAGATCTTGCCAGGCCCTAGACGTTTTTGTCTTCTTTATCATAACAACAGCCCAGCCTTCATGGGCACAGGATTGCTCAGGACCACATAGTAACCTTGAGACAGGTAGATAATCCTCAAGTCTCTAACTCTCGTCAACTGCTTAGAGGTCAATGCATTATTTTTTTATTTTCTAGCACCACTACTGCATAAAGTGGCTTGAATTATGTCCCCACAAAAGATATGCTCAAGTCCTAACCCCTAGCACCTGTGAATGGAAAGTATTTCCTTATTTGGGAATAGGGCCTTTGCAGATGTAATTAAGTTAAAGGTCTCAAGATGAAGTCATCATGGATTCAGGGTGGGCCCTAATCAAATGACCGGTGTCCTTATAAGGAGGTAGAGATCTGAGACCCAGAGAGAAATAGGAGAATGCCATGTGAAAACTGAGGCAGAGACTGGAGTGATGTGTCTACAAGCCAAGGAATGCCACGGATTGCCAGCAACTACCAGAAGCTGTAAGAAGCAGGAAGGATTCTCACTGGAACTTCTGGAAGGAGTGAGGCCTGGCCAACACCTTGATTTCGGACACTGATCTTCAGAACCATGAGAGTAAATTTCTGTTCTAAGCCACCAGATTATGTTAATTTTTTACAATAGTCTAGGAGACTAATATACCATGTAGATAGTAAGAAATGTAAAATAGAGAATACTCATGTGTTTGAGATGTTTTCAGAGTGGTGGGGTGATGAGGTCCCCTGACGGTGCAAAAAGACCCCAAGAGGCACCTCACTGTGCAGTGGAGGCAGCTGGGCAATCAGCAACACTGCCAGGGAGGAGGCCAGCACTAGGGCTTGGAGGCATACTGAGCACTAGTGCAGGTTCAGAGTTTGGAAGTGGGTATTAGAGTGCTGTGTGGGGGTGGGGTGCATTAAAGGAGATAGAAGCAACAGTGGCTTTCAGAGAATTGTGGGAAATCAAGTCACCGAGCTTATTTATTGACCTTAGGAGGCCTTGGGAGCTAGCTACTCTTCCAGAGGTAGGTATTGTGGAGTTTACTGTGTTGAAGGCAGTGGACCAAGTGTGTGGGAGACCAGAGTTGAATTATGCACTGTCCCTTCCAATTCAGGGGGAGAGAAGACTCAGAGAGATGGATGACTGCAGCCTGAAGGGTGACGGTCCGAGATACATGCAGGTGAAATACAAAAGGATCAGAGAAGGAGGCTTCCCCCTGGGCTGGGGACTCCAGGGACACTTCCTGGTATATGTGGTGGGCTTGCTTCATTAGGTCCAAAAGGGGGAGCCCTGGATGGTCATTGAGCAGGGGAACCTTGAGATGCTCCAGGAAGTACAATATGGCCATTGATATGTTTAGGGCTGGGGGTGGGAGACCAGGGAATAGCAGTTAGCTGGGAGAGGGGAAATAAGAGTATGGAAGGAGGAAAGGAGACAGGGAGACTCATTTGGAGGATATATTCCAAAATGCTTTGTGACCAAATAGGTGGAGAGCAGAGGACAGGAAGGTAGACCATCACACAAGCTGCAGAGCTTAGAGAACCCAGGAGTAGCTTGAGGGCACTGTTTCTTTGTGGTAAGGCTGAAGACAAGGCTTGGACTCCCAGGACCCTTCCCTAGCCAGACAGAGGAACAGATGGCCATACAAACACACATACACACAGGCACACAGACACACACAGACACATGGCCACACAGACCAAATACACAGGGATGTCCACAAAGATATCCATGGAGAAAAATGCACCCAGGAGCATACATGCACACACACACATGGCATGCACACACAGACACATTCATATATGTACACACACAGGGGAGCCTGTTTCCCTGGCTCTCTCCTGCCCATCCCCACCTACCTCATATTTACTCTTTCCTCTCACAGTCTACTCACTGCTCACAGGGAGGGTGGGTAAGGCTCAGGCCCAGTCCAAGGGCAGTGAGGGAGAGACCAGAGTAGAAGTCCAGAGTCCCAGAGAGTCATACTTCTCTGCAAAGACAAAAGGCAGGGATGGACGAGTACTTAAGCAGGAACTGAGTGACATGCAGACATCCTGAGAGACTGGCCCACAAACACATCAAGAAAATGAAAGATACAGAGACTCCAGCTGCAGCATGATATGGACAGAAATGCTCAGGTACACGGAGACACTCAGACACACACACAGGTACAACATACACAGATATACAGAAATACATCTACACCCAGATGCACCGGCATACGCAGACAGATAGACGTACATACAGACAATCAGACACTCACAGACACACACAAAGACACACAGATGCATAGCCAAATCAATACAGGCAGAGCCTTGGAGACAAAGAGGCTTTGAGAGAGGCCAGCCCTCCCCCAGAACCCAGACATCCCAGCTTTGCAGTCCCCCTAGGAACCCTCTTAAACGCCAGGAGAAATTCCTGGGATATTAGCTAAATTTCAGACACAAACATTCCGGTCTCCCTCTCCAGATGTATTGCTCATGAAAGCCTGCACAGCCCTCCCTTGGCTTACCCCTCACAGCCCCCACTCCCTGGCTCCCAGGAATGCTGCTTGTCAGCTCCACGAAGGGGGTTGGTCCAGGAGAGGTGCAGGGAACACATCTGCACACTGGGGGGATCCTGACAGATGCAGGCATCAGGCAGATAGGAGGTTCCTTGTTATAAAGGGTGCTGCCCAAAGCCAGGGTTGAGCAGGCCCTGGGGACATGTGGAGAGAGCTTTAGACTCAAGTTAGAAACCCTGAGTTAGAGCTCAGCTCCACACCAGAAGGCATAGCTCATCGCAGGGGCCCTTGTATGAGCCTTGCTTACCTCCCCATAGTCACCTTAGTCACCTCTCAGCTCCAGGAACACATCAGGTTCTTCCCACCACAGGGCCTTTGCACATACTGGTCCCTCTGCCTGGGGCTTTACCTCGACTCTGTCTCCACCTCAGCATAAAAATTACTTCCTCAGAGAGGTGTTCCCCCACCAACTTAGACCTCTTCTTATTTCCTCTAACAACACCTAGCTCTTCCCTTTTATAAGCTCTTCCCTTATCTCAGTTTTCAGTTCCTTCTCTATTTGTGAAGTTACTATTCTAATGTCTTTCTCCTCTGGGTCAGACCAGAGGCTCACCAAAGACAGACATCATATCTGCTAGAGCCAGGGCTTAGTGCATAGAAAGTGCTCAGCAAATGTGGGCTGGTCTCCTGGGCCACGCATGCCATTTTAAAATCCTCAGCCTTAGTTTCCGTAACTATAAAATGGGTTGAAACTGCATTTTTCTTGCAAGGTTCTTATAAGAAGAAAATTAAATGATGAGTACAAAAGAACCTTGGCGAACATCCTCTCATTTTGTGTGAGGGCTGCATGATCTTCCTTCTTAAACTTCACTCCGGATTGGGAGTAACAGATCTAGACAGACAGGGCTCTGTAAACATGGTTACCTAAGAAGTATGCTTTCAGAAATGCTCCAAAGTATCCTCTTTGCTAATGCCTGAAATTCCACTGTTCTTATCTCAAATCTGTGTCAACTCCAAGCCCCTTAGTAATCAGTCACTGACCATCAAAGGAAAGAGGTGACAAGACAGTTTCCCTAAGACACAAATAGCCTGGAAACCTGGGTGTTTCACATCCAAATAAGCTTCACCTCCTAGTGCCTGGGACACCAGGGGAGCGGCAGGGTGTCAGCTCTGTGGGACATCTTGGGACAAGCCCAGTTTTACACTCTCCATCTATGAAGTCCTTTTACTGCCTTCTTCTCATGGTCATGAGGGAGCTTTGGCTTCCTGCAGAGGATAGTATCTACCAAGTAGTTTTGTCTTTTGCAAAGTGGTCAAACAAGTTATTTAGCATCTTTGAGTGTCAGTAACCCCATATCTCCTCTACTCTACGTTTATTTCCCCCAAAATAAAAAGGCTCAGCACATGTGCGAATACCTGAGGGTGCTCCTGTCATATAGCAGTAACCCAGGAACTGGGGCTGTGGTGACATTGCTGATGACAATGAAGTAAGGGGAATGCCCCACATGATAATAGAATGTGTGTTTGTGGCCATCTGCACAGGCTACTGTGTCTGAGGTACGGGCCTGTCTACCTCCTGCCAGGACACTAGCTACTTTGCAAGAGGCAGCTTGTTACGTTGGAGATCTATGTCCTGTTGTAAACAGTTTAATATTTTAGCTCCTAATTATGTTACTAGGGACAGATAGCTGTATATCCTCATCACTCTCCTATCGCTTTCTTTGGCAGGTCCCACTGGGCCACTGCAGGTGTTTCCTTACCTCCCTTTTTGAAAATCTGGATGGCCATACAAGCACCTCCAGGCTGTTTAGTGTGGTCAGTGGTGAATGGTGCCAACAGGTGGGGGCCTATATTTGCCACCATGGGTGCTTCAAGGCTACCCTCATCTCCTCTCATCTGTCTGCAGCTTCCCTGTTTATTAAGTACCATGCCCGCTATAGGCTCACCTGATTCTCACAGCAGTCCTGCAAGGCAGGAACTGTTATTATTGATCCCATGATACAGAGGAAGGAACTGATGCCAGCAGAGGTTGTGAATTTCACACACTCGTTCAGCAACTCTTGGTAGGAACAGCATTGTGGAAGGCACTAGGGACATTAAAATGAATAGGACCCAGTCCCACCCTTAAGAACCCCACAGCCTTGCCTAGATGGAAAGTGACAATGGCACAGCCACCCTTGGGGCCTTATTGCCCCTCTAAGTATCAGTCACCAGTAGTAGAGTATTAGTTCTGAAACATAAACCAACCTCAGGTCCAGAACTCTTGGAAGAGCTGCCCTTTGTTTAAAGCTCCAGATTCTAGACTTCCTATTCAAATTCTTGTCTGAACCAGCCCCCCCCTGACATTCTTCACTCCATTGAGTCCTGTGGAACCTCATGCTTACCGCTTACCCCACGCACATGTGACAGCCCCACTCATTGCCCATCAATGGCTTTCCCCCTCCTTCCACCCACCTGTCTTCCCTGCTACTGGAACCCTGGTGATGACAGGGTGGTGGGCAGAGACTCTGATATCAAGTCGCCTCTGCAACCCTGGTGTAAACCAATCATAGTAGTCCGAATCCACTTTGCCAGATACTCCCCAAGTCTTCTTTACAATGGGAGTGACCAGTTTCTAACAAAGTCAGTGAGAACATGGGATTGTTATGCATTGAATGTTTGTGTCTCCCTCGAATTTGTATGTTGACTCATAACCCCCAAGGTGATGGTATTTGAAAGTGAGGCCTTTGGGAGGTGATCTTGTCATGAGAGTGGAGCCCTCGTGGGTGGGATTAGTGCCCTTATAAAGGAGACCCCAGATAATGCTGTCCCTCTGCCTGCCATGTGAGGACTCAGTAAGAAGTCATCCATCTGTAGCCGAATAAGGCTCTCACTGGAACACGCAACTCTGCTGATACAGTGTGATCTTGGACTTCCAGCCACCAGGACTGTGAGAAATGAATTTCTGTAGTTATGAAGCCACCCAGTCTATAATACTTTGTTATAGCAGCCTGAACAGACTAAGACAGCAGGGTATTTGCTGGAGAGATTGGGAACAGAAGGTAAATTCCCTTGAGTCTGGCCTTCCTTTTCTTCCTGCCTTGGACATGTTTGTGGGCAGATGAGGTGTTGGGTGTTGCAGCAGCCATCTTTCGATCATGGGATAACAGACAAAGGGCAAAAACCAAGTACCTAAGAAAGGCTCAGAAATGTCTGGATCTGTGCAGGCATTCTTGGTTCTCTGTTCTGCTCTGGAGTTCTTCTGAAGAGACAACCAGCCCTTGGCCAACACCACTGCTCTTTGGGTCTGTCCTGCTTGCACTGGGTGCATTCTACCAGAAGCTTGGGCAGCCTCATTCGCCCCCCTGCCTGGAATGCCCTTTCCCCTAGTTTTGCTTTGGAAACCACTTCTCATTTTTTAAGACTCAGCTCAACTGTCCCTATCTGAGAAGTCTTCTTCGACATTCACCTCACTCCATCCTGACCACAGGTTGAACACCCACTCAGCTGAGCACCCACAGCACTTTGTTCATAACCCTTTTGTAGCCAAAACACATCAATTTGTCATTATTCACTTTCTTTGTCTGTGGACATACTGGGGGGTCCCATACCAAGGAGGTGCTTAGTCAATGTTTGAGTGACAAGGGCTTGAGACCTGCCTTATGCCAGTGAACTCTCCCAGTGGCCTTGGGAGCCATGACTGAGCCTCACTTCCATTTGCACATGAGGAAACTGAGGGCAGAGACAGAGAGAGAAGGTCCTGGAATAAGGTCTGTCCAGGTTGGAGGGAGCCCCTGGCCACACAGTCCAGGGTTCTACCTCTGTTCTGCCTGAACTCTGGTCCCTGCAGCACATTTTCCTGCTGTGCCAGATGCTGCCTGCAATGAGGCATTCATGTGACAGTGGGTGGCACAGCCAGGTGCTCGGCGCCGGGCAGTGCACAGAACTTGCTTGTCCTGGCACAGCCGCTGAGTTAGGGTGCAGGGGCCTTTTTTTCTAGGCTGCTGGGGCTGGGGCACATCGAAAACTCAGACTCAAGCAGGGCCTGCCGGGGGGGGGGATGAAGTCATGTGGAAAAACACTCAAGTCAGAACAAAACTGTCTTTCTGCAAATGACTTCATCACGTTGCCAGAAGGCTCAGATCACTCCACCTCTCACCTCTACCAGCCCGCCCACGGGAGCGGGGAAGACCAGTTCCTCGGGTCCTGTTACATCACTTAGGCAAAGTAAATGTTACAGAGACCCACCCACGAGGTGCTGGGGAGATGAGGCCTCCATATGCCTCTATAGACAGGGCTTCTTCTGACCCCCCAGGTGGGGAGGGCCTTGAGGGAGGACCTGAGCCTTCTCCATCTTTGTCTTTTCTGTGCCCAGCTCAAAGACCAGCAAAAAAAATAAATAAAATAAAATAAAATAAAATAAAAGCCACCCAGTGAATACATGTGTTCATGCATTCTACAGCTACTTACTGAGCAGCTCTTTTCTCTTTTTGCCAGGCATTGTGCTGGCACTGGCAGTGTGCTTACAGAAAGAGAATGTGAAGGAAGGAAGAAGGGAAGAGGTAAATTCCTTATCAGGATGAGAGAGCACAACAAAGCAGGATAGGCCCTGAAAGAAGTGTAAAGAAAGCTGAGTTCTATTTCTTATTCCAGCAATACATTCCTATTCAATATTTTTCTAGAGCTCCGCCTCAATTCCTGGCAGTGTGGTGGACACCTGGGGATCTAGAGAAGCTATTCTAACACATTTGGCATAGATAGCCTTGTGTGGGAGGTAGACCATGTCAGTGACATGAGTTATGTGCCATAATGGAGGTATGAACAAGGTGGCATGGGACAGGCAGGGAGTGGGGGGAAGTGCTGGGTGGGTTGGCCAAAGAGGTGAGCCCTGAAGGAAGAACGCACCAGATTGTCCAAGAAGTGGTAGAAAGGCTTTTGAGGCTTCAGAATGCTTGGGAAAGGGCAAACACTTCCCTCTGTTAAGAACGCAGAGTTCATAAAGCAAAGGGCAATAGATGATGCTGAGCTAGTTTGGGGCCAGACTACGGGGGCATGGGTTTCACTCTGTAGGAAGTAAGGAGCCACTGAAAAACTGAAGTATCCAGTTTGAGTGCGCATTTCAGAGAAGCTGCTCTGGACTGGATGGCAAATGACTGTAACAGAGAGAACTGCCAGGAGGCCTCTGGATAGGTTCAAGGGCACAAGGGACACTGCCTGGAGCAGACAGGTGGCAATGGAGTTGGGAAGAAGAGAAAGGAGAGATAGTAATGCTCATTGCTGATGGGATTTAGAGAGTGCCAGGATGAGGGGGGAAGCAGAGTCTATTTGAGTACTATTTAATTTTTTTACTCTAATTCTATGGCAGAGAAACTCAAAACAATAGTGGCCCAAAGAAGAGAAAAGTCCAGGTAGCCAGCCCCAGGCTGGTATGGTGGCATCACAATTGCCAGAGACCCAGATTCCTTCCATCCTGATTTGCCACCTTCAATACCCAGCTTTGATCATGTGGTCCAGAATGGCTGCTCCAACTCCCATTGTCATATCAGGACAATGTCACATAGAGGAATGTCACATAGAGGAATGAGGGGAATGGGGAAGGGGCTGCACCTGCTAACATCCCGCTGCCTGATCTTAGGGGCCAAATCACCCACAGCTGTAAGGATGTGGAAATTGTAGCCTGCTTCATGCCCAGGTAACAATTCTTCCATTGTGGAAGAAAGAGAGAATGAATCTATGGAGATGTGGTACAATTCTACTGGCTTCTTTGAGTTTAATATTTCTTACTTGCATAATACATTCTGTGAGTAGTCATACTTATTTTTTACCAAATAATGTTAAATATGATCAAATCGCTATCAATAGCATGCTGTGGTTTCCTGGGAACCAGGTCCCCTTATTTGACCTCAGTTTTCCCAACCATTGAAGGAGGTATTGGAAAATATTCTTAACATGGACTCTATGAGGTTAGCTGAGTGGGCTGTGGAGGTCTGTGAATACTTACATGATCAATTTGGGGACATACATTTTTCTTGGGAGAGTCTATGGCTTTCAAAAGATTTATAAAGGGGTTTGTGACCTTAAAAAGTTGAGAAACAGAATAAAAGAATTACTCAGGACACTCCATGCTTATATTGTATAATTCCTTTGTACCCACCTTATAGCATACATTTGGAGAGGAGTCCAGGTAAAAGAAAAAGATAATTGAAGGGCTCTGGTCAGTGGAGTGCATGGCTCCAGCCTCATCCTGACAGTGCCCACAGGGGCATGGGTGTGGGCACCATCCCTGGGCCTTCCTCTCCAGTCCTTGCCCTGGCTGAGCTAGGCTTTGGCTGGGTGCATACCTGGCACACCCTGCCTGATGTCTCCCATGCAGTCCCCAAAGCTCCCAGCCAGGAGCCAGTTAGGGTTTCAGAGGCACAAGTGAGCCGCTGTGTTTGGCCTGCCAGGTGAAAAGAACAGAGCCTGCATTAACGAGACGCTTCTCTCCTAGTATCGCCTTTCCCTTTGCAGGCAATGTCTTGGACTGGGAGCAAACCTGTCTCTCTCTCTGGAGCCAGGGATTTGATATTGTTGTGAATGGAGGTTTTCATCCCCCAGCTAGTCGTCTGCCCTCCATGGCGCCTGCCACTGGTGCCAGGCTTGGCACGTGAGCCCCCAGCTGTGGGAGGAGTAGGTGGACAGAGAAGAATGGGGCTCAGCAGTTGCCCCTCCAGCCAGACTTGGTGAAGGAAGAAGAGACATAGTGCCCCAGGAGAGGGAGGAAGGAGACAGGCTGAGTTCCGGATGGGCACAGATGGTTCCGACGTATGGATGGCACATACTAACAGAGAATTTTCGACAGCCTGCTGATGAGCCATCCTCATGGAGCAGTCCTGTCCAGTCAGGATGGTATAAAATAAAGCTGCGGAGTGAGATTTGATCAAAAGGACGTGGAAGAAGAGAAAAGTATTGTGGCACCAAAACACTTAGACCTGTGATGAACATGTCAGAACATGGAGGGTGGGAGAGAAAGAGGTGTGAGTGAGGTGGCAGGGGACCATGCTGGACACTGTTTGGGAGATGGGTCAAGAAGAAAGGAATGCTGGAGGAGGGGAGGCATGGGTTGCAATGGAAGCTCCAGCTTGGGATTCTGGCAGCTGGAAAATGGACCTTCACTCCAGGAGTTAGGCCAGTAGGAGAATTCAGCACTGGGTGGCAGGGTGTGGTCCTGCTGTGGTAGGGAACTGGAAGTGGGTCTGACATCTTGTAGAGCTGTCCTGCTGCACTCCTACATCTGCAGGCCTCTGGCCTCTTCCCTCTGCCCCCAGCTCTCACTCAGCACAGGCCTGGGCTCCACACTGGCAGCCTTGGCCTGCAGGTATGGGACAAAGGAGGGCGGCCAAAGAAAAACAAAGGGCTAGAAGGGACTGGCTATGATTTCAAAGAACAGCAAACAGGGGCCTGCATCTTGGCTGCGAAGTACTTGATTGTCCATTCTCTGTTTGGGGTCCCATAGGCTGGTGAGTTGGGGCAAGTCCTGATAAACACCACCAGACTGGGGACAACTTAAAGCATCAACGTTTACCAAGTGTCCTGATGGTCAGGCTGTCTGCTGCTAGGGGTCTGACATGAATTTCTTGAGTTCCATCCTCAGAGCATTGCTGCTAAGGAGGCAGACTCCTTCATTGAAGGAAACAGATTTAGAGATGCTAAGTATCCTGCTCAGAACCACACAGGCGTGAATTTTGAATCCCCGTTCTGTCTGAATCCAATGCCTGCCTGTTCCCACTGAGGCAGACCCCTCTCTTCTTTTGAGGGATGGTGTGGGAGGTCTGGGGTGGCTTGAAGTCTGAGAGTGGACCTGGTCACAGGTCTTCCTGTGCATGTTTGCCAAGGCACATGTCACTCAGTAATTCCTGGTTAGACAGACAAAGAGATAACAGGGGTCTCCTCTCAAGGGTCACCCACTGCAGACAAGGTTCTAGGTGCTGTGGGGAGTTGGGGGGCAAAAGGGTCAGTCCCTGTCCTCAAGGAGCTCACAAACCCATGAAAAGCAGGTGACTAATGAGTTAAGACCCACTCCACAGGCACAGTGTCAGACAAATCTGTTCCGCTGGGCAGGGTGGCCAGAGGGGAGAACCAGTATGTTTCAGAACCTTAGTTTCTTTCTCTGTAATACACAAGATAGTATTACCTAATTTATTGCACTATTGTGGAGATTATATAAACTAATGAGTGCTGAGCACAAGGCTTGACACAAAGTAGGGGCTCAGAAATCATTATAATTATGATTCTTATTACCATTCCAGATAGGGTTTAACGACAGCTAAGAGCAGTTAAGTTGAAGAACTATGAGAGAGGCACCAATAAAGTGCTAATGGGATTTAGGGGTGGGAAGAGGACAGGTGGGTGGGGAAGATGCAGAAAGGCTTCCTGCTTTGTTGACGCTGTCCTGTTTATTTTTATTATCATCTTGCATGAAGCCCCCTCTGTCTCAGTCACACTGACTCTCCAGGACAGGCAGTCAGCACCCAGTCACGATCTGTGGAATGAATGACTCAAGGAATGAGGCATCCAGCTCCAGTGCTTCGGAAGCCTCAGGTACATCAGCTCCCCTCCACATCCCAGCTGCTCTGCTCATAGAACTTCTGTGGTGCACTCACAGCCAGTGGTTGTCTAACAGCCCCTGCTGCACACAGGCCCAGCCCGCAGTGCCCAGACCGAGAATCCCTGCTCCTGGCAGCCTGGGGAGCTTCTACAACCATCTGAGTCACAGGGAGGATGGAGAGAGCAGCTGAGGGAAGTCCAGAGACTTGGGTCAGCACGTGTCACTTAGAGCCATGGGCCGGGCTACTCAGGTCTGTGGGCTACGATAGTCATTTAACCCTGGCCTTCCCAGGGTCTATAGCAGAGGGTGCTAGTTTGACCCATAGGACAGGCAACCATAAACCAATAAGGTCAGTAGGTGAGTATACATCTCATTTCCTTAGTGGGACAGCCCTTAGGTGTGTCCTCCCCAGGGGGTCCGGAGGAGGAATGAGCCATGGACAAAATCTATTCATTAACACGTCCTTTATTTGTTCATCTTTTTTCACTGTGTTGTCTCCTATGTCCCCACCATGCTCCTGGGCTGGGATCACCTCCCAGATAAATTACTTGCACCCAAATCCTCATCTTAGAGGCTGCTTCTGGAGAGCCCACTCAGAGCAGCATGTGGCTGGGTCACTCTTAGGCTGGGTGTCAGGGGGGCCTGGCAGCTGGAGTGTGTTGTCTCCATGGCATCTTGGCTCCAGTGTTCCTGTTCCTGGCTCTTTTTCAGTTCAGCTGCCTCACCCACATTCTCACGGGGTAGGGAGAAGTCAGGACCTTCCACTTGCCATCTGGGTTATAGAGTGACCCCCTGCGTCTAGGACAAGCATCTTCCTTGATGGGAGGATCAGGCAGTTGGGAAAAAATTAAGCATTTTTGGTCTGGCTTCAGGAGGAACAGCAGGGAGCTCCCTCAGGTCTCCTGTAAAGTGGGTGTGCCAGCTTTACATTTAGAGAGAACACTGTCAGGGGACATGGGAAAAAGGGCTGACTTATCAGGTCCTAATGACACTAACAAGTGGGGGGTGATTTGCTTTACAAGGCTCCAACATCAGAGCCCCCACCTCTGCCTCCCTGGAGTGTGCCATACTCTGTCTTTTCACAGGAAAGATGCCTAACACTGTGGCAAAAGCAAGGTAATAAAATATTCATCAGCTGAGGCCAGAGGCTGGAAGCTCTCATGTCCTCTAGGAGACGTGGAGTCCTAAATTAAAGACACACACAGACATAGACAAAAGCTCATGCTCAACCAGCAGACATTCCCAGGCACATTTAGGATCAACACAGCCTCACACAAACACACTAGCATCTGCCAAAACACACACATGTGCACTGATCACACAGCTGTGCAGCACAAAAGCCAGCACTAATGATACATATGTGCTGTGATATGAACACATACATGTACATTGCATGTTCCTGTGTACCGCCACTACATATGCCCACCACACACAAATCTCTCCCCCCACTACTGTAAAGAAAAGTGACTTCTTCTTAGCTGGTGTACTGGGGGCAGAAGAACCCATCTCCTGGCCCCGACTTCTGAACAATAGTCATCTGTCTGGCTGTCCTGAGGAAGCTCTGTTCTGTCAGGCAGAAAGCAAATACTGTGCTGGGGGAAGTGTGACTCAGAGGTGAGTTACACAACTCCATTCTGCTGTCTGCTCTGCCCAGGATGGGGAGGGTGAGGGAAGCTTGAACATGTGCAAGCCAAAAGGGCTCTGCACTTCTGGAAGCTTCCACAGGATCATGTCACTTGTCCAGGCTGGTAGTCTCCCTGAGGGCAGTGTGAGGAGCTGCTGCACTGTCACGAACACACATCCATGTCCTCAATGGCAAGGAGCACCTTCCTCAGAGTGGTGGCTTTGGAGTGTCGCCTTCTCATGGGCCAGCTCCTGCCAGGCTGGCCCTTGCCCAGGGCTCCATGATGTGTGCAAAGGGAGCAGGTTGGCTCCTGGGCTTGTGAGACGGTCACATACATTGGTCTGTGTCTACAGAGGTGATCCTGACTTCTGATTGTTTCTAGAAGCTCTGACTGAGCAGCTCACAGTTAGAGGATTGGTGCCAGACCTAAGATGTTTAACATTGCCCCAGGTCACAGACCTCCTCAGAGAATGACCATGTCCCAGTTCCCTGTGATGCTGTTTTTTTCATTTCTCTACTCTGCAAACATCCACCAAAACCAGGGCCTGGGGTGACAGAACAGGCTGCTGGAAGGAGCTCATAGTCTGTGAGAGAAGCAGACAAGGGCCAAGGACTTTTGCAATTTGCTTTTGGGTAAGGTAGCTCTAACTGATTCTGGAAGGTAAAGAAGTTGGCTAGACAAAGAGAGAGGTATGTGTGTGAGTGGGTGGGAAGTGGGAGGGGCAGGGGATAGAGGATGGAGAGGAAGGAGAATTAAATTCTGAGTGGAGAAGCAGTATTCCCAAAAAGAACATGCTTCCTGACATAGGCAATTATATACCTGGGCTGGCAAAGGACAGCTCAGAAGCCAATTTTAGGTCCTTTCCTGGTTTTGTAAATAAAGTTTTATTGGCACACAGCCATGGACATTAATTTCTTTAAAGCTACAACAGCAGAATTGAGTACTGTCAGCATGGCTTTCAAAACCTAAAATACAGTAGATACTACCTGGCCCTCTATAGAAAATAATTTGCCAACCCCTGTTCTAGATCTACCAATTAATTCTGGAACCCGTTGTAGAATCCTCAAGCCAACCACAAAATCTCTAGCACTCACTGCATAAGTCTGGAATCCCGTATGGCTTTCTAGAGCTCCCCAAAAGAATGACATTTGTGTAGGGATTTAGAAGTTTACAGTGAGCTTTTGCATCAATTATCCCATTTAATCCTTCAACAAGCCTGTATGAGGTTAATGGTAATTTTACCCCAATTTTTGCAGATGAAAAAACAAAGAAGACAAAGGGAATTTAAGTGACTCGCTGAAGACACATGGCTGGGAGACAGCCAAGTCCTGGGCAGGCTGATTCTAACATTCCATGCTCTTTTCACCACATTAACCTACAGATGTTTCTCCGTCACACATTCCATGACTGAGCTGCCCTCCCTGACATTCCATTTCCCTCCATTCCTTCCTAACATCTCCATTGCCACTGAAGAGGCCTTTTGTCCATTGTGCTGCCTTAGTGGGAGAGCAGGTTCAGAGGAGAATTGAATTTCCTTTCTGCATCTGTTTGCTGGTGCCCAGTGCACCCTGGGATGCTAACAAACAGTGACAGATGAGCTTCAATTGGCTGGTGCGTGTGAAGAACCATTGGACCAGGTAATTCCAATCCGCCCAACTTAGAACTGCATCCAGGAGGGAGCCCAGGGTGGCAGCGACAGTCCAGACCTTGGGGTTGCTGAGAGAGGGCCTGTGAGGGGCCCAGGAAGGGTGGGCATCCTGACTGACCCCTTCTGAACACAAGGATTGCAGCCCCCTTGCTCATTTATTTTCACAGGAGCTGCTCTTAATGGATTTTCATTCTATTTGTTAGATACAAGGATCCAAGATGTGGCTGTGTTATATCAGGCAAATTCTGAAGGCCCATTCCCTGCACCGCCCCCCCCCCCCACACACACACACACTTCCTGTGCTGCTGACTAGAGCTGTGCATGCTGTGGGTAACACATTTAGCTCAATAAAATGTAATATACGATGGGATCATATTTAACAAGGAAAACAGGGCCCGAATGGACAGAGGAACAGTGTGGCTGGGTTGCCATGGAAACCCCTGGTTCAGAATTTCCTGACTCCTAGGAGATTACATTTTCAACCTTAATGCTGTATTAACATAAGCTTTGGCACTTAATGTCTCTGTTTTACACCTCCCCTCTCTCCCTTGCTCACAGGCGAAAGGAAGCATCCAAGATGAGCCAGGGAAGAGGAGAGAGGCTTCACTTCATGAAAGCCTAAACAGGATCCAGCTGAAACCAGCCACCACACTGAACAAGGTGCTCTGCAGTTTTCAGAGTGCATCATATCCATTATCTCAGTGACCTGCAGACAAGCCCAAGAAGTGGACTGATGTGAGGTTGCCAAGCCCTGGGTGTGCTGCCTCTCAAACACCTCTTACATTCACTCCTTCTGTGTCATGCTGCCACTGCCCTTTCTATCTCTCTTGAGGATGTTTCAATAGCTTCTCACTGGTCTCCCTGCTGCCTTATCACCCATTACCCTTGCCCTCCCACCAGCTCCTGCTGCCTGGTGATCTTTCTGCACTGCAAATTTGTTCATCCTCTGGCTGTCTTCACAATCTCCAAAAGCCCCAGCAGGTAGAGACTCAAGTCCCACCTCCTGTGCATCCAAGTATTGCTACCTCTCTCTACAAGTTCCTTTCTACTCATTCTCACCATACCCACCTTCCTCCAGCCCTTCAGCCCATTGAGGCAATGATATACTTTCTGACTATACCTGTAGGGTCAGTCCCTCTGCTCATGCCCTGAACTCCTGGCTTCTCCTGTCTTGCCGACCAACTTTTCTGCTTCCTTTAAGATTCAGCTCAATATTACCTACTTCAGAGGTCCCTGCCCAGCTAGCTTCCAGTGTTCCCTTGGTGCTTTTATCAAACGCTGTTGCAGTTCTTCCACCTGATGATCTCCTTGGTTCTTCATGCACCTGCCTCCTTCCCTACACTGGGGGCTTGTCAAGTCCAGGATTCATGCCTTCTTACTGCTGTATCCCGACCATCCAACATGGTTCTGGTACCTGGTAGCTTCTTGAATAACACTGGTGAAATTAAGTTGATGGATGAGGGCACTGGAGCTTAGAGAAGTCAAGAAGATTAGTTGAACACCACTTGCCTGGTAAGAAGCCCAGTTTTGGGGGCGGGTCTCTGTGCTGTCACTAACCCTCCTGGCCTCTGCCTGCTTTGGGTTCTCAGCACTATTCACAACCCACAAATCACTTCTCTGTTTCCAGAACTATGCTTTTTTTTCCTGTCAAACTTTTTCTTACTTCCCCATATCTTCTCCACCAGCTGCTCAACAGCCTCGGCCAAGCAGGGCTGTTAGAAAGCCCACGTCTGGAAAAATGAGGCTTAGAGACCCTTTAATCCATGGAAAAGTCCATGACTCTTTCTTCCCATGAGGCTTATCATTCTAAAAACAAGGTTCTCAATGTTGCAAAGAATAGCCACTCATCCAAGCAAGCCAACACTTTGGAGTTTTACACTAAGGATCCAAGAACCTCTATTTATTTCCTCTGCTAGTGATTGGGTGCCAACTCCCCAACCCCACCCAGTTATGTCCATCTGGAATGTCAGAATGGGATACTACTAGGAATAAAGATCTTTGCAGATGTAATTAGTGTAAAGCTATTGAGATGAGCTCAACCTGGATTAGGGTGTGTCCTAAATCCAATGACAGGTATCCTTATGAAAGAGAAAGGAGAAGAAACACAGAGGCACAGAACAGAAGGCCCTGTGAAGACAGAGACACTGGCTAGGGTTGCACGTCCATGGGCCAAGGAACACTAAGGGTTGCTCAGAGAGAGGCCTGAAATGGAATCTCTCTCAGAGTATCCAGAAGAATGCAACCCTGCCAATACCCTGATTTCAGATTTCTGGTCTCTAGAGCTGTGAGAGAAGAAAATTTCTATTGTTTTCAGCCACATCGTTTATTGTAATTTTAGCCCTAGATGATGAATATAGCCATGTAATGAAATAATACAGAGGAAGCCCTAGCAGGGCCACAGGAACAGGAGGACAGGGGCTTCCTCACCCCTCACTGTCACATGTGGGGCCCCACCCTGCATCTTACCCTGGCTCCTCTCAGCTCCTCTTACTCTCTGAACTGCCCTCTAGCCACCTCCAGCCACCCCTGCCCCTGCTCCTGTGTCTCCATCTCAGGCCCACACACAGCTTCGGCTTACCTCATGGCTCTGTAGCCTGAGTGGTCCTGGGTCCATATCATTGATGGTCTTTCCATTTTCCTTACATGTGCTGACCAGCCAACTCTCGCCTCACATTTAAACTACCCAGGAGAGATGATCTGATGGTTTAATTAACCTTCATGTTCCCAAATGGGCAAATATTTCACTTTAGGCCACCTCATGGGCAGCTGACCTCAGCTCTGCTTATCCTAGTCAAGGTCACCTTGTTTTGGTCATTGGTGGCCAGGGAGGCAGGCCATGTATTTTGACATGGGGATGGATGCTCTGAGAGGGCAAGACAGGTGACCTGAGATAATATCAGATTGGTGGCTCCTTCACTGTTGAGACAACTTAATACAGAAATGAGTAATATGCAGTAGGAGTGGAAAAGGAAAAGCTAAGAAGCAGTGTTTTCAAATGTAAAAAGGAAAGTGACATCAGCTGAAGATTTTGAAAAGTCAAAATTACAACCTACTTGCCTCCCTCACTGGAGGAAGGCTGCCTTCGATGAGCTGCTCAAAAGTGTTCATTGTGCTGGGTCAGCCTGACAATCTTGGTGACAGAAAGGGTAGGTGGAGAGAGGCTGGACAGAAGAGTGGGCTCCCAGGACCCTGGTTGAGTTGGGGCCAGCCTGTTCACCACGGGTGTTTGCAGAGGGTCCAGGACAATGGCTCTGGGGCACTGGGCTGCTGTTACTATAATCCCACTCACTTCTTGTGTGCAGCACTGTGCTAGACACTGTCCAGACACTCTCTAATGCACTCTTCCCAGGACCCAGGGGCTGGATGTCAGTGTTGAGCTTGTTGTATAGATGAGGGACTCCAGGTAAGAATGCCCAAGGTCATAGGATGAGGAAGTGATGGAGTCAGGATTCAAGCTCAGGTCAGAGGGGTGAGAGACATGGCAGCCAAATGCACTGTGTGATCCTGGAATGGACCTTGGGGTGCAGGAAGACAGGTGTATACCTGTCTTTATAGCATGCTATAGTGACATTGAATATGGAATCCAGATAGGAATAGAGTGTAGTATCAATGTTAAATTTTCTGATTTTGATAACTCTACCATGGAAATGTAGAAGTTCTTGTTCTTAAGAAATAACACTAGTGTTTATGATTAATAGGGAACAATGTCTCATCTTACTCTCAAATAGCTCAGAAAAAGAGAGAGATAGAATTATAAAGAGAGTGAGACAAAATGTGGTAATTAGAGAATCTGGTGAAGGATGTGCAGGGGACGCTTGACTATTCTTGCCACTCTACATTTTAAATTATATCAAAAATAAACTGTAAAAAAGAAGACTCCAAAGTCCTGGCTCTTTCAATGTTTTTTTAACAGTAGCTTTATTGAGGTATACTTTCCACACATGAACTGCACATATTTAAAGTATATGCTTTGATAAGTTTTGACACATGTACACATCCATGAAGCCATTATCACTGTGAGGAAAGTGAACACAGTGAACATCACACCTAGAGTCTCCGTCTGCTCCTTTGTAACTATCCCCATGACCCCTTCCCCCACCCTTCGTAGTTCAGGCAAGTGTTACTATAGACTAGTTTGCATTTCTTAAAATTTTATATAAATGGTATCATATAACATGTACTCTTTTTTTGTCTGGCTTCTTTCACTCAGTATAATGATTTTGAGATTCATCCATGTTGTAGCATGTAGAGATAGTTCATTCCTTTTTATGGCTGAGTAGTATTCCATCAAATGGATATACAGTTTATGTGTTCCCCTGCTGATAGACATTTGGGTTGTTTTCAGTTTGGCTATTATGAATAAGGCTGCTATGAAGAATTTATATACATATCTTTATATGGACGTGTGTTTTCACTTCAGTAGAATGGGTAGATCATATGGTAGATGTATGTTAACTGTTTTCCAAAATGACTATAGCACCAGTTGTGTGAGTGTGCCAGTTCCCAAATACCCTCTCTTGGGTATTAACTGACTTGGCGTTGCCAGTAGTTTTGATTAGAGCCATGCTAGTGGACTTGTAATGGTATCTCATTATGGGTTTCTTTTGCATTTTCCTAATGACTAGCAGTGTTGATGTTTTCACCATGCCATTTTCTCTCCAACTTCTCTGGGGGCATTGCCCCTCAGGTTAAAGAGGCACCTGCAGTAAGCCTGGGAAGCTCTGTTACTGCCACTATGAATCTCAAGGTGAAAGGTTGAGTCCCTGGCAGAGAGCAAGGGAATGAATGGGCCCAGGTTGAAGACTAGAGCCATAATGTGAGAGCCCAGGACCCTTAGAGACTAAGGTATTGGCCCAATGGCTCTGATTGACAGAGAATACCCTTTGGATGGAGCATTTACCAGCTCAGTAACCCAACTTAGGGCTTTTCCACAGGTGATCAGTAAACAGGATGCATTAGGTCCTAACTCTAGGATTTCATTTACTGAATAATCATCAAGTGCTTTCTCTTCTTTTTTTTTTAAAAGAACTAAATGACAAAGCTTTATTCAAGGACCTTAGGATTTAAAAACTGGAGATACAGCTAGACCATACCCAGAGTATTCCAAAGAAGTAAGAAAAACTGAGAATTCTTATATATAAAAAGTACATTCTTGAGAAGAATCAGTCCCGCATTCTTAGCCTCTATATTGGTCTGAGCTGATAATCTCCTAGATGTCCAGTGGTCTGGATAGTGGATGTTAGCCAATCTGGACAGGTAGACTTTCTTTTCTAAGTCCTTCAGGGTATAATCAGAGGGTAAGTACCTACTTCTGTGACCAGCATGTCTTTGATTGACTTTGGTTGGTTCTTAGTTTGTAGGTAACTTTTAGAATGAAGTCAAAACTCCTAAGAATTGTGTTCAAGGCCTTTCTTGGTCAAGTTCCTAAATTTAGGTTTTCTACCAGATTATTCTACTCAGACTGTGCTCCAGCACTAACAAATGTCCCAGTGTCCCAGACTTGCCAACCCCTTTCTGCCTCTCTGCCTTAATCTTCTCTCATGCTTCTCCCTCTCTTGGCCAATAGAGACCTGCTCAGCCAGTGGAGGCATCAAGCATCCCTACAGCCTTCCTCATCTTCATAGGGAGAATTAATTGGGGTCAGCACTATCTGAACTTGTATCCCACAGGCTATTTATGAAGGCTGCGGTGGGCTGTGAATTCCTGAAGGGCAGGACGCTATTGCACATACCTGTCTTAGCACTGGATCCTTCCGGCTTGAAGTCACTTAGTCACCATAGGCCCAGTGGGATTTCTGCACTATGCGAGGTCTTTCTGCAGTTGGGGACTAGGAGCATTACCCCCTCTACCACTATGTGTGGTTCACAAGTTACTCCAAATGCTGGAGATGGCATCTGCTACATTCCAGAAGGTTGAGTACCTCTGCCACCTTGCCCACTGTTACCTGGAACAGCCATTATCATTGTGTGAACGCATGGCCACGAGTTTAAATACTATAAACAATTAGTTTCTTAGGGTGCATCATATTAAACATGCCAAACTCAGTGAGATATGAACTGGTCCTAGAAGCCTTCTTTTCTTCCTTCCTTTTTCCCCTCTTGTTCCAGTGGCACTTATGCATCTGTACTTCCTCTACAGAGCTATTCCCACTAGAAATGCTGTGAAACCTTTCAAATAAAATATTTAATGTGTGGATCTGGTAATTTTACATTGTGAGTTATGAAACCTTTATTTAGCTCCCACCTTTTATTAAACCTCAGGGTTCTCCTTTGGTCTCTAATGATATTACGTTGCATCAGAATTAGACAGTGTTTTTTTTTTTTTGTTTTTGTTTTTGTTTTTGTTACAGGGGGCTGCATTATTTGTTGTGACTCCATAATGCTAATGTTTAAGTTTTGAGTCCTTTTACTGCTGATTAAACCTCTAAAGACTACAGCAGAATTTCCGCTTCACTGCTAGAAGAAAAGGAAACAGCGCGGTTTGTATTGAGGAGATCACTTGAAGAATGTGCGGGAAGGTTGCTGCATTTATGAATAAAGTGAGGCATTATCATTTTTAATAGGAATTAAACAGCTAGAGGGAGAAGTCGGGCAATGCTGTGATCAGTGCAAAGGAAAACAATCTAACAATTTTAATTAACTGTATTTTAATAGCTTTAGTTATAATTGAATAATTTAAATACCAAGGGAAACAGTTAAATCTCCTAAAAGCCTTTTTTTATTTACATTTTAAATACAGTTCACGGTGAAGAGATGACAGTGTGTGTGTGCTGGGGGGAAATTGCCGGGCTGACTCCAGCAGCCGGTGAGCCCAGAAGAAGGATGGAGCCTGAGTGATCCCTGGTCAGGGCTTGCGTACCCACCATCTCAGGATGAAATGGCCTCCTGAAAAGACCATGGAGACAGTCGTGGGTGTGAGACATTCCCCACCAACCCATGGCCTGCCACACATCTTGTGTCACAGCCCCCTCAGTTAGTGGGGTCTGGAGTACGTCTTAATACACGATCAACGTTCACGTAGTATTTATTGCCAGTCTACAGTAACAACCACCATGCAGTAATAAAATAGTGGAAATAACAGCTGAAGCTTATGGAGGGCTTCCTGAATGTTTGGGTCTGGAGATAATGGTGAGAGAGAGAGAGGTGGGCCCTACCCTCCTGGAGTTTTTCAGTTGGAGGGACAGACAGATAATAAATACGTAAACAAAATTAGTGTAAATTATGATAAGAGGCATATAAGAAGCAAAACAAGATACTAAAATAGAAGATAATGGGGTAGTAGGGATAATTTTAGGCAAGGGGGACAGGAATGGTCCTTCCCTGGAGTTGATATTTATGTTGAGACTTCAAGTATGGCATGGGGGCTGGTATCTAAGCCTGGAGCAGCTAGAGCTTTCCTGCCAGATAGAGCAGCATATTTGAAGGACTCTGGGGCAGGCACAACTTGGTAGCACTTTGGTGGAATTGAGAGGTGCTAGCAGTGCCTAGACAACAGGAAGGAGGAAGGGTGATGTAAGGTAGGGCAGAGAACCTGCACAGAGGGTTGTGGAAGCCTTTGGAAGATTTTAAGCAGTGGCATTGATTAGTGATTCTAAAAGATCTCACTGCTATTTTCCTCAGCTTTGTGCGGGGTTGAGACCTCCTCCCTCACTCACCCCTGTGAGCTTTCCCAGCCCCTGTGTCAAAATTCCTAATACCCCAGTTCCCATTCAAACCCCATCTGAGAGCTGGTCTTTGTTCCACATCCCTTGCTGATCCAGGCCTTGTTTGGAACTGAATAGATTCCTCCCAACCTCTGCCAACCCCCAAACCATGGCATTGTCATCTCTCCAGCTCCATATGTCACCACTGGCTGAGACTCCTGCTACTGCACATCCACCCCCTGTCTGGGGCCAGTGAAGCCCATGTCGTTGTGTACTAAGCAACAGTTACACTCTGGGAGACCAGCCCACTGCCCACACAGCACCCCTCCCTCTCTCCTTACCAAGCCTGCAGAGGAGTCTCCTTGTGTCTTGTGGCCAAGCTCTTCTGAGACATGAGTGTCTCCATCAGTGCTAACAAGGAATCCTTCGAGAAAAAATGCCCACCACCTGCAAAGACAGGACATTGGGAAATGGCAACATGTAATCTGTGGGGAGCCGCTCGGTCCCAGCAGACTGCTGATGGACAATGTTTTGGATTGCCATCCCCTTCCATTACAACTAGGTATCCCTGCAGTTCCAGGCTGCCCTACCACGCCTGGTGTCCTCTCTTGCTGGGGGGAGGCTGCACTGTTTCACTAATGGGGTCACCAGCCAGCCTGGAGAACAGCAAGGGAAAGCTGCTGGTCGAGCAACCCATTTCTTCCTTCCAGGAACCTCACTGGCTTCTCAGAGGGATCCACACAGGAGGGACCAGCTCAGACTTCAAGTTAAAGCAGTGGGCTACACTGATAGGCCTGGACTGCAAGTTTGCTCATGAAATGATACACAGAATATTCATCCCAGAGGTGATTGGACAGGCTGCATGGGGTGATGAAAAGACAGAGTCAGCAGAATTGATCATAATGATGAGAACACAAATACATGTGTACTAAGTGTTGACTATGCTTTGTATGCTCTGCCTAATTTGATCCTCAAAGGGAAGTGCCCCTTGAGGTGAGTAATATCATTCCGGCTGAACAAAGAACAAATGATTAACTCAATGTGGGTCAGTTTGGGAAGTCACCCAGCTATTGTGTGATGGACACAGGACCTGCCAGGTTGTACCCTGTTCTTAACCATGATGCTGTTCACTTGCTGCAGTCCCAGCCCTGGAATGGCACTCACTGGCTGATGTCCTCAAGCAGTGTCATCAACCTGTATTGCCCATGGTGTGCACTCACTTGTTTGCCCCACAAACTGTTATCTAGTGCCTCCCCTGAGTCTCTATCTCATTTACAGATGAAAAAACTGATGCTCAGAGACAGGAGACCCTATGTAAATGTACATAACTATGCATGTCCTGGAAGCTTGAGCTAGTGGTCCCACAAAGCCCAACTCCTCCACAACTCAGTGAGGCTTCTCAGTGACAACTGCATGGGGTTTGGTGCTTGCTCTCCTCACTCACAGTGGACTGCTGGGCTATGTAGAATAGCCATCAGGGGAGCCAGGGAAGGACTGGCAGTTATTTAGGGGTAAGGGTACAGGAACAAAGCATACAGGAACAAGTACTGAGAATTAGAGATGAAAGTCCAGAGATCAGGACCTGGTGGGGTGTTTCAAATGTCCCTTCCTGCATGCAGAAGTTACATGGCCAAGGGGGTCTCAAGCATGAATCCTACCAGGGAGCTTTCTCTGCTCCATGTCCCTGGAGTACTAGGTTGAACAGGGAGGGTGACTACATTCTGCTCCAGTGCCCCAGGCAAGGTCTGTCCCTTGGAGGGACCCCTGGCCTGCACTAAGAAAGACTGGGAGGAGGGAAGGCAGGAGCTGCCTTGGGCAGAGAGGCCAGGAGGGAGAAGAAGGGTACAGATCAGTGGGTGGCAAAATTGTGGGGGAGAGGTTGGCAGTATGGGGCTGTCATGACCTGTTCTGGGTGTACACCTTCAGTGATAGGGAGCTCCTGCATTCCTGAGCAGCTCTGCATAAGTGGAACATTCTCATAAAGAATTCATTCCTATTTCCTGCAGCTGTCCCATACTGGTCTTGTTTTTGCCCTTGAATTGCCAGGACAAGTGCATTCTGGAGTGGTGGAGTGAGTCAGGGAGTCACTGGCAGGGTGAGGAGGTACAATCACAGAGAGAGGCTCAGCACATGGGGAGACACCATGCTCTACAAGTCTGCAGAGAAGGGGGTCTCCTGCTGGTTTATGGAAAGAGGTGTCCTGCCTGAACCTCAGTTTCTTCTCTAACCTTGGAATGTGTTCTCACATGTGGAACAAGTGCTATGTGGATAAAGGGCAATTTGGGAAATGTTGTGGGACTTTTCAGTGCCTACATGACTCTGGTGTGCACGGGGAGTCTGTGACAGCAAGCAGAGTATGCAGCTTCTCCCAATACTTCTTTCTCTCTTTCAGGACATTTCTCAGGGCCGATGCTTTAGAGAATGTGCTTTGAAAAAATGCTGTTTTCCAGACATTTCCAGAGCTGCCACTGTTCTTGCTCAAAAGGAAAGAGGGAATCCATCCTGCTGGAGGCTTAAAGTAGAATGAAGGGGAGGGGCAGGCAGTGGTATGGAGAGTGCAGAAGAGGAGGACTGGCAAGGAGGGGTGGGAGGCAGGCACCCTCTTTCACCAAAGCAGTGCATGGCTGTCTGGCAGTTCAGTGCAAGAGGCCTGGGAGACTTGGGTGGCTTCCATGATTTGCTGCCTCTGACAAATGTTGTGCTACAGTCTGACAATGCAAATGAGAGTGTGCATGAGGCTGTCCTTACTCTGCCAGTTCAGATGCTTGGACACCAGGCACTGGCTTCTATCCTCCCTGACATCTGAGTTACAGCAAAGCAGGAGGCAGGGACCTGGCGGCCTCAGAGCGGGAAATGATAAACAGATGTCGGAGGACAAAGGGGCAGGATGTGCTGGAAGGTTTGTGGCACCTCAGGCCTGCTTGCAACAGTCCTTCTCTTTGGGGAACAAAGAGGGCGATGAGGCCACAACAAAGAGGAGCCTGTGGCAGAGGGGTTAAGGCCATCGGCTTTGAAGTCTCACAGGCCTGGGCATGAATCCTGGCTCCACCACTTGCTTGTTGTATGACCTTGGACAAGTTATTTAACCTCATGTGTCAAGCAGGGAAAATAATAGTTCTTTACTTAGAGTGTGGCTTTGGGCAGATTAAATAAGATGATTCATGAACAATACTTAACACAGTGCCTGGCACAAAATAACTCAACAAATGGAAGTTGTTTATGCTGCTGCTTGGGGAACAGGTCCTACAAAGTGAAATGATTATTTGTCCAGCAAATACAGACTGTACCCTGCTCAGTGCCATGTGCAAGTGTACAAACCCAGACTGGCCCTGACCCTTGCCTTTAAGTGCTGACAGGCAGCAACAGGCTGTGCCAAAAGTCACAGCTGGTTGCAGAGTGACATCCAGTTATGCAAAACCCTCTGGGCTATTCCTAAAATGAGAAGGCTATGAAAGCATGGGTATATAGGGAGCATTGAACTGTGTCAAGTCCTGGTATTGTCCTCAGCTAGTGACAATGTGTATCTGCTGGCAAGTTACCTCTGCTAGATAGACTCCTATTCAACCTTCAAAGCCCAGCCTAAATATCCCTTTCTCCAGACAGTATTTTGCACGTGGTCAGGGTCCTTCTAGCAGTTGATGCATGCCTTGGTTGAGGCACTTACCAACTTCTCATAGTGCAAATGTTTGTTCTTTACTTTATTTGAGTCTTTTTTTTTTTACTATAAAGTCTGTGAGGGTATTAAATGCCTGGGGAACAATATAGAGTGATAGTTAGGGGTATAGATTATGGAATCAATAATATGAATGCAATCCTTGGATGCATGGTGTTTGATGTTTGGTGACTTTGGGTAAATTCATTAATATTTGTAGGCTTCAGTCTCTTTATCTATCAAGCCAAGAAAAACATACAGATCTGGAATTGCTATGAGGCTAAAAAAGGGACAACGTCCACAAAGGGCTTGGCACAGAGCCTGGCATATGGGAATCCCTGGGGATACTCACCAACATGGGTGTATTTTCATCTCTATGTCTGTCTAGTGTGACCCCAGTGCTCCATATGTAGTTATCAGTTGAATAAAATTAGTTCTCCATCCTAGGACTCAGGATCAAATCTGTCACATGACGTGACTTCAGATCAATTCTATGCTGAGGCAGTCCAAACCCACCTTTTCAATTTACAGATGGGGAAACTGAGGCCTGAGTAGTAGTGTGGGGACACAAGCAAATGCATTCAGATTGTCCTTGGTGCATTGCAATGGTATTTGGTTAGCTCTGCAGTGCATGGGTTCTCAATAGCCAGTTTCTTTCCCATCTGACCTGTTTTCATGTAGAGGAAATATCAAGGTGTATGATGTCAATGCAGTTAAGTAATCCAGCCAGCTGTATAAACATCTGGAAGTAGCAGAGACACAACCCCAGAGTGAAAGCAAGGATCAGTGTGTCCAGACGTCTCACTGAGGTAACCTGTGAGGAGCCAGTTAGGAGAGGTGGTGCTCTAATCAGAAACCCGAGTGTGCATTCTTTCCTCTGCAGGCATGAAGTCCAGGAGGGCCGATGAGGAGGACAAGGATGCCACTGTGACTGGTCTGTGAGAGTTTGGAAAGGTGACATGAGGTTTAGGAAAATCCTGCTAATGACATGTTAGCAGCGGCTGGAAATAACTTGTCAGATTCACAGGACCTGCCTCTTCTTACTCTTTCCCCATGGTGGTGAGTGGGCCTGGCTCTGCCCTCACTCCAGACCCCCAGGAGAGAAGGGTGGGTTTGCAAGTCTGGAGTCTAGGGCTACAGACTGGGGAATTCCAGATCTCTTTTCTCCTTAGAAGTGACTATTTGCAGCCCAGAGAGGCTAGCAGGAAAAGGCTCTGTAGGAGCTCCCAGCCCAATGCTTGAGTTGTAGATGAGGGAATTGAAGCCCAGAGAGGGAAGCAGCTTGGCCAAGGTCACCCAGCTGCACAGGGAGATTCAGGGCTAGGAGCTGAGTTTCCAGACTCCAAAACCATGCTGGTTTCCCTATAACTCATTTGCCCTCTCTCATTATTTAAAATTATTTTAATAGCAGTAATTGTTTCTTTTTATATAGAATTACAAAATTGTCATTGTAAGAAATGTGAAAAACACTGAGTAACACAAAATGAATTTGTCAACAAAATCTCTAGCTGGAGCTAATTACTGGTTCTTATTTCTCCCTCTACTCAAAACACACACACACACACGCACACATTGGTATCTTGCTCCTTGACAGGTGTGGCCTGTGGCTTCCTGGGCCCAGATATTGTAATTTGCACATACAGAACACAAAGCAAAGGGAATATGGATTCTGTTTATCCCTTATGAACTATGGGGTCTCCTATGAACCTCACTTTTCTCATCTGTAAAATGGGTATGTACCTTAGAGTAAATCAAATTAAAGCAAAGATGTGTAATTACTCTACAAAATACACAGCATGTTGTTCAAAGAATGAGTGAATGATGGTGACAATGGCTAGTGTTTGGGGAGGGTGGTGGCACTTTCTGAACAGGCCACCTGGATCTCACTTTTAGCTTTATTCCAAGGCAGCTTCCTTCTTCCTCCCCAAGTACGATGTCAGCTCTCAGGCCAGCCTTCTCCCACTGCACCTCCATGACAGTCCCAACGTCAGAGACCCTGCTTCAAGACCCTCCATGGATAGATAGTCTGGGCAGGCAATGGAGATGGCATGGGGGCAGGATGGCCTGGCACAGAGACAGGCGGCTTCCCCTCCTCAGGTTCCCTCCTTGGCTGGACCCCAAAGGCTGCCATGCACATCTCTCAGATTCACAATCCCAAACTTCTTTGGGCTATAGACTCTGTCTCAGCCACTGTGTTAGCAATTTCTCCCAGTCTCTCACTGCCTCTTTACCTTGAGTGGCAGAGATTTTCATACCTATTTTATAGATGAAGAAACTGAGGTCTTCTGCATTTTTCCTTACAGGAATACTTGCCTTTGCAAAGGAAGCTCCCTAAAACCCTAGGGAGCCAAGGTGAAACTGGGGGTGTTGTGTCTGCACTGTTGCTGGTTGGAGGGCTGCAGGGGCCTGTGTGGGCCCTGTCCTCCTCATCCCTGATGCAGGCACATGAGTTCTAGAACTGGCCTTTACTGCCAGCTGCCTCTCCTCCTCCTCTGCCCAGCCATGAGTGAGATGGATAACATCCAGTCATTCCCTTGGGACCTGGCAGAGAGACCAGGGACAGAGGCTGATGCCGCCTTTCACCAGTCACGTACAAAGGTGGCCCAAGCACCTAGCTTCCACCAGTGTCCATCCCTGGGTATCACCAGTCCAGGGCTCCGAGCTGGGAAGTGCCTGGGACCAGGAAGCCACAGTCTCATTAATCATCTTGGCTGATTCAGGACTTCAAGGGGCAGAGGTGAGTGGTTGAGAAGCAGAGGAGCTTTTCCTTCACAGTTTGCAGAGCTTGAGCAGGTGTTTTAACCCTCACTGCACCCTGATTTTCTCATCTGCAGAATAGTCACCACAACAGGGCCCACTTTTCCTCTCCCTTGGGACCAAATGGAGAACTGTTCAAAACTCTGTTTGGGTGTATGTGGTTTTTACTGCACTGCAAACAAAAGATGGCCTCTGGTTAAAATAGCAGAAGATCCTGAGGCCAAGGGACATTAAGAATCCCACAGTAAGACCCTGACTGTGGATGGCAGTCTTGGCTTTACCCCACAGGTACTCAGAGTCAGGACCTTCAAGGAGCCAGCTCTAAGCCCTGGTCCCACCACATCATCCCTTTGAAAGTATCACTGCCAAGAACTCACATTCCAGCTAAGGGGCACTCAGCCTCTCCTGGGGCTTCCTGGCACTGCTCCACTGGCCCCATTGACTCTGGGTTCCCATCGACTTGGGAGTAGGTGAGTCACTGCCTCCTTGTGACTTCTGCATAATGGAAGGTGCCTCAGAACTTGGCTGGCTTGTGTGGGCCATAGTTTTGGAGTTCTGCAGGTGGTAGAGGGTTTTAGGGACCCATCCTTAGTGTAAGCTGCTTCACTCTCCAGTATGCCTCCTTGGGGTAGCCCAAAGAGGAATCCTCTGGTCTGGTTTTATTATCTTCTCTGTTGGAAAGCAGATGGTTCTGAACACCTAGCTCAGGAGACCAATGGAATCCCGGCCGGGTCCCTTTAATGGGTCTTGTCAAGCAGGCCCTGATCCAGCAGTGATAAGGAGGCCCTGCTGCTGGGGATAGCAACCCAGAACCAGCCAAGAGCACCTATTTTCTTCCCTCACAGGCAATCACTGCAGTTCAGTGGCTTTCATTTATCAGGCAGATGTAATCTCCTCAAATAGCTGCCAAGTCCTCCTCTTCCTGGAGTTCCCGAAGATAACCGCTTCCCCAGAGGTGAAGGAGCATTTCCTTCACCAGGAAGAGATGCCATCTGCACACAGGCTTACACAAAGCCACTTACTTCTAGAGGCAGAGGTTAGAGGTTGCTTTCCACTACTTCTATTCTCCCTATTCTCCTTAATAACAACATGTATTCAGGGGAGCAACGCCTCCAGCTAAAGGACTGTTATTTCCAGCTTTCCTTGGGACTAGAGGAAACTACATGACTAGGTTCTGGATAGTAAGACATAAGCAGAAGTTGTTTGGTAACTTTGGGAAATCTCTTAAAAGGTATGGGGCTGATCCTATTCCTTCCTTTTCTGCTTCCTGCTACCTGGAATGGAAATGTGATGGCTGGGGCTCCGGCAACTGTTTTGGGTCTTGAGGTGACCTACACAGTAGGAGCCATATGCCAGAGCGCTGGGCAAGCCATATTGAAGATTTAGTCCCTGACCCTATGGAAACACTGTATCAAACCCAGAACTGCCTGCCTAAAGACTTCGTCACAAAAAAGCAAGTAAATTACCATTTTGTTCAAGCCACTATTATGGGTTTTCTGCCACATATAACTCAATCCTAGTTCTAACAGGTATACTTCGAATTCAAAGTCTGATAACATCATATTGCTTTATTTATTTACTCATTCCTTGAATTATTTCCAGTCACGTAGCAAACATTCTCTGTGCTAAGTGGTATATGGGGTGCTGAGGACCTAAAGATGACTGGCACCCAGCCGCTGCCTCCCAAGAGCTTCCAGTCTAGGTTAAGAGTCAGGTGCGATCCTCATCTGTTCAACACTCCTCCATGGCTCCCCTTTGCATTGGGCATGGTGTACTGCAGAGCTCCTTGGCCCTCCTCTCCCCACCCTCTCTCTTCTCCACACTGGACTTCTTAGCTGGTGGGGCTTGTTAGGAGTAAGAGTAAGGGCTAGAAAGTCAGGCGCTCCTGGACTGACACTGGCTTTCACCAGCTGTGTGGCCCTGATACATACCTAGAAAGTGCTCACCTCTTTTCTCATCTGTAAGGCAGCGCGATAATAGTCACCTCTCACAAGACTTCAGAGAATTTGGTGAAATAACATGTGTGTAGCACATAGTACAGTTCTCAATGGCACATAATATCATTGTTAACACTCTCCACTTAACTCACTCTTTCACTTAGTGATGATTGATTATGAAACAGCTGTTTGTGCCACACTGTGTCAACCCACTACCCACTCTCCCCCCTCTCTCTCTATAGGCAGACTCATCTCCCATCCTTGCCTGATGCCTGGACTCCAGGAACCCTGAGCCCAGCCACCCTGGTGGATCTTCCTAATGTTCACAGAAGACTGAGCTCAGTGCCCTTCTTGACTAGACCATTCTTTCTTACCCCAACTTACCCACTTTCTACAGACATTGCATTTTATGGGCTGAGGTCCATGGGAGTCAAGATTGTGCCCTTTTTTTTTTCTTTTTCTCCAGCAATAAATGTTACTTAGTAAATGTTTGCTGACTTGAAGGATGGATGGATGCATGGATGGATGGATGAATGAGTGGATAAATGGATTGAAAAGCTGGCCACAGTCAGTGAGGTAAGCACTGTAATAAATCAGTGTGCAAAGTGGCATTGCAGGAAGGGAGTGTGTGGTTCTAACTTATCCAGGTAAGAAAGAATGGACAGGAGAAAAAACTTTTGTGCTGATTATTTATAGGTGAGTGGTGGTCTCCAGTGTGGACAGTTACTTATATGAAATCATGCAGTGATTGGGGTGGCTTGTATTTTATTGCTCTGACCACAAGTGATGGGCACTTTCTACAGATGTCACACCCAAAACTTCCTTCTTTGAGTTGAAAAGTCTCTTCCTGAGATTCTAAACCATGGGGCTAGAACATGCTTTGGATGAAGACTCATGAAACATTTTCATGAAGAGGCCAAAAGCTGGTCATAGGGGCAGCAAGGGCAGGGAGAGAACCACCATGAAAGTGCCAGCATGTCCCAGAGTCAGACAGACATGTCCTCTGACCTCTGATCAGGTGGCAATGGTACTTTACTCCTCCACTGCAGGTATGAAAATCAAGGTTGGGAGTGGTCAAGTCATCTCCTTCCTATCACCTAGCTGGTGGGCAGGGGAGAAGAGCCTGGAACCTCAGATTTAAGGGCCAAGAGCTCCCCTCTTGCAGGTTCTCCCGGGGCATCCCAGAGGGGCAGGTAGCTTGAGACTCACTCCAGTGGCTGGCTGGGTGTGAGGGAGTCCTGGTGGTAGGTTGGGTGGGGCAGCAGGCTGCAGCAAGTATACACAGTAAACATACTGGTAAGTCTAAGGATTTAGAGTTTAAATGGGTCCATAAGAGAATATTCATCCACTCACTCATTCACTTATTCATCCATCATCCATTCATTTTTATTGATCAACTTTTAGGCACTAGATACTGTTCTACATGCTGCAGGGAACATAACAGGTGGGATTTACATATCTTGGAGATTATATTGATGAATGCGAAGATGGAAAACAAATAAGATAAGCCAAATGACTGTAGGTAGAGACTGGTGCAAGGAGAAGACAAAACATAAAATAACCACCTGGGGTGTGAATTGAAATATAGACTGCAGCCAGAGAAGGCCCAAAGAGGAGGTAAGAATGCCAACCTGATACCTGAATAACAAGGGGTGGGTTGTTAGCGGCTTGCATGGGTAAAATTCCAGACAGAGGGCCCAGAAGAGTGCAATGGTATCAGAGTTGGGTACCTGGAGTGCCCAGGGGAGCCACAACCCAGGGCTAGTGGAGCAGGGGAATCAGAGCCGTTTTAGAGAACGTTGGGAGGAAGTACCACCAGCTAGCACTGAGCTCTGGGAACAAACTGGCTGGGAGTGTGAGGCTGAGACATAGAAGTCTGATTGAGGCCTCCTACTTCCCTTACTATGACAGACAAATTTTAGTACCAATACTTGCTCAGCGGTGTTCAGGGAGAGAGAAAGTTGGCAGACTCAGAGAAGCTAAACCCTGGCTCCTCCTCATTCTTCCCTCCTCCATAATAGAAGTTATTTGTATCCTAATGCCCTTTCTCCATTCTTTCCTTGATAGTGGGACCCTAAGTTTTCATACTGGGACCCAGCCACTCAAATGAAAGCTCACATTCCCCATCTTCCCTTGACTAAGACTTGTCAATGAGATGTAAATGAGAGTGTGGTGTGGCCACTTCCAGACCTTCCTGAAAAGACAGTCAACTCGAGCCCTTTGCTTCCTCTCACTTTGTTTCCCTTTCTGTGAGCTGGTACTGTACCAGCCTTCTGGGATCTTGAGGTGGTCTCAGAAGTAGAGGCCACACATGGTAGAGTGACAAGATAGAATAGAATGAGCTTTGCTGGAGAGACACCACAGCAGAGCTCTAAACTTTTTCCATCCCAACTGTGTTACCAAAAAATAAAATAAAATAAAATAAAATAAAATAAAATAAAATAACCACCTGCCTTCTGAAGAGGCTATTATTTTGTATATCTACTGCTTACTTAAACAGCATACACCTACATAGCTCCTCATACAGAATAGACACAAGAAAGACTGAGGACACAGGAAACGAGATGCCCAGGGTAAAGGGAGGGCTGGCCTCAAGGGGCCACAGTTTCCTTCAGTCTACAGCCAGAGGCGTAGAGTGGCCAGGCAGAGATGTGGACCATTTATCGAGGCAGTCTGCCCTCTAGGAACCATTGTTGATGGCGTGCTTGGCATGTTCACCAGTCTGATTAACAAGTCTCTCCCTGAACAGCCCTGGAGAGGGATGCAGAGGTGGGCTCAGCATGGAAAGTGGTGGGGCCCTTCTTCCCAACAGCAGAGCTGGTATTAGAACCCCTTAATTCTGGGACGATGTCTGACAGTATGCACAATGGTTCTGAGCAGCAGGCATTCAGTCAGCATCCACCACATGGCCCTTGGACCCAAACACCTGGCTGCACAATTTGATTTGGACAGATTCTCATGTCATGGTGGCTGTGCACACCGACCAGATGGACCACTGTCCATGTGTAGTTACAAATGCCTGTGAGTGTTGATGTGGCCGCCTAGAGCTTGGCTGTAGATGTGGGAGGTACAGGTGGTGTGGTTGGGTTGGCTGGCTCACTGCAGAGTCTAGACGTACCTGATGCAGGCACATAGCAGGGCACAGGTACTTGGCCTTTAAGATAGGTTTTCTAAAAAGGCCTGACACACTCATATTTGTGAAACCATGTTGTGCCCTGATGTTGTCAATTTGTGAACATGAAACATTAAACGGTTGGTTGGGTCCCTCCCATTACGAAAGGAGAAGTTTTAGGGGACTTGAAGGAGAAATGGCCAGGGAGAGGGGAACCTTGGTTTCCTTCTGACAGAGGGTGTGGCCTTCACCCTGTTTGCTCTGTCTCCTCTAACCCTTTGCACCTCCCACCCTAGGCTCTGTTTTTCCTTTACTGTGCTGTAAATATCGAAGCATCAGCTTCATAAAAAGCCAACTGGAGGTCTTTTTAACCCCTAGAGCTGGAAGGTAGCATCAGGCTCTAACCCCTAGATCTAGGTTTCACTGTTCTAATGGCCCCATGGTGGAATTTCCATGGCAGCTTGATCCCTGGAATTCAAGCTGCCTATTTCACTCAATGTTGGGGTGTCCTAGAGAGCTCTCCAGGATGCCACTGGATCAGCACAGACATGTTTTGTCCACCAACATGTCCCTTATGTTTAACCATTAAATGTGGTTTACTCATTACCAGGGAGCACCTCCCTTCCACCACCACCAATGTCACCAAAGCATCAAGCGACACAACGTGCAGTGACTGATCAGCTTCTTCCTGCTTCCTCCGCTATTCCCTGTGGTCCTGACCACCCACCAGCCAGCAAAGGGAGATGAAGTAGGGGGTGTGGGTAGCTGCGGGTACAGACTATACTGCTAAGAGCAGAGTTTCTGTCTCCTCAGCAAGACTGACATCCTTGGTTGTTGGAGACAAGGGGCTGTCATGAGTATTGTGGGGTGTTGAGCAGCAGCCCTGGCCTCTAACCACAGATGCCAGCAGCACCCTCCTCTCCGAGTTGTGACCAAAAATGTCTTCAGACGTTGCCAAATATCTGCCCAGGGTTGAGAACCCCTGATCTAGGGAAAGAACTCAGAGTGAGCTGAGGTGGGACACACACCTCGTCCCTTCCTCATCAACTGAGTGGGGCAACACAGTCCAATGGCTGGGAGTGCAGCCTCTGCAGCCCTTGACTCTCACTCACAACCTATCCCCACCACTGCTAGCTGCATGCCGTAGCTGTGCTCCTGTGTGCCAGTAAGGAGACTTCATCTTTCTGTGGTTTGTTCATCTGGACACAGGGAATCATTGGCAGCTCCCCCAGTGAATGTTTGTGACATCATACAGTATTTAGTTAGTACTGTCTCAGCTTAGATGCAGACGAGTGTCTTATGCAGGGAGGCTGTGTCTTGTATTTCTGCAGTTCCTCTGCAGCTCCAGAATCAAGTCTTGGGTGGTGGTCAAGGTCTTCTGACCTAGTTCTTGCCCTCTTCTCCAATGTCACCTCTCACCTGTGCTCTTGGTGCCTGGCCCTCAGCCAGGATCGAGGAGTCTTGTCCATCTCCTTCACCTAGACTACCGCTACTCAGGTTTCTTCAGGACTTTTCCTGACCTCCCAAGGCAGGGTTAACTGCCTCTCGGAGTTTGTGTCCCCCGTAACCCCTCCTAGCTTCTAGGACAAGGGCTTGCACTCAGGTGTTTCAAAAGTGATCCCAGGATGGGTAGATAAGAGTGAAACAAGAAAGGAGGAGAAGCCAGTCCAAGAATGTGTTATTGAGCTGGTAACATCTGTGAGCAGCTAGACAGTACTCTGAGGAATCTCCTGGAATATGCCTGAAAATATTGCACCCTAGATAGAGAAAACAGGAGCATTTCTCTAGCAGCTTATGCCATCCATTGGTCAGGTTACCCCAGGGGTGTCCACCGCTCACACGGTGAGTGAGCATGGCTGAGTTGCTCACAGGCGACCCACCCAGTGGTGGCAGGGAGGTGCTGGAACAAGTTGGAGGAGGATGTACTGCACCTGGGGTTTGGTGTTGCTAGGCCACATGGAAGGGAAGTGAATTGTTGCTGCAATGGCTGAAGCAAATGGTGTGCCAAGATGTGGGACAGGGTATGGAAACCTCTGATACATTGTACCTCTTCAGTCTCTTCTTCTCCCCACCGTACCTTATCCTCCCCACCCACCACTCTCACCCTGTACTGCCATCACCCATCATCTGTCTTGCCCTATCGCCCAACCTTGCTGGGGAGATTGTGACTCCTGTAAGCAGGATTGATTCTTCTTCACTATATATCTGAATCCCGTAGAGTGGCTGGAAGAAACTAGGTTTTAAACAAATGCTAGTTGCATAAATGAATGAATGAATGGACAAATGAGCCAGCAGTTGGCCTAGAACCAGTGCTATTACAACTTCTAAGGCTGTGATGAAGCCAGTCTCTCATGTGAACCTCAAGCCTTGGCTCAGGATCATGAACCTGAAACAGCCTGGTCTGGAGGTGAGGTTACTGGGTGAAATGACATGAATGTCTGGGGGTATGATTTTCAGAGCACAGCCACTGCCCAGGACAACAGCTGGCCTTTGCAAAGCATGACCTCAATAAAACTCAACATGGCCACAGTGTAGGCTGCACATTGGATGTTCCACTTAGTTCTGCCTCTGCAGTCACAGGTCCTGCGCACGGGTTAGGCAGCAGAGTCATGAGCAAGTTGGAGAGATGCCTGGCTGCAGAGCACCCAAGAAAACCTAAGGCCCACTAAGAGACCTTAGTGCCCAGGGCAGTATCAAAGGATACCATTTCTTAACACTCAGAGCCCTATGAGTGGCAGGAGCCTTTGCGAGCACCCTCTTTAAGGAGCCTGTTTTACAGACCCAGAAATAGGCGCTCTGCCTGAGCCTCACAGAACTGGAGTTTGGGCCTGCAGTGCTGCCTCCTGATTTAGTCTCTTGTCTCCTATGTGCAATATATATTGTGGAGCTGAGAACTGTTCTTAAGGAGATTTTGCCAGTTGTTTTGTTTTTATTTTTCCCAAAGCAGATATAGATTCAAGGATGGGGTATGGGCATTTTATCAGGGAGGTGATTTGGGGAAGCAGGTGATTTGGGGAAGCAGGGCTAGTGAGATAGAGTAGGGGGAAAGCCACTCTTTTGGATTCTGTGAGGTCACTGCCACCAGCAATAGGGCTGGTACTCAGCAAGCGTAGAGGTTGCCTTTGAACTTTCACAGGGAAGGCTGAGAGGCTGAGGCATTCATTCACTGGCTATGGGCCCTATTGTTCTAAGCATTACCCCTGGGGACAGGAATTCCCAGTTCTTCTCTGTGTGCAGGCTGAGTGGCCCCTGACAGTTCTGGAGGGCCATGGGGACAGAATACAGAGAGCTGCTTAGCTGTGCTTGGGGTGAGGCTGGCAGTGCTGGGTGAGTCTGAGTGTGCACGGATCTGCTCATGGGGCTGAAATCAAAGGTGGGTCAATGAGATGTGATGCAGGCCCCTGAAGTGTCTGCTGCATGCTTGGGGTCAGATACCAGCCTCACAGCCGATATAAGTTTTCCTAGTATCTCCCACTCAACCCAGTGGGCTGTTCTGGGTTACTCACCTAAACCTTGGCAATCTGCTGTCAAGACCAACCCAAAATTGCACCATATTGGGGGTCTGAGTGCTGTGCCATGCCACTCTCTCTCTAATCAAAGCTACCTGCATGTTCTGCATCTGAGAAGTGCCCTCAAACAGGAAGCTTTGGGTGCAAGCAACAGAGAATGGCTAGGGAAAACTTAGTCAACAATGGATTTGCTGGAAGAATTTCAAGGACTCTCAGAATCAGGGGGAAAGCCAAAGACACAAGCTTGGTAATGAACCAGAACCAAGAAAGGTGAGCTTTTTTTAGGTTAATATTGCCCACTGGTTGGATGACTACAGAGCCCTGGTTACTATCCCATAGGACTCTAGATAGTAGAAAACAACTAGTTTCTCAAAAGGAAATTAGAGAAAGTTAAACATACAGTTACTATATGACCTGGCAATTCTACTTCTAGGAATAAACCAAAGATAAATGAAGACATATATCCACATACAAACTTGTACACAAATGTTTGTAATAGCACTATTTACAGTAGTCAAAAAGTGGAAACAACTCAAATGTTCATTAGCTGATAAATAGGTAAGTAAAATGTGGTACATCCATATAATGGAATATTATTCTGCCATAAAAAGAATAAAGTATTGATACATGTAACACTATGGATGAACCTTGAAAATATGGTAAGTGAAAGAAACCAGTCACAAAATACCACATGCTATATGACTCCATTCATATGAAAGTTCAGAGTAGACCAGTCTATACAGAAAGAAAGTAGATGAGAGGTTTCCAAGGGCTGGAAGGGATGGTGGGATTGAGTCATAGGTAACATGTTCAAGGTTTCTTTTGGGGGTGATAAAAATGTCCTAAAGTTGATTCTAGTGATGACTGCCCAACTATAAATACAACAGAAACCATTGATCATACAGTTTAAATGGGTAAGTCACAGAGTCTGTGAATTACATTTCAATAAAGCTGCTTACCCATAAATGGAGGCCTGGTTGGGGTTTACATGGATATGATGCTTTGTGCTCACTCTTCTGTGTGGGATTGCTACTAAAATAAAAAGGCAATCAGGTGGGACTAGGAAAGGGATATGACTGCTAGGTACCATAAGACGTTTTTCTTCCCCCAGGGCAATTTGTATGATGTATACAATTTTATCTAGAATTCATACCCGTTCATGCTGGGCGTGGGATATTAACCCAAGGCCCCACTCTACTAAAGCTCAGTTCCTTCTGTCATTACGGGCTGAGTTCACAAGGCACAAAAACTCGGAAGTCACGACTCTCTTCCAGGACAAAGAACAAGAGCACCTTGGTCATGTGACATTTATCCCTTCTGTAACCCAGTTGGGGGTTACAGTGCTGGGCAGGGACTGACTTGTTTGTTATGTTGGCCTAGGGGAAGGGGTTGGAAGTCTTGGTCTATATGCCCAGGAGGATTGATGGGTGTGAGTTCAGGCCCTGTCTTGTCCCATGTGACATTCAAGTGCAGCAGCATCACAAAGTCTCTCTAGTTACTTCTCACCTCAGGGGCCTCTGTCACTTTACATTTTAGTTTGGTAGTGCTCAGGGTGGTGATTGGTCACTTTACCAGAGGAGCAATTCAATGTCTTATTTTAAAGTTGTCCCTCATGAGTGACCCACTTGGACATCCAAATCCAGATGGCTTATTCCCATAAGGATGCTTGCAGCAGCTTTTCCATGCATGGCATGACCCATCCCAGGGCTTGTCATCCCTCCTACCATCCTCTATGGGGGTGGGGCAGTGCCATATCCTGCACACAGGCTCACCAGCCCACACCACTGTCTCTGCATATGCTTTCTCATCACTCTCCTTCCTGTCTTCTGCACATCTGAGTCAACCAGAGAAGCTGTGCACAGGGAAAAATTCCTGCTACCCAGACTAGGGCCTGTGTGGGAAACCAGGACTCATTCTGCAGTGATGGAGCCACTGAGACTGGAAGCTTCTAGCTCAGAACTTGTCCACCTGATGTCTTTTGGAGCTAACCTTCCCATCTGCCGATTCAGGGATTAATTTATCAGTGAGTTCAGAGCCCTGGGAGTCAGCTTTGTCCTGGAGACCGTCCTGTGTCTTGAAAACAAGCCTTTATATCCTTTTTCACAAAGTGGGCATTTTCTTTGCCTTGGGCTCCAAGGTCACAGCAGGTGGACTTTGGAAACTGGATAGTTCAGTGGACACCAGGGCAGGGACGTGGATCGACAAGGAGAAGAAAGATGGGCAGGAAGCAGCCGGTCACAGAAGTGACACCATCAGGTATGCCCGATGAGAAATGTCTGTGCTTTGTGTTGTCATCCGCTAATCCACACAGAAGGTTATTTTCCCTTTTGAATTTCACAGCCCCAGTGTAGGTGGGTTTGTGGAAGAAATATGCAGGGGTCTTTTTGAATTCTCAATAAAATGTCTCTAGTAGAGGAAAGTGGAGGATCAACTAAACACGAATTGCTCCCCTATCATGGATAGCTGCTGTGCTATGTGCTTTGCAAACATGAATTCATTTAGTCATGGTCACAGGTCTGTGCAGTGACATATTATTCTGTTCAACAAATGATCCAGAGAGGTTAAGAAAGATGTTCAGACTACTGTGTAAGAGGTTGTCTGTAGTTAGTGATGGGACCTCACTGAAACCCCGGTGCACTGATGCCAAGGCCCTGCAATTCTGAAGTGAATCATGCTCTGAAACAAGGAAGGGGGTTGCATCTACTGCATGCTTCCTATACACACACCCAGGGTCTGCCAGTTTACACAAAATCTCCATTCCTCCTCACCAGCACTCTGCAAGGTGGCTGCTACAGTGCTCATTTTGTAAGTGAAAAGACTGAGGTTCAGAGGGCTGCATTAGGATGGCAGTTGGCATTCTTTCCAATGAACTCAACCTCTCTGTTCTTTGCCACTGGTGTGATCTGCTAAACCTAATTTTCAGAAACCTTCCTCTGTCTCTGCCTCTGTCTCTGTCTCTGTCTCTGTCTTTGTCTCTCTCTCTGTTTCTCTGTCTCTCTCCATGTTCCAAGAAACCCCTTGGAAGTTTTTCTGCCTTTGACACAAAGTGTTCCAGGACAGCTTGCATTTTAGAAGTGTCTGTGACCAACAGTATTTTAAGAGAGAGTGAGCCAGGCAGGAAAATTTGGAAAGCAACCAGTTCCTTGATATGTATCTTCTTGAGGGTGTCGGGGCAGGGGTGGGGTGGTGTGTGGTGGCCAGTAGAGAAGATAGTGCTCTGGGTGTTGTTTTTTTTTTCTTTCTTTCTTTCTTTTTTTTTTTTAATTTTTATTTTAGTTTATTCAGTACAGTTTCTATCCTTTATTCCCATTCCAGCCC
>CM052542.1:104976812-105053001 GCA_028533065.1 Trachops cirrhosus
TCACCAAACCACGCTCTCTCTTCGGGTTTTTCAATGTCCGCTACAATTTGTGATCTCCTATTTTCATTTATGGCGTGATAATGTTGGCTCTTTGCTCTGTACCTACCTAAAATGACTCAGATTTTTTTCCCCTGGTTGTGGGAAAGTAGAATCTGCTGCATCCTACCACGCCGCCATCTTCTAACTCCTCTTTCTTTCTTTAGAGGGAGCATCACTGCTTCAAAAATGCAGACTCAGGTGAGCAATAAAAAAATCAACAACAGAAAAACTCTGGTGTGGGTGTGCTTGACACCCTTGCTACTCCAAGTGTGGTCTCCCAACTATCATTAGAAATGCAAATTTCTGGGCTCTACATGATACCTACTAAGTAAGAATCTGTATTTTAACAAGGCATCTAAGTGAGTTGTATGCATTTAAGTAGGAGAAGCCCTGGTCTCTGCCATCTCAGCAAAGTACACATATCATACCTCCATTTCCTCCTTCCACAGGGACATCATTGTGGCTCCATCTCCTATCACCCAGGGCCCAACCAGAGATGCTTCTTTCTCCTGCTCCTCATCTTCCAATTCCAAGAGCAGGGACCCACACCCAAATACCTCTTGTGTTGGTACACTTGGGCCTGTCCTCAATGCCAGTCCCATTCCATAAATGCCTCATCTAGGCTTTCTGATGGTCTTCCCACTGGGCTCAGAGTGCTTTTCCCTCTGCCCAGATCTGAAGGTGTCATCCCCCACTTAAATCCATCTCCCCGCTGCCCCTGGAATGAGGTCTCTGCCCCTCTTGGCCACCATGGTTTGGTCTTGTTCACTTCTCCAGCCTCTCTAAACTCACTCTTCCAAAATGGTTGCAAATTTTTATTCCTCTGTATATAACATCTGTCTTTTACTCTGGCCACTTTGCAATATTTCTGTCTTTGTTTTTGTGTTAGCAATTTGATTATGATGGATTGTGGCTTGATTTTCTTTGCATTTATTCTCTTTGGGGTTTGTTGAGCTTTTTGGGGTCTGTGGGTTTAAACATTTCATCAAATTTGGGAGTGTTTAGCCATGATTTTGACAAACTATTTTTGCTTCCCTCCCTTTTATACTTACTGTTTGATATTGTCCCATAGCTTACTGAGGCTTTGCTAATTTTTCAATTGTTGTGCTTTACTGTGGATAAATTAATTTGCTCCATCTCCCAGTTAACTGATTGTCTTCCCAATAGTATCTAATCTTCTGTCTCAATCCCATCCAGTGAAGTATTCTTTTCAGATATTGTTTTTTAATCTCTAGAAATTCTATTTTCTTCTTTATATCTTCTACTTCTCTACTTATTTTGTTCCTATTTTTCTTTAAATGCTTTAACAAATGACTGTTTCAGCTTCTTTGTCTACCAGCTCCACCATCTTTGCTGTCTCTCATCTCTTTCTATGCACAGGTATTTCTTCCTTCTAATCTGCTTCTCTTCCTGCTTCTTGGTATGTCTGGCAATTTTAGTGGATGGTGGACATGGTGAATTTTATGTTATTGAGTGTCTGGATTGTGCTGTCCTCCCTTAAAGAGAGTTGGATATTGTTCTGATGAGTAGTTAAGCTCCTTGTGGATTATTTGACCACTTGTAGCCTGTTTCTGAGATTTGCTAGCAAAGCTGTGGAGTGGTCTTCACTCTTGGGCTAGTTCGGCCTGAATATTTAGGCTGAACTATGACACATCTGGGGTCCCACCAAGTGCCCACTGATCACTGAGGACTCACCATTCTTGTTGTCAGAGTTCAAATACCCCCTGCCCTGTATCAGCACTTGGTACTGTCCAGCTTAGAAATTTCCACTGACTATTTGGTTGTCTTTGTGGATTGTTGTTCTATGTAAGCAAGACCCTGTATACATCAAAGACCTAAGGGACCCCTCTGCAGACTTCTGAGGCTCTTTTTCCCTCTCCCAGAAATATGTCTACAACTTCCAGCCACTTCAACCTTCCCAAACCACCCTTCTATCTCCACCCTTTCAACTCAGCAAGATGTGAGTTCCTTTTACTTTCCCGGTCTAGAACTTGCCTGTGGGCAGAAAGTTGAGGTGACCACAGGCAGATGACTGGGTAATTGTAGGGGTCCCCTAATCTGTAGCCCTTCTCTCAGAGATCACAGTCCCATGCTGCCAGTCGTCCCATGTTTAGAAAGAGTTGTTTCATATATTTGTTTCATTTTCATATATTTGTTCCAGTTCACAGCAGGATGATAAGTTCAGTCCATAATCTCAATTTCAGGGTTTTGATGCTATTTCTTCTGGCTAGAATCCTTCTGTTGGACTCTCCCATCCAACTGCCCAATCTCTTCCAGTGATTCCTAAATATATTACATCACAGGAGAACCCTTTTAAAGGACAATTCTAAATTCCCTTTTTAGGATTATACCCAACCTGACCTCTGATTCCCAGAGCTTTCTGTGTCATTAGGAATAGTCAGACCAACTGTCATTTACAACTTGGGTAGCATGTTGCAACAGACAAGAACTTTCCCTTATTCTAAAATTATTCCCACAAAAACTTTACAAGATGAATAAAACAGAGTCTCAGAGATGCTCAGGGTCTGCTCAAGTCAGCAACAGAGTGGCCTGACTACAGAGCCTACACTTTGGGGTTTACCACCAGCAAAACTTACACGCCCTTGGTTCTGGTCCTCCCCCGATTCTTCAGGGGTACGTGATGAAAGATGGTGGCAATGTCTTCTAGTTTGCAGCTGCACAGACTGCACTCTACCTGCTGAGTGTGTGTTGTGACATTATAGTTTTTCCCAGGGCAAACAATTCTGCTATCACAGCAGCATTGTTATGACTCTGGCTGGGGAATGAGCAGTGGGAGCTCAGGAATCACTGGGGAAGAAAGCTGTGTGGCGGGCTATCCTGTTAAGAACTGTGATAAAGCTTCCTGCAGACTAGATGGCAAGAAGGACCTGCCTTTGGAAAGGCACTGGCTCAGCCATCCATCAGTCACCCGGGTGGACAAAAGACTAGCACTGCCCTGGAACATGCAGGAAGGATCAGCGTGCTGGCTAGATGGTGCATGACCCTATGAAAAGCGGACTTTTGAATAAAGGGGGAATGTTCTGTTTATCAAGCACCACTCTATATGAAGAACTGTGCTTGGAGCAGTATTTCACATCATGCTCACAAAATTTTCATTGGGGAATTTTTTTTAATATCACAAGTGTATTGTAGTATATGTTTATGGAGAAAAAAAGTAGAAGCAACACAAGAACAAGACAAACAAATTGCCTATGATGCTATCACTCAGATAATAATTTACCAGTTTGCTGTATGTTCTTCCAGAAACTATAAAAAGCAGCTTTATTGAAATATAATTTACATACCATAAAGTCATTCATTTTCAGTGTGCAATTTGATGAGTTTTAATGAATTTATTCATCTGGGAACGTATCATCACAATCACATTTTAGAACCCTTCTATCACCCCCGTAGCTCTTAGGCCCAGCCCCAGGCAAACATTAATCCGATTTCCTCTCTCTTTTCTAGAAATTTCATATAAATGGATGGTATGACATATAGTCTTTTGTATCTAGTGTCTGATATCTTTCACTTAGCATAATGCTTTTGAGGTTCACTATGTTGTTATCACTCCATGTTCCTTATATGAATGTACCAGTTTGCTTACTTATTCCCTAGCTGATGGACACTTGAGTTGCTTCCAGTAATGCCGTTATGAAGACTCTTATACAAGTACTAGTGTGAACACATTTTCATTTCATGTAGGTAGATCACTAGGAGTAGAATTGTTGGTCTGTGGGGTAGGTATATATTTAACCTGATTAGGAAATTGTCAAACTTTTTTCCAAAGTGGATGTACCATTTTATATTCTGATAGCAACATAAAAAGGTTTCATTTCTTCACATTATTTTTAGTGTTTGATATTGTTAGTCCTCTTGATTAAAACCACTCTAGTAGATGTGTAGTAATATCTCATTTTGACTTTTTAACTTACATTTCCTTAATACTAATGATGATGAACCTGTTTTCATGTGCTAATTAGACATTCATTATTAAAGTGTGTTGTTTATCTTCTTATTTGTTGTAAAAGAGTTTTTTAATATTCTGCATACACATTCTTTATCAGATGTTTGACATGTAAATATTTTTTCCCAGTCTGTGGTTCATCTTTTCATTTTCTAATGGTCCTTTTTTAAGACCAAAAGTTTTTTTCTGTTTTGATGAAATTCAGTTTATTAATCTTTCTTTTCAGAAATTTTTATATAAATATATTTTAATAGTTTGGTAAAAGTGCAGTCATGTTGTCTCATATTACTTTTAACTCTATAAATTTTGTTAATAGATTTTAAACCTACCATTCCTCAATTATATCCTACCTAATAGTAGTTCATTATGCTTTTTAATATGCTTCTGAACTTTGATACACATGCATACTTTAATTAGACCCTTTATGTGTAAATTCACTGGTGATATTATTTTGTAGATTTATTTTTTGTATATTATCTTTGTCAAACATGGTTAGTAGGAAAATTTTAACTTATAAAATAAACTGGGTATTGTTTAACCTTTTAAAAAACATTCTGGAATAGTTTGTAGAAAGAGTTTGTAGATATGGTTTGAAGAAAAAAACTATTGTGAAATTATTTGAGACTGTTGCTTTTTTACAAAACTGAAAATTGTTTAGAAATATAATTTATTGATTTTCCCCCAGTTTTTTTCAGGGTTTTGCTCTGATGAAATTTTTATATTCGAAGTTAATTTTAGCAGCATTTATTTACATGGAAAGTCAAACATTTGATCATGACTTCAATACTTTTACACAGTTGGTACATATATTTTTATTTTATGTTTATGATATTTTCCATACAATCCCAATGGTTACATTCACTTTGCCAATCCTAACTTTGAGTATTGTTTTATCTCTACTATTTTTCTTAATTAGACAAACATGTTGTTTTCCTCTTTTGTTGTTTTCTATGTTCTCCACTTTTCTTGCTTCTACCCCTGGTTTTGATCAATTCACTTGGTTTCTAAGACAGAACAGTTGATAGATTTTTTTATCCCAACTTCTGGAAGTCATAGCAGTCCTTTCTAGGAGTTGTCATTTTGCAGATGAAGATACTGGAGTTCAGAAGATTCACAAGACAAAGAAAATGGTAGAGTGGAGACTAAATGCAAAGCCAACCTTCTTCCCCAGATCATGTCTCATCCCTGAGAAGTGATGGGCGTGCCTGTCAGTGAAATTACCCCCTCCTCCCAACACACACATATGACATCAGGAGACAGGACTGGCACATAGTCCTATGGTACATAGGACAATGACCCTTCATCTCTGAGGGGCATAAACAACCTGGAAGCCATCAGGGGTTGATCATCCCAACCCTTCTCTGTAAGACTGCAGGGCCAGGACTGCTTAGTTCCTAAGCTATAGATTTGCACACTAAAGCCCCAAAGCATCAGGCCATGCTCTTTCTCTTGGTGTCAAGGATAAGATGGTGGGTATGTTGACAGGTGCGATGTTGTGTATATGAGAGGAAAGCATTTGTTGTTACCGATCGGCACTGCCCAAAAAGCAGAGCTTGACCAAATATTTGGCAAGACAAAATATTACAGTCTTGGGAAAGATATGCTCTAAAAGGGAAGGAGAGCTTTGTATGCTACAAAGCTCTGCCATAGCCTGTGCCCAGCTGGGGACCGAGTCAGGCGCAACTGGAAACCTATACTAATCACTACTGTGTTTACCAAGTTTTTGACACTTGGATAATGTACACAAACAGTCTGGCTGCAAAATTGCCTCCCCTATTGTGAATGAATAAGCCATCTCTGGACATCTAAATGAGGCAGGAGGATATCCTTTAATTCATAGTCACAGAATCCCCAGAGCTCTAATGCCACTCCCAATACAAAGCCACTCTGGTGGGGTAGTGTTCTCTCCTCTTGCCTCCTGGTACTGCATGGTTCTGCCTTTCTGTTGGCTCTCTTAGTGTCTTCCTGGCATTCATTAATTTATTCTTTTGTTCAGCATTTATTAGGGTACAACTGTGCTTGGGTTGGACTACAGTGGTGAATAAATCAGACCTGGTGCTTGCCCTCACGGAACTTAGAGCCTGGTGGCAGGAAAAAACATAAACCAAAATTTATTATGAATTGTTTGTTATGATGCTCTGAAGAAAAAGCATCAGGTGGGAGCTGGGTAAGATGAGGTAACTGGGGAAAAACAGGAAGATGAAAAAAGCCAGCCATGTACACAGTGGTGGGGAGAACAGGCTGGCAGCAGGTCCTAGGGAGAGAAACCTCAAGGCCTGCATGGCTAAAGCATAGTGACTGAGAGAGGGAGGTCAAGATAAAGACAAGGGTAGGAGGCCAACCTGCAGCACTGCTGACCTCTGGCTCCTCATTGGGTTTTCTTCTCCCTCAGCATATCACCACTTTATTAGTTGTCTTCCTCCAGCTTGAGAGCACGGAACTGGGTCTGAGTCATCTCCAGGTCCCCAGCCCTGAACATGGGACCTGGCTCTGCAGCAGACCACAATTAAGGACTAGCAGAGCTGGGGTTAGCACCTGCCTTGGTGAAATAAGATATGGGAACTATTTGCCAACCAGATTAGGACTATTTCAAGCCCAGCCAGTACCCACCAGGCAAACCTACCATTGCACTTCATTGAGTCACAGATTTCTCATCTATCACAAGAGCAGCTCTGCTTGCTCTTCTGAAGCATCCAGGACCCCTTGTAGGCTCACGATCCAGTGAGAATGTACATGGAAAGCCTTGTTGAACCCTAAAGTCACACAGGTGTGACTGAGGGTAGTCCATGTCCCTGATCCATGTTTGAGAGAGAAGCTTTACTTCCCTTGTCCCACATAAGCCTTGGAACTCTGGCTCTCTGGAGCAGTTAGCTGGGGGTGCTTCCTCTCTTACCTCTTTCCCTGGAGTGGTATGGGGACATCTGCTCAAAGTAGACCAGTCAGAAAATGTCCCTGACATAAGAATCCAGGCTGCAAGGCATGTTGGGAATATGCATAATTGATGGGTAGTCTAATGGAGGCCCTCCAAAAGACCAAAGTGGGATCAGCAGCAGTGTGTGGTATAACAGGAATAACAGGAATTCCTTTGCCATCATGGTGCAGCCACAAACCTGGGGAGGAAATCCCCCTGGTCACTAGGAAGCACCCTGATTTCAGCAGGTCACCTTGGGTTACTACAGCCACATACACTCTGGCTGCTTAACTCAAAGCAGGCATCAGACTCAGATCAGGGCTCCAGCATCCTTGAGGAGTGGGCAGCTGAGTGCTGGGTCTCCCCCACACAGCAGATTGGTGGGGAAAGCCATGTCTTTCAAGGCAAGAACAAGAGAAAGCACACACCCCAAAATGTGAAGATGTTATATGGCCACTTCTACAATGAATTATTCACATAGTAGGATGAATTAGTAATCCACACTTTGAATTAATTTTATTAAGTTACCAACAAGTGAGCATTTCAGAGGCAGGAAAGAGGTGGCCTGTGCACCTCCCTCCCAATCATTAAAGGTGACAACACACAGTCTCACCATGCCAGGTCACTCAGAAGTTTCCATTTTTTTTCTATGTTGGAAGGTGACTCCTGGGCTTTACTTACATTTTTATTTTTTACCTTAATAGGAAGTATTATCTCTACAATATCTCTAATTGCCCCAAGATCTTCCCCTGTGGTAGAAGTAAAAATTTCAAATTAAATGACTTCTCGTCTTCCCTGAAGTAGGCAAAGACAGCCTTGCAGACACAAATCCCTTTACACTTGGACACAGAGAAATGAATCAAGATAGATGGCCCCAGCCCTCCAGCCTACTCTGCACCTGCCTGCCCCTGCTCCCACCCCTGCCTCACCTCCCTCCTGGTTGGTTTCTTGACAAGTTCATTGCTGTGTTCAACAGAAAGTGATCAGTGGAGTCTTGCTTCTGGAGAAGTTAAGTGCAGGCTGACAGTTCCTGTGGGGCTCTGTGAATAAAAGGCTGCAGAAGAGGCTTTGGAAGTGCTTCACAGAGGGACCCACATGTACACATACGTCAAGAGAACTATTGTTTACAGAAAACAAGTTGTATTGGAGCCTTTGGGAATTGCAGAGTGGTTTTGCAAGAATTCAACAAAGCAAATAGGAAGGAAAAGACACAGCCAACATTTATTGAGTGTGTACTATGTGGTAGACTTCCTATTAAGCCTTTCAAGTCATTGTTTTAAGGAATCCTCAGAACTCTGGTGGACTGGCTACTGTTATTAACCCTCAGAAGTTAAATAATCCTCTGAAGTCACTGAGTAGGTAGGAAAGCTGATACGCAAACTCAGGCTGCCTGCACCTACCTAGTAGTCCATGATTGTAATCTGTGTACATAGCATATGAGTTTGTATAGAGGAAAAGAATTCAGACAAATATGTACACAGGACTGAAATAACAACAACAGAGAAGAGCTATAAAGCCAGGAGCCCTGAACTCACATCCTCACCCCATCCCCAGTTCCCAGGGGCACTCAGAAATATCCTTTGCTGCTCTGGTCCTAGTCTTCTCACTGGTGAGATGGCAGGCTTCAAGTTCAAGGCCCCTTAGGCCCAATATTATACCCTTCTCCCTTTGCAGTCTGCAGATATGAACAGTTTGGCTCAGGAACAGGGCTTTAGAATTTTGTGGGCAATCTGATCCAGATAGTCACAGGGTCCTCATAGGCTCTCAACAACATGCTGAGAAAATCCGGGCCCTGCTGTCAAGACTTCCAAGATGGAAATGAATGAGGTCCAATGAGACTCATGCCACCTTCAGAGAGGTCTGAACAAAATCTGCTGCCTGCCAACCTGGAGCCCTGTCCATGTTCAGTACTTGTTCATTGAGCAAATGTGGTATTTTTAACACGATGTTCTCAAGTCTGTGCTGTGTTTTGGCACTAGCAGCAGCATTGAATTCCTCATCTGTGTTGAATTCTACCCAGTGCCACCAGGACAGTTTGACAGCTTGACACTTGACTACTTCTGTCTTAAGAGATGGGGAGATTCAGGGCAAGCCATGACTCAATTTGATGGAAAGAAACTTATTTCTTATAGTAAAAAGTTAGAGGAAGGGCAGAGTGTGCAGTGGACTAAAGAGCATGCCATGTGGCATCCAGTGAACCTCACACTCAATAGCTGTGTGATTCTAGACAAAACCCCTCACAACCATATATCTTGGTTTTCTTCTCTGAATAAAGGGATGTAGAAACCAGGCAGTTGAAATCACAGCGCCAGAAAGGAAGGGTGGGTGTGTTCAGGATGTTTACCTCTCATTGTCTGGAGTAAGAACTGAGATAGCAGGCAGCGCCCAGCAGGGGAGGAGTGGGTGTCTGCACTGCTGCGCTTCTGTCCACTGTGTGGAACACAGTGCAGTCTCGCTCAAAGGAAAAAAAAAATTATTTCAAAATAAACATTATGTTAATGAGGAACATAAAGCCTAAAAAAAAAGCACAGACCAGCTGTGATGGAGGGGTTGCTAATGCAGGGACGTGTTTATACTATGACCTTATTTTGTGAAATAAAGAATGACAGAAGGGATATTTATATATGATGATGTGAGCTTTGAAGAAGCTAAATGGAGGACACACTTCAGGTTATTAACACTGGTTGCCTGGGATTTGTGGAGATGGATTGCAAGGTGAAGGCCAGAGGAGGAAGAAAAGGAGAACAGTGGAGAAAAGAAGTGATAAATAAAAGGGGAAATTTAGCAAAAGAAAGACAGGAAGGAAGGAAGGAAGGAAGGAAGGAAGGAAGGAAGGAAGGACACAGCTTATCTATTATGGTATTTGCGTGCACAAAGAAATGGATGAAAAATGTTCCATAAAATGTGATTCTTGCAACTAGGATGTTAATACTGACTTAGAGAGCTGTTCTAAGGGTCAGATGATGTCATCACATGTTAGGATGAGAGAACTGTCTGAATTTATATCTTAAGAGGAGATTCAAAACTTGAATTCCAGTCTGCAGAAACAGTCCAGTGTTTTTCCTTCATGCCACAACCGCCTCACTAAGTAATCACAAACTAGATATATTCCAGTGATTGACTTATTGAATATGGGACAGTGATTATTAGTTATTCTGTCAGGCTAAGAGCGTAAATCAAAACAGATGACAATTCCCTCACTTTAGGTGGGTGAGTTTCACCCAGTCAACCACAAACGCTGTAATCGTGATGTCAAAGCAGCAATCACATTTCAGTTTAAAAATAACTGGAAATGCCCACTTGAACTAAGTATGTGACAAGCATGAGGCTAATGAGTGGTACCAATGGATGATTTTTGACATTAGCCCATCATCAGGCACATGAACTCATGTTTGTGAAAGCCAGGAGAGAGCTTGCTTTGTGTTTGGTGCTCATTCTGTGCAAAGCATTTTGCATGCATTATTTGAATTAACACTGCTAAGGACCCCATGGAAATGCCCCACTTTACAGATCAGGAACCTGAAGCTCAGTGGGATTAGGTAACTTGTTTAAGGTTTCATAGTCAGTGCATAATAGGTCTAGGATTAAGTCCCCTGGCAATCTGATTCCAGAGCCCACACTTGTAATCCTACACCACAATAGTACACTTCCAAATGGGGAGATTTTCCAGGTTTTATTCATCTTGATTGCTGTGTGACTCCACAGTGATCTTACACAGCTTTTCAAGCCACCAGTGGTTGAGTGTGGTCTTGATGCTGTTGGAATGTGACATTATTCAGAGTATTTATTTACAATGGGATATGACTCTCAGGTATAATTTATGTGTGTTTTGGTGTGTTATTAATGTATGCTCTCAATGGAGGTTTAATTTTGGAAGTGATTTTCCATATCATTATAGAAACTTGAGAGATAATTGGAGCAACACCCATCTAAATAAAAAGAAAAGTGCCCTACTGCTCTCTCAAAGGTCACTGGTGACCGCTGAGAATTCAGACCACTATACTGGTCTCATTCTACCTCCTCATCCACCTTGTTGCATACAGGACACTGTGGTTGTTCCCTCTTTATTGGTTCCCTCTTCCCACAATGGGTCCTCCATGAATATCATTATGGAGACTCAGATGTGTCAAGGTGGAGGAGGTCTTGGTTAGTCATCACTTCCTGTGGCTCAGCTAATGCTGGAACCTCCTCAACAAAATCCCTGGTAAACTGGTATTCAGCATCTACTAGGATGCCTCTCATATTGGGAAACTCACTTTCTTGCAATATAGTAGTTTCAACTTTGGGCAGCTAAACTGCTGTTCTTTTGCTCAAAATCTGCAAGGGCCCAATATACAGAGGGCTCTACTTGTTGGTGACAATTTTAATACTTGGGCAGCAAACATTGTATCTAGTTCTTTTCATCTGACAGTCCCTTAAAGAGTTAAAAATAGAGAATATACACCTTCTGAATTTTTTTTAGGCTGCATGACTCTACCTCCTTTTACTCTTGTGATGATGTTTCAGCATGTTCAAGGTTGTCAGTTTTCTTCCTCAATCTTGGGGCTGAGAGCTGAATGTTAGACTCAGGGAAGGCCTGTCTAAGAAAGCATTGAATCTGAGACTTTGGCCTTTTTTGTTCCACACACTCTGCTTCTGGTAATGTAACCCCAAATTGATGCTAAGCAATGACAGCAAGAGCACAATGCAGATGCCTGATGAGTGGCTGATAACCCAGACTCTCTTTTTCTCATTCAGGCTGCCTACATGATGGAGATCTTTCCCTATGTTTATACAGTAGAGGTTTGGGGGCACAATTGCAGAAGTTCACTTTTTTCCATTATTTAATTTTATTTCTTTTGCCTTGTAAGTTTTGTTGCATCACTACAGCCCACTGAGAGCTTTTTGGATTGCAATTCTTCCATCTACCTCATTTGTCTTCCCTTCCAAGTTCAGTGGCATCCACAGATTTGATAAAGAGCTTTCTATGCCTTCATTCAAGTATTCACAAAATTTGTTTTAACAGGAGAGAGCCAAGGACAAAGCCTTATCTCAGGCCCCTGGAGAGCTCCTGAAGTGACAAGCTCAACAGGAATAAATTAATCAGCAAGCCCTGGGTATGGTTCTTGAAGTAGTTACAAGCCTACCTTCCTTCCTGTATTATTACCTTAGCTAGAGTTCTTCATGTTAGCCAAAAAGATATCATAAGAATTTATTATATACCACATGGAAATTCAAATAGGCTGTGACCAACTGTATTTTCCTTATCTAACAAATCTAATAATTACAAACACTACCAAAAAAGGAAGGAAGGAAGGAAGGAAGGAAGGAAGGAAGGAAGGAAAGGAGGGAGGGAGGAAGAAAAGAAAGGAGGGAGAAAGGGAGGAAGGAAGGGAGAGAGGAATGAAGGAACAAAGAAAGAAATAGAAAGTCAGATTGCTTTATCAGGATTCATATTTAAATGGACACCCTGATTGTTAGGAACCACCATAAGTTCACATACCATATCATCTTATAAAAACCACCCCTTTCACTGCTACATTATTGCTCAGGAACAACATCAGGCATGGGTCTTTAAATGTTGCTTTCATATTATTTTTGAAAACTGGAACAGCCTTGCTCATCTTTATTCATTCCTCAAACTTTTACAGGGACCTGCTCTCTGTGTGGCACTGGGCTGGCAGCCAGAGTTCAAAGTGTGGGGAATTCATGGGATTTCATCAGTATTCTTAGCATCTTCGCTTCTGCCTTATTTCATAACTCCTTCAATATCTCTGGCCAAGAATGAGTGGCCCCATGTTCAAGTTGTCTTTTTGCTCAGTGGCCAGAGGTCCTGAATTAATTTAAAACTGTTAAGTGGATTCCTCTCCCCTCTTCAGAACTCTAAGCATCCCCTTTGAGTTCAAGGAACATGGTCCTGAGTGGGAAAGGCAAAAGTCCATTTCCATCATCACATCTTCATTATCTTATTGGGCCCAAGCAACAAGTTAATTTCATAGTCATCCTTCTTGGTTTGCGTGTGAATTTAAAAGCTCATTTCTCCCAGATCTCAGTCTACTCCGAGCTGTAACCTTTTTGACACTAGAGTATTAGGACTCATTTATTCGCAATGTTGGAGACCTTAAAGCAAGAGCAGATAATGTATCCACTCAAATAATTGAAAAGTCAGAGGGCAGACCATGCTTTAGGAATTGTGTTCAGGGATGCAAACAGCAGCATCAGCACCCAATCACTCTCTCTGTGTCTCTGTGTCTTGGTTCTCTGGCTTCACATTCAAAGGGCAGCTTTGGCCTCCCAGAAGGTCTAGGCTTTATCTTCACTGCCATAGAGCAAAAGAGAAGAGTATCCTTCTGGATCCTATAAATAAAATACTAGGAATAGCAGTGACTAGAGCCTTGGCTTTGGTCACATGCTCACCTCTGACCAATCACCATTGCAAGACAGTGCTGTGATCTGACTGACCAGGAAGAGTCACATGTCTACTGCTATAGCTTGAGTTAGAGCCAGCTCCACCTGACACTTGAACTGAGCATGGGCAGGTCTCCAGAGGGACATTGGGTACTGCTGCAGAAAGAAAGGGGAATACATGTTGAGTTGTTAAAAAAAAACACACACAAAAAAACCCAGAAGAGTTCCTCAGTGCTTATAAGGTGTCCAGCAGAAAGTAGCCACTCAAAACATCTTCACTGAATGCCTTAAATCTATGGCATCCATTATATTCTTGCATGTCCATCATTCTCTGATGATATCTTCACCAATAGTAAGTTGATCCTGTGGTTGTCTATGTAAGAACCATTCTCTCTTTCTCCCTTATAAGTGAAACCTGATTTGGCTGAAGTCTCCATGCCTAAGGGAAGATGATTTCTGAGACAAAACCTAATTGATCTCAAGCCTAATGGCTCTCAAAATTCAGCGTGCTCAGAAACAACTTTGAGGGCTCTGTAAAATATAGATTCCTGGCCAGTGCAGAGACCATGTTTTAAGAGCCATGTTGTAGAGAGATTGCTCCGGTACATGATGGAGTCTAAAGCCTGAGAACCTCTGTTCCAGAAAAATCTCAAACAAGCCAACAGCAAAAAGCCCAGATTGGATGGTGTAGGTATGTCTTGATTTAAAAAAAATGCTCACCTCTCCTTCCATATTTATAAAATATAGCCCAACCCACCCTATCAGGGCTTTCTTTGCCACAGCTTGTCTTCCAGTCCCAGTCCTACTTCCTAGCATAGTTTTCTTCCTGAACATATCAAACCATGATCTTTCATGAATTTCTGCCTTTGCTAGTGCTATTGCCCACCTTGTCCATCCACTCATCCATCAAGGTCAAGCTGTCCCAAGAAGGCTACCCTGACTCCCCTCTCCTCTCTTGTAAATCCTTTAAGTGGGCAAACCACCCACTGCAATGCCATGTGGGTCTTTCTGCCTGGGACTCAGCTTCTGGAGGATGGATGCCTATCTGTTTTCCTGATAATCCATTGCCCAGCTCTGGGCTGGTGCATGATTAGTTGAATGAAGTTCCCCAAAGGCAGAAATAACATTTGTCATTTGTATGTCATTGACCCTGCTGAGCATAGAAGGTCCTCTATAAACAATTGCTAAAGAGTAAGGCATCTGAATGCCACTATACACCTAATGCCATGCCAGGAAGCACAAGGCAAAGAGCGCCATTGTGAACATCAGATAAAGCGATGTTTCATTCTGGCTTTGCCCAGTTACCAGATAATTTGGCAAATTATCTGAGCTTGTTAGGCCTCATTTTCCTCATGTGCAAAATGGAAGAACTGATAGCACCAAAATTGTTACTAATAATGTGAATTGAGATACCTAAGGTTCTAGGCTCCATTCTTGTCACATAATAAGGCTCCATAAATGCCAGATCTTATTATCATTTTATAACAGTCCTTCAACTATTACAACCAAACAGGTGCATCAACTTGGCCATTTCTGGTTTCAGTGGCTTTGTTTCTAGAAGGGAATTCAGAATAGGATGATAAGGGATTCGATTAACTTGGCCTAAGGCTGTTGAAGCTGCTTCATGCAGCCAGTTGGACCCAAATTCACCAAGGAATCATATGATGCCCAAACTTGTTCTAGACATTCTCTGTGTGTTGAGGAAGAGAGTATGACAATTCACCAGAAAGGAAGACACAGTTCTACAGAAACACCTTTGCTAAATTCTTCTTTAGCCCCCAAAATGTAATATAGGCATTCTTTGTCCAGAAGACATTCTTGCACCTTGAGTCTTCACTTAGCTTCAATGTCACCTGTCTCTTGTTCTTACATCTGCTTTAGCCTCATTACTGCTGTGTGATGCTTAGTTGTTTACATATCTGTCTTAAGTGGTGACCTGGGAGCTCTTTGAGCCTAGCCCAGGGCCTGGCACAAAGCAGGGGGTGCAAACTTGGTGGTCTTCCTCTCTGGGGGGCTTTCAATCTCTTTGAGGAAGTCTCTATTGACCCACAAAATGACCACAGTGAGCTTTAAGTAGTCTGGTGCTTACAATTCAGCTTGGGCTCAAGGGCCTATCAATTCTGTCACCAAGCTCTGTGGATCAGAGAGGAGTCCTGGGTTGTCGGAGGAATCAGGCAGCTGCAAGATGAATGAATTTATGGAAGGGGAGGAGTAGGAGGATGGCCAGGAAGCAGGACAGCCAGAGAGAAGGAGGGAAGAGACCTACAAAACCATGAGAGCTTCTGCCTTGTGCATCTGGTGGGGTTGCCCCAGCTTCAGTCCCAGCCCCACAGTCATAGAGGCAGCTGAGCCTGCATCCTCACTCTAGCAATATAGATAGGACCTAAGTCCTAGTTAAAATATTTACATGGGATTTTGTTTATTGTATTTGAGCACTGGCTCTGCCTTCCACTATCTAGGTAGCCTCAGGCAGTTGTTTACACCTCTGATTGCCATTTTCCTTGTGATTTATGACCTGAATCACTTGGTAGCATTCTGGGGAGGATCAAAGCTGCTGGTGTCTGAAAGTGGTGTCTGTGAATAGTAGCACACTAGATAAATTCAACACATTCTGAGTGCTGTTACTTGGGTATATTATCTCTTTATTCTACAAGTGTGGAGAGAGAGTTAGGGACATAGAAGAAATACCAGGAACAAGTTTCTTGCCGTAGCCAATCATGTCACTATATTTATGTGAGCCTTTTCCTAATCCTTCACGTGTTATCTTTTCCTTTATTTAAATCTCTAATACTTGCAGGTTACCCAGAATGCCAAAAGTCCATGCCACCATAAAAGCCAAGAAGGAAACAGAAAAACTGGCTATTTCATCTTTCTTGTTAACTCAACAATCTCATGATCCACTGTATGTGTTTTTAGAAAAGGGATCTCAGAGGCCAATTCACGCATCAGTGATCCTGATGTTTCCATCAAATGAATCACTTGAAATGGGATCTCAATTTATTTGAGCAGAACCGTGTCAGCACTGCTCACAATGAGATATTTCCACATGATGCATTTAGATGTGAAAAAGTTTTCATCACAGCAAAGGTAGAAAGCCTGTATTTACAGCCTGGTGCTTCCTAAGCTTCAAGTTTTCTTGTTTGGAATTGACTTTCCTTAAGAAGAGAAGGAAACTACGTATAACCAAACTTAATAAGGAATGAATGGAGCCCCGTCCAGTTTCCATGGTGGTAAAGCAATACCATACTCACAAGCCACAAAACCCCAGCCAGAATAAGAACAGGAGGCTGAATTTTTGCCTATTGTGCCTTTTATTCCTTTCTTCCCGCTCTCCTTTCTTTCTCACACACCAGGGTGGTTAAAGACACAGTGTCATTTGTACAGATCAGGCTCTCTTCTTGTAAATTTTCTTTTGTAGCTGACACCTATTAATAATTTAAAATGCCTGCTCTTTTGAACAATGATCAAAATTAAGCTATTACCCACAGGGGGATATTTACATACACTTAGTCGGCAGCTGCTTAACAGCCTTTCCACTCAAGATTTCTCATGACCCTCACATATCATTTGTAATCACAAGAATATTTGGTTATTGTGTGATTTTTTTCTTTCATATATTTGATAAACAGCCACTGGGAATCACTTAGGAAGTAAATAAGGTAATTTCTTGTGATTTCTGCGGGCTGCTGAAGTTATGGGAGGAGGGCAATTACTTTTAGATCTCTCTACATGCAATTTACTAATAAGCCACAGAATGCAGAAACATGTAATTAGTAATTACTATAGTATGTAGTGATGCGGTGCTTACCAGTCAGGCTATGGGCCTATAATCTAGTGGCAGAAAATTAATTTGGCTTAGTGTACCCAAGGAAGTCCTGGCATATTTGAAGAGAGTTGTGATGATACACCTAACTGCCGTTTAGAGAGACTGTGGTGGGCACACCAAATGTTGTGATATCCAGTGTCTCACCTGACCCCCACTATAGGCTCATAGGAAATTTCGTCTTTGCCCCCAAATTAAATAAGAGGCCAGACTCAAAAAATGTTTAGATGCTGCCTGAGATCACAAGCTAATGTCCGGTGGACCCAGACCCAAATCCTGAGCTGCAGGCTCCATCACTGTCCGTCTCACAAGGGCATTGCCTGGTCATGCTGCCAGAGAAGTAGCACCACATCCTAAAGCTCAGGATCCAAAGGTGCATCTTCATGGCAGAGTGTGGCAGCATGAAGCGAAGAAAGGAGAAAAGTGGACATAAAACAAATGCTTAATTTTGAGGAGTGGACAATGGACACTTGATGTATATTATCTTTTTTTTACAGTAATTAAGTACTATTTCACCCATTTTACAGAAGAGAAAATTGAGGGTCAATTGAGGTTATGCCATTTGGTCAGGATCAGGATCAGTCAGTTGAGTGGCAGAGCTGGAACTTGAGTCTCATAAGTTTGACTTCCAGCACAATGACTTCCCCCTCATACCATGAAGTTATTGTGATGGGTGGGACTCCTTATTTCAGGATACCAAGTGAATCTGCATCAAATATCTTGAAAAGGGTTTTGGGAGGGTGCAAATTTGTGAAGCTCACAGAGAGCAGGATCTTAAAGTTGTCTAATTTCACCCAGTAATCTCAACTTGAGAAATTTATCCTAAAAAAGGGACACTCTAAAAATTGTAGATGAGTTTATGCACAGAGATGTTAAACAAAGATGTTATTTATAATGGCAGAACCTGAGAGAAAAATACAAATGCCCACAGAAAATTAGGTTATGGTTGTAGTATATGATTGAATATTAGGCAACCATAAAAATGATATTAATAACACAGGGAAAGCCTTAAAACCTAATGAAGAATGAGGTAAAATGCAAAGTTATGTATGCAGTAGGAACTCATTTAAGTGAAGTATTTCTGAAAAGAGAGATACAGACCAAACTTGTGTCTAGCAGGTTCAGAAGTGACAGTATTTAAAAAAATTAAATAACAGCTTAATTGAGATATTATTCATATACCATAAAATATATCCTTTAAATGTGTAATATGCATGGGTCTTAGTGAATTTGCAGAGTTGTACAACTATCAACTATCATCAAATTTCAGAAAAGTCTCACGATCCCATAATCATTAACTGTCATTCTCATCTCCCCCACTCCATCAGGACCTGGATAACACTAATACATTTTTTGTCTCTGTAAATTGAGTTATTCTAAGCATTTTATATAAATGAAATCATATAATATGTGGTCTTTTGTGTATGGCTGCTTTCACTTGGCATAATGTTTTCAAGGTTGATTGCTGTTATAGCATGTCTTTGTACTTCAATTCTCTTTAAGGCTGAATAATATTCCCTTATATGGATATATCACATTCTTTTTATTAATTTATAAATTGATAGATATTTGAATTTTTCTGTTTTTGCTGTTATGAATATTACTGGTATAAACATTGATGTACAATACATTTTTAGTTCTGTTGAGTATATACTGAGAACTGGTAACTTCATGTTTAACTTTTTTCTGTCTTCTGAACTGGCTGCCCCATTCTATATTCTTGATAGCAACAACTGACAGTCCAACGTGTCTATACTATTTTGAACACTTGTTACTATTTGCCTTTTTTATTTTAACCATACTAGTGAGTGTGAAATAGTGTCCTATAATGGTTTTGATTTATATTTCCTAATGACTAATCATGCTGATTTTTTTAAAAAACGTATTTATATCTTTGGAGCAATGTCTCTTGAAATTCTCTGTCCATTTTTTAAATTGAGTCTGTCTTTGTATAATTGACTTATTAGAGTTCTTTACATATTCTGGATTCTAGTACCCTACCAAACATATGATTTGTAAGTATTTTCTCCCATTCTATAGGTTGTCTTCTCACTTTCTTGATGATACTGTTGATAACACAGAAGTTTTGAATTTCGAGGAAGTCCAAATTATCTATTTGTATTTTGCTGTTTGTGCCTAATTCAAAGTCATGAAGACTTACTTGTATGTTTTTTTCTGAGAGTTTTACAGTTAAAACTGACATCTACAGTGTGTTTGTATATGCTTGAGGTAAGAGTCCAATATCACTCTTTTGCATGTAGATACGTTATCCTAGAACCATTTGTTGAAACAACTATTTTTTGCCATTAAATCATCTTGGCACCTTTGTCAGCCATCAGTGGATGGTAAACGTAAGGATTTTATTTATGGAGTTCCAGTTCTGTTTCACTGACCAACATGTCTGTCCTTGTGCCAGAACCACACTGCTGTGATCACTGCAGCTTTGTAGTAAGTTTTGAAACTGAGAAACAAGAGTTCTCCAAGTTTGTTCTTCTTTTTAAATGTTGTTTTGGCTATTTTGAGTCCCTTGCAATTCCATATGAATTTTAGAATTAGCCTGTTACTTTCTTCAGTAGAGGCAGTTGGGATTTTGATAGGGCTTTTGTCAAAGTCCTAGATCTGTCTGTTGAGAGTTGCTACCCTGTTGATAAAATGATGGCTAAGCCCACTTCAAATCCTGCGGCTTTTTCTGAGCTGTAAGAATACAATCTTTGCCTGGCAAGAGAAGTACAGCTCCATGGAACATTAAGGCAGGCTTGGAAATTACATCTATATGGAGATGACCTATAGGCTGCTCCCCTGAGGCCAGTTCTCGGTCACTTCATACACCACGAGGCTTCTATTACTTAGGCAGGCAAGGCTTTCACTGCCTCTGGGCAGCCCCTCCACCATTTCCTGTGGAATACTATTTCACAGTCTAATAGATCTTTCTACAGGGAATTTCCCCTGTTACTTAGCCTACATTTCCTCTTGTACTTTCGGCTGTTGCTTCCTCAGGACCACACCATTCCAGACTGATTTGCCTACTTGGGATTCCCGTGTTTCACAGCCTCAGAGGCCATATTCTGTCTCAGTTGTTGGGGCCTCAGTGAGGGCTGATACCAAGCCTCCTTGGCTCATGAAGCCCAGAACAAATGTGACCAATCCAAGAACACCAAGGAACTGAGGTCATCCTTGTCAAGAACTTGGAAAGCCCTTTCTGAAGTTTAGGAAAGGATGTCTTGCTACTCTGGGGTCCTATTTTATTGCACAGACCTGGGGTCCTAATTCTCCCAGGCTCATACCCAGGCAAGAAGGGCAGGGTGCCAGAGGTCAGCCAAGTACCTGCTTGGTAAATTCACAGGAGAGCTGACCTCCAGAGCCAAGAGGGGCTTCCTTGTCACTCTGGAGGAAGACTGGGGGGACTATATAGAGGCTCAGAAGAGAGAGAGGGGCTGGAACAGACAAAGACCTGGAATGAGAGCATTTCTGGAGTGTTTTTGCACATAGAATTGATGTCACTGCTTTGTCCCCATCATCCATTGAATAAGCCCACCCAGGCTAGGGGTCCAAAGGGGAACACTGAAATGCAAAGAGGTGACATCATTAGCTTGAGCCCTGCAGCCAGCAAGGGAGCACATTCGTTTCTCTCCAAAATCCCTATTCTTTCTGCTGCAGAGCTGGACCTCAGTTTCCTCATCAAAGGAATGGAACTAATGCAGTATCACAGAGCTGTTGAGAGAACTGAGGAGGAAAATCTAGGTGAAAAAAATCAGGCTTAATACATGTTATGTTGTTTCCTGCCTCTCTTCCCCCTGGATGGCTGATCAGGGACATTTCTCCAAGTAATTTAGCAAGGCGAGTGTCTGTGCTCCCTCTCCTCCCAGCCTCCTGCCCTGCACTGATAAGTTTTATTAGCAAAGAGGGAAGGGATTTTCTATGACCAAATTTCTTTTCGGCTTTCCAGGAGAAATTGATGGAGCTTCTTGTCTCTTCAGCCAGCACCTCATCCTGATGAGATTGGCTGGCCTAGGTGGGGACTGAGAGCTACAGAAACCTTTCTAGCCTGGGGGAAAGAGCTGGGCAATGTTATTCTTCTGAAGGGGAAAATCATCATTTGGCTTCTTGGGTTTGTGTACCCTGGGCACCAGGGAAACAGCTGGAATTTGCCTGGAAACCGCAATGCTGTCTGCGTGGTTCTCAATAGGTGACTGGGGACAAGACTGCATTTGACAGTCCATCACCTGCCTTTCTGTTCTGCATAATAAAAATCAATTCTTGAGGCATTTCGTTGGCCCTGATGAGCTTGGGGCTGCTATTCAGTTTCCTGAAAAGGTGTGTGTTTGTGAATGTATGTCTCTCTGTGTGTACATGTGTATATATGTATGTGGGTATGCATGCATATATGCGGGGGCATGTGTATATTCTGTGTATATGTGTGTATGTATGTGGGCTTGAGAGTGTGCATGAATATGTATTTATATGCGTATGTTTGTATCTGTGTGTATGTATGCATGTGGGTATATGTGTATATATGTGTGTAAATGTGTATGTGTGTCTATATGTGTGGAGCATATGTCTGTATCTGTGTGTGTGTGAGTGTATGGGTATGTATGTGTGTGAATATGAGTATGTTTGGAGCACAAGTGTATGTATGTGTATAAAGATTTATTTGAATGTGTGTGTGTGTGTGTGTGTTTCTGCTCCCATTGAGTGCTAGGTGGGAGGCCCAGAGACAGCTGAAGAGTTAAAGCTTTGGGAGATGGAGAGACATATGCAGATGCCCCACCCAACCAGTGACCTCAGCCTACATTGAAAAGCAGTGGAGTGCAAAGGAAATTCCACCCAACCTGAGTCCTGGGTTGGCCTCACACAAGCTGGACATCTCAGGTAAGACCTCCTGTTCCTGCACCCCAGATCACTACAAGGGTAACTCTTATTCAACTTGTGCTGCCCTGTACTTCCTCCTGGAAACCCTCTGATTCCGACTCCCATTGCATGCCTGGGTTGGATGCCTCTCTCTGAGCTTTCACTATGTCAGCACTATAGATGCCATCCTGAATTTGCACAAGGCTCTGTTTATACATCTGCTCCTACCCTGGACTGCGAGCACCTGCAAATAGGTTGTTTCTGCTCTGTACCCCAGGGCCCAGGACTGGAAGGACCCCTTAGACACTCAGTAAGTGTATGTGGAATGAGTAAATGAATGATCAAGTATTCTTGGTCTTAGTATTCTCATCTGTGAATTGCAGGTAAAAATATATGGTTCCTGGGAGGATGACCCGAGATGAACTCTATGAAACCATGCTTTGCAAGAGTATCCAACCTGTAGCCTGTAGGCTGCATGTGGTTCAGGATGGCTATGAATGAGGCCCAACACAAAATCATAAATTTACTTAAAACATCATGACATTTTTTGTGGTTATGTGTCACAATGTATTTAATGTGTGGCCCAAGACAATTCATCTTCCAGTTTGGCTCAGAGATGCCAAAAGTTCAGACACCCCTACTTTATAGTGTTATCAGTTAGTATAGCAGGCAGCCCTTTGTGGGCCGGGGTACCCCAACAGTTGAATGGGACAGCAGGCATGGTAGAAGAGGAGCAGGCTTTGGAGTCAGATGGTTCTGCTTCAAATTCTAGTTCCTCTATTCACTGTGTCTGGTGGGCTCTAGATGAGTCACTTTGGAAAGTCATCTCCTCAACTGTAGAAGAGAGACATTAGCAGTTTCCATATAGGCATAAGGGACAGTTTTTACAAAGTGCAGGACACATAAGCATCCTGTAGAAGTGGAATATGTGCTGGAACATAGGGTGTATACAAGGAAATACCAGGAATCTTGAGCAGGGAGGATGAGTATGCCCTAGAGGAGGGGGAGTTGAGGCAGGGCTCAGAGAGCAGGCACCTTGGAAAAGAAGGAGGGAAGGTATCCTGGGTGGAAAGGCCAGAGTAAGAACACGGCTGGAGATGAACGAGATGATGAGAGTTCAGGGTGTGTGATAAACTACCAGACACTGGCTTAGAACAACATTTTTGTGATCTCACACTTTCTACAGGTCAGAAGTATATACAAAACTTAATGGGGGTCTCTGCTCAGGGTCTCCCAAGGCTGAAATCAAGGTGTCAATTGGGCTGTGTTCTCATCCAGAGGACTGACTAGGGAAGGATATGCTATCTTAGTTCGTTGAAAGTATTTTTCTTGCAAATCTGGAAATAATGTTACCATTTTCTAGCCAGCTATTTGCCAGGAGTCCCTCTCAGCACCTAGAAGCTGCCATTAGATTCGAATCACATGTAACTCTCATAACATAGCTTACTTCTTCCTTACTTCTTGTTCACTTCCTATAAGGACCAAGTCCTTGTAGTAAGTGCTTTCACCTGGTTAGGTCAGGCCCACCCCCAAACCTCTCCTTTTGGATTAGCCCAAATTCAACAGATTTGGGAGTTCAATTACATCTCAAAGACCTTCCAGCTTTGCCAAATGCAGCCTAATCATGAGTGATATCACATCACATTCATAGGTCTTATTTACACTTATGATTACACAGGATTTGTGCACTGGGGCTGGGGGAGTTGCCATCCTACAATTTGCCTGTTAGGCGATCTCCTTTGACTGGGCTACGAGGCTGTGATTCTGTGAAGAGCAGCCTTGCAGTCTGTTTTATACCAACTCCCACAGCTGGCAAAACCAGCTGAGGTAGGGCGACCATGTCCCCATCGCCTTAGACGGTTCTGGTTTATGCCTGTTTTGGGGGGCGTCACTGTTAACAGTGCCCCTTTTCATTCTCAGAAGTTATCCAGATTGGAGGAAATTATATATTGTCACTTGGGCTAAAGGAAGCAGCTTCTCTTCAGAGTCTTCTGGGATCTTTAGGAAGAACAAGTTTGAAGGCCTGTGAGCTATTGTCGTGGGTGATATGAATAAAACTCTTCAGCCAGGACCAGACTTTAGAAGGAGAACAAGTCAAGGACACAGGCATGTGCAGAAGCCTCCCAAATACCCAGTGATGTTGATAAGGTATTCTACTGAATTCCCACAACAATCCTGTGAGAGAAACAGCATCACCCCAAAATTGTGACCAAGAAAACTGAGGCTCAGAAGGTGATGCTGACTAGTCCAATGTCATACCACTAGGAAGTAGGTGATTTGACTTTCCTGGACCTCACCGCAGATTTGCTCCACCTGCCCCATTCTGCTGCCTGCCCTTCGTGCGTTACTCTAGAAGCTCACCTGGGCCCCTCCCCTAACAATCATCTATTTCTTTTACATTGATATTTTTCCCCACTGAGACAAGTTACAAGGCTGATTTCTGAGATGTAATGACCTCAAACCATGGGTTCTAGAATCTGTTCTTCTATGGAGATCAGCCAGCTCTCAAGCACTGGACTTTATCCTGAGGGTGAAGTAAACAGACTCTTTCCAGCCTAGAACAGAGCTCAAATGTTAGCTCCACATGAGTGAAAGCTACATCTTCATCTGTGCCTCCCCAATGTCTAGCGATGCTGTAGGATGCTACATGGTACTCACTAAATATTTGTTCAAAGGATGAGTGAATAAACTCTTGACTCAAGGGAAACTCAACTTTAATATCAAAGCCAACTAATCTCTTTGAAAATGCATTCTGACAAAGAATTAACAGTGCCCCCATGTTCTTCTACCTGTCTGGCTAAGCCTTCCTTTCATAAGACCCAGTGTCATAAGAATGAGATAATACACATATTTAAATAATGGCTAAGACCATCGATTTGTGTGAGTTTTTCAAGGCTGAGAGCAAATTAACCAATCAACACCAATTCAATCATCTCACCGGTGACTGACATGAGAGATTTACATGGTGTCCTCAACAATACACGTGAGCGTGCTGATTCTGAATGCCTCAGGATTTGTGTGACATGGCCCTAATAGAGCCAGCAGATCTGAAAACCTGATGGGAGATATTTTGTGTGGGATGAAGTGATGATGCTGATTACTCACCTCATCTTCATGCCCTCATGGGTAGGCCTGATTGCAGGATGATGTGAGCCAGAGCAGGGTTTCTCCCCTGCTGAAAGGGGATGGCGGGGTGTCTGATGGCATTTGCCACAGAATCCCTCCTGATTAATCAGGTTGTTCCATTTGTGAGTCAGAATCTGCCTTGAGTGGTGTTATCCTGAACTTTGATGCCAATGCAGGTAAAGTCTTCAAAAAAGCAGAGGCCACTCCTGGGAAGCAAGATCTCCTTGTGCTGGGACCAACTTTGTGAGGAGAAAATGGCTGCACAAAAAAAGAAGAGAGAAAGAGAAAGGAAGGCTATGGGAATGATACTTCCAGTCCTCAGGGATTGGGGAATTCCACGGGAAGGGCACTGTAATTTCTATTCAAGGAGATTTTATGCAAAGGCAGATACATGGCCACTGGGGTCCTTCTAGACATGGGGCTGACAGCACTCCTACCACTTGTTAGCTATGTGACCTCGGTGAGCTGTAAATGCTTTGAGCTCTGATTTTTCTCATTCTTTAAAGGGGGGGAAATAACAACTATCCCCATAAGGGGATTTTTGTTTTGTTTTGTTTTTTGTAGAATGACATATTACATGAGGTCGCTTGTATCTTATAGCGTGCTTCCAATAAATGTTGGGGTCTTTTCCCATCATGCAAACCAGAGTAGTAGTAATGAATGTATATGTAGTCTGACAAAGGCTTTTTAGATAAACAAATTTGTAGGAAAAATCCTACAGTGGTGTACACATTAACTCATATTGAACATGTTATTTTTGAGCAAAATTAGTAGAATCACACAGAAAAAAATTCAGAAGCCCAGGACATGAAGGGCTGCTCAACACTATTCTAGTGTTATAACCATTGGCTCCCAGGCCTGTGTTTGCAAATGTAAACAGCTTTCACTTTAGCAGAGCCAAATTGGGCGTCCAACTCTGGGTGTTTGCCCTAGGCAACCACACCTGACTCCAGGTAGGAGGCCACATTAGAGTAGATGCAGATATCTTGGCTGAGTTCCCAGCCTCCAACTTGAGTCTTCTTTTTAAAAAATACACTTTATTGATTATGCTATTATAGTTGTTCCAGGTTGCCCCCTCTACCCAGTACCCCCAATTCCCTCCGGCAATCCCCCATTAGTTCATGTCCACCGGTCATGCATGTAACTTCTTTGGCTATGCCATTTCCTATACTGTTCTTAACATCCACCTGTCTATTCTGTACCTACCAATTTGTACTTCTTACTCCCTGAACCTTTCCCTCCATTTTTCCCTTTTCTCCCTCTCAACTGATAACCCTGCAAATGATCTCCATATCTATGATTCTGTTTCTGTTCCACTTGTTTGCTTAGTTTGTTTTTTAGATTCAATTGTTGATAGTTGTGAATTTATTGCCATTTTGCTGTTCATAGTTTTGATCTTCTTTTTTTAAATAAGTCTCTCTAATATTTCACATAACAATGGTTTAGTGATGATGAACTCCTTTAGCTTTACCTTGCCTGAGAAGCACTTTATCTGCCCTTTAATTCTAAATGATAACTTTTCTGGATAGAGTAATCTAGGTTGTAGGTCCTTGCTGTCCATCACTTTGAATACTTCTTGCCAGTCCCTTCTAGCCTGCAAAGTTTCTTCTGAGAAATCTGATGAGTCTTACAGGAACTCCTTTGTAGGTAACTATCTGCTTTTCTCTTGCTGCTTTTAAGATTCTCTATTTATCTTTAACTTTGGGCATTTTAATTATGATATGTCTTGGTGTGGTCCTCTTTGCATCCATCTTATTTGGGACTCTTTATGCTTCCTGGACTTTTATGTCTATTTCCTTCACCAAATGAGTGAAGTTTCCTTTTATTCTTTTTTCAAATAAGTTTTCAATTTCTTGCTCTTTCTTTTCTCCTTCCAGTACTCCTATGATTTGAATGTTTTACATTAATGTTGTCCCAGATGCTCCTTAGCCTATCCTTGTTTTTCCCGGGTTGTTTTTTTTTTGGGGGGGGTCTTTTTTCTTCTTGCTGTTTGGGTGAATGTTTATCATTTCCTTATATTCCAAATCATTGGTTTGAATCCCAGTTTCCTTCTCTTCTCTGTTGGTTCCCTGTAAATTTTTCATTATTTCACTTAGTGTAAACTTCATTTCTGCCTGGGTCTTTTTTATGCAGTTGAAGTACCCAATGAATTCCTCGAACATACTAGTAACCAGTATTTTGAACTCTGCATTTAAGAGATTGCTTATCTCCATTTCATTAAGTTCTTTTTCTGGAGTTTTGTTCTGTTCTTTCATTTGGAGCATATTTCTTTGTGTCCTCATTTTGGCAGCTTCCCTTTGTTTGTTTCTATATATTAGGTAGAGCTGCTTTGACTTCCTGTCTTAGTAGCATGGCCTATTGTAGAAATGCACACTGATGAGTTGGATGGGGTAAAACCTTAGGCAATCACCAATGAGGGGTAAGCCATGTGAACCAGGTTAATGGAGTCTCCAATATTGTGTCACTGCTCTGTTTCTCTGTGTGAGGGAGGGCTCAGAAAGGGGACAGTGCTGCTTCCTGGCCTCTGGAGTTTTGTCTGCAAGGAAGCTGTCCTGCAGTACTTGCCCTGATACAAGACACTTCCAATTTCTACCCATATGCCACTCATGCCCTTTTAGCTGCTGCCCCAGTGCTAAAGCTTAGAAGGAGTGAGTCTTCATAAGTCCTAAGTCTACTGTGGACCCTTTAAGAGAAGACTCCTGAGAACCCTGCAGTTTCTTCTGCTGCCCCAACCCTCACTGGTTTTTACAGTCAGAAGATATAGGGACTTACCTTCCTAGCACTGGAGCCCTGGGCTGGGTGGTCTGGAGTGGGGCTGGGATCCCTCGTTCCCAAGGTGTTCCTCCTGATTTTTATCCACAACATGCAGTTGTGGACAGCCTGTTCCAGGTCCATTTCTCTGTGCCTCTCTGCACATCTCTGCATCTCCACTCATCCTACCCATCTGGATGAATAGGACTTCTTTAATTTCTTGGTTGTCCAACTTCCATACAGCTTGATTTTCTAACAATTCTGGGTGATAGATGTGTTGTAGTCTAGTTGTAATTTTTCTTCTGGTTGTGCAAGGAGGCAATCTATGTTGACCTATAACTCCATCTTGACTGAAATTCTCCCCCTACTGCTTCTTGACCCTCACTCTTTGACCAGTTTCTGCTCTCTCCCTTCTCATCTTGAATTTACCCTTCCTTCCCTCTACTGGATCTTAGATCTATCCCTTAGAATACTAATGTTTCCAGTTCTTTTTGGAACTCTTCCCACTCTAATCAAGGTGAAGGATCAAATAATCATGGGGTTATGTCTCCCTGAAAACAAGGATGCTGATTTTTGCTTTGATCATAGGTCAGCACCTTCTCTTTCTTCAAAAGTTGGTGAAGCAGAGATCTAAAACCATGGGAACTGGGAGAGGCAGCAGGGTCTGTAAAAAGCAAGATGTCTCGTAGCCCTAGAATATTCTCAGCTAAGCCACCCCAAAGCCTGCCAAGCAACTGAGTATTTTTTAATCATTATTACTTTCTTCTAGGGGAGAAAAAAAGTCATTTGTAGCCTGGCAACAGACATCTGCATGTTCTTCCTTCATGCCAAGCTGTAAACACAGCCTTCTCTCTGCTAAAGCTAATGATGCTGAAAGGCTAGTGACCAGGAGAAATTAGGGCAGCAGCATAGATGGCTGCAGGCACTGATGGTGCAAACAGGCCAGCAGGGAGTGTCACAGAAATTGGCACTGTGACCGATGGGCATTCAGGAGGAACCCAAAAAGCTCTTGGAAGAATCTTGCATTAACGGGCAAGGAGTTCCTACTAGTCTCAAGTTTCCATTTTCTGCACTGGTCACAGAGGAAGATCTGGAGTCTAGGGTGGGGCAAGAGCACCATGGAGAAAGGTTATGGCTTCAGTCTTGATAAGGGGCCATGCTCACCACCCTGCCTCTGCCCTGGAGCTCTTCCAGCCTCCTCCTGGTCATGTCCCCTGGTGGCTGATGCCACTGCCCACCTGGCCTCCATGCACTGCTCTCTGTACTTCACTCTGGTCCAGGCACAAACCCTTCACCTCAGAATGCCATAGCAGGCTTGAACAGTTTCAAGAAAAGTGTTTTTACAGCTAAAGAAGAAATAGGTGAACATACTTCCCATCATTAAGCATTGACTCAGAAGGTTGTACAGAGGAATGGTTAAGAATGTAGCCTTGGGGTCAGACTCCCTGGAAGAAAATCCTAATATCTAGCAGGGTGGCTGTGGGCAAGAGCTTCTGCTTTTTTCTCTATGAAATGGAGATAGAAGTAATTGCTATAAAATAAGGATTTAAGTGAAACACTTAGAACAGGGACCGGCAATAGGAAGTAAGTGCTAAAAAGTTATTAGGAATTACTAGTATTCCTATTCCTATTCCTACTACTACTACTATTATCATTACTATTATTGTTATGTGGACAAGTAGTGTAGGCACTTGGTTGTGTTCTCTTAAGGTATTGTGAGGTTAAAATGAGAGATTATGCATTGAATTCATTTAACTCAGTTCCTGGCACAAAGTTAGTTTCTCAGTAAATATTATTTGTTGGTTCCCTGTGGCTGCTGTGCAAACCCTGATACCTTGCTCCTCTGACAAAGCCAGGCACATAGCAGGGTTATATACAGAAGCTAGGTATCTCCCCACAAGTTGCCTTCTCTTTCACAAACAGAAAAGATTGTCATTTTACTGTGAAGAGACTTAGCGGACACTGCTTTAACCAAAGGATGAAAGCAAACAAGACCAATAGCAGGACAGACTCACATACGTGCCCCTTATATGATGTATTGAGAGGATCATGAGAGCACTTCAGTGGGATTTTTGCCAGAATATGAAACCTGAGCCTTAACTTGAGAAAAAATCAGACAGACTCAACTGACAGACAGTCTATTAAACAGCTGTCACGTATGCAGAGATATCAAGGTCAAGAAACAAAAAGGAAACCCATGGAACTCTTCCAAATCAAAGGAGACTAAAAAGACATGGCAAGTGAATGCAACACATGAACCTGGACTGGATCCAAGATTGGGGAAAAAGCGAGCCTAAATGACAATATTGGCATAATTGATGAAATTAAACTGTGGTCTGTGGATTAGATAATACTCATATTAATGTTATGTTTCCTCATTTTGATCACTGTACTGTGACTGTGTAAGGGACCATCCTTAGTCTTTGAAAATGTACATTGAAATATTTAGATACACACTGAAATATTTAGGGACAAAGAGACAGGTATTCTCAAATTTCCAATGGTTCAAAAGAATTATGAGAGAGCATGATATTTCTATATCACTATCTCTATCTATCTTTCTATCATCTATCTATCTACCCACCTATTACCTACTATTCATCTAGACCATTTTAGCTATTACTCTGCCCCAAGGATATTCATTCTCCTGACTGCTTCTCAGGTTTGCCTGTTTTGGGACTTTATATCAATGAGATCACATATGTACTCTCTTGGGTCCTGCTTCTTGGCTTTACACTATGATTATGAGATTCATCTGTATTACACATAGGAGTGGTTTGTTCATTTTCATTGCTCTGTAGAATTCTAGTGCATACTATATGTATATTTTTATATACCCACTCTGCCATTGGTGCCCATTTGGTTTGTTTCTTTTAAGCTATTATAAATGATGTGTCTGCGAAAATTCTTGCACATATCTTTTAGTGAACATGTATATGCATTTATGCTGCATTTATTCATAGGAGTGTAGTTGTTGACTCATAGGTTATACCATTGTTCACTTTAGTAGATAGTGACAGTTCTCTACATTGGTCGGACCATTTTACACTTCCATAAGCAGTGTAAGAGTTCTAGTTGTTCCACATCCTTACCAACACTTGGTATTGTGAGGTCTTTGAATTTTAGCCATTCTATAGGTTGTACAGTGGCATCTTATTGAGGGTTTAATGTGCATTTCTCTAATGAATATTGAAGTTGAACCCCCTATGTTTGCCGAGCATTTGGATATATAGTCACATGTATAGTCATAATGGCATTTCAATCAACAACAGATACAGCAGTGGTCCTGTAAGATTGTGATGGAGCTGAAAATTCCCATCACCCAGTGACATTGTTACTGTCATAATGTTATAGCTCAAGCATTACTCATGTTTGCGGTGATGCTGGTATAAACAAACCTACCTCACTGCTAGTCATATAAAAGCATAGTACACATAACTATGTACAATACATTATATTTGATAATGATCACAAATGACTATGTTACTGGTTTATGTACTACTCTACTTTTATTGTTATTTTAGATTGTATCCTTTTGACTTATAAAAAAGTTTGCTGTAAAAGAGTGTGCTGTGTTATGACCATAGCAGCTTCATATATCCTGTGTTTACCGAGTCTCTTGATTGCATCATTTTCTCTTGTAGTTGATTTAATCTCATGTTGTTTTGTGCAGTAACATGCTGTACAGACTTGAAGCCTAGGAGCAAAAGGTTATATATACCATGTAGCCTTGCTGTGAAGTAGGCTGTATCATCTAGGTTTGTGTTGTTAAGTGGCACATGACTGTACTCTTTTGTGAAGTGTTTATTCAAGTCTCTTGCCCATTTTTCTGTAATTATTTTTCATTGATTTTGAAGATTTCTTTATATATTCCAGATACAACTCTTTTGTCAGATACACTTATAAATATCTTCTGCCCTGTGGCTTGCCTTTTTACTCTTTTCATAGTATCTTTTGATAAGTATAATTATTAATTTTAATTAAGCCCAAATTATGAAAATATTTAAAACCTGTATTCAACCTTTGTTCTCTTAAATGATTAAATTGGTAAGATTGTGAAGACTAGAGTCAGGAAGATCCCAATTCTAGGTCCCATCTGGGAGGATCCTACTCAGGAGGTCCCAGGTTAAACCAGATGTCCCTCTTGCTGCTCAGGCTCTCCCAGGTATGTGTTTGTATGTACGTTTGCAGGGGGATGTGTTTGGAGAGACTGGTGGAATGAGGCACACCCTCTAAGCAGCATATAAATCCAGAATTAAGAATTCCAGCTTTCCTTTCCCCTTATCTCTCACCCCAAGGCTCCCACCACAGTCCTGCCCAGAGGAAGTGTGCCTCAGTGTGGACAGAAATAGAGACACAGGGATAGTATTGCAGCTCATGCTAGATGATCAACTGCAGAGGTGAGCATTGTGCAGCTCAGGGGGTCCAGAGGGCAAGGAATTACTCTGCTAACAGTGGGTGGGAAAGAGGAGTAAATCAGTGAAGGCTTCAAAGTGAAAGGGACTGTTGGTATGGTTCTTGATGGATGCACAGGAGCCTGCCTGATACACAGGGAGCAGAAATGCATTCTTGTATAGAGAAGCATCCACAGATCAGAAGAAGCTAAAACCCTTGAGGAAAACTGTAGGATTTAGAATAGTGTATAAGGAAGGGGATAGCCATAGCCTCAATTTCCCCATCTGTAAATGGGATGTTTGAATCAGTTACCATATTTTTCAGACCATAAAACGCACCTAGGTTTTAGAGGTGGAAAATAGGAAAAAAAATTTTGGCCCTGGCTGGTGTAGCTTAGTGGATTAAGTGCGGGCCTGTGAACCAAGAAATCACGGTTCGATTCCCAGTCAGGGCACATGCCTGGGTTGCAGGCCAGTTCCCAGCAGGGAATGCACAGGAAGCAACCATACATTGATATTTCTCTCCCTCTCTCCTTCCCTTCCCCTCTAAAGATAAATAAATAAAATCTTAAAAAAAATTGAAGCAAAAAATGTGGTAAAATATTTAATAACCTAAATAACATAATATTTCACCAATGGAAATGTAAACAGAACTCAACAGCAGCATTAACAACCATTATTCCTCCCAAATTTGTTGGGGGGGTATGTCTTATAGTGCGAAGGATATGGTATCTCTTTGCTAACAACTTTGTTCATCTTTTACTGGCTGGTGTGATGGACATGGAGATGATTCAGATATAGGCTCCATCTTTGAAGAGGAGAAAGGGAAGCTTACAGCTAAGAGCTCTAAAAGTTGGAGAGGTCAAATCCTGGCAAGCTACATAGAAGGGGTGGCACTGGAGATAGGCCCTAAAGACCCTGCCATCCCCTTAGCTATGGAGAAAGCATCAGGGGATCCTGCTGAAGGTCACCAAGAAATTCTAAACTGGTCCCCAGTGTGGCAGTGATTGCTAGGGACTCTCTTCTCAAGGCAAAGTCCCTAGTAGGGACTTGGAGAGGTATGGGAGTGGGCAAGGTGAGGGAGCTAACCTCTTTGCCTCAGAAAGGCTACTCAGGCTGCTTACCTCCTCCCATGGACTGTGTAAGCCTCTTTATGTGGCTATCTGGAAATAGCTGCATTAATCTTTTTTGCAAAAGGGTTACATAAAGTTCTGGTTTCTCCATGGAGAGCCTGCTGAGCAGAGCTGTTCTGATGTGCCTCTCAGCCCCGAGCAGGGAGTCTGTGTGCAGGTCAGCAAGCACAAACCCTGTCTATAGAAGTCAAATACCAAGTTCTCCTGCAGAACACAGCTCCTCACACACATACACACACATGCACACATGTACCACAGACACAAACATGCGCACAGCTTCTCCACTGTCTTTGTCCCCGTCTTCTTAAGTAACTAAAGCTTGAAATTGGAGCCAGAATCAAAGATTTGAACATTTTATCATTCTCTTTCCTCTGTCTCTTTATGATGTTCTCTCTTTAAAAAAACCCAGAAATGTTTTTGTCACTGTTTTAACAAATCACTTTCAGATGCACAACCTACGTGGTATATTTTTCTCTCAGTCTCTCTGTGTCTGGTTTCCCTGCAGGTAGTGGAGACAGTGTGCAGGCCTGTGAGTGGATGTTGCAGGGGACTGTTAGAACAGTGCACACAGGTTTACCAGCTCACACAGAAATTTATGAAACAGCATCTTTTCTCAACTCCATACTTAATGATGCTGAATAGGGAGCTTGAAATTGGCCATGGTGGAGGGTTTACTACACAGAAATTGGCAAATGCTAAAAATCCAACTTTTCTTTATTTTTTTTCTGGTAGAGTTGGTTGTTTAACATTTACCAGCATACCACCAAGACGGGAGGCTGGGTTGTCACCTGTCTCACCAACAGTTGAAGCCAGGCCCAGGTTAGAGTTTCACTGTTCAGTTTCTTTGCCTGTTATTACAGATGTTTGTGTTGAGCACAGCTCTGCATGATGTTTATTATAACTATAAGTCTCTCTCCCATATGCAGGGGTTAAAATGCAGAGATAGAAAGGCTAGGGTGACTGATCCTATTGAACTCTGCTTCCCTTGACACCCCTGAGTCAACTGGGAACCCTAAGTAGTCTGTAATGTAATTTCACACCAATATTTTTCAAGTGTTTGTCTAATAGGAATTTAGAGACCAGGCAGAGCTGTGAGGGGCAGAAGAATATAAAGTGGAGCAGGTGGGTCCTGCCTTAGTTTCTCCTTTCCTGCTCCAAACTATTCAGCTCTGGCCTAAACTTGCATGTTTCATGTGGCAGGCAGAAGTTCTATAGCCAGTGCTGCACTCATCCTCCTTGGAAGGAGGCTGGGCAGTGAGGATACCATGGAAACTCAGGCCTCCCCTGGGGTTCTTTCACGCCATCCCTCACTGCCTAGAGGTGCTCATGGTGTTCTTCATTCCACAGGTGCTAGCCCCAGGATGAGTCCTAGTGAACACAATTTTCTGTTCCATTGCATTCCTAGGGTTGTTTAGGGCTCCTCATAGATTGGCATCCTATGCTGTTGTCTAGGGGGCCAGTTTGTTAAACAACCCCTGTAAACTCAGAAAAGCTTCAATGACTATGCTGTCTCTGACTGGCAGCCTTAGAATTGAATTAACTGACTTCAGCCTGCACCTTTCCTCCTTGCTTCTCTATTCTTGCTTCATCCTTCCTGCACCCACTACTGCCCTACATACCCTCCTTGAACTTGGTGACTATATCAAAGAAGCCTGTTGAAGCTCTGGTGACTGCAGTCCCATTTAAGTCATCAGGCTGGATCATTTATTTGATGCTCCAAGCAGCATGCCCTTGGTCTCTTATGTCACCTTGGTGCCAGTAAAAATGGCCTAGTATTTGAGAGAACACTGATGGGAATGATTGACATCCAAGGGTGACTATAGCTTGGATTTAAGCACCATGAGCATCTACATAACCATGGTTAAGGGATATCACTTCCCTGAGCCTTAACTTCCCCATCAGCAAAGTGAGGTCGTTAATCTATCTCTTGGGTTTACCAAGTATCTTTGATGAAACTATAGCCTAAAGGCATCTACTCCTTCATTCAACAAATATTTTGGGGCAGTTCTATGTGCCAGGCCCCAAGCCAGGAGCATAGTAGGTACCTAATTGATAACTACTTCCCTTCAGATGAATGGTATAAAATGAAAGATGGAACTGACAAGGTGACCCTACTTTCTTCTTTTCTGGGCTGTATGGAGAGGAATTGGGTGCGGCATAGCTTGGTTCCACTGCCCCAAAGACAAGTGCATGGGCAAAGTCTCTACCTCTGCAGGTCACAGGGTCTGCACTACCAGGCAAAGCAAGCATTCCTTGGGTGGCTCAGGCCTCTGCTTTCAGCCTTGCAAAGGCATAGTCCTAGGTGAGTGGACCTGTAAACCAGTCACTGGGCAGAAAGAAAGGCAGGGAAAACAGCTGAAAAGCCCTTGAAAGTCTAGCCTAGGGCCAGTGCTGTACCAGCAGGTTCAGGTATGGCCCAGGTTCAGAATGGAAAGTCCAGACAGGTTCCAGGGCTTGAGGGTGGGACCTAGCAGGGCAGAAGGTAGATGAACAAAATACAGGATGCAGAACATTCAGCTGAGTTCAGAGGGTTCCTAAGTAGCACTGGGCCCAGGCTTTGAGGAACGGGAACATTCACTGTGACTAGCATTGTCTACACATTATTTTATCTAATCCTCAATTAGCTCATTTTACAGGTAAGAACACTGATGTTCAGTTGGAGTCAAGACTTTATCTGACATCATCTTAAGTGGGAGAGATGTGAAGAAAACCCAAGTCTGGCAACTCTTCCTGCTACTTAAGACTGACCTGGAGCCCTGGGGAAGCATTTCATCAGTACCTGAACAAAAACTACATCCTGAGCCAAAACCTAGAACAATCCATCTGTAGTAAATGTTAATATGAACAAGAACCAGCCTTCTTGTCTCTCACCCCAAACACCTAATTAATCTGTATAGACAAGAACAACCTTCACACCTTTTATTATTTAACTGGTGCTTAAATATTATTAAAGGTGGCATGCTAGGCTCAGAGAAGAAAGCCATGGCCCTTGCTCCCCAAAGAATACACATGTACAAGAGAATGGTCATGGGAGTTGGGCTGGTGGAGAGGAAGTCAGAGAGAGGGTAAGGGTGTGCAGAACTCAGAACTAACCAGATCCAGGGTCCTACCTGGAATATGGTCACCAGCATGTTGAAACCACCATGGTCCAGGATTTATGTGCCAAGCTGGGCACCAGCACTTTTGTTGAAGGGAAATGACCAGCATGGACTGCTCACCAAACCTATCCCCAATGCGCACTTGATCTGGGGAGGGCCAGCCTCCACCAGCCCTCATTTCCTGGCCCTGCACAGCTTTCTGTTCCCATCTCTTCACCGACACTGGCATCGCTGGCTGGCTCTAGAACTGGAAATCCCAGGTGGATGCAGGGTCTGCAGCCTGAACACAAACCATTCTGGGGCGTTCCCTAGCAACCCGAGCTGTTCATAGCCTCAGCGCAGTTCCACGGCTGATGCTCTTCCATCCATTTGCTCCAAAGCATTGGTTTTAGGTGCTCCAGGACACTTCCTAATGTCCCTTCAATGATCCACGAAGCCATTTGCTTATAAAACCTACTTCCTTCCTCCTCCAGCCCCCACCCCTGCCCTTACATCAGTGTTTAGTCAATGAAACCTCTGCAGCAGACTTAGTGAGTAGAGTCTTGGATAGTTTGTTGAACAAAGCCCTGGTGACAGCAGCATGGCGGGGACACACTTTCAATCCAGGACAGGGGTGCGTGAGGTTGTGCTGGGGAGTGGGAGGGAATGGATGGGATCTAGAAACAGAAGAAAACAAGCCCAACCAGCACCAGGTAGAGGGGGGGGAGGCTGAAGGGGGAAGAAGAAGAGGAATAGGTGTGCAGGAGGAGGAGGAGAAGGGGAGGAGGGAAAGTGGAAGAGAAGAAGGAGGGAGGAAGGGGGAGGGAGGAAGGGGAGGAGGAGGGAGAGACAGGAGAGGAGAAGCCACTTCATTTATTTATTATGATGCCAGTTGTAGTGTTGGTCTCATGTGTGGGGAACAGACTGTATTTTATGTTTTAATCCTCCAAGCTGTGTGTGTGGGCTGGGGATAATTACATTGAAAAATGTGGATAATATGTGGAAGGTTCTTTTTGTGGGGAATGGGATTGCTCCAGTGGAATATCTTCCTCATGGCAACCAATGCCTTTTCCATAAGCTGCTCAGGAGGAGCCAGTAATTGGGAGTGTGGTGGAAGCCTAGGGCTGGCCCCCCAGCTAGCAAGTTCTCTGTTTTAGGGGAGGCCTCAGCACTGAGGAAGATGGCTGACGTCCCTCACCCCCACCTGCCCACCAGCCCCACGGATGACAGGCATGATACAAATGGGAGGCCTGATTGCTTTCTCCTTGGAGCCTTGGGGCCAGCCGCTGAAGAATGCAAGAGGGAAATGACAGGCAGGCTGCTAGGAGATGGAGCAGGGGTGGTTCATGCTGTCCATGCACAACACACACACACAGGAGAATGCACATGCATTTACCCATCCACACATGATACACATGCATGTACACACAATCACACATAACATATACAAAACATACACCTGTGCACACCTGTGCTCATCCCTCCCTATTCACACCTATTCATATACACACACACATTTAGACATACAAACACATAGGCATAAGCACACTCACACATCCTCACCTTCAGACACACACATTCACACACAAAATGTGCACACATCCACACTTACACTTGAATGTTCACATGCACAGTAATAGACACACATGCATTCAAATGTCCACAGAATCACTTTGACATGTACACACATTTACAGATTTACTCAGAGCTATACATGTGTATAGTACACCTTCTCATTCTGTTACATGCTCACACATACCCTCATATGCCTATACTCAAACACACACATAGCTGCTTTTCTGGGGCTGACCACTGTGTAGTGGAATCAGAAGTATTGCCAGTGACATTTTTATTTGGAATTAAAAAAAAAAGGAAAGAAATTGACATCTGTCTTCCCTAAAGAGCCACAAAAGAATATCCACAACCCTGACATTCTAAATGTTTATTTTTTAGTACACATACTTTAGTGACTGCACAGCTCACTTAATTTGAGCCACATGGTGAATTTGCAAACTTTCTTTTGGCTCATACAGACTGCTGATCTGATGCCTGTTTACCCAGAAACTGCAGATCCAGTGGAAAAAATACCCCAACCTACTGAGGTGCCAATTAGCTACTCTTCCCACGGTGAACCAGCATCCCACAGAAGGAAATTCACAGGCAATGGCAGCGTGGTCCCTGGAAAGCTTGGCTGTGATGAATGGGTATTCTGGTTCCCCTGGGGCTTGACTGGTTATTTTGTAGGAAATTGGATTTCTTGGTACATTAGAGGATGTGCTAATGAGCACTAATGTGGGACCAGGAGGGCTGGGGGTAGGTTCTGACCTGGGCATCAGCTGGGTCAGTCTCCACTCTGCCTCTGGAATCCCTGGATCCTCCTCTCCTCTGCCACTCTCTCCTGGCTCCCAGGCCCAGACCAGCATAGTGTCACCCCCATCCCAGTGTTCTCCCCACTGGCACTGCTCCTGTGGCAGTCCAGGCCCTCTTGTCTTTCTTAAGAGTCTATGCTGAGCTCAAGATGTTCTCTCAGTATCTGGCCACACCAAAACCATCCGTGGCCAGAAGTCCCTTAGACAATTTAGGGCCTACATAATTTAGCCAGAATTTCTCAGCTTCATTTAGCCTTTCAAGGCGGTTTCTGTTTGACCAGCCACCCTCTCTAAGTTTGTCTTCTACTATTTCTGTACTACTGCCCTCTTGGTGGGCCAGACAGCATTGGTCATTGTTCTCTAAACTTGCCCTGGTCTTACAACTTTGCCAACCCCCACCCCCAATCAATTGGAGAAGACTCTACATGCACCCTCCATCAACTGCCATCACAGTGGGTAAATAGAAGTCAAAATCCATGGTGCGGGGAGGGGAGGAGTATCTGTAAGGTGCAGAGGATCTGGCTCCCTGAAGCTCCTCTGAGTTGCCTCCTGTTGTCCCCCTTTGTACACCCTCCCCCAGCCATGGTGGTCATGCTCACATGCTCAGGGCACACCTCTGAAGCAGGCCTTTGGACTAGCTCTTTTTGCTGCCTGGAAGGTTCACCCACACATGCGTATGGCTTCCTCTCCACCATGCTAGGTTGTTCCTGGAATGTCACATCCATAAGGCCATGCCCAGCCACCCTGTTTACAGTGCCACCCTCCCCCCAACTCTAGTCCTCCATGTCCCCTTCTCTGCCTCCCTCTGCTTTCCTCTGCAGCCCTCTGCAGAAGAAAAGACACTGTGTGTATTACTAGACAGTGAGCTTTCCAAAGCACACACTCTGACTGTTTTGGTCTCTGCTATATCTTCTGTGCCCAACAGAGGAGCAATTACTTAATTGATCACAATTGTCCACTGAAAAAATAAATGATAAAGGCCTGTCTTGCCACCAGTGCTGACCTAGACTTCCCAGACCATCTTCAGCATGACCTGGGTCCATCTTAGGCTAGCAAAAGAAGCTGACCTTTTCTTTCTCTGTACTCCAAACTTGTGTTGAGGGTTCTTGCTGCATGTTGACCCAGATTACAGACCCATTGTTTAAATTGAACATATATTGAGAATTCATTGTGTCTTTAGGTATTTAACATGCATTATCTGATATTCTATTCACAAAAATGCAGCGAAATAAGTACTATTATACCCATTTTACATGAAGAAACTGAGGCTTGGAGAGATGAAGTATCTTGTCCAGGTCACACAGATTCTACCTTCCTATGCTCTTTCTGCTGGATGCCCTCACCCCATCAGAACTATTTATAACCCTTCTGGTGGGCAGTGATCTCTGCTTCTTAGCTAGTATGCAGCTCTCCACAATTGATCTAGGCCACGTCTGAAGCATGAACCTCAGAGAGAAGGCCCTACTTATCAGCCAGAGAACACTGCCACATCTGAGACCCAACCAGAGAATCTATTCCCACTGAAGAGTGGGTTTGGGGGGTCCAGCACATTCCCTAACCCAGGACTTTCTGGCTACATAACCTTGGGCATATTTCTTTACCCTTTTGTCCTCTTTGTTCATATATATGAAATGGGTATAATACCTGCCTCCAGAGAAGTCAGGAAATCATGTATTCAATGTACACAGAAGGACCTCAGTAAAGTTTAGACTTGTTCAAGCCTCCAAGTAATCTTTCTATAAATAATTTCTGAACTTCTGACTCAGGGAAGTCCACCTCACCAACTGATGCTTTTGTCATTGCCTAAAATTGCTTTCTCTGTATAAGGCAGCCACCCTGTGCTGTGGACCCACAGGTGTTAACAGGCAACTAAAAGCACACACCATCTATCCTTGAAGCTGCCCTATAAAAAAAACTTCCATCTTTGAAGTGGCAGTGGTATCAGGATGCCAAGGAGGTTTCCACATGGATATCACAGTGATGTGCAGAAGGGGGATGGAATAAAATCCAACCAGAGGAGGGGTGTCTGGGTCAAAGTCCAGACCTGGGTAGGAGGACAGAGAAGAAAGAGCAGAGAAAGAGCCCCATACCCATCCCCATCCCCTGACAAACAGCAACAAGGTGCAGGGCCCAAGGATGAGAGCTGGTGGGAGATGGATGTGTCTGCAGCACTGAACCTGGGGACGTGTCCACGCCACAGCCTCTCAGCCACTGTGGAGCAAACAAAGCCAGAGGTGCTGCGGCAGACATTGCACGCGGCTGGGAAACAGGGGACGTCTGTACCTTTCAATGCTCTCATCTCATTAATCTTGTACCTCTGCAGTCCTTCTGAAGAGCGCACTCACAGCGGCTCATTCATTATAGCTCTAATAACAGCGGCAGGCATTAAAGCACCGGGCTGCTGAGGAGCTGGCCTCTGCGGCTGCAGAAAGCCAATACCTTTTTAAATACATTTACACAGCAATAAATAAAAGCGGTCTCAGTTTACCTCTTTATTAAACTCTATTTGCTCATCAGAGTTAAGGGCCGCATTTGTGTCTTGCTATTCAAATTTATTCGTGCGCGTCTCCTAGGCTGGTCACATTTATTCCATAATGCAGTAATGGTGGCTGAAGCTTAACAGGGCTTTTCATCACCAAGCAGCCCTCATTAAGGGCTCTGCTCCAGGCCCCTGGGCTCAATTTGACCACCAGGAAGATCACCCCCATTATCCAGAAGGGAAAACGAAGGCAGAGAACTAGCAGGGCTTGATTAGTCTTGCCCAGCAATCAGCCAGCTGATGACCCGAGGTTGATGAGATCAGTGCCCCCCAAAGTCTGGTCCACAGAGATGGTCCCCTAACAGGGTTGCAGCATCTTACACTGCCCCAGTTCTATGGTGTTGAAAATTCACTGGAGTGTCAGCACAGTTAAGGTTCTAAGAAAGCCTGCAACCTATTCAAATTGATTTTGACTTGGAATCTTCTTTCTCTTTCTCTCTCTCAACACCTGGTCTTATTCTAAGGAACCACCATTCTGTGCATGTTTGTGGGGAGTACAGGATTTGCCAATCCTGGAGGTTTTCCCCATCTGAAATATCTTGACTGCTGCCAAGCAGTCATGGACAACTTTTTGCCTCTATAGGCACCTCCTACTGCTTCCCTATACTACCTTGTCTTCTTTGAGAATTCTGGACTCAAAAAGACCCCAGGTAGGAGAGAAGCGCACTCATGTGTGCTTCAGGACAAACCCCTGTCCTGAAGCTCAGGGATGCAATCATTCTTTGGACTGTAGTGCCCCAAGGCCTCAAGGCCCAGGCCACTGTCCTCAGACTTAGGCCAAAGCAAGTGGGCACCAGGATGCCTGTTGATTGTGATGTGACCAAAGACCTAGCAGGTATGGGACTCCCTGGGAAGGTACTGAAAACAGGGTTTTGCAGTAGGAAGATGGAGAGAATCTGGGAGGGTCACGTGAAGGTGCCTGGATGTGTGAACCTGGCCTCATGTGAGATGAGTGGTGCCTTATCCCCCAATGAGGACCAGCAGTGGATAAACTGCTCCACAACTCAACTGCAGAGTTCTTACTCTCCACGTTCACTGCAATGGTTCACCTGCACTGACTGTGAGTGACACATCAGGAACACATTACTACCTCCAAAGAGATGGCAGACCTGGGAGAGAGCAGGAAAATTGTCTCAGTTTCATGAGTGGAGAAAATAGCACAGAGAGGTCTAATGTCTTACCCAAGGTCACACAGCTAGTCAGAATTTCAGTTCAGGAAATCCACTCACCTTCTAAACCTCTGCACTGACACCCCTGCAGAAGCAGTATTAGGAATCCTCTCAGCACTAACTGAGTTAGAGAGTGAGAGGGGCCCTGTGGGTCAAATCCTTGAGTCAGAGAGTGAGGGGGGACTTATGGGGGTCAGAGTGCTGAAGGGCACCCAGGTCCTGCAGTCAGCCCATTTGTACAAGTTATGCTGAGTATTGGAGCCCTCATTCCCCAGGATTTTCTACTACTTCTCTTTCATTCTCCCCCATCACATCTCCAAGAGTGACCTAGCCTGGGCATAGTGGAACCAATAATGATCAGGAAATCAGAAGATGAAGATTCTGGTCCAAGATTCACAGATCTCTAGCTGCAAGACCTTGGGCAGGTCATCTCACCTCTCTGAGCCTGTGGGAGTCAGAGCATGAATCCACATCTTAGACATTATTTCAAGCCTGGTGCAGAGAATTCTTCTGAAAGAAAGAAGATGGGCAATGGTTTCAGGTTGGCCTTGAATCTTGGCCTGCTGATTTATAAGTTGTGCCATTTCATGCAACCCTCTTTACTCCTCTGGGTCCCAGTTTCCACATTGGAAAAATATGAAAAAATGCCTTACTATGTACACATACACATGTACCATATACACAAGCTCCTTAAAAGTTTGGGATACACAGGAGGCATTCAGCACCTAGCACACAGGAGGTGCACAATAAATATTGATTTAGTTCCTTCCCTGCATCATAGCTTCAAGGCAGCTAGGACAGGGGAGAGAGTTTGTTCTTTTAAGTGCAAATTCAGGGAGGGAGTAGAAGAGCAGGCTACCCGTTTGCTGATAGCATCCAAATACTGATAGTGGAGAAAGTGCCGACCATAGCTGCATGGCCATAGGGGCTGGGCTGTTCTGCTCCCTCTGCTTTCCCCAGTTCCAGAGCAGTGGACTGGGCAGTCCCACATTCACGCTCAATTCTCTTTTTCCCTTGTCTGCTGGAAATCAAACTAGTGACTTTGTCAGTCACCTTTGCAGTTAGGAGCAGTCACGGGATTGAGTTCTGGCCAAGAAACAAATGAAAAATTTTAAAATCTTCGGTGAGCAGTTGACTTCTGGAAAAGAGTTTGTGGGGGTAAATGATACATTCATAGTCTTGGTTGCGGTGGTGGTTTGATACGTGTACTTATATCAGAAGTGTTCACAGTTAACAACACTGTGTTGGATATTTGAAAGTTGCTAAGACATAGATTGATCTTAAAAGTGCTCATCACAAGAAAAAACTATTGTAACTGTATGGTGATAGATGTTAACTTCTAGTAATCATTTTGCAATACATACACATATCAAACCATGTTGTACATCAAAAACCAATATAATGTTATATGTTAATTATATCTCAATTTTAAAAACTGGTCAAATTGTACACTATACATACATGCAGTTTGTTATCTGTCAGTGATGCATCAATAAAGCTGTTTTTAAAAAGTCTACCATGGGTTCTGGACAAGACTGGCTTCCTGAATCAAAAGGACCTTCACGAAGATGCCTCTACATTCCCCTCCTCCTGCTTCAAATGCTGACTGGATGTGTGAGAGCTGGGGTGACCATCTGGAAACCAGGAGTGGCAAATATGCTCAAAAGGCCAATGTTGTTCTTGAGAGGTTGACCCTAAGCTTGTTAAGGGGCAACTTTTTCATTATATAAGGAAAATTAACAGCAATTTGTTTAAATCTCTGTGAGGTTTTTGGTTTCTTCTAGCTCAAAGCCTTCATACATGCACTTAGGTACTCAATCAATATTTGTTGAATAAATGCATTATGCATTGGATCAACCAATGAATTGAGAGGAAGGAGAGGTTCCTATGATCTCTTGGGCCTGGAATTAGAACTGTCTCTGGAAGGATGGGGAGAGGTTGGTTAGGGAGAGAACAAGCAGAGAGAGGTTCAAGGCAGGGAGGACCACAGGAACAAAAGGTATCGTCTGGGGACAAGCAAGCCACCTACTCCCAGATAACCCCTGTGAGGAAGAGGCAGCTTCACCCTTCCTCTCTCATGGCTAATAAGCCATCCCATATTTTGCTTTCCTCCCCACATTACTTTTTTTCAGTGGCAGAAAATTATAGCTGTCAAGTGGCAATTGATCTCTTCACATTATTTTGAAGCAGTTATATTGAAATGGGAAACAATGCTTCCAGGAAAGAGCCCAATAACTGAATTGAACACAAAGCTCCCTCCAACACAGACAGGGGAGGCAAATTTGCACCACGTAGAAGCTAACCAAATTTCCTTCCCCTGAAATTATAGTTAATTATTGCCTGGAAACTTTCAAAGGTAACTTCTGCTTCAGCCCAATGGGTAGAGGACAGGCCAGAGTCAGGCAGGCACTCCCAAGAAGGGCTGTCTTGCCTTGGGCCTGCTGGAACCCCCTCCTAACAGGGGACCCTCAAATCCCCACTAGGCAAGAGGGTCTCTGTGGACCCAAGTCTGAGCACACAAAGCCAGTTTCTACAGAAAGCAGAATGTTATAATCCCCCAAATTTAGAACAGCCTGGGACCCTTAACAAAAGCAGATTCCCACTGGCCCCAATATTGACTTAAATTATTATATTTACAGATGAATAAATAAGCCATAAAACCAGCGAAAGTGAATTAACAACATCAATCTAATGTGAAAGACCATGCTGTCTTTGTTGTACCTGAATTCACATCTGACACCAACATGTGATGACACCTGCTACAGTGTGGCCGTATTGTGGGAGATTTTCATGCCCCCATTGCAACACAACATGTGATGAGGCAAATCCCCACCACTTCTGTATACTAGAACCTCTGAAAAGTGTCTGTTCACACAGCATGGCTATGGGGCCATTTGGCCCTTACCGGTTAGGGGAGGCATCCCTGGGCCTGCCCTTGATTTTCTTCATTAGTCTGCAGCAGTTAATCTGGTGCCATCATGATTGTAACACATTAATGGTATCTGAGAATGTGAGGGGCACTTGGCAAATGGCCATTATCTACATCGTGCTTCTCAACATTCACTGTGCATTGAAGTTGCTTGGAGAGACTTTAAGAATCTTAGTATTCAGGCTAAATCTCAGACTAACTCAATCAGAATCTTCTACATGCTCCCCAGATAATTCCAAAAACTATCCAAGGTGAGAACCATGGATCTAGATCAAGTTCTCAACCTTGAGTGTGCATTACAACCATGTGGAGAACTTGGTAAAATCTAGATCATTGCATCCCACACCAGAGTTTCTAACTCAGTGTTAGCATTTCTAACTTGTTCCCAGATGATGTTCATGCTGCTGGCTAGAGAGCCACATTCTAAGAATCAACAACATCAGTGATCTGAATAAGCTTATATGCACCAGTTCTGGGTTATAACAGAAATTAAAGCATTTGCACCAAGAACTCATGAATCTCAGAGAATGTTTCTGAGAACCCCAGTTCTATCTATGCAGTAGACCTGACATTAAATTTGGAGTAAAAAAAAGAGAGTGGTAAATCCTGTGTCTATTTCCATATCACCTACTCACTTCTTTGAGTCCCAGTCTGGGACTTGGTGAGCTGGGAATAATGTCTGTCCCACAGAGTAGCTTGGATGCTCAGTATCACTAATCATTAGGAAAGTGGAAATCTAAACCACAATGAAATAATACCTCACATCTATGGGATGGACACTATTAAAACAAAACAGAAACAGAAAAATAACAATGATAGCAAGAATATGGAGAATTGGAACCCATTTGCACTGTTGGTAGGAATGTAAAATGGTACAGCTGCTATGGAAAACGGTATGTGGCTTCTCAAATAATTTAAAATAGAATTACCATATGATCTAGTAATTCCACATCTGGGTATATAACCCAAAGAATTAAAAGCAGATTTTGAAGAGATCCACTTCATAGCAGCATTATTTACAGCAGCCAAAAGGTTTAAGCAACTCAAGTGTCCATTGATGGCAGAATGAGTAAGCAAAATATGATCTATATATACAGCAGAATATTATTCAGTCTTAAAAAGAAAGAATATTCTGACACATGCTACAACATAGATGAACTTGAGGATACTATGCTAAGGAGGAATGAGTCAGACACAGCAAGACAAATGCTATATTATTTCACTTATATGAGGTATCTAGAGTAGTCACATTTATAGAGACAGAAAGTAGAAGGGTGGTTGCTAGGGGCTGGAGGGAGGGGCACATGGGGAGGAGTTGTTGTGTGTGTGTGAGATAGAGAGAGAGAGAGAGAAAGAGAGAGAGGAGGTTGGAGAATGCAGTGAGATATCACACCGGTTAGGTGGGGAGAAGACTCAGGTTTTGGTTCTAGCTCTGTGACTTGCTAGCTGTTTGACCTTGGTCAAGGTGCTTATACTCAAAGATGAGAAAAGGGCTAATGGTAGCTGACAGCCTTGTTATGAGGCTCAAATGTATGTGGAAGTACTTTTTAAGCTGCAAAATACTAAATGGCTTATTTTGTAAGTTAAAACATATTTCAAAGGTTTTAGAGACACTTGTGAAACAATTTACAAAAGCCACACTAAGCCATCTCCTCTATGTTCAGGTGGTTTTCGTAAAGAGACCCTACTAGCAGTATGTTGAAAAGCCCCCTGTGTTTGCAAAACTGAAAAAAATAATCTGAATTCCAAAGATGGTTGCTAATGGGTGCCCATACAAGGGGACCTATTCAATGTCTCAGCATCTACTGTCAGGAAACTGATAGAACTAGCTCCTCTTCATTACCTGCCTCATACATAACTGAAGTTCAGTGCAAGTTAAATAAATGCTTCAGTAAATGAAATGAATAAAGGGTTTTGAAGACATCCCACATAGCACAATTAACACAAAGCTTAGAAATTTGTTGACGCTTCAACATTTGTAAGATAGAAAAGAAGAGGGTATTTTATGGGAAAACCAAGAAGGATATTGGAAAACCAAGTAATTAAGTGACATGACAGCAGATGAATTTCATTTAGAAGAACAACTTAAAATGTTCCCATGAGCCAATGGATTTTGAATCACTTGTAACCCTTGTAGAAAAGAACGAGAAAAGAAAGATCTTGGTATTGCTTTGAACAACTCAATGAAGAAGTCAGAACACAGTTGCTCACTTCACAGTTAAGATGTTAAATCTGACTGGGGAAGGGAGAAAAGAGATGGAATTTATTTTAATGTCTTGAAGAGAAGTCCATCGAGAGGGGCCTGGATCACCTCCTTCCAAAGATACCTGGACCTCAAATCAGAAGTGAAAAGAGTCAAGTTTCAGGTTTTTGAAAAGCAGCAAGTCCAGAGAACTTTCTCCCTTTTGGAAAACTGAATAATAGCAGCTGGGAACAAAGTGAGGGGAGTTCAATTTAGGAGCTTGTATTTATCTTATTCCATTTGGCAGAAGTCAACAGTTACTCAGAATGAAAAGCCAACATTTAAGGCAGAAAGAAAGAAATCGCTTTTTCTGGGCCATGTCTAATTAACCCTTGGAGCAACACAGCAATTTTGTTTTACGGTGATGTTTCGCTTACGAAGACTCAAAATAAAGATTAAATATGGGGTGTTCATGAGTGGTTATTCTCCCCAGTATGTAACTCGCAGAGGCCATCCATCCTTGTATCCAAAGGAGCAAGTGGGGCAAACTGAACACCTCTGCTCCTGCTGAGTCCTACATGTAGAATTAGATGCTGTAAGGGAACAAGTCTGTCTTCTGGAGCCTTTGCCTGTGGTTCTAGTTTTAAAAGGGATATGAAGAGTCAGCTGAGTATTTACTGCTGCCTATTCTTCAAGGCAAGTGTGAAATTCCATTGTCTGGTGTATCCTGACAGTGACCCTGACTTTCCCAAAACAAGACTTTGTAAGTAGACACACACTTTCTTAAAATCATCTCTGTCATTCTCTTGAGATTTGGGGAAGGATTTCTTAAATTGTTGGAAAAGCTATTTGAAGGAGAAAAAATACCAAGAAAGAAAGAAACCCTCAGCCTACAGGTGATCAATTACTTTGGGCAAAACCCATTTGAAAGTCTTCTGAAATAAGCTGCAGAACTGGTTTGAATGCTTAAACAGATATGACAGCCCAACCTGCAGGTGAAAGATCTGCTGTGGCTCCTCGAATAAATAGCTGCATTAGCACCACAGGCAGAGAATAACATAAGCTCCACCTTGAATATGCTAAATGTCCTCATTATTCAAGAAGCATGCAAACTGTCCAGGTGCTCTGTTTAATGAAAAGACACTGTGCAAGCTAGCCACACGAGAATCAGTGATGGGCGATTCTTCAGTTTAAACAGATTAGTTTTACAGAATGTCTAATTTTCAGATGTAATAAAGCAGAAAACTATGTATGATGCCTATCTGGACAAAAGGATCTCTAAGACCTCTTCTGCTTTTAGTATTCTCTGATTTTTGAATCTTCAGGTTGTGTGTATACCACGAGTCAGAAAGCAGCCTCTACTGGTGAGCTGTGATATTGCAGCCCAGCCCGAGTAGACATGGTAATTGCAGCCAGCTTGTTGGGGAAGTGCTTCCTGTGATATTAAATGTTTATGTGCAAATCCTTGGTTGAGGATGAAGAAGAAAGTACAGGCTGGAAGGCCAATGATGGAACAACCTTGAAACAAGAGATATGGGAATGTGTGTGGAGTGCTGAAAAGATAGAAAAACAAAAACACCATCTTGTGACTCAGCTACCACACCCTCCTGCTCACCAGAGGCAGCAGATGCTGGCACACACCTTTCCTTTACAAAACAGCTTTGATTTAATATTTTGAGATGTACACCTCACTTTGTAATGGAAGCCAGTGGAAAAGTCATTTATTTAGTTATCTCCTCACAGCCAATTAAAAAAAAAAACACTTTTATATTGCATGCGACAGTCACACAATGGGCCTTCTTTGGTCCCCAGAGAACAAGAGTTGATCTGTCAAGACAGTTTAAAGTCTCATCAGAGGGACAAGGTGTGATACATAGAAATATAGCACATCAGAATTGGAAGGGTGTCAGAAGTCCTTGCACACCCTTCACCAATGGTGAAACTGAGGCTCAAAGAGCAATGGTGATATTCCAAGGACTTTTCAGCAAGAGGATAATCTAGTCATAGACAGACTCAAGGTTTATTGCTACCAGCCCAGATCTCTTCATACTTTGATAGCCTAGCTCCTGGTTTTTCCAGTAAAGTTCCCATTTAACTAGGCTGTCCTATAATCCCACCAAAATGTGATTGCATATTGGAAATTCCAATAATTCTGTATCCAAGTATATTTCCCAGATGATCTCCCCCCTAGGGGGTAGGGCCTGGTTTTTGATTCAGAAATCATAGTTATGGTAACATTACACCCCTCTAATCATATTAACCCAGATGACTATGTCAACATGGTAAGGTGCCCTGGAAGGTTAACCACACAAGAGCATGAGGAAAAGGAGCTGATCCTAACCCACCCTAGACCCTCTTTCTGCGGGAGGGCAGCTCCTGCCCCCAACCCCTAGGTCCCCTAGTAGAAGAGGAGAAATTCTGTGCCCTTCAAGAGTCATCAGAGTCATCTTAAAGAAAGCTGAAATAGGACGGGAACTTCTTCCCTCCCAACATCCCTTATGTTCCTCATAATGGATCCTTTCTTTAAACATCACATCCCTCAATTAGCTCATAATTGCTGTCCATGCCATATGAATTATGCATCATGCAATGCAAACCCAGGTTCCCTGTGACTGGACAAATCACAAGCTGTTGAAGAAGCTGGAGTAATTACCAAAATAATCCCAGGAGACCTGGAGAAAATGAACATTATCTGGTCCACAGACTATCCTTCCAGCCTGCCTTTTCCACTTGAAGCCTGGATCTACCCCTACCCCTCAGCTTTAATACAAAGTTGCTGGGTTTTGATCTTGTACTGTGTGCCAAGCCATGTGCTAACATGTGCCATGTTTTAACACCTTTATTCCTCAAAATCCTGAGGGTCAGGACTACTGTATTATACATCATACAACTTAACTGGAAATACCTCCTTCATCTGTAGTTGCTGGGTTTCACATACTGGGGCTTGGCTGCATTTCACCTTTGCGATATAAACAGGAAAAAAAAAGTCTTGTTTAAGCAAGTGACAAACTTCCTAACAAATGATGGCTTAAAGCTATACTTATAAAAGCACAAAGGGGGCACTTTGGAAGTACTCAATGCATTAATTACTAGTCATATTATATTTATTAAAACTACTTCAGAACATCTAAGGGAGGGTTAATATATATCCAAAAGCCTGAAAATTATACTTCCTGTATATTCAAATTTACGTATGCAGATCCTCAATAGTCTGTCCTTTCATACAATCATCTCGAATCGTTTAGCTGATACTATGTGTGTGTGTGTTGGTTATACTGAGTTTAATGGTAACAAGAGAACATGTGTCCTTCAGTGGTTGCTACCTTCCTTCCACCACAATGTCTGGATTCTAACTTGGAGAATAACATATTGCTGCAATTATACCCATACCCAGGTTATTTCAATAAGCTATATCCACATTTTTATACTCAAACCATTTGCAATAAAACAAATTATTCTCTTTAAGTTCATTCAACTTAAGGAGGTATAAACGTCTATTTATAGCTTCTTTGTATTTTTAAAAATAAATATACAGCTTTCTCTTCAATACCCCACCCATCTTTCATGGAAATAATGCTAAGCTAAATGCTATTTCAAGCTTTTAATTATTTAATCATTTTGTCAATCATTTATTCATTCTTTAAAGGTTTATTGAGGGTCTATTCTATGCTAACATATTGAGTTAGGAACTGGTATTGCCAAAGAGAAATAACACATGATCTCTGTTTTTTAAGCAGCCCATGTTCTGCCAGAGGATGAACACGCTGCTGTAGTGTGGAATGCTTCATGTGCTTGGAGCCCAAAGAGTATAGGACAACAGACATAGAGGCAGGCAGGCCCAGAGCACCACTTGCTCATTTCATGGTTGTTATAATGCTCAGTTTCCTCATCTAAAACGTGGAAATAATAACAGTACAAACCTGCAGTGTTCTAACACTCTTTAAATTGAACTTAGAACCCATTTAGAAACTTTTGAAATGTCAAGCATGTATTCGGATTTTCACTTAAAAAAACAAAACAAAACAAGCAGACACTATTTTGAAATTAATGCTGACACAGAATGGATTCCTGAAGGGACACTCAGAGACTTCTTTTCATTCTACTCTCTGCCCAAGGACAATTCACCTGTCTTGTCTGATTGCTACTTTCTTCATTGGATAAAAGATGAAGTTGAACAAACGGCCTTTAAGATAGCTTTGATGTTTAAAATCAATGATTTCATTTATAGGTTACAAATCATGAGTCCCTTTGGTGGTCTTCCCTTCCGCTAGGTATCTGATCGGGGTCAGGCCTGATGGGGTGAATGGAGAAGGGGTTGTGGTGGTGGTGACGGGTGGGCGTCACCCAGTGGTTCAGGACGAATGTGGCAACAGGCGTCAGCAGGGAGCTAAGGTCAGGAGATGAGAGATGTGAGAGCTTACATCAAACTTGAAGGGGGAGATAGAGTTTAAATAGAAGAGCCACATCAAAGATGATAGCAAAGGATCTCACAGGACTGATGTGGGGCCCAAGCAGGTGAGGCCTACTTCTCAGCATGGGAATTCATTCATTCATTCACTCAGTCAACAAATATGTTTTTAGACCCTACTATTTGTCAATTGTGCCAGGTGTTGCATGTGCAGTGTGAGTAAGACAGGTAGGGGACCCTGTTCTCATGAGGTTTAAAGTCTCATATGAGAAACAGACATTAAGAAAAAACCACCTAAATGCATAATAATTCGTCCTGATAATAATTAGCCCAGAGTACCCCTGGTTGTCATAAGAGCAGAAAAAGCAGACAGATCAGTGCACAGTCAGAAAGCCATCCTGGAGGAAGTGACATTTCAGCTGTGATATAAAGGATACATAGAAACTAACTTGGTGAAGTCAAGGAAACAATTTCCATCAGTGGCAGGTGCTGTGAACATGCCATTTTACATGGACTTTTAAAGGGGACAAGGGAGGGAATACCTTAAAAGGGCTGCTCAGAACAGAAGGGCTATCACAGTTTGTCTTCATCTATAAAAGGGTTTATACATTGATACAGAGAGAGTGCCAAAATATTTTCTGTTTATCAAAGTTTCGGAAACTGCTGTAGCAATATCCGTTTGTTCTGCTCATTTTCCCAAACAGAAGCTGAACATGAGCCTTGGTTTAGCCTTAAGTGGACTCACTCCTCCCACTCCTGCTCCCTGCTCACGACCCTTCCTGGGGCCCATTGCCTTTCTACCCTCTGAGAGAAGGATGGAAGGCAAGAAAGTGAGGATTCATAAAATTTACAGTTATTCTACCGCATCCAAAATGTGTTAAAGAGCAAAGTACCTTCACCAAATTTTAGCAAATGTTATATGGGAAGGAAAAAAGAGTCCAATATGTCCAGGAAATAGATTACAGGTTCATGCAGGCTTTTGTTGTAGGATTTATCAGAGCCTTTGATATCATAATGTACATTGTAAGTCTTCAATTGAGAACATGATTAATAACAATTTCCAAACTTGTTTGACCATGGAACATGCTTTTCCAGGAATATTTCATGGGTGTGTTGCACTTCAGAATAAATTTTGGTAAACGCTGTTTAAGTAAGTACCTCAGATTTTGGATTTAAAAGTGAAATGGGCCTTAGAGGCCACCTTATCCAAACTTCCTACTTTATGGAGGACTGTGAATAAAAACTGCTGGCTTCAATCCACTTCTCTAACATTATGTATTTGTCTTATACTGTGGATGCCTATCCTCTGAAGTTGCAGGACAGAAAGATGTTATAAAAAGATAAGGAAATTTTACACCAGTACCATGGAACTTTGTGCCATCACTGCTATGGAGCTCAGTTTCTTTTGGTGTAGAAGGAACATGAGATGCATCCTTGGGTTGTTGAAGAGTCCGTGCTGGTTATAAAGTACCTGGGACAGACAAGGCACTCAGTATGTTACTGCCTCTCCCCTTCCCATTCTGGGAAATAAGCACCATGCTTTATGTAAATACTCTATGCAAATATTCTATATTCTGTATGCAAATATTCAAGACATTTTTTATCATGTTGGGTTTTATCCTCATCCCTAAGGGAGCATATTAATGCAAAGTGAAATGCTCTCTTCAGTTCTGCTGGTTTAGATGATGCCTCATTCTCCCAGGAAACTCTTCTCTTTTATAACCTAATGTTAAACTACATTAAAAACAAGTACTTTGCAGTTTATCAACCTTTATAGGAACCCATGCTTCAGAATTAGAGTATTTCAAAGTTCAGTGTCCCTTACACTTTAGAAAAATAGAAAAAGACTTCCTGAGGGGAAGTGACTGGCCCAAAGTCACTGCAAGACCCAGAAGCAGCCCCAGCCTGTAAACAAGGAATGTCTAGTTGGGGGCCTTTTCTCCAAATCAGCATCTACTTTCTTGGAAACTTAAGGCCCAGCACACTGAACTCCTTGCTCTTGGATCCTCTTTAACTCTGTAAAACCAGGAAACTCGCAGAGACCTTTGTTTCCTCATTGACGTGAGAAGATGCAGTTTGTTGAAAAGGGAAAAACTTTCCACTATCACAGTTCGCTATTTTGTGCCAAACAGACGATTCAGCAGGTTGTAGCAGGGTTTGAGCTAGAGTTCAAGCCGAGCACAGAACTCTCAGTTTTGGAAACCAATTAAGAGGGAAGAGAAATGCTGGACTCCCAGAGAAAGCCTGTTTTCTGATGCTCACACAGCCACACAGCCGGTGTGTGTGAGGCTGCGGGGCCGGCAGTTACGCAAATCAGTTGAGCAGATTTTAGAAAAAACAAAAGTAAACTGAATCTTGCTGAATGTAACATTCTAAGCAAGAGAGCAGTGGTGTCAAACTTATTTTCACCGGGGGCCACATCAGCCTCGTGGCTGCCTTCAAAGGGCTGAAATAATTTTAGGACTGTATAAATGTCACTACTCCTTAACTGTTAAGGAGCTGAAATTACATTAGGCCCTTTGAAGGCAACAGTGAGGCTGATGTGGCCCCCAGTGAAAATGAGTTTGATACCCCTGAAATAGAGTGTAAATAATGAGTACTGATTCTCACTCTCTGATATTCACTCAGCTGTGGGCTTGGGTAGCACTGCAGACAGAACAACGACAGGGCTTGTAGGTCTGGGTTCTAGTGCTGCTCCTTCACCCACTGACTGGTGCCCTGGGATAAGGCTTGCTTCTTCCTGTCTGATCCCTCTTCAGTCCTATAGGTATGATAGCTGCTTGACTTTGTGTAAAAATTTAAACAAAAGGCCAAAATCAAACATCCACTCCAATAGCTTATTACTCCTGCAGGGCAGGTATCACACTCAGTTCTGTAAGAGGACTAATCACGTCCTTTGCTGTCCAGGGCACCCCTCTGTTGGGGCACTTTCACCCCAGATTCTGCACTCTCATAAAGAATCCCTACAAAGTGCTCACAAAACAGCAAGGGAGTGCAAGGCAGGACTTTGAAGTTCACCAAGGTGATATATTTACTTATGCCTGGCCCACATCAGAGACCTGGGTTTTGCAGCCATTGTGCTCTTGAATCCATGAGGCAGTGAAGGGATGCTGTGAATGGCAGTCTGGTCTGCTTGAACAAAATCTGAGAATCTGCCAGGCAAATGGCAAGCACAGCAGATAGATCCCTGGAACCAGTTTGAAATAGAGGTCATCTGGCAGTTAATGCCAAGTGGCTATATCTCCCAGTTCATAGGTCACTGGGTCCAAGCTCCAGAAGTGATATGGGGTTTCAGGCAGTGAGCACTGTGATGTAACTAACTCAGGAGGGTGTCCTGTTAGGGTGTGCAAGGCCTTAAAAGATTGGAAAGCAGACGATACCTGACACACTTGTTCTAACCAGGCCCCAGCCCCATATCAGATCTTGGAAAGGCCCTGGTTCCTCACTGGAAGGAGGACTGGAAAGCACAGTAGAAGGCAACCAGGTTTAGTCTTCTCAGATCAAATGGTCCTGGAGTCACTCAAATGATGCTCCTAGAAGGTTTTCTTCCTGCCTGGAAAGTTAAATCCTAAATGCAAGGCAGCAGAGAAGGCTTGGGCTGTGCTGTAGATATCACTTGGGCCATCTCTAATGTTACAGGTGAGGAAACTGAAACAGAGAGGAGAAGCAAGAGGACACACAGTGAGTGAGTGGCAGGGCTTGTTCTGAAATGCAAGCTCTGAACCTGGGCCAACCTGGGGAAGCCCCCTGGGCCAGCTCTCTGAACATCAACCAGGTGAGCTCCATCACACAGGTGGTGTTCAGAGCACACCCTGGCAGAGACAGCCATCACCCTGGTTAGGAAGTGGGTTGAAAGTTCATCTGTAAAGCTAAGGCTTGCTGTGTAGACCTTGCCCTTCTCTTTCTCTTTTGCAACAAACTCTGGCCACCCAATCCCAACCAGATCCTCTTGGATCCCTAGGAGCCATAAAAATGACCCCATCCAGAGTGAAAACAGGCATTTTCCCTAAAACTCAAATTTAGCTAATCTTGTCTGGACCGTGAGAGAAGACATGACCTATCTAAATACTCAGGACTGAAAATATCTATGGGAACATTTTCTAAAGTATATGATTGTTTAACCACTATGCTGTATGCCCGAAACTAATACAAAATATTACTGAATGCAAATTGTAATTGGATTATGTGCACTAAAATAAAAAGCGGCACCAAAGGCATCTTAAGTTTAAAATAAATAAATAAATGCTCTCAGGGAGTGCACTGGCAAAGTGGCCCCTGGGGGCAAGGGTATGGAACTGGTAGCAAACATGTAAGGACATTTTTAAGCAGAAAAAATGTGCCCATTCATCTTCACAGACATTTATTGAGTACCTACTATGTGCAGGGCATGGGATGTTCACGGTCCCAAACATCTAATCAGTACTACAGCCAGCTTCCAGCCCTCTTTCCGAATGTCAGCCACCCAATCCTGGGCTTTGTGCTAGCTCTCTTTCTTCTTCTTCTTCTCTTTCTTTCTTTCTTTCTTTCTTAAGCCACCAACAAAACTCTGACCTCTCCCTGAGCACACAATGCAGGCAGTCACTCATGCATTAACAACCACCGGGCCCCAAAGGTCGTTTCTATGACAACCCAGGGGTCCTTAATGACCCTGGCAGGCCAATGATTTTGTTTTGTTTGAGAGTGAAGGAATAATAAGTCAGGCTGGCTGCCCCAGTGCTCTTCCCCTCCCCCTTGGACTCCCCACACCTCTCCGCCTGCCTGCTCTGATATACTGTTCGTTATCTGGCTGTGCATCGGCCCCAGAGACGGGGAGGCAGCCAGCAATGAAAGACAAGAGCCTAGCTGCAGACAAAGAGCTGTAAAGGACCAGAGTGTGCCCTGCATACAGGACTGCTCGAGCTTCATTAATTCCATCGCTGGCCAGTGAGTGGGAACCAGGGCCCTGGGATCCAGGCTCCTAGAGTCGAATGCACCCGTGTGAACATGCAATCACCTCTGGGCTCTTTAGAAAGATCCGGCATGTGCCAGGCCCTATCTGGGAGGTGTGTCATATAGCAGCCAGACAGCACCATGCACAATGGTGAGACCTATCAGTTCAATGATAGAAAGGGCAAGGCAATTAATGTGCAGCCTTACCAGCTTCCATATGATCGCCAGTAACTTTGAAGGATGGGTTTAGTGCCCAAACAAAGGAGGCAGCATGGCATCCAACTCTGAGAGTTCCAAGCTGATTGCTGTCCACCATCCAATGGTGGGGCCTCACCCTTCTAGCTTCTCCAGTTTGGTTTTCTGGTTCTACCCTTGCTTGCATTGTCTTCTAATCTTGGGGCAAATGGGCCTCCAGCTTGTTCCATTAATTGTCCAACATGATGTTTGGCAGCATGGGATTTTACTAGCAGACACTTGGAATTATTTTTGTTGCATGTGCATGGCTGAAATCCCCTAGAATAAGTCATTATCCTCTTTTTAAAAGATCAGCTCTTATTGGCTGCCTGGTGGCCCAATCAGTTGACTCATTTTCTATGCTTTCCCTCAATTAATTTGCATTTTCATTTTTCCCCGACCTGTCCATTAGAGAAATTCAAGGATCTCATTCAGTTGAAGCCCATTTTTGTTGTTTTGAGTTGACTTGCCTCAGTCTCTACCCAAGAAACAAAAGGAGAGATCTGGAGAAAAGCTCAAAGATATGTGTGAGTTAGGCCTGTGTTCTCCTACCTGGGCTGTTTATTAATCAAGGAGATGGACAAAAAAGGCAGTGCACTGTGGTTGAGGACTGAGGCAAGGGGCTCTCTGGGGGATTCCAGCCTCTGCCGCTGGTGTCCGGCATGATGTTGGGCAAAGGTATCTGGTCCTGGCACAGCAGTCACTGAATCCCTCTCAGAGCTCACAAATCCAAAGGTGCAGAAGCAAGATGCTGCTGTTGCAGGGAGAGCTCCCATCATCCCCTGCCCCTCTCAGGCCTCAGTTTCCCCTCTGTGAAATAAGTGGCTTGATCTAGATCAGGAATAGAAAACTCTGAGAAGTCTCCCAGGCCAGCAGGCAGCATTGATGAGGGCAGAAAGCAGGCCCAGTTGGAGGCCATGGGAGCAGTTCCAGCATTTGCTGCCATGAGGGAATGTAGGCCCAGTATTGCTAGAGTTCCTAAGGATCTCAAAAGAAGACAGAACTTGGGGGTTTTTTTAATGTGAAATCATCAGATTTCTAAATGTTTTCAACTAATTCTAACTTTTCAGAACATCACATTGATCAAAAACAACACAACGCACTGCATATAATGTGTGATCCCAGCACCACCAGTTTGCACCTTCTGCTCTAGACCTTTGCAGCTCCAGGTGTGGTGAGATGACCATGTTTCAGAAGAGATGCTATGTATCTTCGAGGTCTCAGAAATCTGCTGTCTACCTTTCCTTAACTGGGACATTCTCCAGAACTGGCTCTGAGAGCAGGTCTGCTCTCTGTGCCTCCTGTGTCCACCTTTTGTTACATCCCAGGGTAGAAGAACAAACTCACCCTAGGGGCCCCACACTCATCTGGTCCAAACCCTTCTTTCAGGCAAGGGAAGAGTTAAGCCATCCAGGGCAGATAGCTGTTTATTTTTTTTCCAGGGAATAGGGCTACTCAATCTCATAATAAATGCTTATTTTTTCAGTCCTCATTTTCTAGAATTTATAGCCATTGACACAATTGACCATGGTTCTTTCCTAAAATTCCTTGCCCAGGCAGTCCCTGATCTGACATCATCCTGGTCAGCATCATTTCCTCTAAAGCCTTCTTAGTCTCCTACTGCATTTCCCATTCCTTCTCTAACATTCAAAGTGGGGGCTGTTCCCAGGGCTCAGTCTTCTGCTGTCTCCACAACAGTGTTCTTCTAAGCATTTATACCTTTGATTCTACTTTCTTAGCTTCAAACTCTCTGAAAGATAGTGGTACTATCCCATTCCTTGGTGCCACCTCAGGCTCAAATGATCCAAAAGGAAAGCATTACTTTTGCCCTAGATTTCATTCTACCCTTGGTCACACAGTCAGTTTTAGTGGCCTTGTCGCTCAAAGCTGGGTAGCAACTTGGCATAACAGAATGAGCAAAGTCCAGTGTTCTGATGGTCACCATTCTTAAGTTTCTTGATCATTAAGATAAGACTGTTCTAGGAATAAGCAGTCTAGAAGTTGACAAGTCATCAAAATTATTTTATAAACATACCTTTTCTTCCCGTTCTCGATTATAATTAATATGTACTTCCCATCCTCCCCTCATCCATATCCAACAGCTGCAAAATTCAGTTCATGCCCCCTCCTGTAGGATATCCCTCACCTACCTCCCCAGCACCCTAGGTGGCACCCTCATTAACTCTCACTAGTACCTCTGCCGTGGCTTCCAGGTTAGAGCCGTGTGGAGACTTCTAGACTACTCTGCTGAAGGCATTGTGCTAAATGAAAGTCCACTTGTCTAAAACTGGCAATGTGTCATCAGTGCACCCTAAATGAAGCCCACAGTCTTTATCCTGACTTTCAAAGCCCTTCACAGCACAACCCAGTGTGTCCCACGCTCTTCAGTATCACATGCTGGACTCTCCAGACAAATAGGAGGTATGTGTTTTCCTATTGCCAGCTGAGCCAATAACATTTCCTTTAGCTAGAATGGTCTTCCACTATCAATTTCACCTAAATCTTCCAAGTATTTAAGGCTCAGCTGAAGGTTACATTCTCTAGCAAGTCTGTTCTGCTCCCCCCATCAGCCATTTTCTCCCCTACTCCTAGTTCAAAGCTACTTTGTTCTTTATCTTTATGGTACATCATGGGTTTTGCCTTAGTCTGCTCAAGCTGCCATAACAAAATACTATAGACTGGTAACTCAAACAGTAAAAATGTATCTTCTCAGATTTGGGAGAAGTCCAAGGTCAAGGTTCCAGCCAATTCACTTTCTGCTGATGGACTGCTTTCTGCCTTGCAGATGGCTATCTTCTCTCTATGTCCTCATAAGACCTTTCTTCCGTTTGTGGCATGAGAGATTGCAGGAGGGGGTTAGGGGGTGGAAAGAGAGAGAAGGAGAGAGACTCTAAGGTGCCTTCCCTTAAGAGAACACTAGTCCTATAGTATCAGAACCCCACTATTAGGATTTCATTTAACCTTAATTACTGTCTTAGAGCCCCCATCTCCAAATGTAGCCACACTAGGGTTAGGGCTTCAACGTATGCATTTTGAGAGGACACCTTTATTCAGTGCATATAGGTAGCTTGCATTGGTCATGTGCACATCTTATTTCCCCTTCTAAGCCCTAAGCTCCTCAAGGACAGACTCTGTATTGTGTGTATATAAATGGTATTTAATGGTACCATCCATGTAAGAGGTGCTCAGCAAATAGTTAAGGTGAGTTTGCAAACAAGGTCTCCATCACCCTCCAAGTCAGCAATTTTCAATCTTTTTTTATCTCATGGCACACATAAACTAATTACTAAAATTCTGCAGAATATAAAAAAAAATCCTGTTTTTTGCTGATCTGACAAAAATAGGTATAATTTTGATTTGTTCATGGCAATTATTGTGTTGGCTGTGGTTGTTTTGTAATTTGACAATCTAAGAGAAAAAGAGGTCAATGCTTCTGACTAAATCATCAAGTACTATATTGCATGTTTTAAAAATTCTCGTGGCATGGTTGAAAATCGATGCTCCAGCTCATCAGAAACAAACAGTTGCAAGATGGCTCAGGGCTTTTTATGTCAATGTCTTGGCCTACATGTAGCCATTTTAGCTAGATCTGTCTCCTCCCCCTCTCCTTGGGATGTAAGGGTTAGCTCCCCTATCTCTTCCTTTAGATAATCCACTTGAATCTATCAAATAAACTGAGGGTTTCTCACCAGTCTGGCAATTACTTCCATCTCTTTCTTTATTGCCTAATGATGCACATTTGCTTATATGCCCATCTTCCCAAGTGAGGTCTTTAAAGGCAGGGACTGAGGTTCTTTAGTCTTGTAGATCTGATACCTGGCATGTTGCTTGACAACTAATAATAGCATAATTAAATATTTGTTAAAATAAGGAAAGAACAAATATAGGAGCATTAATAAAATTTCCCTCTATCTTTCCTATAAACTTCCTGAAATTGCCTTTTGAAAGCAAATTTATTAGAACATTTCAGACAATTACTTTACATGACTATTCACAGGATATTCTCATTTCAGATCCCTTGACAATGAAAAAAAAATGATTAGTATACAAAGAAAGTGAAAGAAGGGAAATTGGAGATCTATATTAAATTTGAAAAGAAAATTTCTCAGTAAGAGTAGCTTCTTGTTATCTGTGAGAAATATGTTTTTTAAAACCATCACAAACACTGTTTCACTTTTTCTAATATAGCACAGAGTTTCCCTCCAGGATAATGCAGGTAAAATGTATATGAACCCATCAGATTCCTAACATTTCTAATAACAGTAACAATAAATAATATTAACACAGAGCCAAGCACTCAGCTATTATATTCCCATATAATGTTTACAACAGTCCTATAAGGTCAGAATTATTTTTCCACTTACAGTTATAGAAACTGAGACTCAAAGAGATCAAGTAGCTTGCTTAAGGACATGAAACTAGTCAATAACTAGCATGACCAACCATCCTGGTTTGTGCATGATGTGGGACTTCTGGTGCTAAAACTGGGGCAGTCCCAGGCAAACCAGGATCAGTTGGTCATCTTATAAAGTGACATACATAGTTTGAAACCAGTGTCAGATGCCAGAACTTCAGCTATCAACACTATTCAATATCTGCTTGGTAAAGCCTTCAGCCACCATGTTTACAAATCAAGGCAACATTGTTGGAATTGTAAGTTCAACAGCATTGTCAAGTATTGTGAAGTGTATGAGTTTATAGTCTGAGACTGAAAGCTCCCTAAGGGCAGGGGCCCTGTCTTGTTTCTCTTTCTTTGTCTTGCAGTCCCAATAAGACACCGTATTATATCCAGCCCATGTTTAGGAAAAAGCCCGTTCTCCTTGAAATTCTTTCCCAACCTATCACTAACTTATCACTCTGCTCCTGAAGTGTCATACCCCTCCCAGCTGTTCCTCCCTCTTCCCTTCTCCCCCCATGCACACACTCAAAGTGCTGTCTTTCTCCCTGTTCTTCCCCCAGGTTCTTCTGCTTGTCTGCTGCTACCCTGGAGAATTTGTGTTTCTTTGCCTGCTTCCTTTTTCCTTTTTAACACTGTCCTGTGACCCTCTCTGAAGTCACAGTTTCCCTGTGTGCCATCCTGGGATCCCTCTACTGGGAAATTATTTAGTTGGTATGCACACTTGGGGTGCCAGAAACCTAAGTGCAACTGGTGATGAGCATGCAGTTCAATGCATTACAATGTCTTTGTGTTTTCCATGATTTAGGACTTGTAAAGGATAAGTCAAGATGGAAGAGATCCCTGATTATCACCCAATACTTATTTTCCCTTCTCCAGTTGGAATAGTATGTTTACTAGGGTGCGTGGCAACCCTGAACCACATCTCCCAGGAGCCTTTGCATGACCATGTGACTAAGTTCTGGCCAATGGGATGCTAATGGATACCTTCCAGGGAATTTCCTGAAGAGAGTTGCTGTGTGCACTTTATTCCTTCTGCTTCATCATTTTCTCTCTTCTGGAACACAAATGCCATTTGGACTGTGAAGGCAAGGGCCACAATGCAAGGATGACAAGCTGATGATCTAGAAGATTCCTGGGTCACTGAACCAGTTGAGTGTTATAGTGGCCTTTGATCTGCCCACCCCGACTTTTATATAAAAAAAAACCAAGTTCCTATCTCCTTTAAGCCACTGTCACATTTTATTTTGTATAGTGGCAGTTTTAATCCTAAATAACATAGTTGCAATGATTGAGGTTGCTGAGTGAGATGAAAGTATATATTCCACCTAATAATACTCTGTTTACACCAACAAAGCACAGAGACACCTCTCAGCTTTGATGGTCACACTGTGGAGAAAGACAAACAAGACCTTGGGTGGCCATGGGATCATCTACTTCTCACTGTGGCTTGGTGTCATTTTCTCAACCCTTGAGCCTTCACTGCCCTGTGGTCCCTGCTGAGCTGCGTTGGAATCATTGTATCCGGGCTTTTATTTGAACTGCAAATGGTGTCCTCATCTGTGATCACACACAGTTTACACTTCAAGTGGAAATTCTCCAACTCGATGTCTTTAATTCTGGCTTTCCTCCTTCCTATTGGTCAGCATATTGCCCATTAGATGCTGTAACAGAGGAAAACTACTCATCTGCAACAGATTCCACTGAGTACCTGAGGAGCAATGTTTCTCTGAGCACCACTCTGCTCTGTCCATTCTCACTCTACTGCACTTCTGATCTACATTGCAGTGGAAGAAAGGGTTTTTATAGCTCCTGATTTTTGATGTTTTTAATGAAACAACTTCCAGAGTAAATATAACATGAAAAATTCTCCCTAAGATGCTGCAGTAAAAACAGCCTAGTTTCCATCTTCAAATCGTAATGGACTGGAGGCTTCTGTGCCAAGTCCACATAAGTGACCAAAGCTGAAGGCCCAGCCTCAAGTAGCAGAGAGCACTTGGCTAATTTAGCTGAACTGGAGTCATGGCTTAGATCTGAAGTATTATATCCTCTCTCATTTCATCTCTCTTGGGCACATGCTGTCTCTTGCCCTTTATAATATAAAGCTTATATTAGCTTTAACCAGCAGTTTGTTATGTAAAAATGTTCCACATGACAGCTCAGATTTGCCCTAATTCTCCCATTTCCTGCAACCTCTTAAAGATCTTTCTTAATGTCCTTGCTCTGTAATCCATTAATTTCTATTTTATGAGTAGAGACTTTCCTTGATATTTCTGTGTTACCTTTTTTTCTTCTTTCTCAGTCCTTTTTTTTTACTCCTCTTGACATCCTCTCTTGTCAAGCTCTTCTCCACATTTGATACAAACCTCTCTATTTTTAAGTGAGGTCTATTGCCCTATATGTCATCTTCCACAAAAAGGAAAGAACAGTCAAGATGGACTTCTCAGAAACAAAAGTAAAAATGTTTTGCTTTTTTTTCAGATAGTTCAAGGTGAGATCTAGTGCAATATGCCCATTTCACTCTTTTGTATCTATCTATTCCTTCTCCTTTTCTTCCATGAGTTCCATTATCTTTTTTGTTCATCTCTCACAGCACTGATAATGCATATCTAATAAAATAAGGTACTCACTTCACCTCTCTATTATGCAATGAGCATTTTGAAACCAGGGACCATGCCTTTTACTTTTTTTCATGGGACCAAGCAGTATTAGGTTCTGCATAGATGCCAGATGATTAGATACTATAAACTAGGCAGCTTTCTTTGTTTTAAATTAATAATTTTATGATTATGAACTAAGAAGTTACTGGACTTGATTAAAAGAAAATGATAAACTGGGCTTTGTCAAATTAAAACTTTTGCTCTTTGAAAGACATTGTTAAGAGAATTTAAAAAAATCAAGCCACAGGCAGAGAATATGAAAGACTTTGTATCTGAATATTTAAAGAACTTAAAAAAAATCAATAATAAGAAAACAACCCAATTAAAAAGTAGGCAAAATATTTGAATAGTTATTTTGTGAAAAAAGATATATGGTTAGAAAATAAGTTGCTCATATTCATTAGCATTGGGGAAATGCAAATTAAAAACCATAAGATGATATCATTTTCTATTAAAGTGTCTAAAACTAAAAGATCGACCATGCTAAGTGTTAATGAGTATGGGAAGGACCCGAATACTCACACACTGCTGGTAGCCATGTGAAATGGGACAGCCACTTTTGAAAATAGTTTGTAAGTTTCTTAAAAAGTTAAACATACACCTTCCCTTTGGCCCAGCCATTCAATCATCAGTATTTACCCACAGGAAATGAGAGAATGTATTCATACAATGACTTGTACATGAATCTGCGTAGCAGCTTGATTTGCAGTAGCCAAAAACCAGAAAAAACTCAAATGTCCATCAACAAATGAATGGATAAGCTGTGGTATATCCTTACAATTCAATACTACTCAGCAATAAAAAGGACCAGATATTTGATATATATTACCATGTGGATGAATCTTAACATAATTATGCAGTGAAAGAAACCAGACAAAAATGTATACATTCTATGAGTCCATTGATATAAATTCTAAGATACAGAAATGAATCTATTGTCAGAGAAGGCCCATGAGTGACAGCTTAGGACTGGGGTTAGATGTTAGAAAGGTGCTATATACGGGTAAGAGGAAATTTTGGAGGGGTAACACATATACTCACAATCTTAATGGTTTTACCTGTGTAGGTAGATAGGTAGGTAAGTAGATAGATAGCTAGATAATAGATAGATGCTTTTGATTACTGTCTCTCGATCTTTCAATTGGTTTTGTTTTCCTCAAAACCTTCTCTAGTCTACCGACTTCCTTCCCCAGTAAAGATACCTCACTCAGAGCTAGAGTCAAGGGGCAGATTTGGCCTTTTATAAAACTAGGTGATGGGTTTCTTGACCTTGCTATAAAACATGCATCTGGGAAGATGTGATGTTACTGTATTGTATTACTGACACATATGTCCCATGGTTTCCTTGAGCATCTTGTCTTCAGCCCCAATTAGGAACAATAACATAGGAGGCACCTACAGCCTGGGCTCATTTTGAGAGTCTAAGTGTTAGTAGTAAATGTGTGAATGATCGATCCTGCTAAACCATGTTGGCTATGAAGTCACAGCCTGGACCTGAAGTCACAGCCTGAACTCATGAAAACTTCCCAAAGCAAGGGGCATTCCCTCTATGGATTGTTGAGCCTCTTTTCAGAGCCAGGATGCAAATATGAGTTTGATGATGCAGTGCAGTTGAGATTTATCTTCCAGAAAGCCAGGAACCATTGAAGGTGTTTGAGCTCCAAGTTGGTGGAAGAATATTCTGTGAGTATTTGTAAGACAGGCTGCTCTCAGGATCCAAATGAAGAGGAAAAACTGGAGGCCAGTTCCAGACACTGCTGAGAGCCACCAAGCTTTACTGATTACATTTCAAGCATGACCCCTTCATCAGCTCCCAGCTCCAAATTGGGAGTCTGCTGTAGTCTTTTCACGCCAAGGCTAAAAGTAGCACAGAATTACAGAGGCATACATAAAGGAGGTCTGGAAGGGCATTTTCCCTTCTTTTCCCCAATCACTCAATGCTGAAAAGGTATCTCTGGCAGCAGGCCCAGCTCTCAGGAAATGGGCGTGAAAGCAGGTGCTATGAGTGTCTGGCTAACTTTGAGGGGACCTGACCCAGCTGAGGCCTTGGCCTAGCATTGGTAGCCTTGTGCATCCTTTGTTATCTTACTGTCCAGTTTGTTTTCCTTGAGCTTTTTGAATGCCCTGCAAACACATAGATATCATCCCCTCTTTCCTACTGTCTTGTGGTTTACTCTTTCTAGCAACCTCTCTGCATTGGGTTCTGTGCGGCCTGTGTCAGAATAGTGCTTCTAGGAGGTGGGTGGCACTGCTTACAGCAGTGTGGATCTATGCAAGAGAGCACCAAGCAGATTCCAGACACACAGCATCAATCAGATCTAATCAGAGGGGTGCAGGGGACAGCAAGGGGGTCAAGGCCTTCCTCTATCTCTATGAACACTCATCTGGTCATCCTTTCTTCTGCCATTATTCTGGGGTATGTGGAAAGTCAATGATATACAGCAGTGGTTTTCAAGCAGAAATGATTTTTGTCTTGAGACATTTTTGGTTGTCACAACTTAAAGTTAGCTACTGGGATCTCGTGGGTAGAGGCCAGAGATGATACCACACCTGCTACAGTGCACAGGACAGTGCCCAGAACAAAGAATTATCCAGCCAAAAAGGCACTGAGGTTGCAAAATCCTGATACACACTGAGGCCTTGTGAACCATAGAGTTACATCTTAAGAACAGCTATTCCAAAGTCCGTGCTCATGACTCCACAGAAGAGAAGAGATGCCTCTTCCTTCAAGGAGCCTCAGACACATAATTATTTTTGAAAAAACAGCAAAAGATAAGAGCCCTGAGGATTTAGAAGTGACAGCCAAGAGCAGGAAGAGTAGTAGTTATTTGTAAACATGACCAAGAAGGAATTAATTGTGGCTGGTGTCTAAGGATGGGATGTCTTCTAGAAATAACTGATATGTGCACAGTACTTAATCATTTTTATGAAGTGCTTTTTATAAATCTTATCAAAAATATTGAAAGCACTTTTTAACCAAAATAGCAACATCAACAACAAAACCCACAGGCTTTGGCACATAAAAGTTTAGTTAAATTTAGCAGAAACATAACTCAGAAAAATGAGGTGCTGCCATCTATACCTTGGAGATTTCTGAATTTTTAGATGACAGAAATGACTATATAAAATTATTTTGTTTATTTGAAAAACTTTTATATATTTATTGCTTATTTTAACAGGTGCAACAAGATCTTAATGGGGATGTTATATAATACATGCAAGTGAAAAGAAAAAGATCCATGATTCTAATATCTAGAGATGTATGCTGTTAACATCTGAGTGAATAAATCCATATCTTTGTTATAAGTGATTATCACATAATGCCTGCTATATTGTGAATTTAAAAATATATATTATAAACACCATCCCACCTAAGTACTCATACATATGACATCAGTTTTGATGGCTGGGTGGCTGTGCTATATCATTGTAGTCAATGCTGTAGTGAACATTAGGCATTATCTTCAGATAATATGAATGTGAGGAATGCCCTGAGGTTTGAGGAAAATTTTTGTTGTTGTTGTCTTTGGAAAAAAATCCAACTAAATATGACTGCATCCCAAGTCAATCCTGCCTTCTGTGTGCCCTGTCCTTGGATGAGAGACAGGCTGAATAAGACAGTTAATTTTATGTGTCAACTTGGCTGGGCCAGGGTGTCCAGATATATGGTCAAACATTACTCTGAATGTTTCTGTGAGGATGTTTTTAAGTGAAATGGACATTTAAATTGATGGCCTTTAAGTAAAGCAGATTGCACTCCACAGTGTAATTGGGCCTCATCTAATCAGCTGATGGCCTAGATGGAACATAAGTCTGACCTCCTCCACACAGGAAGGATTTCTGCCAGCAGACTGCCTTCAGACTTCATCTGTAACGTCAGGTCTTCCTGGTTCTCCAATAGATAGATGGCATTTGGATTTAAACTGAAACTCTTTCTTGAGTCTCTAGGCTTTCCCATCAGATTTTGATGAGTCAAAATCATATGAGTCAATTCCTGGCAATGGTACCAAAAGAGTACCTCTTCTTTGTCAGTGGCTATAGTAGAATACTGTTATCAATACACAGTCATAGTGTGGGCCTACACTCACTCTCACACCAGTAATTTGCACTGGAGTTCCACATGGATACCTCTTGCAGCCCCTGGATCATCCCATTTTCCATGTGAATAAACAATCTCAAGAGGATGTTATAGAAAGACCCTTAGTTCCAATCCAATGTGTCCAACTCCTATCTAATGGTCTCCCCACCACACCACACTTGATGATGCATTGCAGAGAGGTTATTTCCTCCTGAAACAGATGGGAGTCCATGGTGTGGTGGTCCAGAAATTCAATTGCATGAGGGCTGTGTAGATAGTTGAAGGGACTGGGGGCATTTGTCTAGAAGAGGAGAGCAAAGAGCAAAGTAGGATTGTGGTCGATGTCTTTACTGATGAGCTTGTTATGAAAGAGAAATTTGGTTTACATATGTTAGGAGGCAGAGCTGGGATCAGTGGATGAAGCCACAGAGAAGCAAATTTCAAATCATTGTAAGCCATTTGGGACAGGTAATGAGCTTCTTTTGACTGGAGGAATGCCATAGAGACAGACTGCTGAAAAAAACTCAGACTGCATTGGACAGGGTGATCTTTCACATCCTTCCCAGCCATGAATTTGGTGGCATCTAACCACATGCAGCCTGGGTGCAAAGGAAGCCACCCCTCCCTGCCTAAGCTGGATAATGGATAATAAAACAGCCATTTCAGAAGAGGCATGCAATCCCCTAAGACGTGTTTCTAAGGGAGGCAGCCCACTTCAGCCCAAGCTGTCCCACAGGTTCCTGGTTCTAGCCGCCCACTGGGATGTGGGCCTCTGACTCACCCAGGGAGCTGATGATGGCTTCTATAAACAAGGCTTCCCTTGGCTTGCAACCTAAATGGTCTGTGCCTGGCAAGGCATGAGCCTCCAGGCGCCCAGGGTCTGCACATGTTTACAGTGCTGCTGTGCTCTGGCCAAGTGGCCAAGTAATTGATGACGAGGCTGTGGATGTCAGTGACTGAACTGAGAAAAGTGCTCCCTGAAACTGATTCTGGCTCATCCCAGCCTAATTCCCTAGTCCCCACAGGGCCTAAGAGGATCCTCCTCCACCATTTCAGGGGCCAAGGGGCTCTGTGTATAGCTGAACTGGGATAGCCTGCCATGGCTCCCACTTTGTAGGCACTAGGGGCTCCTGAGAAATGGCTCAGCCAGTGCTGCCTGCTGCAGGCTGGTTTGCAAACTGCCCCTCTATCCTCCTCCACCCCCCACCCTGACCTCCCTCACTGCTCCTTCCTGGGAACACTGGCAGCATGAATGCTCAGGAGATTCCTTTCTTCAAGTGCCTTGGGACACTTGGGAATCTGATGCTTCAGAAGTGCAGAGGCCTAGGGTAGAAAGGACATGTATGAAGATGGCTTGAGCTGTCTGAGGTGGGCTCAGGTTGCTTCAATATTTCCTGGCTGCCAAAAGAGCCCCCACTTCTCAAGGAGCATTGGCAGTGTGGGGAGTGGGGGCAGTGACAGCCTTGTGTTGCTCTGCTCTGACCAGCTCACATGTTTTTCTCTGGATGTGAGGAGTGGGAGAAAGACAGAGCCAGCCGGTGTAGTAAATCTGCAGGACTGGCAAAGGGCTAGGCTCTTTGACAGATGAGAGACATGGGGAATGTTTGACCCAAAGAATAAAAGATTGGCGAGGAACTGAGAGTACCTTTCACCCCTCTGAACAGCTATTGGGAGGAGAAGAGGATAGGTTTATCCCATGTGGTCCTGAGGACTGACTGGAAGCTAAAAGACAGGGTTTGACTCATGATAAAGTACTTCAGTATCTACATAGTTCTATATGTGACATGGGCTGCCACAGAAAAAAGTGGGATCCCCATCTCTGAAAGTATGTAAAGTGAACTGGTGATGGCGGGGAGGTAGTGTCAAGATCATCCCTGAAGCCCATCCAGAGGTGAAAGTTTAGATCATAGACACCTTCCTAAAAGTCAGTACCAGGTAGCTATTGCCAAAAACATTAAGAGTGGCAATCAGAGAGTTTCAGCCACAGATAAAAAAAACACTGATTTAGCTGAAGTGTCTGCAGGTTGACCTGACACAGCTGATCTGGGTTAGGTTGGCTTGGAGTAACTCTGTGTCATATGGTTTTCCTTCTCCTCCTAGGACCAGAGGGCTCCCTGGGCTTATTCATCTCACTGTGATGGCAGAGGAACAAAAACGCAAGCAGAAGAATGCAAAGCTTCTGGAAGTCCAGGCCCAGGGGCCATCACTCTGCCTCATTCTACTGCCAAACAAAGTCACATGACTGAACCCAAAGCGATGACAAAGTTCTGCTATGGATGCAAGGAGGGGTGAGGAACTTGGGCCAATCATCCTGTCTACTCCAGTGGTCATTATGTCAGCTGTGATGGACAGACACAAAGTCAGGGTGCAAACATTGAGTACATACATGAGATGTTCACTAGCGAACAGAATTAATTGTCCCAAAAGCAAGTTCTCAAGGAAATCAGTGCTCTCTGTAAAATGCAACAAATCTTGGTTATGCAAATCTCTGGTAGACACAAATTCAGACCTTTGGCATTTATGCTGCACCGAAAAATCTATAACCTACAACAGGAAGGAGGTGCTGGCATCATCCAGCCCAAGTACTTTACTTCACAGACTGGAAATCCAAGGACCAGGAAAGGGAAGGGGCTTGCCCAAGTTCACACAGCTTAGATCCAGCCTTCATTCAAGTGTTCTGTCTGTGCCCCTGCACTGCCAGGGGTCAGATGGGCTTGTTATACTTCTGGGGCCAAGTGTGAATGTCAATCAAATGTAAAGTGCAGCTTGGAACTGCCACATACAGTTCTTGTGCAAATTCAATCAAGTGACATATATACAATGCCTGGCATGTAATAAGTATGTGATACCCAATGGATAGTGCCAATGTTAGCCAATCAAGTACAATATTTGGACACTCAGAGGCAGGACAGGAGATCGCTAGGGGCAATAGAAACCCAGGCTGCTGTTAGAAAGGCTTTTGCCAGGAGCTGGAGCAGGGATGTGGTTTGTAGGCTGCCTGCAGTGGCACATGGCATTCCCTGCCCTCTTTCAGACTGGCTCTGGTTGGGTGTATTGGCTAGAAACAACTTGGCTCTAGAGAAAAGGATGCAGATTCTGCCCAAATGGAATGACTTTGCAAGTGTGATGTGGCAGCCTGGTTGTGCAAGAGGGTGAAGGGAAGGCCCTCTCTGCAGTACCACTTGCACTGCTAACTCCTTTAACAGGGCCAAATCCCCAAGGGCGGTATCCAGAGAAGTGACTTCTGTGAAACCATTAGCCTCATGTTTTCCAGGTCTTCCCAGCATTGCCTTAGACATCTCATGTCCTTAGTATAAGAAAATTACCTTAAGGATGGACATGTAGATGATGCTCTCGAGGCCAGCACAGTGTGGTAGAGAAAACTGCCAGCAATGAGATCACACCAATGACTACTGGGTTGTGAGGTCACAAGGAATGCTCCATTGATTCCATTTCACCAATTCACAAGTTATGTCAGGGACAGTGTCTTTCCCTAGAACTTAGAAGAGTAGCTGGCATAGAGAAGATGCTAAATAAATGTGAACTGAATGAATGAGTATCAGATTATTCTGAGAGGGAATATAAGTCTTGCTGGAGAAGAAGAAATGTGAATATGCTTGAAGTATGGGTGGGATTGGAATCATGATTCAAGTTATGCTGTCAGTTATGCTGGATATGAATTTATTTCCCCTGCACCAAATATTTTTTCCACAATTTCCATACATGGACTTACAGAATGCCTTGTCCACTCTCATGGACTTCTGCACCATTGCTTCTGACAAAGGAATTCACCTCACAGCAGACAAAGTGCAGCAATGGGCCTGTGCTCCTGGTATTCACTGGTCTTGCCATGTTCCTCAACTCTCTGAAGCAGCTGGCTTGATGGAACAGCAGAATGTCCAGGAGACAATACCTTGCAGGGCTGGGGCAATATTCTCAGTGATGCTATATATGAACATGCTCTAAACCAACACCCAACATGTAGTGCTGCTTTTCTCATTGCCAGGATTCACAGATCCAGGAATAAAAGAGTAGAAATGAGAATGGCACTGCTCACTATTATCCCTAGAGATTTTTTAGCACAATTTTCCTTCCTGGCCCCATGATCCTGTGCTCTGTTGGTCTAGAGGTCTTAGTTCCAAAGGGAGGAATGCTTCCACCAGAGGAAAGAACAATGATTCCATTGAACTGGAAGTTAAGACTGCCATCCCACCCACTTTGGGTTCCTCTTGCATCAGAATCAACAGGCAAAAAAGAAGTTACTGTACTGGTAAGGGTGATTAATCCTGACTACCGAGGGGAAATTGAGTTGCTACTACACAATAGACATAAGGAAAAATATGTCTGGAATACAGAGTATTCCCTAGGGTGTCTCTTAGCATTACCATGCCCTGTGATCAAAGTTAATGGAGAACTACAATAATCCAATTCAGGCAGAACTGCTAAAGGCCTAGACGCTTTAAGAATAAAGATTTGAGTTATCTCACCACGCAGGAACCACGACAAGCTGAGGTACTGGCTGAGAGCAAAGGAAAGGTGTAGTGGTGGTGGAAACAGTTATAAATACCAGCTATAAATAACCACGTGACCAGGTTGCAGAAATGAGAACGATAATTGTTTTGAGTATTTCTTCCTTATTTTGTTATGAATATGTTTATATATATATATTAGCCACATAGTTTTATTTTCTTTTTTCTCTTTATCCCTATTATCTAATATAAAATATATTAATAATAGTCAAGTTTATATCACAGTATTTGAATACCAATGTCAAAACAGCAGAGTGAATATTACCACAATATACTGCATCCTCTTCTGCAGAAAGGGCAGTGTGTTTTCAATTCTATGCATGACAGTTGCATCTGTTGGGCAGAAGTATGTGTTTCTTATTACCTTTACTTGGAGATTAAATATGGCTTCAGGAGATGTGTGTGGGTGCTATGTTGACAAGGAGTAGACTGTGATGACCACTTTTATTTGTCAACTTGGTTAGTTTACAGTTCCTAATTATTCAGTCAAACATTAACCTAGTTGCTGCAGTAAAGGTATGAGTTGGCCGAAAAGTCCATTTTGTTTTTTCTATAAAATAAAAGACACATTTTTCACTTTCACCAATAACTTTATTGATTTGGGTATTTTGAGTGTGTTGGCTATTTCCCGCTATTGGCTTCTAGGTGTAGAAGCCAGGGGTGCTGCTAAACATCTTCCAGTGCATAAGATAGCTCCACAGCAAAGAATTATTTAGCCAAAATGTCAATAGTACAAAGAAACTTCCCAAACCATTTTTGACACATTTGATCAGTCACAGCATCATATCTATACTCTGTGCAAAATGTTTTTGCATTTCAGTTGTGTTTTTACCTTTTTTGAAATAATAAAGCATAATACACCAAAAATGTGTATTTTCTCCCATTCAGTATTAAAATGGGTGCACAAATATTCACTAATTTTGATAAGTTTTGTTTTAAATGCATGCTGAAATGACAGCTGTCACAATACAATCTAACAAAATTGTTTCAAATGAAGTTAAAGACAACTAAATGCTACTAGAGCCATTGTATGGGAAAAAAACTAAACAAAGTTTTTGGCCAACCCAATACTTCATAGATGTGATTCAAGTCCATTGTCAGTTGACTTTAATGAAGGAAGATTATCCTAAATAGGCCGGGGTGGCGGGGGGGTGGGGGCGGGGGAGGTCTGAGACAGTCAGTTGAAAGGCTTTAAGAACAGAACAGAGGCTTCCTAGAAGAAGAAATCCCACCTGTGAAATTTTTTTCACCTAAGACTTGTAGCCTGCCCTTCCTGATAGCCTGTCCTACAGATTTTAGAGTTTTCTAGCCTACCCCCACAATTCCAGAAGCCAGTTATTTGCAATAAATGACTTAATGTGCATCTCCCACTGGTTTTGTTTCTCTGGTTGAACCCTGTCTGATGCAGAATATCAACCCAGTGGAAAGGGATGGGAGAAGGTCATGGTATGTTAGGAATGCGTCATAGAAAATAACAATACAGGGAAGTGAAGGGCACTCAATTTAGTCAGGCTTGGACATTCAGTAAGTAATGGGTGAATTAAGTAGTATAATGTTTTAGGGTTGAAATGCCAGACTAAGTAGTTAGAGCTCAGTGAGCCTTGAGAAAGAGACAGGTTGCTTCTAAGTGATGGAAGCCATCAAGGCTTCCATGCTGGATACAGACTGATAAAAAGATTCATCTGGTTCTTGGGCCAAAATGATCTGGGACTAAGAGAAACTGAAAGCGGGGAGGTGTCTTTTTATTGGTTCTATTCTAGAAGGAGAGCTAAGTGCCCTACACAGGAGTCTAACTGAGAACTATTGATTTAACAGGAAGTAACTTTGTGCATCTCTGATGAAGGAGAGTAGAGGCAAAGTTGTAGAAATGATGGCAGTTATATTGACTCAAGAATGGGGATAGGGAGGGTTGGGGTACTTGAAACTTCACATGATAGATTGATCATTATTCTCAATTCATAATAGCCTCCCTGTATTAGAATTGTACATCCATGCACTTTGCCAAGAGATTTTCTGCAGTTCTTCCTACTAGAGATGTAGTTCTCTCTACTATATTTCCCTGACCCTATAATTTAGGTGACTTTCTTTAGCCAATATAATGTAAGTAGAAATAATACGATAGCTCTGAACCAAAGCATCACATTTCTACTCATTCTCTTGTGTTCCCATGATTCACTATGAGAAGAGCTTTCTAAAGTAGTTGCCACCCCCTCTGCCTGAGCATCAGGTTGAATACATGTGGAGATTCTCAGAGCCCAACATGCAGCATGGAGACAAGCTCAGCCAACCCATAGCCTCAAGTAGACCAGTCCAGTCTAGTTCAGCTTGTATCAGTGAATTCTCAGTTCATCTGCAGACCCATGAGCATGAGAATAAACCCTTGCTCATCTCAACACTCGAGTTCTGGGATGGTTTGTTACACAGCATTATTATGGCAATTGCTGACTAATACATTCTATCCTTTGGATTAAGGGAGTATGGCTGTCTCTAACAAACATGGCATATTCTCTTATAGCTCTGATAATTTCTATGGTTAAATATGTGCCAACTCCAGAACTCCTAAATTCAGAAGAAGAAACTGAGCTGCAGCCAGAGGTAGGGGTAAAGCCTGAGAAGCTGCTGGAAAGTGGAAAGTACATTATACTGGGATTCAGGAGACCCAAGTTCTAGATCCAAAACTCCCTCTAACTCTCTGAGTTACATTTGACTGACCACTTTTCCACTCTGGGTCTCCATTTCATAATCTATGAAACATGATGATCACACTAAACACCTCCTGGTTGAACTCTTCCCAGTTCCAATATCAGAATCTATAGTGTATTGAGTGACTACAGTAGTAGTATGGTGTTCATGATCATTCCTTCCTTCCCAATAGCAAGTAAGACATTTGGTCTCACTTCAAACTCTCAAAACGTTGATAGTGGCTGCCTAGAGCTGTCTGGAGAAAGAGACAGGCTGCTTCCAAGTTCAGCAGGAATGAGTTCCAAGGATGACCCTCTTGGAAATTAGGAAGTGGAGATATGATATATCATGCCTGAGGTTAACTGCCCCCTGCTGGGAAAGCTATACATAGTGGTATGTGACAGTGATGCTCAAGGGATACTTGTTGAACTATAGGCCTGTGGAGCTGAAGCAGGTGCTGTTGGATGTTCCTACCACTGAGAGCCCAGGATCAGCATGCCTGGTACCCAGCAACAGATCCTCTGATGTTTTGAAGTGATCAAATAAGCAATAAGAATTTGGCTTCCACTGCTGGGTCTATATCCTAAGAATCCTGAAACACCCATCCAAAAGAACCTATGCACCCAATT